>OY728160.1:21918556-23168556 GCA_963277665.1 Viscum album | reverse complement strand
ACATGGGAAATATATAGTTATCTTTTTTGGATTAGGTGATTATCTATAAGTTGATTATAGTACTCTTAATGTGACCAATTCTTCCTAAATACTCATCTTTTGGAGAAAATATGAGTTTGTGTAAGAAATCTAATAAAAGTTGAAAGTCAACATGATAAGTGATTATGTTTCCTTATGAATAAATTCCCCAATAAAAACAAACTTAAAACAAAAATGTTGTCTATTAACTTTTCCTACTAGGGAATCGAATACCATTTAACCCATCACAAGTTTATGATTTTCTTGTGGTTAACTTTCTCTTAAACAAGTTTTCTATCACTCTCCATCAGAACATGACCCTATGTTTTCTCCTCCATGTCCATGTTTTCCTACATGGAATCCTAGTATGGGTTAACTCGGGTGACCTCTGTAATTCTCTTTATTTATTTTAAAGTGATTTTTTTACTGACTCTTTTTCCGATGTGGGACTTTCAATGGAGTTTCCAAGACCAATTTTGAAATTGCGAGGACACAATTCCCAAAAGGGGGGAAGGATGTAACACCCCAGGTAAATAAAAATATGAAATTTTTATATTTATCCATATTTGTGAATAAAATATTAATATTACTTTAAAGGGGACTCTATGCTCGATGGCGTACCCAATACGCAACAACGAGTTTCTTGGGAATCTTACGTTGCACTCTAATAACAAATAATATTATTTTAAATAGTAGTTAACGCCTAGTTGTTGTGATGGCGAGAATGAATAGAACTAACTACAAAATGATTATATATGTATGTCAAATATTTTTACTTTTTACAATAAATGTTAGAGGATTAAAAATGCGAATGAATCCAATTTTAAGCGTAAACATTCTAATATTCTTTAAAAGGTCGATTAACCGCCTTTTGATGGCGAACCTCTTTTAAATCCACTTTTTGAAAATTTTATGTGTTATATTTGACTAAATAAAGTTTCTCTTTATAATCGGGACATCAAAATTTACTTTGTGTAAATTTTTGGTATTTTTCCGAAAAAGTTCAATTTTTAATGAATAGTGAAAATGTTGTATTTTAATTCAAAACCACTTTTTAATCTAATTTATTTATATAATTAGATTATATTTTGAATTGGTTTTAAAGTGAAATTAGAATATATTTTTACCATTTAATCCAATAGTGGTTGTTGGAATTAATTTCACTTTGAAATCGGACTTAAACTAGTGTCAATCTTTTGATACATTTTGTTTCATAAAAACACGCTATTTGTTTTGACAGCGGGAATTAATTATTAAATTAATTAATGAAACTTATATGTTTTGAATTTTGTAAAATAGACATCATTTTTTAATTCAGAATATCAAATATAGCTTAGGGTGAATTTTTGGTAATTTTCTGAAAAACTTTAATTTTTGATGAATAGTGAAACCACTAAGTGGTACTTATAAAAATTGATTTTCCGTTTAAATGAAATTTTTCCATCTTTGTGTTTTGAATTTCAAAAATCTGACATAAATGGTTGTCATTAAGAAATAAAATGTGGTTCAATGGGATTAAAATAATTGTTTTGGTGAATAGTAACTTATTAAGTTTTTAATTGCGATTGGAGGTAATTAGTGTAGTTTAAAGTAAAAATAATGTTTTAATAAAATTAAATGACCTAGACACATGTCCTACCCTCATTGGATGATTAATGTCCGACTAAGACAATCCATGGGTCAACTTGGGGACCCCATGGGGCCACTTTGGTTGGAAAATGACATAAATACCGTTTTATTTAATGTTAATATTAAAATGACACAAACATGAGTTTTTTTACTAAAACAATTTTTACATGGGGTTATACAAGTCATATTTTTTACTATAAATATTAATTTGAAATATAAAACTATTTCCTACATCAAAGTATTTTTTTTATAATTTTTAGACATTAAATAAATTAAATTATTTATGACATCATGATGATGCAGTGATGACCTCATTATTTAACGATTTAAATAAAATAGAAAGATAATGTAAAATATAAGACCTAAAAATGTCCAAAACCTATTGGATGGGTAGATTTCGAACATTTATCTCCTTATTCTCGAAACACATCAATGTGGGACCATAATAATCAGAAACTCATTCTAAAATAAAGTAAAATTACCTTACTTTCCAAGAGTACCCCTCCCCTCCTCTTATAAAAGGCCCCCACCTCTACCTCCTTACCCACACTTCCGAAGCCTTTGGCTCGGCCAAACCCTTCCCATTTTGTCTCTCCACATCACTCTATAACTCCTTGAAGCCTCACATTGGGCAGAAGTCTTCCCAAGGAAGCCTTTTAGCTCAAACCAAAGGGAGTTACCCGATTTTAAGGTAATGTCTTCATTTGAGTCCTTTTGTTTTATTTTGCTTCTCCAACCCCTAAACTCTTTTTATTCATTTATTATTTAACAAATACAGTATCTTAAATATACTAGGATGTTTTTATAAGAAGTATTCGAGCTACACTTACACACAACGTCGTCTAATGGTTAAAGAACATACTGTTTCTGTGGTTGGCGATTTTCTGCCTCACGAAACGATGATTGTTCAATATTCTTTTAACACCTTTAAAGGTGGACATTAAGATGTCACTATATTTATATATGATATATAATATTTTTATGTTTTCTTTAATCTTCTGTATTTTATATTTAAACCATACCTTTATTCTTTTCATGTTGTGTAAATGCGATAATTTCATATGAGGAAGTGTGGACTACCACCCCCTCAAGTGATGTGACTCGTACATGCAATACATGCAATGTATAAAGAATGGAATTAATGAACCTATGTGACCTATATAACATATATATTATAATGTAATTATAATATATATATATATATATCATTTATTTTTAATTCCATTAATATGATAAAGAAAAAAATGAAAATAGCGTTCTTGCGTACGTACGGCCAACCGTCTCCATGAACGGAGATTTTCATTTTTTATCTCCAAATGATATGGAATAGTATAAAATGAATATGTAATGGATATATATGATATTTTAATAATTAATATTATTCTGGAAATTATTTACTTATAACTACATGGACAATCATTTTTCAAACACGTTCATTTTTGACTCATGTACCAAACATCGGCAAAAACGTCTGATATGAACTAACATTATTAAACAATTATTATAACATTATAATATGTGATATGAACTGAATAATAATATTTAAATTATGTTCTTAGGAAATTATAAATTGACCAAAGTTTATTATTCAGGAATATAAAGAAACGAACAAGACAAGTCGGACTTGAGGTAAGGGATCCTACTCCTCTCATTCTTTTTAAGTACACTCTTTTATGTCATTCCTTTTAAAGATCATATTTCTTGTTATTAGGATGTTATTTTATATTACTCTTACTATAATTTTTATGTTCCTATGATGAGAGACCCTATTCTCTCTCATCAATCCATTTTGGATGTTTTGAGTGGCGCCGTTAGGCTGCCGAATTTTCGTAAGAGATCTAACCCCTCTCTTTCTTTTTACGTACTCTCCTTTATGTCACTTATTTTAAGCTCCTATTTTTTTATGTTGGGGGATTTTATTTTATATTATTATTTATGTAAAATTTATGTTAATATGATTATAGACCCTATTTGATCTCATCAATCCATTTTTGTAAGTTTTAAGTGGCGCCGTTAGGCGGTCGAGTTTTCGTAAGGGATTTTTCATCTCACTTTTATTCCCGTGATATTTTTGCTACATTTGCCACAATTTCCTTTGATTGGTGTTTGTACTGACCATTATTTTACTCATTGTGTAATATAATTTCATTTATGAGTATTTAAATCCATGTTGTATTGTCCTTCTTTTACGGGGTGTATGTTTCAAAAGATACCCATGTCTGCAAGGGAACCTTTCACCCTCCTATTTTTAAAAGACTTATTTTGTTATGTCTTTTAATTCACATACTATTATGTTGGGATATGTTATTATATATGCTTATTGATTTAAATTTTATGTCCATGTGATGAGATACCCTTTTTATCTCTCACCAACTCATTTTCGGAATTTTGTAGTGACACCGTTAGGCTGTCAAATTTTTGCAAGGGAACTTCTTAACCCAAATTTGATTCTTTGGGATAAACTTGTACTCCTTGAATATGTCGTTCTATGAATATGTGTGAATAACCTATGATTGTTCTACACTTAATATCTACTTATATTTGGTGTATTCGTTTGTCACACATAATTATGTAATTGATTTTTCCTAAAACCAAGGATACCGTCTTTGTATGGGACTTCATTTCAATCTCCTTTCATTGAGGCATATTTTATTTTATGCACAACATTCTTTTATCCGGTGTATAAACCCCTTTTACTTTTACGTTTATCCAAAAGAAATCTTTTTTATACGAAGCGTTTTACAAAACGACAAAAGGGAATGTTTTTTCCATACATATGCGGCGACGACGACTTCTCCACAGCCGTGACCACTATTTGATTTTTGGCTTCCTCTAGAAGCCATACATTATTTTTAAAAGAAAAATAAATACCATGTTTTACTTTTCTTTTATTTTGGTGTTGAAATTGGTTTTCATAATGTTTTTATATCAATGTGTTGTATTGATATCTTGTGATTGAAAAGTGGAAATGTTATATTTCCTTTATGCATGTTTTATGTGATACGATTATGTTATGGTTATTGAGCATTATTATGAAGACGGGTGGTTCCATGATAAACTAAGGGCGGGTGAGCCCGATATAGCTCTCCAATGCATTGGGTAATGCGAAGGAGTGAAATGTTAAGGTTTCTCTAAAGAGATTTAGGGAATATACTATGGTGGGTATTCCAAACGTAACCAAGAGGGTTACTCCCTACGTAAGAATGATATGAATGCCTCAAGTTACCTTTATGTATTATGATTTATATGATTTATTCATGATTTGATATGCCTATGTTTTATGGGTAAAGTATGAATTCATTCTTATGTATATATGAACTCATGTTTCCTTTCCATATTTTTTTATAACCCTTACTGAGATTTTTATGCTCATCCCATGTTTTTTAAATGTTTTTCACAGGTCAAAGGAATGGTACATGATGTGATGATAGTGTCAAGGATCTGTCAAGAACGACTCCATGTTTTATTTTAAATATGTTTCCGTTGATGGGAAAAATGAATACTGTATTTTATGTAACCACTTTGTTTAAATGTGGAATGTAATGCAAGTTTCATGATCTAATTCTCTAAAACCCTAAACCTAAAAAGATCCTCAATGTGTAATCTTTTAATAACTCAAGATTAAGTAAGGTTTAAGGCTTGGTACTTATAGGTTGTTACGTGATAAACCATGTGACGGGTGGTGCTGTGAAAAATAGGATGTGTGGTTACGTTATAACCTCCAATGAATTGGGTATGGAAGTCGGCCGTATAGCTATTCCATTTAGTGATATGTGTGGAAGTCAACTGTATAGTTATTCCACTTATGTATGTTTATTTCCCATGTTACCTTTATATGTTATGTGTTCTTTATATGAGTTTTATGGTAATCTTTTGGTTACACAATGGTAAGAAATGATATTTTATTCAGTGAAGAGTATTTACTACTTCTTAAAGGATAAAAGTATTACTTATGATTAAGTATTCATGGTTTAATTGTTGTTTTAAAAAACTAACAGTTTCATTCTTTGTGTGTCCCTTACTGAGATTTTTATGCTCATCCCATGTTTTTGAAATGATTTTCATAGGACATAAAGTGGAATAGGGTCAAGGATGGGATCAAGGAAATGTTATGTTGTCTAAAACATGGAACTATACATGACTCTTTTTCTTCAAAGAGATTTTATTTTATGAAAAATATAGAAACTGAGTAGAAGTGTCTAATTTGTAATATTTTACAATGAAATAGTTATGGCCTAATTCTCTAAAACTCTAAACCTAAAAATATCCTCTATGTGAATTATCCATTTAATTCTAGATTATGTAATGTTTAAGGCTGGGTCCTTATAATAGTGACAGATATAATATATTTAAATTAAAAATATGACATGATATTTATTCTTTGTAATTAATAAAAAATATAATTCTTAATCCTTTTACCATTAAGAGAATGATATCATCGCTCGTGCATAAGTATGGCATACCCTCTCAACAACACGATGAGATTCATCTTCCACGTTAACCATTTCAAGAATGATTATAAAAATGTATACAATAAAAAATATAAAAAATATAAAATAATAATTATAATGGAATAATATATATATATATATATATAATTTACCTTCTTCCATTTTGTATGATAGAAAAACAAAAACAACGTTCATGTGAACATATGAATTACCGTCTCGATGAAGAGTATATCCCATTTCATATATCTATATTATGTATATATATTTATATAATAAATATATAAGATATATAAATCTTGTTTTATATTCTTGAATTAATTAAATCATGATCTAAGTAATAGGATTACGAAAAAACAAATCAAAACACATGCGATAAACAAAGCAGTTATTACCCGAATCGTTGCTTTTACGTGGAATTGTTAATAAAAGAGTAATATAAATTCATAAATTAATCATGTATGATATAATAAGTCTTATTGTGATTTATATACGTTAATAATATATTTAAATCAATAATAAAAGAGTTCCAGACGCGTACGGGTCGAATCAGACCTAAGGTAATGGATTTTTATCTCTACTTTACATCTTTGAGACACATGCATCATACACAAATCATGTGGTGTATATACAACCCATGAATGTATTTTATGTTTGTTAATTAGGATATTATGGAATTTTCATATCCATATAATTTTTGTTCTTTCATGGGGCATACGATTCAACTGATTATAATGTTGTAAGGGTTATTTCCACAAATTTCATTATTATCGAGATTGTTTATACGTAAGTATATATAGGGAAATATTTATCTTCAATGTCTGTGTTTCTTAAAAAATGTTTTCAAAATTAATTTTTTATTCTTCTACAACATTTTTAATTCATTTTTACCCTTTTATAACATTTTATTAAATAGTTTGAAATGAATCTTTTATCTTTTACATAATGGGGTACATTTTTATTTTCTGGAAAAATTATGAGAATAATGTTTTTTAAACCTATACGACATGAAATGATTTTTACACTTTCATTACACCTTATTTGTAACACCCTGACCCCAGCTACCCAGAGTCGGTGCATTACTTCGTAACATTGGCATGATCAAAAAAGATCAAGTCTCGAAAGACCAATTAGTTTAGTAGCCTTGGAAACACTAGATACATTCGTAAACGTTACATTACATCATAAAGTGAAAAACTACAATAACAAAGTCTCCATAGTCCACACTCATATCCTCTTCTGACTATCCCTGCAGTTCATTTATAAAATACTTCTTCACATCCTAGAAAATATTAAAACATTGAAAGGGGTGAGCTCAGATGCTCAGTAAGGATAACAATATAGCGGAAGCTTTTATAAATAAACATAAACATTTAAGGCAATGTATAACTAAAACAAAAGTTTTTTAAACTTGAACTTCAACATAATATGGAAAAAGTAAAATGAGATAATTCCATTTACTTCTTCACATGGATATTCTACTGGTCGAATAATCACATGAAATATCAATAACCACTTTCATAATGATGGAATGCATAATGCCAGACTATCATAACCACGTAGCCAAGGCCTCGTGCCAAGACCACAAATAATATTTTGTCAAGGCCTCGTGCCAAGACACTAGTTTGTCTCATGAGACCTGCCAAAGCATCGAGGAGCTATAGCGGGCTCCACCCGTCACTTATTAAGTCCAATGCATTCCTCATATGAATAGGTTTAAACATATCATAAACCATAAGATAATCATATCACATAAAACATGCATAAAGGAAACATAACATTTCCACATTTCAATCACAAGATATCAATAAAACACATTGATATAATAAAAACACTTTCAAAACCATTTTCAATATCAAAATAAAAGAAAATTAAAACATGGTATTTGTTTTTCTTTTAAAAAAAGGTATGGCTTGTAGAGGAAGCCGAAACTCAAATAATGGTCACGACCACGGAGAAGTCATTGTCGCCGCATACGTACGGAAATAAAACATTCCCTTTCTGTCGTTTAGTAAAATGCTTCGTATAAAAAAGATTCCTTTTTAATAAACGTAAAAGTCAAAGGGGTTTATACACCGTATATAATAAAGTTGTGTATAAAACCAAATATGCCTCAATGAAAGAAGATTGAGACGAAGTCCTTAAAAAGATCATTTTTAAAATAAAATAGATCTATTATGTGTATTCACTATAGGTACACATAAAGAAAGTAAAAAATACAAAATAATACATAATAATATCATGACATAATTTGAAAGTAGGAGATTGACCCAAAGAATGGAAATTGGGTTAAGAAATTCCCTTACCTCGTGTCCGACTTGACTTGATCGTTCTTTAACCTCCTGAATAATAAACTAGAGTTAATTTCTATTTAATTAATAAAATTTTTCATGTTAATTATTCCTTTTATATCACTTATTACCATGTCATGAACATTATGTAATTATTTAAGTTTATAACGGTCGTTTTGTCGATCATAGGTACTTGAGTCAAAAATAAACTTCTTATAATTAAAAGTTGTTTCTGTGGTAGAATATTCATTATCTCCAGAATTATATTCATGATATATATATCATATATATCATATATATCCAGTATATACATTCATTTATAATATTACATAACATTTAGAGGTAAGAAATGAAATGCACCGTTCATGGAGACGGTAAGTCGTACATACGCATGAACGCTACTTTCATTTCTATTTCGTATTTAATGGAATGAAATCATAATGATATAAATTTATAATATAATATTAGTATAATATAGCATATAATACCATTTACTCCATCTTTTATACATCCCACATATGGTATTAACGATTCAAATCACTTTGAGGGGGCGGTAGTCCGCACTTCCTAAAATGAAAATATCGCATTTACCCATAATGGAAACCATAAAGGTATGCCATAAATGAAAAATAAAATATCAAAAGGAAAACAAAAACATAATATATATCATATATAAAAATAGTGTCATCATAATGGCCACCATTAGAGGAGTTATACGAGTGTTGAACAATCATCGTTTCATGAGGCAAAAATTCGCCATCCACAGAAACAGTATGTTCTTTAACCATTAGATGCAGGTGTGTTTAAGTGTAGCTCAAATGCTTCTTATAACAACATACTAGTATATTTAGAATACTGGTGTTTTTACAAAATAAATGAATAAAAAGTATTTAGGGGGTTGGAGAAGAAAAATAAAACAAAACAACATTAGAGAAGACATTACCTTAAAATTGGGTAACTCTTTTTGATTTGGGCCAAAGGCTTCCTTGGTAAGAGTTATTCCCAAAGTGAGGCTTCTAGGAGTAATAGGGGGAAGTTGGGAGAGTATTTGGTCAGAGTTTGGCCAATCCAAATGGCTTGAAAGTGTGAATGAGGTGGTAGAGGCGGGGGCCTTTTATAAGAGGAGAGGAGGGGCACTCTTGGAAAGTAAAGAAAAGTCACTTTATTATAAAATGAGTTTCGGATTTTAGAGGTCCCACACATATATAATTCGAGGATAAGGTGATAAGGGTTATAAATATACTCATCCAATATGCTTTTGACAAGTTTAAGCCTTGGATTTTACATTATCTTTTCATTTTTTTAAATCGTTAATTAATGAGGTCATCGCTGCATCATCATGATGTCATAAATAATTTAATTTATTTAATGTCTAAAAATTATAAAAAAAATACAATGATGTAGGAAATATTTTTATCTTTCCAATTACTATTTATAGTCAAAAATCTGACTTGTATAACCCCATGTAAAAATTGTTTTAGTAAAACATTTAATGTTTGTGTCATTTTTTACTTTAACATTAAATAAAAGGTATTTATATCATTTTCCAACTAAAGTGGCTCCATGGGGTCCCCAAGTTGACCCATGTATTGTCTTGGTCGGACATGGAACATTAAATGAGGGTAGGACATGTGTCAAGCTCATCTCATATTATTAAATCATTATTTTTACCTTAAACTACCCTAATTACCTCTAATCGCGATTAAGAACTTAAAAGTTACTATTCACCAAAAATTATTTTAATCTCATTGAACCACATTTTACTTCTTAATGACAACCATGTATGTAGGATTTTTGAAATTCAAAACACAGAAGTGGTAAAATTTCATTTAAACGAAAAATCAGTTTTTATAAGTACCACTTAGTGGTTTCACTATTCATCAAAAATTGATGTTTTTCAGAAAAATCCCAAAAAATCACCCTAAGCTATATTTGATATTACGATTTCAATAATGCTGTCTATTTTACAAAATTCCAAACATATAAGTTTCATTAATTAATTTTATAATTAATTCTCGCTGTCACAACAAATAGCGTGTTTTTAAGAAACAATTTATATCAAAAGATTGACAAATGTTTATTCCCAATTTCAATGTTAAATTAATTCTAATGACCACCATTGGATAAAATGGTAAAAATATATTCTAATTATACTTTAAAACCACTAAATATTATAATTTATCACAATAAATTATTCTGATTAAAAAAGTTGTTTTAAGTATTTTTCACTATTCATAAAAAAATTTGAATTTCTCAGAAAGTTACAAAAAATTCAACTTAGGATAATTTTGATATTACGAATACAAAAAAGAAGTCCATTTGGAAAAATAAAATTTATAAAATTTCAAAAATTAGGTATTACTATTCATAACGACTACTTTGATTAGTCGCAGTGTTTTAGAACTCGAACTTGCGTACAATGCAAACTATTGCATTATTGAAAGAGAGGCGTATCGTGGAAGCTCGGGGTGTTACATTCTACCCTCCTTAAATAAATTGCGTCCTCGCAATTTGAAATTTTTCATTGAAAACAAAAGGTTGAAAATAGAAAATACCTTTGTGGAAAACCCACATCGGAAATAAGGTTAATAAAAATATAACATTAAAAGAAAGCAAGATAAGTACAAAGGTCACCCGAGATAGCCCATTCTAGGATTCTATGAAAATATGGATATGGAGGAGAAATAAACCATCAAGGTCTAATGGAGAGTTGTAGAAAACAGGATTAGGAGAAATTTAACCATAAGAAAATCACAAACTTGTGATTGGTAAAATAGTCATTGAATCCCCAGTTGCAAAAGTTAACCGGCAACGTTTTTGTTTTAAGTTACCTTTTATAAAGTTGAGGAATTTATTTAGGAGATTTACTAAGAATGTAAGGGAATATACATACTTGTTATGTAGACTTTAATTCTTTAATAAATTTTTACCACAGACCCATCTTTCACTAAAAAAGGTAATAGAACTCAAAAATATTCTATTTATCCTAATTGTATAAGGTTCCAAATATTAACACATACCATTTAGATTAGTAAAACTATTTTGTAATAACCAGGGACTTCCTGTAGGCTAGTGGTAGGTAATAAAGGCTTGTCGCACTATGGTTGTTGGTTCGATTCCTACAGCTTTGTCCGACGCGACGGGTTATGCCCCACCCTGCAGGTTGTCCTTTTCCTAAAGCTATAATATTCCAAAAATAATTATCATAAATGTTTTAACCTTAAACAATACTATCCAAATTTATCCAAAATACCTATGTCCAGACTTTTTCTAAAAGGTCTTTAAATTCCCAAATCAATTATAACATCAGATTCCCCAAACAAAGTAATGTTTATCTTATTGTCACATACAAAAAATATGATTACCTTCATCATATTAAATCCTTAATGAAAAAAACAAGTACTGCAGTACAATCACATTATCCTTATAACCAGAATATAATCCTTGATTCCAAAAGCACCAATACATTAATTATTCCGCTTCAACTGTAGTAACATCATAAGATTGTCCTTGATCCCTTGGCCTTTTCTGAGGTATGTTTCCCTGACGCTTAAGACATTCATTTGTATAATGACCCATTTCTCTACAATTGTAGCATTCAACATTGATAGCCTCTTTCTTTCCTTTACAATCACGCGCCTGATGACCTTTTTCTTCACATTTATAACAAACTCCCATTTCTTTTAGGCAAGTACCAGGGTGATTCTTCCCACAATTATCATATAATGGAAAATCCTTCTTTCCATTTTTCCCTTTATCTATCTCTTGTTCCACCGTTCTCTTCTTCTCTTGCTTTACTTTATTGTCATAAGATTTAGAGAATTCCTTTTCTGTCTTGATAGAACACGAGAAAATATCTTCATATGATGAGAAGGATTGTGATACTAAAGCTCGACGGAGAAATGGTTTTAACCCATCAAAGAAACGATCAATCTTACTTCTTGGGTTACGTATATAATCTGCAGCATGCCTCACTAAGCTTGTAAAGTTAGCCTCATACTTTGCAACATTCTCATCCTCCTTCTGCCTAAGACTCAGAAATTGCCTTTCCATATCTGCTCGATGGTCACGAGGAAAGTATTTTTCTAAGAAAAGCTCTTTGAACTCCCTCCATTCCATATTTGATACGTCATCATCTTCCTTTGTGTTTTGAATCAGTGACCACCACAGATCGGCATCTCCAGTGAGGCGGTAAACTTCCATGACAACCTTCTCCCTTTCGCTACTCCCCAAGGCATGGAATATTTTTTCTAAGGAGTTTATCCATTTCTCAGCTACTAATGGATTTGTACACCCATTAAATGTTGGTGGTTGTTGCCTCATGAAGCGGTCTAACATTGATCCTCCACATTGCGGATCAGGGTGCTCCATAAGAGTAAGGTTATTATTCATAACCTGAGTGAGTTGTCCTAGTATGGTAATAAGTTGATCAGCACCAGTTGTATCTCCAGCTCCACAATAATTATCTTGAGCAGGAGGGAAATCCCTACACGGAGTGCGTGCATTGATACAGTTTCCATCCCTTCCACTAGGCGCCATTTCTAAACAATGGCATAAACTTGATTAGTTTATGAACCAAATACATAATTCCATACTTGTAAAACACTTAACACTAATTGAACTATTTATGTATATAATCCATAATCATAAAAAAAGTACTCTTTGAGTTAGTATATACTCATAACCCTTCATAGTGGTTTGTAAAGAAAATGAAAATTATCCTAAGCATATCCCCCCAGGAGTGTCGTAACCAAGAGTGCAGCAAGGCCCGTTGTCGTGCACCAGTTCCCGTTCGAGTCTAGCTCAAAGCGGTGTTTTCAGGTTTTACCCCTAGGTACATCTGTGCCAGAGCCACCTCTACCTGCTCGTATCCAGACAGGGATGTATTGCTCGGAAAACTCACAAAATCTCTACAATAACAAAATTCTAGGAAGTTCTTCTATACTAATCCTCAAAGTCTATCTCTGGGCTATGTGCTCTAATCAGAGTTTATCTAAATCTAGCTTCCAAGGTTAGTACTAAACTGTCTCTGATACCAACTGTAACGCCCCGACCCCTGCTAACTCGAGTCGGCGCATTACTTCATAACATTTTCATGATCACGAAAGATCAAGTCTCGAAAGACAGATTAGTTTAGTAGCCCTGGAAATACTAGATACATTCGTAAACGTTACATTACATCATAAAGTGAAAAACTATAATAACAAAGTCTCCATAGTCCACAATCATATCCTCTTTTGACTATCCCTGCAGGTCATTCATAAAATACTTCTTCACATCCTAGAAAATATTAAAACATTGAAAGGGGTGAGCTCAGATGCTCAGTAAGGATAACAATATAGCGGAAGCTTTCATAAATAAACATAAACATTTAAGGCAATGTATAACTAAAACAAAATCCTTTTAAACTTGAACTTCAACATAATATGGAAAAGGTAAAATGAGATAATGCCATTTACTTCTTCACATGGATATTCTACTGGTTGAATAATCACATGAAATATCAATAACCACTTTCATAATGATGGAATGCATAATGCCAGACTATCATAACCACGTAGCCAAGGCCTCGTGCCAAGACCACAAATAAGATTTTGTCAAGGCCTCGTGCCAAGACACTAGTTTGTCTCATGAGACCTGCTGATGCATCGAGGAGCTATAGCGGGATCCACCCATCACTTATTAAGTCCAATGCATTCCTCATATGAATAGGTTTAAACATATCATAAACCATAACATAATCGTATCACATAAAACATGCATAAAGGAAACATAACATTTCCACATTTCAATCACAAGATATCAATAAAACACATTGATATAATAAAAACACTTTCAAAACCATTTTCAATATCAAAATAAAAGAAAATTAAAACATGGTATTTATTTTTCTTTTAAAAAAAGGTATGGCTTGTAGAGGAAGCCGAAACTGAAATAATGGTCACGGCAGCGGAGAAGTCGTTGTCACCGCATACGTACAGAAAGAAAAACATTCCCTTTTTGTCGTTTAGTAAAACGCTTCATTTAAAAAAGATTCCTTTTGAATAAATGTAAAAGTCAAAGGGGTTTATACACCGTATAAAAGAAAGTTGTGTATAAAATCAAATATGCCTCAATGAAAGGAGATTGAGACGAAGTCCATAAAAAGATCATTTTTAAAATACAATAGATCTATTATGTGTATTCACTATAGGTATACATAAAGAAAGTAAAAATACAAAATAAGACATAATAATATCATGACATAATTAGAAAGTAGGAGATTAACCCAAAGAATGGAAATTGGGTTAAGAAATTCCCTTACCTCGTGTCCAACTTGACTTGATTGTTATTTAACCTCCTAAATAATAAACTAGAGTTAATTTCTATTTACATAAGAACATTTTTCATGTTCAGTATTCCTTTTATATCACTTATTACCATGTCATGAACATTATGTAATTATTTCAGTTTATAACGGTCGTTTTGTCGATCTTAGGTACTTGGGTCAAAAATAAACTTCTTATAATTACAAGTTGTTTATGTGGTAGAATATCCATTCTCTCCAGAATTATATTCATGATTTAGATATCATATATATCATATATATCCAGTATATACATTCATTTATAATATTACATAACATTTAGAGGTAAGAAATGAAATGCACCGTTCATGGAGACGGTAAGCCGTACGTACGCATGAACGCTACTTTCATTTCTATTTCGTATTTAATGGAATGAAATCATAATGATATAAATGTATAATAAAAATACAGTATAATATATCATATAATACCATTTACTCCATCCTTTATACATCCCACATATGGTATTAACGATTCAAATCACTTTGAGGGGGCGGTAGTCCGCACTTACTAAAATGAAAATATCGCGTTTACCCATAATGGAAACCATAAAGGTATGCCATAAATGAAAAATAAAAAATCATAAGGAAAACAAAAACATAATATATATCATATATAAAAATAGTGTCATCATAATGGCCACCATTAGAGGTGTTATATGAGTGTTGAACAATCATCGTTTCGTGAGGCAAAAATTCGCCATCCACAGAAACAATATGTTCTTTAACCATTAGATGTAGGTGTGTGTAAGTGTAGATCGAATCCTTCTTATAACAACATCCTAGTATATTGAGGATACTGCTGTTGTTACAAAAGAAATTAATAAAAAGTGTTTAGGGGGTTGTAGAAGAAAAATAAAACAAAACAACATTAGAGAATACATTACCTTAAAATCGGGTAACTCTTTTTGATTTGAGCCAAAGGCTTCCTTGGGAAGAGTTTTGCCCAAATTGAGGCTTCTAGGAGTAAGAGGGGGAAGTTGGGAGAGTATTTGGGCAGATTCTGGCTGAGCCAAATGGCTTGAAAGTGTGAATGAGGTGGTAGAGGTGGGGGCCTTTTATAAGAGGAGAGGAGGGGCACTCTTGGAAAGTAAAGCAAAGTCACTTTATTATAAAATGAGTTTCGGATTTTAGAGGTCCCAAACTTATATAATTCTAGGATAAGGTGATAAGGGTTCGAAATATACTCATCCAATAGGTTTTTGACAAGTTTAAGCCTTGTATTTTACATTATCTTTTCATTTTATTTAAATCGTTAATTAATGAGGTCATCGCTGCATCATCATGATGTCATAAATAATATCATTTATTTAATGTCTAAAAATTATAAAAAAAATACTATGATGTAGGAAATCTTTTTATCTTTCCAATAACTATTTATAGTAAAAAATATGACTTGTATAAACCCATATAAAAATTGTTTTAGTAAAACATTTCATGTTTGTGTCATTTTTTACTTTAACATTAAATAAAATGTATTTATGTCATTTTCCAACTAAAGTGGCTCCATGGAGTCCCCAAGTTGACCCATGGATTGTCTTGGTCGTCCATGGCACATCCAATGAGGTTATGACATGTGTCAAGCTCATCTCATATTATTAAAACATTATTTTTACCTTAAACTACACTAATTACCTCTAATCGCGATTAAGAACTTAAAAGTTACTATTCACCAAATATTATTTTAATCTCATTGAACCACATTTTACTTCTTAATGAAAACCATGTATGTCGGATTTTTGAAATTCAAAACACAGAAGTGGTAAAATTTCATTTAAACAAAAAATAAGTTTTTATAAGTACCACTTAGTGGTTTCACTATTCATCAAAAATTGATGTTTTTCAGAAAAATCCCAAAAATTCACCCTAAGCTATATTTGATATTCCAATTTCAAAAATGATGTCTATTTAAAAAAATTCAAAACATATAAGTTGCATTAATTAATTTTATAATTAATTCCCGTTGTCACAACAAATAGCGTGTTTTTAAGAAACAATTTATATCAAAAGATTGATAATTGTTCATGCCCAATTTCAATGTTAAATTAATTATAATGACCACCATTGGATAAAATGGTAAAAATATATTCTAATTATACTTTAAAACAACTAAATATTATAATTTATCACAATAAATTATTTTTATTAAAAAAGTTGTTTTAAGTATTTTCATTATTCATAAAAAAATTGGAAGTTCTCAGAAAGTTACAAAAAATTCAACTTAGGATAATTTTGATATTATGAATACAAAAACGAAGTCCATTTGGAAAAATAAAATTTATAAAATTTCAAAAATTAGGTATTACTATTCATAACGGCTACTTTGATTTGTCGCGGTGTTTTAGAACTCGAACTTGCGTACAATGAAAGCTATTGCACTATTGAAAGAGAGGCGTATCGTGGAAGCTCGGGATGTTACATTATTACCTTAAATATTCCCTTCTAATATTTCAAGTTTATTATAAAGTAAAATTTTTTATTTTAAAATTGTTCTTTATTTTATGAAAAGAAATGATTTCAATGAAGAAAGAATATATTCCTCAAGAACTATTTTAAATTATTTTTCATGGTTCCTTTAGATTTTTTTTCAAAGTGGTTTCAAAGAAAAAGGTTTGGAAATTGTTTTATGTTTTTAAAAGTGAATTTTATGTAAAAGTCTTCATCCACGTGATCTTTCAAAAAGCTTCCCCATATAAGATGCCATTATTTGTTATATTTTAAGAATACCATTTGTATTCATTCTATGAATGGTTTATTTTTTAAGGGAATGATGATTGTGAGATCCACATATTTTCTCGTGTATGGAGAGTGAACCCATAATATTAATGTAGACTTGGTAATAATGCCTTGACTACTATGGAAATAATTTTTAAATAATTATGTTTCAACCACAATTCCATGTTTTATTCGTCTATTAAACTATCATGGATCAGTTATTTATTTCCTTATGATTTATTTCATTTGAACTACCAATCATTATGAAATAACTCATGAATAAAATATTTATATTTGAATGGTATGATATTAAAATGTTATGCTCATGTTTTAATACCCTTATGTTCTTGTAATGATTACATATCTTCCATGTTTACCCTTATTAAGCATCTAAGCTCACCCTTTTTTATGTTTCTTATCCATTGGATAAGAAGAAATATAATAAGTCTGATATGTAAAAAAGGGGTCTAGTTATGGATAAATAGGATGGAGAATAATTAGATGTGTTAGGAACCCATTGTTTATGTTTCTATGTTTCCAAAGCCACTAAACTAAATGGTATTTGGGTGTGTGTTTATGTAATGTATTAATTATTCTATAAAATTGATGTAATGTCCATGTTTGAAAAGACAGGTTCACTATACAAAATGATGTAACAACTATATATCTGGGACATATATGCATTTAATCAACCATTTCAACTCTCATTCAACATTGTGTTACATCATAACAATGGTTATCTTTGTATTGTAGTGTTTGAATCAATTTTTTAACATAAACTTTCCATACACCAAACGTTGTTCCATAATTTTTTGGATCACTATAAAAAATTCATATCTAACAATTACAAGTCTATATAACTCTAAAATTGAAACCTCTACATATTAATTTTTTCTATTGTGTATATCTAACATACTAATGAGATGCATGTTTTCCTCTTGAAGAGAAGACCCTTTATCCCCATGTGTACTTGACAACATTATCATGGAACATGTCACTCTAAAATCTATCAATGACCATATTTCACATAATTGTTCCATATAATCACTTCCTAAATCAAATACTTTAGTGTAATATTTACATATTATTCAATCCTTTTTAAACATCCTTGGAGTTCCTCAGGAACATGATCCCCACTTGGGTTGTTATACCATATACTTCATCACTAGTCAAAGCACCATCACTGTAAACTACAAACACCAATTCATGAGATTTATTATACTATCATTATGATCTCAATTTATGTTTGGTATACCTTTACCTTTTAAAAAATAATATCTTATCCATTAGAAAATAATGTGTGAACTTAATCCTCCACAAAATTTATTCTAAGAACCACAACATTAAACTATATGCACCTTCCCCAAAGCTATCAGTATTAGTAATGGGAAATATATTAACATTGGGTTTACCTCCCCCTCATTATAATATAGATTTTCTCAAATTTTTGGTCAAATATATGTAACTTAAAAATTAAGAAACATCTTCTCAAAGATATAAAACCTTAAATATTATCCTTATTTCGTCTAACTTGCAATACCTCAAAGAAAAAAAAGAAATGGACATGATAATATCCCAATTGAAAACCCAAAAGGTAATACTAGAAAAATTTGGGTCTATTCTCACTTGTACATAACCTCACACTACCTATTAAACATACTTGAGAGTTTTAGATGGAAAAGGCATAAAACAAGTTTTCTTGTAAAACCACAAAGTGTTTCTTGAGAAAAAACTCAGTACATTCCCACATATACTCTCTACTAATATCTTAGGTAAAAGTTAGGATAAAAAATTAAAAGATATAAATATCATAGGGACCCCTACTAAATAGTATATAAAATTAATCTATGAATTCTAGATTCATCAACCTTGGAAAATGATACAACCCCTTCCTTTTACTTGTATATATTAGTTTTGGAAATTTTTGCATGATGTACGAAGGTGTAATCTAAGGGTATATGAGACCTTTTTTATATTCGGGTCCTCTTTTAAAAATAACCCTTCATGATTTTAATTATGTTACATCATTCAAATCCCTTACATAAGAATGTATTATCCTTTAATATTAATGATGAAAAATGTTCCTCTATATTCAACCTTCCTATATCCATCTACGAATACAAATTCTAGAGTAAACCAAATATTTGGATCCTTTGAATCATAAAATTTCCTTGGCATACTATGATGTCATATTTTCCACCATATTCAAACCACTTATATCCATTCAATGGTATATGTTTAAAATAATATGGATAGATTAAAACATATCATCATTTAATGAAGTGTTTTAGGACAATTATTTTATTTTCCATGTACACACAATGTTAAAGTGGATTCAATTATTTTGATAATACACTCCATTGGTTATTAAAATTTTCAGGAAATGGTAGTCAGTTTGACATAGGAGAATAGAATTGACAATATTTTTAAGACCTGAAATGTAGTCATTATTTAAGAAATAAGGGACAGGCATCCACCGGCTTAATGCCTCATCCCAATGGAATACAACATCAATGATGGATATAATATTTATAGAACACTATAATAGAGGTTTTCAGTTTTAAATTTTTTTGGGCATTCTTGAATAGTGTTTTCTAATATAATTTAGAATCCAAAACGTTTCTTAAATCTATTTTAAGGTTAAGTGACCTCCACGAGATTGAGTGTGAAAAAATTAAGTGTGGGGGGAAATTCACTCTCAAGAAATCACCTCCTTATCATTTGGAAAATAACAATTATCCAAAGGTTTTTATAACCCTATATATAAAACTTTTATTTGAGTTTCAATCATTATATTTGGGATGAATTTACATGTAAATGAGTTAGAGAAGTAACAATATGGTTAACCATGTCAGTATACCTTGAGTATTTACCTTCAATAAAAAATATATGATGACCTAGCATGGGTTTATTGATAGGATGAATGTTTGAAACGCCGACCATGATGATGTGGGTAGTCTACTTAGGAAGTCTTCAACTTGCTTCTCAGTTCATATTATTTCCTTTTTCTCTATATTGTATTTTTACAATAATAATATTTGCATCATGATCATTGTGTTATATTTTAATTTCTTCAATAAACACCTAATTATTTCATGATCATAGGAAATATTCACTTTGGATCCTCGTAGATATGATCTATGTTTCTCTAAAACATAAGCAACTTAAAAGAAATCATTTTTAGTTGTGGTATTGTTTATTTGGGAAGAGTATAATGTTTTAAAATAATAAGCTATAACATGGGGTTTCAATTAAATCATTTATGTTTAGAAGATCCCTACAACTTAGTTTGAAGCGTCACATAACAGTTCAAAGGGTGTTCTCAATGTGGTGGTTGTATAATTGCTGATTAAGTTAGTTTATTCTTAAACTCATCCAAGGATTTTTTTAAATGAATCATTTACAAAAACTTGTGCCTTTTTATAGTAAATTTTCTATTAATTTAGCTATCTTATTAAAATACTTAATGAAACTGCTATAAAAATATGCATTTCTTAATAATGATCAAACTTTTTTTACACAAGTAGGATAATACAAACTATCGATAATTTTAGGATTTTGTTTTACAAATTAAATTATATTCTTCAAACCACATGTCTCGTGAAAATTCCTTCTTCACCCATGAAATATTAATTTAATTTTTTTAAAATACCTTTTTAATGAATATTTATTTATTTTAGATAATAAATGATATATAAATTTCCAAAAAAACTAAAATCATCAAGAAAAAATTCAAGGAACCCTTTAATAAAATTGGTGAGAAAACATATCATACATCTCCAAAATATATCTTTTGAATTATATATTCTAAATGGAATAATAGTTTACTAAATGGTTTCACAAATTTAGGTGATAGTGTCTTATATTAGTAATTAGTAGCAATGGGAACATATAAATATTACAAGTATCCTACCTAAAAGTAACAATGGTTCTTTCATGAATGTCTCTCTAGAATCTCATGTGAGAAGGATATTAGAAAATTTTGATTCCTAGTTACTTAATGTAGTTTCATAAATTAAATGATAATTATCTAAATATTATTTACACTCACAAGGACTAGTTCATTCATTTCATTCTCAAGACTGATAAATCATGATGTTTTGGGCAAAATTTGAATGAGACTTACTAATTATGTGTCAGAATTGAGGTAAATGATGAATAATTATAATAATATGTTATTTTTTTAAATAACTCAATCACGGTTGTGTTCACTATTCTTTAAGGATTTATAAAAGGATTAATATCATTTTCAAGAAGGATTTGCTTTATAAAGATTTAGGGACTAAGTCATGTTGTATCTATTAGGCTCTATCTTATGGAATTTACATTCTATCTTAAAATATCAATGAGTTTAAATTATTGGTTAGATGATAATTTATTAGAAATTATCACAATAAACTTATCTTCACCCATTAGGTACACATATTTTAATTCATGTCGAATTTGATTTAATTCTTGTTCAGTTTTCCAAATTAAGTATCACAATAGTCAGAGCCTACATAATATATCCATTTTGAGTTCTTATACATAAGGAAAAATATTAGTTTCATTATTAAAGAATAAAAAGTAAAATCCATAAAATAAATAAAAAGTTACTTCATCCTTAGGTTTTAGTATAGTGGTCTCAGATTATTAATGAAATTTTTACAAGGAATTTTTAAATCTCAACTTATTATCCAAATTTATTTTTTATTTTAATAAATTATATTTCTAATAATCATAATGTTCTATATACTATGTGACTAAAAATTATCTTTTCCACTTGAGAAACATTCATAGAATAATTTTTTTTAATATAATTGGTTTTATCCAAATTAAATATTTAATAAACCTTCATGAAAATTGAATATAGTTTTATCTATCTTTATGAAAGGCCTTTCTAGGATAATTGGTGATTTATTAGGGATATTTTTTCTTTAATATTGAAGATAAATATGTATCTTAAAAAATATAGGTTATGTACTATCAATAGAATATATTAAATCACCCTTTCTAGAAATACAATGGATTTATTTGATAGTTGGATCACCAATCATGTAGTCTTGAGTTCTCTAATATGATATGATTCAAATTATAAATGAAGTATAACATTAATGGATGCTAGCAAATCCAAAAATACATATAGGAATAACATGAACCGAATATTGAAATAAATATAAAAGGTTCCTAGTTATTGGGATTTTGTTATTAGTTATGGTTTTATTAGAGAAGACATGTCCATTATTAAGACATGTCACTAATTTACATGAAGCCTCTCCTTTTTTGTGTATAGTTCCTCAAGAGACATAACATATTTGGGAATTTGTTTCAAGGATTCTAATAGTGGTATTTTTATTTCAACCCTTTTGAATGTGCCCAGAATTTTATTTTTCAATTTCATCATCATGACTTTTCGTAGATTTATTCATCCCTGATGAAAAATGAAATTGAATATTTTATTATCTTTTGATGGTTTCTGATATTGAATTTTTGATTAATTTCATTACTTTTTATAATTTTATTCATATTTTCCTTGGTTTTTTGTATTATAATAGTATTTTTTCTAGGATGGGTTGGATTTTATTTCAACTAATGTTGTTTACCAGTATCAAATTTCTTTAGAGGTATTTTAGTGTTTGTGCTGGTAGTTCTCAAGGTTTTAGTCCTCATTTTCACAAGAATCACTAGCTATATTTCGAATTATTTCATTTCATTATTCTATTACCCAATATACTATTCTAGTTGTTTATGAATTTATGGTTGAGAAATATCATAAGTTTTATCCTATAGTTAAACATAGGTGGATAATAATACTTTTGGTATATTTTCATGAAATTATATTAGAATGGTGGAGGATAATGAAACGGTTGTTGAAAATCTTTTCCAGAATGGTTATATTGATTTACAAATATTTATTTTACTTGGGATTGATTTATATATAATTTATTAGACATTTTGAAATACCACTATTGATAATTAGTAGTAAAAATTTCAGTTCTCGACACTTTAACTCACTAAATTGTGAAATTATTAGGTGAATAATGAAGTCCAAAAAACTTATCAGGGATTTTTTTTCTAATTTAAAAATTTATGGTTCTTTTGTCTTACTAGAGTATAAATTTATTCCATATTAGATTCAAATAAAAAGTTTTCAGTGGGTTTTACCTCATAGAATTCCTTAGTAGTAGTACCTATTATTAAAAATTATTAATTTTTTATATAGTATTATTTATTAGTCTCATTTGTTCAACCGGTGACTTTTCAATTTGTGCTCCTCTAGAAGGTACATCATATAAGTTTCTATTATTTTCTAAGAAACCATTATAAAAAACACTAGTAAGTGATGTTCTTCTCTTGATTTATGTGGGAAGATTTAATAGTTCTTCTTTAATATCTCCCAGTATTTAAAGATATTCTCTCCACTGTTTTTTCTAATTTCATAGATTTCAATCATCATAGAAGTGATCCTTGAGGTAGGGATACATATTTGATGGAAATTTCTATAAAGTGAATACAAGATAGTGAATTCTCATGGATGTAAGTTGTAAAACAATTATTTGACCACTTCTTGACGTTAGAAGATGAATGATCTCAAGTTTATTATTTATTTTGATACAACCTTTAGCTTCAGTTTGAAATATAACATGAAACAAATCCTTGACGGGGTTGTTTGGATCTTTATTGAAAAGTCTATGAAACATAGAAAAAAATTATATTAGTATTTCATCAACTCAAATTCATCTTGCAAATCAAAATACAAAATTTAATGTTTTTTATTCACACAATGAGGTGAAAATAAATCTATTATGATATGGTAAGGATTATCAACCATGGTTTTATATTATTAGTAAACACTATTAGTTTCACTTGAGTTAGTCAATTAATTTTATTAAAATTTAATTTTCAGATTATAATATTTTTTTGGTTATCTATATGAGGACCTAATCTTAAAACATTACATAATATTGAGTTTTTAGAAAATAATTCACTTTCTTAATTTTTTTTGATCTTTATTGTTTATATTTTTAGATAATTAGGTAATAACTATATGAAAAACATATATACTAAAAATTGGACACTTCCACTCTGTATAATTTTTCCCACAATATAGAGATTTTAAAATTAAACACATTTTTAATTTATAAAAAATCATCATGATTTTCAAATTGACTTCATCATAATTATTACACATACTTGAAAAACTATGAAAAACATTTGAAAATGTGGGTTGATAAGAAAAATATCTACAAGGGATATAAACAATGTAAGAGAGAAATCAGTGAGTCCATTTCAAAACCAGGATATCCTATAAGAGAGCTGGCCATTAACATAATGATCCTTGAGCTTAAATAGTCATTTAAACACACATGATATCATATTTATAGCCAATTTGTTTTCATAAAACTCTTTATAAGAAAATATAAAGGTAAAAACATAATCATGAGGGTTTCTTAGAAAACATGAGAACCCATGAAAATACTTTCATAAAAGATAAAATCTTTACCCTTAAATGTTATAAAAATTCCATTAAACAAAGGATCATTTTTTACCTTAATAAATCAAAAACATTCCATGAAAAATTATTAGAAATCTTATAAAATTTATTTTGGTTTCTTGGGACATCATCTCCATAAAACCATTACAAGAAACCTTAAAAATGGAATAACTTGCTCAGTTTATTCTAAAAAAAATTATAGATAAAATAATCACTACTCAATACATTAGAGTGATATATTAGGCTCACCCATCATAATAAAAAATTTACAAGTTCCATAATATAGATAAAACTCATAGACTGTTTCTTTTATATAATAAAATCTTAAAAATACTCTGTTTAAAATATATACAGAAGTGCTTTGGGGGTTCACGTAGAAATAATTATAAAAGTAAATTTTCATTAAAAACAATTAAACAAAAATTCCCAAAAGTAAGATAAATATGATATTAATTTAAAAAGAAAAAAACTTGTGAGTATTCATCCTAAATAAAAATGGTCATGATGATGAGAAATCCCACTCATGTCACATGTGTTAAAAAAGATTCCATTCAAACTTGTAATATTTCCAAAAATATCATATTTGGAAAATGATTTAAATGTTTTATATTAAAAAATTCATAATGTAAAACAAGGTTTAATATAAATTTGAATATAAAATTATATATATTGAAAAAAACATAATTCCTTTTAAAAAACATGGAAATTGACAAAAAATAGAGGAAAAACATTATTTATTTTAAAATATGATTTTATTGAAAAATTAATTATGACTTGAAATTTTTTGTAATAATAAACAATTGAAGGGATGAAATTTAATGAATTTTTAAAAACATTAATTTTTAGTTATTAGTGATAAAATAAATAAATAATCTAGTTTTTATAAACAAAAAATAAAATATGGGGTAAAAAAGATTATATCTCAAAAGGAATTGAGATTATAAATCCATTACCTTAAATAGCATCTAACTTCATGCATTCATTACCAAATGAATAATAAAATTATATTAGTAATTTACTTGATTAAAAACTATTTTTAGGTTCATTACATTATAATTATCCATTTTAATAAATTTATGACCATTTTTATTTATTCACCTAATCAGTTTAGTTTACATCGAACGTTTTTAGGGCGTTCGATTCATAATTCCCAAATAGACTCATTATGAAGAAGTTGTCAAAATAATCATTATTAAATCATTTCAAAATATGTTAATCATTAAATTATTTTCACTTTTATATATTAAATAAAATTTTAGAACCATTCATTAATGGAATACATGTAAATTGAATAACAACGCTTCATGTAGGTGGTAGTCCACACGTATAGAGGAACTAAATTATCATTTTTAAAATTATGGACAGGTAATAAAATAGATGATATATTAAATTTATATAATTATAATTATTTCATTGTTATATTATATATGAATTAAATCAATCATAATAACATTCGTTTTGCAGACGTGATGAAAAATGAAACATATCGCTTTGTGGAGGTTGTAATCCACACGTAAACATGAGCGATGTTTTCATTTCTAATAAATTGATAAAAGAGTTGAAAAAGGGTGGTAATATAATCATAATAAATTTTAATTTTATTCTATATGATGGGGTTGTTATTTAATAATGGATAAATAAATTTTTAATGAGGTATAAGAATAAATCAAAAGAAAGATCTCAGTTAGGAGTTATACAATATTATTAAAAAAACCTCATTTCAATTGAACATAAGGACTTTCGAGAAGATGTTTATGGTCAAAATAATGGATCGGGATCATGGGAATGGACTTTTATAGATTTAATTGGGGTATATTTATGTTAAAAAACTAAACTCAATTAATGATACAAATAGTTTAAATGATTCACTTTTTGTAGGAAAACATTAGTGGTTTTTTCATAAATATTTAGTTTTTGAGGGCCAAAAATGTAATTATATAATACAAAGGGGAATAAATGCGTGGACTTGACCCTAGAATATATGAGTAAGTTCCTAAAACATGGTGTGTAATTTTTTTGATAACAAGATTCTGATAAAATTACACATCACATTCATTCACAGAGAATCTTTCCAGCCTAGGTTCTGGAAAACCGGACATAACTGATTCTTTTCTTCAAAACTATATAAGATAAGATCCATATTGTTTCCATTACATAAGATTAATAAAAGATTCAAAAATATAATAACCCTATAAAAATAAGTTAAAAACATAGGGTGATCACAAGAATTCCCATTAAGAGTGTTTTAAAACAAATTAATGAAATTACTTTTTTAAAATATCCTTTTAAATAATCTCAACGAATTTTGTAAAAAGAAAACCACATTTCTTATAACACATCATTTTCATTTTTAAAAATATAATTGAAATCATTTTAGAGAATAAATCATAAACAAGAATTTATATATTTATTTAAAAGACAAAACATATATCATAGTATGCATACTTGTACAAAATTGCATTGAATGATGCATATAAGCCATAAGTTGATCAAACTAGATTAAGGGTTACATAAAAGGGTGAAAGTAAAACATTATCACATGTAATAAAACATTATTATAATAGAATAAGTAACAATATCATGATTCACTTAACACTTAAAATGGAACTCATGAAATGTCAGAGCTAATATTTATTTCTAAATCAAAGTTCTGAAAATGGTCGCTACATTTTCCTTATAAATGACTTTCCAAGTACATACTTCATTATGCCATGTGAATTTATTACCATTATCATAAGTAAAAGATTATTAACCATGGATATTATACTAGTCAAATAATCCCATTCTTGGTTATATATTAATCACATATTGAGGAAATAAATAATGTCGGACAATCATAACACTCTGTCAAGGCCTCATTCCAATACTATACATAATCACTCTATCAAGGCTTCATTCCATGAGTTGGTTTGTCTCATGAGACTCGCTGATGCATCGAGAGGCTATAAAGGGTCTCACCTGTCACATAATAAGTCTAATCCATTCCCAATATGTCTTAATGTCTTAAATCAATGTGTCCTATACAACTTTGATTTATTAAATTATGTCAATAATCGAAGTGTCCTATACCAATTTGAATAATTAATTTATGTCTTTTATTCAAAGTTTACCATACCTCTTCGAATAATAAATTTATGTCTTTTATTATATGTGTCACATACCACTTTTAACAATTAAATTCTTAATCCTTATGTTATCATAATAAATAATTTCATTTTACTATAATTTCTTTATTCACAAATGAATCATGCATTAACTGTAAGCATTAAACTAATGAATGCATGGACACAAGGATATACATTTTTATAAGTGATGATAATTGGTGCACATAAAATAATAGTTGGTTTGGGTCGGTCACATAAAATAATAAGACTAAAATTAAAAACCCTTGTTTCATGAAAATTTTCATTTTTTATACTTAAGATTCATGTTCACCATCCACTGATCTTTAGTAGAGCTAAAAATATTAAATCATAACCTTTATTAATCAATAGAATTCATTGGGGATAATTCATCATGAATTAAAATATAGTAGGTATTAATGAAAAACAATTATTTCATGTGAGGTATTCATGTATAAGAAAATAATTAAATACATTTCACTACATGTTCTTATGCACACACACACACATATATACATATATATATATATATGTGTGTGTGTGTGTGTCTATGTGTGTGTGTAAAGTTCAAAATACTATTTCAACCTTCTAACCTAAAATTTATAAATTGGAGATGCATGCTTGTAATATCTAGGAGATGACTTCTTAGAACATTTAGGCACATAGTAACAAAAAAAGGTTTTGTTATTGTTTTCCAATAAAAAATTGTATCATGTGTATTGTATAATTTGTTTTGAACAATTCAAATCATAAAATCATCACCAGGTAAATACCTTCAAAACATGTTAAAATAAATCAATACATTCATATGTATAATTGTGTTTCTTATATGTATATACATGTGGGTTTGAAAATTTAATAAAACCGTATGTACAAAAAGTGTAAAGATGGAATTTGAATAATCAAAACAAGGTTTGATAAATCCTTACATGTTTCATAAACTTCCAAAAAACATAATTTAATCACTAAAATTATCTTTATGAAAAAATAATTCATATTATAATTAAAACCTATGTGTATATATACATATAACCGTATATACACAAAGTATATATATGGGTTTTACATATCAAATTTGAAACTAAAATAACCCTTACATATATTACAATAGTAATGAACATTATACTTATATTTACCATTCTAAAAATTTGAATCAGAATAGGTTTGTTATATATATATATATATATAAATATATGTACACATATATGTATATAAGGGTTAATCAAACACCAAACTAAAAAAACCCTACATGATTTCATATATTAAGAACATTATTTAAAACAAATGTTTATCATTCGAAAATCATAAAAACAGAAAAGGTTTTTTTATAAATAAATGTAAGTATATATATAATTATTTATATAGTTTTTAATTAAACACAAAACAAAATAATCCCTTACTTAACTTCAAAAGTAGGGTGGATGCAAGCTGAGGTTAGAGAGAAGTTTGGGAAGAGTAAAACCCATAGGTTTATGGGGAAAATGAAAGTTTATATAAATGGGTTATATAAACTATATATATATATATATATATATATAATTTTATATAAAATAGTTAAATCATAAAAACATAAACAATAAAACCTAATGAAATCCTACTCTAAATATTCAGATAGAAAAAAAATAGTGATTAACCCAAATCTCAAATGGATTGATTACTTTTATTATATATATATTTTGTGGAAATCTTGAATGAGAAAAGATTGGGATTTTATTAAAAAAAACACCCATAAAGACATGTGGAAAGAAGAAATGTGGACAACCGGGCTGCTGAGAGGGTAGAAGGAATCACAGGTCGATGGAGAACAGTGGGGGAGAGCGACCGTTACAGGTGAAGTCATGAGGAAGAAGAAGAAGGAAATGAGAAGTTTTGAAAAATAATGGATTACCATGATCGACCGAAGATGATCGGATGGATGAGTAGAGTTCTACAATTTTAAAAATGGATAGATGGTTGAGATCAGTCGTGGTTTGATCGGATGGTTGTGAGGAACCTTGTGTTTTAAAAAGAGATGAGCGGATGATTTTATCTGCATCCCGATTCAACGACTCAGATTAGATTTTCCTAAAAAAACCTAAGTCCCACATTGAAATGGGGAGTGATAAGAGAAAACCTTATAATACTCATTGTACCGAGCACAGAACAATAACAAAAGAACACACCGTGAGGTCCTTAAATATGGAACCCCCACCCCCACGAGCCTTTTCTAACCCACACGTGTGCCGGTGCACAGCCTACCTCACCCCATGCTCAGTCATGACTAAACCTTATACACGAGTTTGTGCATGCTTAGGCCTCACATTGCATGGCCAGTGCATGACTCGGCATGCACCATGCACATGATGCCTTAGGGTTCTTTGACCTCAAGGTTCTATGTGAGATGCCTTCTAACCTTGAGGGCTTGTCTTTCATGGCTTCCCTCACTGGGATAAGTACTCACCCATTTTTTGTACTTTATTAATCAAAAAGAATGCCTGGAAAATTAATTTTTTAAAAACTCAACCTATATATATAAATATCCTTATAATTGTTCTTTCTTATGCCATTTTTTTCATATGTTTCTATTTATTTTTAACAAAAAATTGAAAAGAGTAGGATTATTCTATAGTGAACTAGGAATTAAGGCTTCACTGGATTGGTGCAGGTCTTCCTTGCCCTAGGCGGCAATGATTCTTGCTCCGGAACCTCCCTCGTCAGAGGGGGTGGGTCCCTTTCCGCATCTCCTCAATGCTCGGTCTCCTCCTTTCAATCCTTTTCGAACCCTGACTTTATTCCTTCCTTCTCTTAGATTGTTTTCAGTTCGAAATTCACCAAAAGCTTCGAGGGGAGGCTGATTTTTTTTGATATCTAACCTTTAATTCTTGGAGGCTTCCTCACTATTGGACCTGACCCTGATGTGCATTTCAGGCAGTGTCGATTGTCGGTTGATAATTTTAACCACCTCATTTTTGATAAATGGGGTTTTAAAGAACATTTTGTTGTCGGCCTCCTCTATTCCAGGAGCTTCATGATTTGTTTCTTATCAAAAGAAGACATATTACTCGCTTGATCGCGCACACCTCGATCATGGGACAGTGCTCGATTTCTCCTCTTTCGATGGTCATACGATGTCCATATAAAAAGAGACCATAAAAACAATGAGATTTGGGTATGTTTTCCAGAACTTCCTCTTCTATTTCAAAATATCTCGATTCTTATTTTACTCGGAAAACTGGTTGGGAAGTTTCTCTGTACTGATAATCAGACCCGTGCATTGTGTCACCCGATGTCTCTGAAGGTGTGTGTCGAGGTTGATGTCTTGAAGACCCCCATGGAAGCCTTATAGATTGTAGTGGGAGAAGAATTTAGATATAATCATAACGTCACGTTGGAATCCTGGTTCAAATATTGTTCCCATTGAAAGATTCTTGGACATAGTCTGGCAATATGCAGGCATAGGGCGAGGCAATAGGGAGCCACTGTAGAGGCCCAGGAGGACTGGGTAGAGGGTGGTCATCCTGTCGATAATGGTCCAATCTCTGTTAGGGATAGTGCAACGTCAGGAAAGGGTTGTGAAGGTTCTGGGCAGGGGATCAACAAGGCTGAGGTGCCCGCGGGTTCATCTGAAGTAGCGTTTAAAAAACCAGTAAAGAGAAATCCTCCAGAACCCAGTGTAGGAGGGATTTTTAACAGACTACGGAGAGATTTGGCGAGCCCTCCTGGCATCAAGCCATTTTCTGGGGGTGACCAGGCCAGTGTGGTGGTTGTGGCTCCTTCGAAACTGATGAAGGCTCATTCTGAGGATTCTGGGGCCTCCAGTGAACCATCCTCCATGGGTGCGGCTATATTTAAACCATGTTCATATGCGATGGCAGTGAATACTGGTGGGAGAAACAACCCTAACAGTGGGATACATTCACATGGAAATGGAATGTGTAAGGATGGATAGAAGTGGGAGGATCCTGCAATTGAGGTAGGCAGACCTTTGTCCACCTTCCAAGGAGCCAACTCGGGGAGGATTTTGTCCAGCCTCAACTTAAACAATAGATTTGAATGTTTATGTCATGAAGGAGAGTTTGTAGGAAGCCCCAACTATCCCTCTGAGACCTACTTTTATGGAGGCCATTCCTCAGATGATATTGGTTTGGGAGGGGCTGATAATGTCATGCACAATCAAATAAGGAAGAAAGGGAGTAAGGAAAACAGGGATCCGAGAAGTTTTACTCTTTCCAAGAAGCTGAAATCTAAGGTACGGAAGGACTACTCTTACCTTCCTAAACTGATGGACACTCGGTCGACCAAAGAAGAGAGTAAACCCAAGGAGCACAAGATTCAGAAAAGAGACACAATAGTAGGTTAGGAATAATGATTTCATTGTGTCCTAAGTTCAAGAGGATATAGTCTCGAAGGTAGATGACCAATTCTAGGGGATTCTGATGCTGGAGAAGTTGATGCTGGAAAGGGCGGATCCCCTTTCCACCCAGACAGTAATGTGCAGCTGAGCCTTAAGTCGACCTGCAGATCCTGGAGGAGAAATAGTTGGATTCTCAGTTGAAACTACTCATGCACTATGATGAAGAAATGAAGGACGATTTTTTGGTGATAAAGGCAGTGAGGGAAGACAGTGATAAAATGATGGGAAGTTTGATCCAAGTGGCAGTTACAAGGGAGCAAGATGAATGGATTGACAAGCGTGATCATATACTGGTAAGGGGCTTCAATATGGAGAAGATTATCAAAATAGAATACATGTAGGATTGGGAGTATCTAGCAAGGCACTACGAAGAGAACATAGGGGAAGATCCAAGCTACCAAGTAAATTCCCTCCCGTGGAAATTTTTTATGGAAGGAGACTCCAATCGCCTGAGACTTGAGTTTAATTGCTTAGTTGTAACCATTGATGCTTGAGATTCTTCTCTATAGAGTTTTCACTTCCCCCTTAAAAGTGTAAGAAAAAAAAGATAATTTGGAGGAGTATTTATTTTTAATTTGAAAACATTAAATTTTGAAATCTAAATTTCAACTTCAATTAAAAACCTTGTAATTGATTTAAAAAATTATATTCATAAAAATCATGGTTATTATATTTTTAAAATAAAGTATATATTTAATTAAAACTATGTCATTATTTAACCATGGAAATAACATTAAAATATTTAATGTATTTTAAAACATCTGAACCATAAAAATTTCTTTATAAAATAATTGATTGCATTTCATTTATATTAAAAGCTAAATAAGTATACACATTTAATACATTGAGAGGTATTCTATAAAAAGTTATTAATGTACATAAAATAATTAAGATACTTTAAATACTAAGAATATTTAAAATACTTATATACATAGAATACTTAAAATAATCAAAATACTTAAAATACCCAATAGTTATAAAATTTTAAGACCATTACAAAAACCAACGGTCATCTAAAAACCAAAATTGTCATAAATGGTCATTTTTAACTTCGATTCCATAAAAATACTTGTTTAAGGGTATTCCAAACTGTAAAAAACAATTCGGTGAAGATAGTGCTCTACATACCCTTGTTTCTTAGTATGATTTACAATGTTCTTTCCATAGTGTTTATCATTATGACAGACCCGAAGGACATTCACTATTTTCTTGGACTGTTTTTTGTGTCTGGTGGTCTCTCGAAGATTCTGATAGGAATCTTAGTAGGTGTTCTAGGTTAGTGAGGGTCTTTCGGCCTTATAGGAATGTAAGTTTCAACACTTATATTGAATAAAACATGTCTTATTTTTATTATTCAAGTATTTATTTTGGATGGAACCATTATTAAAGAAAACAAAATATTATTAATATTAATAATTACCAAAATATTTTTATTACAAAAATAAATATGTTTGGGGAATCACATTATCCCCACCCCCCTCAAGAAAATTATGTCATCACAATTCCATTGTACTCCCAGAATTCCACAACACCAACTCCTAACATCAACCATGATGCCCCAACAAGATATGTTTTATTTGATACTAATTAAAAAAATTGGTTGACAAAAATTTTAATTTATACCTTCACCAGGTCCACCATAGTGGATAAACCACTGATGACCTCTGGTGAATTCCCAAGGTAGTTTTTAGTTCCTCAATATCCCTAGCCCAAATACACCACAAGCTGTTAGGGTCAATCTTACGCATGAAACATTCAGGTTTCCATAGAGAGTAATGGGTGTTATGAAGCTCAGATATTTTGTCTTGGACACATTCCTTTTCGATCTTCCGAACCAAGTCATTCCTGGGAGTTCTGATATCATAGAGTCTCCCATTCATGTTGAAACTCAGAACCTGTAATGGATAAGCTGCTCGAAGGTCACTGTCCAATGCAACTTCCCAGAACTTACCTAAGGCTATGAAATTTTTGGACAGAGTGAAAGAGAGGAAAAGTCCTTCATGATGAATTCCCCTATTCCTATACTATACACATTGTCCATTTTCCATATAGTGATAGATATAACAAACTCCTTGGTAGGACCGAAATATATTCGTTTTGATGGAAACTTGATAGAGGTGTTTGTAGGTTAGATGGAGGTTCATGATTGGATGGTATGATTATGAACACGACCTGATAATTATGTTCTCTAGTAATTTGGTAGGAAGAGATAAGAGGTTTTTTGGTGAACCCTCGCATTCCATATGACAATTTTAAGAAAATATTCTACTCATCGAAACATAATAATTTTTTTATTCTGTTCTAATTTTCCATAATTTCCTATGCTTTATCTATGATACCAACTATAAAGACCTGATCCCAAAATCCCAAAGTCAGTGCCTAAAAAATGGTGTGTAATTTTTTTATAACAACATGCTGATAAAATTACACATCACATTACATCACGAAGAATCCTTTTTGTCTAGGTTTTGGAAAACCAGATAAAACTGATTATTTTCTACAAAACTGTATAAGATAAGCATCATATTGTTACCATCACATAAGAGTACTCAATTCTAGAAAAATATACCAACCCTATAAAAATAAATTAAAAATGAAGGGTGAGAACAAGAATTCCCAGTAAGGGGGATTTAATACAAGTTAATTTAAATTTTCTTTTTAAAACATCCTTTTATATAATTATAAAACATCTTCTAAAAAGAAAACAACATTTATTGCAGTATGTATTTATCATTTTTTAGAGGATACTTGAAATAATTTTATGGAAGTACTGATACACAAGGATTTATATATTTATTTAAAATTTAAAACATATATCAGAGTACACATACTTGTACCAAATTTCATGCAATGCTACATATAATCTAGAAATTGATGAAAATATATTAAGGGTGACATGTAATGGTGAAGTTACAAAATTAGAACATGTAATAACACTTTCTTAGAATTTTATAAGTAAAATATCATGATTCACTTAAAACTTAAAATCGAACTCATGTAATGACATATGTAATTTTAATTTTTGTATCAATGTTTTGAAAATGGTTGCAACACTTTCATTATAAATAACTTTCCAAGTACATACTTCATTATGACATGTGAATTTATTACCATTATCATAAGTAAAAGATTCATAACAAAAGATATTATACTAGTTGAATAATCCCATTCATGGTTGAATATTAATCACTTATTAAAGAAATTCATAATGTTGGACAATAATAAAACTCTTTCGAGGCATTATGCTAAGGATATACATAATCATTCTATCAAGGCCTCTTTCCATGCCCTAGTTTGTCTCATGAGACCAACCGATGCATCGAGAGGTTATAACGGGGATCACCCATCTCTTGATAAGTCCAATACATTCCTCATATGTCTCAATTTCTCAAATTAAAGTGTCCCTTACAACTTTGATTTATTAAATTATGTATTTTATTTGAAGTGTCCCATAACACTTCGAATAATTAATTTATATCTTCTATTTGAAGTTCCCCATACCACTTTGAATAATTAAATTCTTAATCTATAAGTTATCATAAGAAATAGATTTCATTTTTCAATTTTGTCCATATTCATAAACGAGTCATGCATTAATTGTATGTATTAAACTAAAGACTAAATTGACACAAGGACATACATTTATCCAAGTGATGAGAATTATTGAACATAAAATAATAGTTTTTTTGGGTTGGTCACATAAAATAATAAAACTTAAATTCAAAACCCTTTTTTCATGAAAATGATCACTTTGTATACTTAAGATTCATGTTCCCCACACACTAATAGATAATAAAGTTAAAAAAATTAAATCATAACCTTTATTAACTGTTTCCAACGCTTTTATGCTGGGGCGCGTGCATCCGTCTATGGAAGACGTGCAGCTGTTGCCCCACATTCCCGCTTTCCAAAGGCGGGAGACATCTGTTCCTTGTTCAGGTACGTTTGCTCCTTGATCAAAACCGGGATGATGGGATGTCGGTTCTTCCTTCTGTGGATTCCTCCTCGGAACTCGTCACCTAGTCCGAGTCTCCCTCATAGATTTAATACGTTGTTCATGAAAATATTCCTAGTGCTGTGTTTTCATGGGTTCCAGTTAATTACACTGCTTCTTTCAGGACATTCCAAAGGGTCCGTTCAGGGCAGAAACCTTCAGTCGGGGGAGTAGCCACATCGAGGCATCAGTATCATGTCTGAACATTGGGGAATTGGTGTGTCTATCTTTTGTCCCTTGTTATAAGGCTTCTCGAGGGCATGGAAGCCTGAGGCATCCCACATCGAGCGTGGGGAATCATATGACATAGGCATGTACTTGAGGTTTTCCTCAGCTTCCCATGTTTAACACAGGGTATGCCGTAGGTTTAACGTCTAGCGGAGACGGTTACGCCAAAGGCATGCCACCTGAGGTTTTCCTCAGGCATCTCATGTTTATCATGAGGTAGGCCACGAGTTTAACATCAAGAGGAGACGGATTGGCCTGATCAAAACACTAGCAGTAGTGGATCAGATTGATGAATTTCCCTTGAAGGGGTGTCGATGTCGGGATCAGCTCGTGGGAGGCTTCCCGAATGCTGTGGAGGGTAGTAGAGTGGCATGATCCCATAGGGATGTGGCGGCCTGGGTAAGAATCAGGGTGGATGATGGATGGGTGGATGGATGAAGTATAGGGGGAATTAAATGGGACCATCTCAAGGGCGACAGTAAAGTTGAGATTGAGCCTTAGGAAGGCTTCCTACGTACCGTGCCTTGACACAGATCAAAGTCCTCGTAGTTTATATGGGATGTGGGACACAGTTTAACGTCATGCGGGACGGGGTGAACCGACATGAATGTGGTCGGAATGACCGGGTGACGGGCTCGAACCTCATTGAGGATTCCTACATACCATACCTTAATATGGATCAAAGTCCTCGTATTTCGGGCATGAATGGTGGGTGTCGGTGGACCGTCGTGAAGGAAAAGAGAACTTGGTCCTGATGGTGTGGGGCTTACACACTAGGTTGCCCGGGTGTTGGTGAACCGACGTGCAGGAGGTCAGAATGACCAATGGGTGATGGTCATGAACCTCAGGGAGGCTTCCTACGTACCATGCCTTGACATGGATCAAAGACCCCGTAGTTCAGGTTGGGTTTTGTCGGCGAACCGACGTGGAAGTGGACCCACTGGTGGGGGGGGGCTTGAACCTCATGGAGGCTTTCTACGTACCATTCCTTAACACGGATCAAAGTCCACATAGTTCAGATTGGACGCCGAAAGGCCGACGTGAAGGGGACTAGGGGTCCAGGTGGGCTTGAACCTCATGGATGTTTTCTATGTACCATGCCTTAGCACAGTTCAAAGACCACGTAGTTCAGGTGAGGTTACAACGGCTTACCTCTGGACTAAGATGCAGTTTAACATCATACGGGACGAGGATAAACCCTGACGTGAATAAACGACGGGCGTTGGGATTGAACCTCGTGGAGCCTTCCTAAGTACCATTCATTAATATGGATCAAAGACCCTGTAGTTCAAATGGATGTGCAGTTTAATGTCATGCTGGAAGGGGCATACAGTTTAACGTCATGCTGGACGGGGGTGGAACTCGACATGAGGAAACGACCGAGTGGTGGGCTTGAACCTCATGGAGGCTTCCTACATACGATTCTTTGACATGGATCAAAGTCCCCGTAGTTCTCTTAAGGTGGGGGTCAGGGTCGGTGCTCACTCTATGCCCACGTGAGTCATGCTTGGTGTGAGAAACATGAGGTTGTAGGGACTTGACGATCATGTCGCGAAGGATGCATCCGTGGGAAATGAATAGGGGGTTACGTGTTGGGCAGCCCACTGTGCTGGGACTTACTCCAGGATGGAGGTCCGAAGTGCGACAAAGTGCGGTGGGAGAGTGATTTGGGACCAAAGATTGAAGGTGCCTCATTCCCTATCGTGCCCTCCACTGGCCTTGGCAGTGGGGAAGTACAGAGGTGCATGGGTGCTACCTTCCACAAGAGATGCTTGGGGGATTATACCAAGGTGGTTGCTCTTCTCATGTGAACATACGCTACTCCGAAAATTTGGATATCATCCCTTATGAGGGTGATTCCATTCCCATGGAGACGAGCGGCTTAAAGAATGTCCGAGCCGGGGGGACCCCACGTACGAGGCACGGGGTCTAATCACAGTTTAACGTCATGTGTTGAGGAAGAGGGGCTTGGCATTTTAACGTTCTGCAGCTCAGACGAGGTGGGTTTACTCCACACCCCTAGGACTTACATGACCGGTACCCTCTGCTCCTTGGGGGAGGGAAGGTACTAGCAAGGCCATGGTAAAGGGGGTTCATGGAGCGAACCATCAAGGGGTCCACGTTAGTGTGGCTATGCAAAGAAGCAATAGCCATTATCATGCGTTTGCGAAGAAGCATTAGGCGAAGCAACGCTACGGGTGGTGTTGTCCATGGGACTTTGAAATCACATCGTGCAAACCTGGAGGGTCACACAGGAAGAGGAATTTCCTAGAAAAAGAGTATTCTTCGCTAAGTGGAGTGCCTTGGCCTTATCATGGGGCAGGGGTGTGAATGGGAGGTGCTTTGTGAAGTGGAATAGTATTCGCAGAGCACTGCCTCGCGATGCAGAGGTGCCTCACAAAGCAAGGTGCTGTGAAGCAGTGTGCTTCACGATGTAAAACGACCCCTCCTTGGAATATGGATCACTAGTATAGGATGGGTGTTTCGCGAAGAATAAAAACTCCGCGGCTGCCCAGGGTCCCTTGAGAATCCCCTTCCTTCACGAATTCCCTTAAGCTTCGCGAAGGGCATCCTTCTCGGAAGAGGGACTCAAGAAGAGAAAAGGCGAAGGCATCTCGCGAAGAAGAAGTACCTCGCAGAACTCATGATTCCCGGGGGCAAAGGGTGCTTCACGATTCGAGAGCTGAGAAGCCGAAAGGTTGGATCGTCCTCCCACTTAGACTCAGGGGGAGCCCAGTATTTATAGGAAAGGGGCTCCACGAAGCAGAGCTCACGCGACACGAAGGTGTGGCGGGTGCTTCGCGGAGGGCTCACGAACGTCATGCCATTCGCGGAGCGTTACCGGCTCAGGAGCTTTACAGTGGGATCGCGAACGTCAGGCCGTTCGCAGAGCGTTACTGCCTCATGAGCTTCACGGTGGGCTCGCGAACGTCAGGCCATTCACGGAGCGTTACCGCCTCGGGAGCTTCGCGACAGTCGCGTTTTCTGGGCTGCGCTCCGCGGCTGTGCTTCACAGGACAACGTGCGGGATTCTTTTCCTTCTTCCTTTGTCATCCAATATTTTGGCACCAAAAAATGACCCCACCCCCCCCCCCTCATACATGGAGCGGCGAAGGGATAAAGGGTCGAAGTCTGAGAGAAAATTGCCAAAATTATCGGTGGTTAACGATGCGGCCTCGCGAAGAGGGCACGCGGGGCGGCCATCGACCGCGCTGTCTGGACGCGCTGCGATGCTTCGCGTGGGCAGGATGGTCCGCGAAGCTCCAGGGTCGCCGCCTATAAATAGGGGCATGAACTCTCTTTTGTCTTCTCACGATTTTTTTCCTTTTGCGCTCTCGACTTCGCGAAGCTCTGCGTACTCCGCGTCTGCTCTTCGCGAATCGAGCTTCGCGGCGAACCGCGAGTCTCCGACTCCATGACCACGCCTAGAGAACATCTGTTTTTTGGCCTAGGCCAGGCTCCGCTGCTTGGTTTTGCATCTGAGCTTTGCGAGAGCTCTTCTCGAGCAACATTCGCGACCTGACCTGAAATTTTTTCGAGTTCCGAAATCGAAATGGCCCATAGAGAGTCTGTGTTGGGGGTTCTTGCAGAAGCCGCTCGATGGGATGAGATGGCTAACTGTTTGGGGCATGGAGAGATGGTATGAAGTCACTCGGACCATAATTCTTTGACATCACTACTATCAGAGAGTCATAAGAACTACCCGTAGTGCAAGATGATGCCTTTGTATTGCTTCGGGATGAGGGATGATGTCTTTATCCCTCAGGCGAGTAGGGACGAACCAGCTTGCTGGTTCAGGAGCACGCCATGCCAGCGCCAGTGGTTCAGGGTGGCTGATGGTCATGCGTGGGAGGACTTCACACCTGTCACCTCCGACTGTCTCTACAACCATTCGAGTTGGTGACGACGGGCCTCCCCTATCCCGAGGTCAGGTCCGGAGGGCAGCAAGGGCCTCTCGCGGTGTCGGGGCTGCCATGGCGGCGAGGCCCACACCAGCCGAGGGTGTGGCAGCAGTGGTGAATCCGGTGATTCTGGAAGAGCAGGGCCATCCGGAGGTGCTGCCGTCGAGGGGATTTCGTAGTATATCCACCCAGGCTCTGGGGAAGCGGCTGCATCATATCGACATGGCAGAGGATGTCGTCTTCCCGAAGGCCTGGGACATTTGGGATGTCAACCGGAAATTCCTCAGACCATCCGAGATGTGGGCGCACTTGAATCACCTCGGGATGGAGTTATCGGGAATAGGCCCAGTCCGGGCTTATTTCACGGCCTCTCCGGCGGAAGCGGAGCAATACTTGGATGAGCTGGAGGACTACATTCACTCCAGTGTGTCCCACGCCCAATGACATATCGGGTGAGGGTACTGCTGGATTGGACGGTTCCCCCACAGCTGTCAGTTGCCGATATGAGGGAGCGCTTCCCCCTGCCGGAAGTATTAGAGGACTCCTCTCGGGAAGATGAGGCTGGTGGAGGGATCCCGTTAGAGGAGGGCGAAGTCGGAGACCAAGACTCAGATTCTGATGATTTTGCAGAGGCTCTCGTCGTAGTATTACGAACATCTTTCCTTATGGTCCGTTCTCGGGCCATCACGGATTTATCAACGATGTTTGAACCATGTAGGAGGAACTTTTACGCCGGCCTCGCTCTCACCCCTTGGCGGGTGACGATGCAGGACCTTCAGAACCCGCGCCTATGGATGCGTCCAGTTCTGTATCTGGTGGAGCCAGAGCACCCGAGGCGGCTCCTCCAGGACCTCCAGTCCTTCCAACAGTATATGGAGGGCCATGCCCCGGGGTCCCATCAGCATCGACTCAAGAGAAACACCAGGAGTTAGATCTCTGTAAGTCTCTTCTACTGGATTCATTGCTGCACCTGTAGATTGCTCCAACTAACGTTTATGTCCCTCTCTGTCGTACAGTTCTTCGACTGGCATGGGCTGCTATGGCAAGGCTGGTTGGGATGTCTGGTGGCATCCCTCCTAGGGGAATGCCGGTGATGGTGGAGATAGTTCCACCATCTCCCCGAGCTTAAACACATATAATCATTGGCGGGAACACCAGCAGGGTCGTGCCTGAGGTCATTGAGGTGGACTCCAATGAAGAGGATCAACCGACCGACCCAAGTCCCATCATGCCTGCTCCTGTGCCAGATGTCGCACCGGATTTAATGCAAGATGCAGATCCTGTCGAGGACTTCATGTGGGCGTATCCTACATACGAGCCTTCCAATCGCACAGACTGCGATGAAACGACCTCCGAAAAAGAAGACAACAGCATAGTCTGTCGCCGATCATGGAAGCTAATGACGCGCTTCATCAAGGACACCCCCAAGAGCTGTGGTTGAATGAAATGGATAGACTTTGCTCGCGGCTACGCGAACTATGTGCTAGGGGAGTGGATTCCCAATGTCCTCATGCGCTAATCCGCGATCTCATGGCCGAGAAGATCTGGGAGTATGATCGCGGGCTCAGCGTGGGATGGTAGCAGAGGAAGGCAACAAAAATCAATAAGCTCCAGGAGGCTGAAAGTGAAGTCCAATAGCTGCAGGCCCGGGCGGATGAGCACTCAACCTCTCTTAATACACAATCTGAGATGATCTCGCGATTGAAGGCCCATCTGGCAGAGGCAGAAGAGCATATGAGGCAAGCTTTTGGAAAGAGGGCTTCCATTCAGGCTGGCGTAGAGAGGGCTAGGGCCAAGGCTAACTAACTGCGCCCTGCAGCTGCTGAGGAGGAGCGGGAGCTGAGTCAGCGGTAGCAATTCCTGGACGCTACAAGATTAAGGGTGGCGGAGATGCACCGCTCTTTTGACCGGGTCAACCCATCCATGGGGGGAGTCGACCCCCGGGTACTGTAACAAATTAAAAACCGTTTAATGGTACTTTCGAGCTTCAATTTTTCTTCTTTTGAATGTCATAGCATGCACCATTTCCACTGTTTTCATTGGTTCATTACATCCCTAAAATGATTGCGGGAAGTCCGGTGACAATTCCCCAACCTCACGTGGGTCAAGCCCGATGTGAGAAACAGGAGATAGTTTCCTCATCGTCCCACCCAACATGGGAGTGGAAAACAAGCTTCGGGAATCCGGAGTTTGGATAACTAGTCCGGATTTCCAGAATATGGGAGAGGCTTGGCCAGAAAAAGAGGTTCTCAGAACAGCAAAATTATCGTTTCTTTAGCATGCTCTTATGCACAAACGGTGCAACGCCAGGGGTGCTGAAATCGGTCTGAAGAGATGGAAATGGGAAGTTTGGATCACGATAGCCAAGATTCGGAACACTGTGGGATGGCGTGACAATAAGGGACAAAGGTTAACCGTGGCGGAGAAACGATATCCTTACTGCGTTATCCTGATATGGGGACAACAAATGAGCGTCGACCGTTGACCATGTTCGAAACACGGGACCATGTCACAAATGTTGTTGATCAATCCTTTGGGACATTGGCCCAGGATAGTAGGCGGACCCTAGGTCTAGCACCCATACTGTTAAGAGGTCCTTCCAAACATGACCAGTCTTCCGAGACGTTAGCCTAGGACGGTAGGTGAGCCGATGCGGCAGGAGACCGGGCCGTTAGGGGGTCCCCTTAGACATGAAAGGGGACAAGGCTCCAAATAAGGGGCACACAATGCGTGGAATATGTAGTGATGGTTTGTCTGAACAGAATCCAACACTCTTGTAACTACACCACTGTGGTGGGAGTACGCCAGAGGAGCACATCAGTTTGATTATGGATCCTTCTTTCTTTGGGACATGGCCTCTCGGGAGAGGGGGATGTTTCCTCCCAACGGGATCTTGGGGTATCCCAAACTTGTCTAGGGTAGAATCATAGTTACATGGTCCTCTACGAGGGGTCCGGTAAGGGGGCCGAAAAGGGGAAGAATAGGATTAATGATTCCTATGGGCTGAACCCTAGGCAAAATACCAGGGCATCTCTACATATCCCATGAGGATGGGAATCAAGCCATACGTAGTTATGAAAGTGCAGTTTAACGTCATGCAGGATGATGAGAAGCTTGGTCGTGTTGGTACACATTCTGCCACAACTACTAAGCCCACGTGAGTCGTGCTCGGTGTGGAAAACAAGAAGTATTGGTGGGACTCTCCCGACATAGAAAGGGGCAGGTTAGGGTAAAGGGAAGCTCCGTGAATACAATCCCATTGACACTAACATGACCATGTGGCACATCTAGATGCGCGAATAGATAGAGGTGAGCATGTTGGAATTCAACTTGAACACGAGGAAGTGGAAATGTGTGAAGCATGACGCTTGAAATTTTGATCACAGTGATTGCGGCGTGATGATAGAGGATAACCCTTAACCGTGGTGGAAACGCCGCATCCATATCGCATTAGCCTAGAATGGGGACAGACAAATGAGGGCTGGCTGTTGACCATGTTCGAAACACGGGACCATGTCACAAATTTTTTCAGAGATCCGTATGGACGTTGGCCTGAAACGATCGGAGGGCCCTTAGGTCCAGCGTTCATGGAGATCCCTTAATCCTAGCATCCTTGTCTTCTGAGTGTCCTTTTGGATGTGGAAGAGGATGAGGATCCAAATAGAGAGCTCAAGAAGCTTCGTCATGGGATGACGAGAATGTCCCTATGAAAATCCACACTTCGGGCTCTTTGTCAAAACACATATGAATATGACAAAGAGATGTATTAGATAGAGAGATCAGAGTCCTTTCCCATAGGGAGATCTTAGTTTAGGGTTGTAGAATTCGGACCAAAGGGCGGGAGGAAACATAGGAGGCACACAGTGGGGTAACTCAGACACCTGACGTGAATGGGAACCGGGGGTTCCGACCACCATGTGATTCTCAGATAGTTTTAGGTCGAGGGACCATAAACGAGAGTTGAGCTGGGCCTAAAGAAAAAAATTTAAAGGTGTTCCTACGTACCCCATGAGGATGGGGATCAAGCGGCACGTAGTTCTTGAGAGAATCTTAGTTTAACGTCTTAGAACTCGGACCATGAATGGGTAAGGTGAGCAGGGGACACATGGCAAGGCAGTTACAAAACCCAATGTGAATGAGGACCTAAGCCCCACTTACCATGTGTTATCTAGGGAGATGCTCGAGTCGAGGGACCGAACATGAAGGTTAGGCTGGGCCTGCAGGGAAGTGCCCGAGCTCCCCTACGTATCTCATGAGGATGAGAATCAATCCATACATAGGTCTGAAAGGTGGAATGGTAAGGTACCAGTGCTAGGGAAAAAGGGGAGTGCGGGTGTGGCCCGAGCACTAAAAGAAGCAAAATTTGATAAATCTTGTTTTTCCTTTAAGGTGAGTCATTTTTTTGTGAAGCGACAGGCCTAGGGTAGGATTCCCTGGTGTCGCCACAAGAATCAAGCTGTGATAGGCATTGACAAATGTCATGGCACGTGACCAATACCCAACGTGATTTCCTCTACAAAGAGGTCATCACAATGCAGTGTCGTTTTTCGTCGTGCAGCCAGGACGATAATGTCACAGTTTAGGGTCATGTGATAGGACCAAGCACGCATTTTACGTCATGCAGCGAAGACGTTGCAAAGATGATGCTAGGAAGGGAATGTGTATGGTGTTGTGTGGCATAACCGATGTGAATGGGGACATAATCCCACATTATACCGTACGCAGTCCCGAGAGAGGATCCTCGGGTCGAGGGGCCCACATAGAGGTGAAAGGTAACGGGGGAGAGACTAGCTCCCAAATGAGATGGACCCAAAAACAAGACGTTCGAGCGGTCCTATGTATCCCATGAGGATGGCAATAAAGCTGAATGTAGTTCTGAGGAGATCTTAGTTTATGGTCTTAGAGCTCGGACCAGGGGTGGATGAAAACTTTCCAGATAAGCGCAGACCTCGAACCTATCCCTAATCCCATGTGAGTTAAACTCGGTGTGGGAAACAAGGGGGGAAGGTCCCTATCGCAATACCTAAAAAATCCATTGAGGGGAATTTGGTGAAGAGCCCTGAAAGACACCTTGGACATGGCTTTGTTCCCCCAATGCGCAGATGTACACAGAGGAATAGTACCCAGAATTTCGAAACTTCACTTGGATGTGATGAGAACGGAGAAGGATGTGAATCATGTAACCGACATTTTGGGCTTAATGGGGTTGGTGTGGTGATAGAGGATAACCGTTAACCGTGGCGAAAAAATAGTCTCCATATCACGTTAGCCTGAGGTGGGAAGAAAAAATGAGCATTGACTGCTGACCATATTCGTAACGCGAGATTTTTATCAATTTTTTGTCTGAAACCCTCAGGGGTATTGGCCCGTAACGGTAGGAGAGCCCTTGGGCGTGATATCCAGGCCGTTCTTGGGGGTCCTTCTGGGTGTGAAAGATGATGGAAGCCCTGATGGAGGGATACAAAAGCCTGAAAATCAGGTGCAGACATGTCCGAGTAAAGTCCGACATTCCAGGTAATAAACCAGAGTACCTTTAGGCACATTGGTGAACCACCGAAGAGGGTCGACGAAATAGCTCCGGAGGGAGAGGTACATGGCATGGACATTACAAGACCCTCTTGAATGAGGACCTAATCCCACGCCACACCATATAATCCCCTTGTAGAGAAAGGGTAGGCCAAGGGGCCAAGGTGGGATGAAGATTTTCGATAGGTGGGGATGGACCCGAAGCTTAGACATTCAGGTGATCCTACGTATCCCATAAGGATGGGAATCAAGCCACACGTAGTTCTAGAAGATACCCAAGGGGAAGGATACCCTATCGAGGGCGTGTGCAGCATAGATAATAATGAGAAGATAACCCCACACCACTCCGCACAATCTCGTAGGAAAGCACCTGGGCCAAGGGGCCCGAAAAGGCCACGAGGCCTGATAGTTGGGTTCTGCTCAGGAAGGCCTAGCCTACTCGCAGTTTAACGTCTTGCAGTAAGGACGATGGTCGGGGAATAAGAACCCCTAGACAGAGTAGGTGTGTGGTATGGCGAAAAAACTGACGTGAATGTGGACATAATCCCTCACCACACTATACACTCCGGGTATGAACTTGGGTTAAGGCCCGAGAAGGCCAAGGGGCATAAGGTTAGGCATCGGTCAGGAAGGCCTGACCAGTTTGCAGTTTAACGTCTTACATGATGATGGTGAAAGAGATAAATGTATCTCATCCGGGGATGTGCATGGCATGGCAATTAACCCAGCGTGAATGAGGACGCAATCCTTCACCCCGCTGTAAATCCCTTATAAGAGAGTCGGGGTCGTGGGCCTGACTGTTGGCACCACCCGGATGGAATTTTTTCACTTCAGGATAGGGCATAACGAATCACTGCACTCGATGTTTGGGACAGCTCGGGGTGGACCCGAAGATCCAGGACACTGTTGACCATGTTCGAAACACAGCGTCCTTATGGTGACCTGATATGGGAGCAACAAATGAGTGTCGACCATTGACTAAATTGACAATGCAAGAATTGTATCAACTTGTTGCTCAGAAACCCTCGGGGGCGTTGGCCCGTATCGGTAGGAGATCCCTAGGGCATGGTATCCAGGCCGTTCTTAAGGGTCCCTCCGGGTGAAGAAAGTGATGGAATCCCAGTCAAGGAGTGGGTGGAGAATAGCTGTACCCATCCAAGAAAGAGGAGAACATCTCCAAGGGGGACATGTAGCCGGGTCGAGGCTTGCTCGACGTGAGTTAGGGAAAAAGTGTGCACCCTACCATATGTCTTGACCCGAGGGGAAGATTTTGGATTTTGGGCTGGGCCAACAGAACAAATGTCTGGGCGTTCCTACGTATCCCAATAGGATGGGAATCAATCCATACATAGTTCTTGGAGGCCATGCAGTTTAACGTCGTGCGGTAAGGACGTGGGAGAACAGAAGAACGGGAGTGGGCACGTGGTGAGACCCTTATAATCCTTGTATAAGTGAGTCTAAGAAATCATACTCCTCATCATGAAAGGATCCTCCAAGAAAACTATACCCAGGGGGGATAGTGAAAGAGAAGATCTCGGGGCTGGGATCAAGACGGGACGTCTGAGCATTCCTACGTATCCCATGAGGATGGGAATCAAGCTGCCCGTAGTTATTGAAAGCGTCGTTTAATGTCATGATGGACGAGATGCATCTCATTTGGGGATATGTACGGTACTACGGGTAACCTGACCTGAATGAGGACGTGTCCCGCACAACACCGTACAATCCCATAAGAGAGCCTGAGTCAAGGAAGGCCAAGGGGCCTGAGGCTGAGCCTCGTTCAGGGAGGCCTGACTGGCTTGCAGTTTAACATCTTACAGTAAGGACAGGGGCCAGGGGCCTGATGAGGCCAAGGGGCCTAAGGTTGTGCCTTGGTCAGGGAGGCCTGACCGGCTTGCAGTTTAACATCTTACAGTAAGGATGAGGGAGATCTTAGTTTAAGGTCATAGATCTCGTACCATTTTGCAGTTTATCGTCTTGTAGGACGATGGTGTAGTTCAGGGTCGTGTGGGACTGTAGAATTTATGTTCGTGCCGGACCAAGGATTCTTAAGAAAAGTACTACTTGAGGAACTTGGCATTGGTGGGAGGATTTAAGCGCTCACCATCCATGGTCACCAAGGAGTATGCTCCGTTGGGGTAAACCTTATGGATGATATAAGGTCCTTCCCATTTGGGCTCTAGGTTGGGCGGTTTTCTACCGGGGATCATTGGCGCTCGAAGGGCCAATACTAGGTCACCCTACAGAAAAGAGCGAAGGCAAACCTTCTTGTCGAAGGCTCTGTCTATCTTATTCTGATGCCTTTCCAGATTGTTTAGGGAACGAAGCTTGTTCTCGTCCAGTGCTTCCAATTCAACTAGACGGATTTCAGCCACCTTATCTGGCGCCTGCTGGTCATAGACCATAGTGTGTAAGGATGGCAGCTGGATGTCAATGGGTAGGATGGACTCATCCCCATATACCATGGAATATGGGGTCACTTGAGTGGAATTGCGAGTCGTCGTTTGATAATCCCAGAGGGCGTTGGGGAGCGTGTCCGGCCAACTTTTCTTGTTCTGACCAACCATCTTTTGCAGAATCTTAGAGAGGGTTTTGTTGAATGCGTAAATATGTCCATTTTCTTGTGCATGATAGAGAGAGGTATGGTTCGAATGGATATTGTACTTGGCATACAACTTCTTTAGCTCGGCCGCTCGGAAGTTGGTGCCGTTATCGGTGAGGATAGCGTGAGGGACCCCAAACCAGTGGATGATATTGGAGCTCACAAATTTGATAATGGAACGGGCCTTGACCTCTTTGAGTGGAACTGCCTCTGCGCACTTGAAGAAGAAATATGTAGCAGTTAGGATGAACCTACACTGGAAAGTTGTTGCCAGTGGATATGGCCCCACGACATCGAGTCCCCACACCGAAAATGGCCAAGAATAATTGGTGGAGTGGAGAGGCTCTGGTGGCCGATGCAGGAAGTTAGCATGAACTTGGAACACATGGAATCTCTTGGAAAACTCAATAAAATCATGGATCATAGAGGGCCAGATGTACCCCAACCTTCAGATTTGATGGGATAGCTTTGGAGCATCTTGGTGGGAACCAAAGGAACCAGCGTGAACCTCTTGCATAACCTGAGAAATATCAACTCCTTGGATGCAACGGAGGAGAACTCTATTGAAGATCCTCTTTTAGAGGATCTGCCCAAGACTGGGACTGCTCTAGAGGGTAAATTGTAGCGCACGACGTCGGATTCTCTCACGCTGGGCCCGATCGTCGGGGAGGCAACCATTTTGGAGATACTCGACAAAAGGTTCCCTCCAGTCAGAAGTGGCCTCAACCAATGCATCTGAAAAACTTGGGACCCCTGACGTAGAAGGTCTGGCGGTGAGATGACTTAACCGTAGGCCGTAATAGTCATCTGGGGTGACGGGGGAAATGACTCTCCGGTGTGCCACATGTATGATCAAATCATCTTGCTTGGGTTCTACGAGCGACGCAGCTAAGCCAGCCAAAGCATCTACTCGACCATTCTGTGACCGAGGGACATGGGTAACCTCTGGTCGAGAAGGGAACTGGGCCATTAGATGGAGGGTGCACTCCAACAATGGCACAAGATTCGGATTTCTGACGACATATTCGCCATTGACCTGCTTGATGATCAGATCAGAATCTTCTTTCACATGTTGATGGGGAACATCGATCTCAACGGCCAACTCAAGGCTGGTGATGAGAGATTGGTACTCTGCCTCAATGTTGGTACAGCCTTCTGACAATAGGAACGAGTATGGAAGGACGGCTTGTGCCGGGGTGATGAAGACGATACCCAGACCCACTCTGTTGAGCTTAGGATCGTTGAGCCTCCTGCCGGTGGGGCACTGGGAGGCACCGTCGAAGTGCATTTGCCAGCATGAGACGACATGATCGACTGAGAGGATCATCTCATCAGAAAAATTCAGGTCCAGGGATTGATCTACGGAGGATGGATGAGCAGCTAAGAACTCTTCCAATGCCTATCCCTTGATGGCCTTCTGTGGCATGAACCTGATGCCGAACTGCTGGAGGATCACCGACCACCGCGCTAGTCAGCCGATCAACATGGGGTGGTTCAGGATGTACTTCAGTGGGTCTACCCGAGAGACCAACTGTACCTCATGGTGCTGCAGGTAATGTCGCAACTTCTGTATGGAAAACACGAGCACCAGACATCTCTTTTCGATAGGGGAGTATCTGATCTCCGTATCGAGAAGCATGCTGTTGAGATTGTAGAGACTATTCTATGTACCCTTGTTATTCTTCTGGGTAAGAAGTGTGCCAAGGGATCATTCCAGGGCGGTCACATAAAGGACCAGCAGCTTTCTGGAGATGGGTGACATCATAACCCAAGGTTAGAGAAGATACTGCTTGATTTCCTCAAAGGTAGTCTGACACTCTTCATCCCATTCGTAGGCGGCGCCTTTCTTTATGAGCTGGGAAAAGGGCTTACACTTGCCGGACAAATTCACGATGAATCGGCGTATATAGGCTAAGTGGCCTTGGAGACCTCGAAGTTCGCGAATATTGCTCAGGGGAGGAATTTGGATGATGGCCTTGATCTTCTCTGGGTCGATCTCAATGCCCCGGTATCTAACTACAAAGCCAAGAAACTTCCCAGAGGTGACCTCGAAGGCACAATTTAATGGTTTTATCTTCAGGTGGCGGGAACGGAGGAAACTGAACACTTTCTCAAGGTCTTTGAGATGGTCCTGGTGCTGGCAAGATGTGACCACTAGATCATCCACGTAGCATTCCACTAACTTCCCGAGAATCGTCTTGAACATGAGATGCATGGCCCACTGATAAGTGGAAACTGCATTTTTCAGGCCGAAGGGCATAACCTGGTAACAAAAAGTACCTTGGGGAGCCCTGAAGGCAGTGGACCCCTCATCCTCGGGGGCCATCCAGATCTGGTTGTACCCGAAATACCCATCCATGAAGGAGAGGGCTTGGAACTCGGCCGTGGAATCAATCAATAACTCGGTCACCAGAAGGGGAAAATCATCCTTCGGGAATTGGCGCCTGAGATTGCGGAAGTCGATGCAGACTCTGATCTGCCCGTTCTTATTCTTGACTGGCACAATGTTGGAAATCCATTTGGGGTACTGGACTTCCTTGACGAAGTTGGATTTGATAAGCTTAACAACCTCGGCCTCAACCATGGAACCGTGAGAAGGATGCATCTTTTTGGGAGGCTGCTTAAACCCATAATGGTTTGACGGGAGGCCTAGGTGATGAACGACTACTTGAGGATCTAGTCCTGGCATCTCGTCGTAACTCCAGGAAAACACATCACGGTGTTGTTTGAGAAAGTCTACGTACCACCACTGCTCCTCTGGGGACATGGCTGCACTGATCAATGTGGGTCTCAGATCTGCCTCGCTACCAAGGTTCACCTGTACCAATTCATCAATCGTGGTAGAGATGCCTTCCTCAAAGGTGGGGGGAGTGTCTGCCAGGTCTTCCTCTCCACCCGTGTAGGGATTTTCCGCAATGGGGGATGCTTCTGAGCCATAAAACCCTGACGGGCAGCTGGTGCCGGCTTGGGCAACAGTGGTCATCATATCAGGAGACCCATGCGCCACTGAGACCATAGAAATGAAGGCAGTCGATCCTATCCCATCTGGCCTTCGGCCTAAGGGACCAAGTTTGATGACATCAAAGCAGTGGTGTTGCGTCGGCCCGAGTCGGTTGATTCCAGCCCGGTGGAAGAGATATGTATGACATACCACTGTCGCCATAATCCTGACATTCCGATATCGCATAGGGGAAGGAGGTTCTGGGATCACCTGAGCCTGGTTGTTGTAGGAGTATGAGGTGATTTCCACCTTCTCTTAGACATGGGAACATGCCATCCGTTTGTACTTGAAACAACAAAACATTGCCCCATGTCGGGGGGTCGTGGCCTCCAATTGGTGGATCAAGAAGATGTAGGCGTCATCCATGCTTTCCCAGGGATCACTTGTGACCGGGGCGGGTTCATCCTCACTTACTAGGATTTGCTTATCCTTGCTCTTGTAATAGTCAGCATCCAGATAGCGGGCTTCACTAGAGGTGAAAGGAGACACATCTCCTTGGATCACACCTGCTCGACCATTGAGGGAGTATTTCTGGCATTGGTGATACGATGAAGGGATAGCTTCATGCAGATGGAGCCATGGCCTTCCCATCAATGTGTTGTAACCGGTGTCTGGAGAGACAACCATGAACTCGGTGCTGAAAATTAGGCCATCGAACTGGGTCTTCAGGTGGATCTTTCCAACTGGGGATTGCTTGGTCTTGTCGTATCCTTGGATTCTGAGGTCGGAGGGAATTAAATCATCTTCCGACAAACCCATCTTTCGCAGTGTCCATGTCGAGAATAAGTTGATCCCAGAACCCGTGTCAACGAGGAAGCAGTGGACTTCCACGCCATTAAACTGGCCAGTGACATACAATGGGCGAATATTCCCCTGTATGGGAGGGTCTTCATCTTCACCGGAGAATGAGATAACCACCTGGAATTCGGTGTTCTCAATTGTCTCAGCGTGGAAGTCTTCCATAGCTGCTACCTCCGTCTCGAACTGAAGGGGGCTCCTTAGGGCCTCGGAAAGTACTTCGAGCATTTCAGAAGATAGACGAAGAGCCTCAAGGTTAGAAATCCTTTCTGGAATATCGGTCAGATGTTTTAGGACATCGTACTTTCATTCTAGATGTGAGCTTCTGCCTACAAGAGATCGCTCTACAGTTGGAGGCATAGCGGGTCTTGCCGGTTGAACCGGTGGATGGCTAGTACTAGGTACATCCCGCTGCCTACTAGTTGAAGCATGGAGAGTAGCCGTCAGATTAGAATCGGACAACGAAGATTGGCCTACAGCCGGGCAAGACTGATCGCGATACGGACGGGGTAGCTCTGCCTGATCTAGTAACAAAAATGGTGGTGGAGGTAGATCTAAGGGAATCAGATGAGATTGCACATACTGAGTTCTGCGCTGAGCCTGCTGTCTGGTTTCAGTAGCATGCACAGCTTGACTGAAAGTGCCTGCTGACGTGCCTCGATGGCCTGTGTGGTTGCGGTTGGGCTGACGTTGGCGTCAGCTGGGGACGTTGGTGAGGTTCGCATGGCGTTCCCCCTCGTCGGGAGCCATATAGGGCTTTACCAGCTCCACGGTGTTAACTGAAGCGTACCCCCGCCTGTCGATCGACGAGTCATCCACCACCGGGTAGACTCTGGGAGGAATCCCTATTTCAGGGGGCATAAAGTCACCAAGAGTGTGAGATGACGATGACAGAGGTGGAGCGCGTTGCTTCTTCTTGCGTCGTCGCTGCTTAAACTTTTGGGAAGAGGTTGGCTGTGATGACGATGCAGAGGTACTGGCTACATCCTCTGAAGGCTCCAGCTATTTCATGTGTGCCCAAATGATAACATGGGAATGAGCGATGGTTTTTCGAGCCATACAGTCGTCGTATTTCTGGGACCCACAGCTGGGAACCTGCTGCCACTTGCCTTTGCTGTCGCTACCGATCTATGACCTTACAAAGCCACCCGCTACTCGTGTCGGTGTTGGGACCAATCTGACTATTTTGTTGTCGACTTGGTCTTGAATCCAGTATTTAAATACATAGCATTGCTTGAGGGTGTTCCCCAGAATCCGAGGATGGGGAAAATAGTTGGGGAGATCGGTGAGATTCGCCTCTACTGGCCTTATGCACTCGGGTAAGCGCACAATCCCCTGCTCTAGAGCACTTCGGAAGTAACTGGGGACCTAATTCTCATTGAAGAAGTAATTCTGGTGCCTTCTTTCTGGATAGGGGGTCCTGGGAGCCTGGACCTGACGAGGGGCCAGAGGGGCCTGCCGAGGAGGCGGTGCCTGATTGTCTCGCCTAGGCAGTGGTGGCGCATTGCGCGAGGGAACCTGTCCATTCTGAGGTGGTCTCTGCTGGGCAAGAGCATGTGCTTGAGGCAAAGGACCTCTATGGGGTTGCGGGGCCGGTGCCACTGGCAGTAATTCCAGATACCTGGGGGCTTCTATTTGGGCCACCGCGGCGGGTTCGGCTCTGGAAACCCTCATGGCTGGGATCATAGGGGGAAGCAAATGTGCCTAACTAGCCTGTTGCAGAGCCTCCTCGAGGTGCAGAGCCTTATCTGAGAAATCCTGGAACCCTCCAGGGTAGTTCTAGGTGATCAAGGAAGGAACCAACTCCATTTTGACGTTCCCTACACACATCGTTAGTAATTGCTTCTAAGTCAGTGTCATGTCGAGAAAGTATGTAAGTCCCTTCTACTGGGCGATGAAGTCCGCGACTCACTCTTCAGGCCTTTGTTTGCACTTGAAGAGGTCTGCGATGCTGGTCTTTCATGTGGTGGAGCTGAATTGGTATAGGAACAGCCGGAAGAGTTCTTCCCAGCCAGTCACCGATCTGATAGGGAGCTGGCTGTACCAGAAGAATGCGGGGCCCTCCAATGTCTGTACGAAACATTGGAGATTGGCAGCTTCATACTGGGTCAGGGTCCCCAGCATGGGGCCACACCTTGAAGAAAAGTGGGCCAAGTGCTGTGGCGGGTCTCCTGTCTCGTTGAAGGGCGAAAAAGTGGGGTTCCCAAAACCCAGGGGTGCGGGCATATCATCCACCCACGCGTGATATGGCTTGCCATCTGGTGGGACTGCGGCGTGCCATGTTTCCAATGATTCAAGGCGGGCAATGAGTGTCGCTATAAGATCATCCAGGTGGGGATCCTTGTCTTGACGGGGATCCCTAATCACTAGTGTGTTGTCGGGTTCTTCGACATGGTAGATGGCTTCAGCAGCTTGTGGAGCGACTCGTAGAACGGCCTGTGTGGCGGCTGGGGGGACCCAGGCTGGATTCCTCAGATTGCCCTGTCATTCCGGAGGGTTTGGTGAGATGTATCGTCCCCTCTTTCTGTGAGTTCCGGCTTCTTCCATGTCCGCGGGAGTATCATGATCAGGGTTTCCGAGAGGCATCTTGCCAGGGGGAAATTTTCCCTGTCCCTGCTGCCCCGGCATGGGATTACCGTAGTCGGGTCGCCACTCTACAGAGCGCTCGGACAAGAGTTCGTCAACCAGCCTCTTCTGCTCAGAAATCTATTGGCGTAACTTGAAAATTTCTGGATCTTCGTCCGTCTTCTGTACAGAGGCGGATGGGTCAGAGTGATTGATGGTTCCGACATTCTCCTTACCCTTACTGGCATTTCGACTGAGTACCAGCGACTCGGTGGGTACATAGAGGCCTAGAAGGTTTCTCTGCTAACGGGTAACCCTCCCTGATGGGTCCAGTAGTGGTGGTACATGCTCAGGGGGTAGGTCTCCATCGAGGAATTCAAGCTCGTCTTCCTTGTCTTCTACGTCAGCCATTTGGACCGCGACCCTCCTTGGGGGAATGCCCTCAATGTCGCATAACGAATCGAACTGTCGTCGGATAGGCCTGAAAGGAGGATGGCATACTGTCCCCAGACATGGACTTGCACATGGGGGGTAGCTTCCCTTATGATGTTGTGGAGTACTTTGAGACTCTGAACGCATTTCCATTAAAGGGTGCTCTGGTGGCCTAGCGACTCAGGGCGCTGGGCCACAGGGAGTGCGGCCAAATCGATTAGGCGGAATTTTTCACCGATTTATTCGAAGTGCTCTCAACTCCGGGGGTACACTACCCACTCATAATGAAGGCAGAAGTGTGTCACTGATAGGGTTCAGCGGAAGCACCCTACTTCCTTTGGGGTAAAAGATTCCGGTGCGCAAAAGTTTTGCGCTGCCGTCGGCCAGAACTTCTCCGGAAAGTGATCTGCTGCGAGAATGCTCCAGAATCTCCTGGGATCGGACTTAGGGTCTGACCCCATATTGCCCCACTCGTCAACTGGAGGTGGCTGAGGGACCGGTAGCGATACCGAGGTAGAAATCTGGGACAATAAATTGGGCGGTGGAGAATACAACGAACGAGGTGACTGGCCGTCGAATTCTGGGCCATCCTCTGAAGAGTGAGCTGACCTGACCACAATATCATGATACGATGGGATGATATCCACAAACTCTGGTGCATGAATTGAGGCCACTGCCGATGGTTCACACCATTTCTCTACCGTCGTTGGTCTCCAAAATAGCTCTCCGTGATCTCTGGTAGAGGTAGAGGGCACTTCTGGTGACGACAGTGTTGATTGCGCGGTCGGGACCTGTAGAATTTCCACAATTTCTTCCACCTGGATGTACCTACGGAGGTAGGCGAGAATTCGGTGGACCTCACATTCTGGGAGAATGAGGCTGACACGCCTGGTTCCTGCCCCAGTCCTTGACGTAGAGGAGCGGGGAGAAGGTTCCATCATTGAGTCACATTCCACTTCAGAATCCGAGAAACTGACCGATTTGATCTCCACCCAGGCCTTCCCAGGACTCTTCTTGTGGCGGCGACGACCCACTCTCCTTCCCCTAGATGGCTATTCGGGCCAAGGTTGATCCTTAACATGTAGTCTCGGAGCGGTGCCGGCACCATGGTAGGGATGACACCCACTTGAGATAGCCAGGGTGCGAGGGGCACCAGGGCAAATGTCGAAGGGTACACAGGGAGGACCTCCATGGATAGCACCCATGTGGGCGGAACCTCTATTGGAACCGGAAGGAGCATGGGGAGGACCTCCATGCTTGATGTGGGTGGAGCGAGGCTGACCTTCACTCCTCGGGTTGCCGGGGCGAGGAGGACCTTCTCCAGTTGCAGAGAGGACGTAGGGAGGACCCCCATGTTGGAGAGGGACCGGATGGGTGGTTCCTTCACATCAACGGTCGGGGGGAGGAGGAGGAACTCCATTCCCTGTAAGGTGGGCGCGGGAGAGGCTTCCGCGCTGAGCGTCACTGCCACGGGGTAGGTCTTCATTTGGGATGGGAGTGGCACAAGGCATACCCCCATAACGGGCTTCAGAGCGGGGGAGGCCCACACTCTGTGGAATAGTGGTACAGAGGGGACCTCCATATGGAGTGACGTTACCGCGGATTGGTTCGCAGTAATCACCGCTCGACCCTGTGACCCCGAGAGTCAGCCCGGCCTGCCCATGGGGTGGCTAAGGCCTCGATCCTAGTCGGGTGAAGGAGTTCCCCTGCTCAGTGTATGTAGGGACTACATGATGCATATGACATCCCGCCTTTTTATAACATAAAATTTCATTACATTACACAAAATTGAGGATCTTTAAGGTTTAGTGTCTTGGAAACAAGGAACATAATACATGAAAACAACATAAAAAATTCTTCTTAAACACTTCAAAGGCTTCTCCTTAAGTTCATCCTAGGTTCATTACTGCATCTCATAACCTGGGGACATACATCAAAAGAAAGGGTGAGTAGAAGTCCCATTAAGAGAAATAAGAGAAACATTTAACATTGAACTTGAGATACATCAACTATGTCATGAAAAAGAACTTTAAGGCATGAGAAAGAAATCATGTGGAATATCATAATAAAAATAAAATTTTTCATAACTTTAAGATGTGGCTACATCATTTAACATAGACAATCATGAACATATCACCAAGGCCCATCCCCAATGTGTCATTTGAAAATTACCAAGGTTATTCACCAAGATATCGTGAAAATTGTAATCTCTAGTGGTTACATCATTACCCAATGCATTGGAGCGATATCAGGGAGCAACCTTAAATTTGAAATTATTATCATGTGAGCCACATATATCATCATCAAAAATTTCATAAATAACCCATATAGCATAAAATAAATGGGTTTCATTTCATAATCATAACGTTTTAAAAAATGCCAAAAGACTTGATCTTTACGTCACTTTAAACCAATGGAAGGGGAGAGCAGGTCTCATGTATGTAAATCCCAGAATTTAAAATAGAAAATTTTGATATATATGTGAATACCCCTGTAGAAATAAGAGCTTTGAGTATTCACATTATAACATAAAATAATTTTGAGAAAAGAGAGAGGCATTTTGAGATGAAAATTCTGCAGCATAACAGCTATGTTTTGGGGTTTTAGAAAACATTGAAAAGAGAGGGGAAATGGGTCAAACATTCATAAATGAACCATAAAACAGTAGAGGGACAGAATAAGAAGGATATATGAACATGGTAATGAAATTTTAAGGACATACCATTTGAAATGAAAAAAATGGAAGGAAGAAAAAAATTAGATTTCTCTTATGAAAATTCGGCAGCCTAACGGCGTCACTTAAACTTCAACAAAAAGGATTTGAAAAGATAAAATAGAGTCTCTCATCATGTGAACATAATAGTTAAGTATGATAGATATAGAGATAATACCCCAACATAATTAAAAAAAGGAACTTGAAAAACTTGACATGAAAGTAGAACTTTGAAAATAATGAGAAGGGTGAAAGAATCCCCTTAAAAATTTGGTAGCCTAACGGTGCCACTTAAACATTCTTAAAACGAATTGATGAGAGCAATATGGGGTCTCTCATCATATGAAAATGAAAAGGGAAGTAATATGAATATAGAATAACATCTTCCAACATAAGAACATGGAGTGTAAAAGAAACGACATAAAAGAGATTACTTAAAAAGAAAGAGAGAGGTCAGATCCCTTACCTTAAAACGTAACTCTTAAAACTCAATGGTTTGGACCTTGAGGGCTTGAGGGAACCTTGGGAGGACTAAATGGGAGGTAAGGAGATCATAACTTCGTTGAATATGGGTTTGGAGTCGAATGGATGAGAGTAGGGCTTGGTATTTATAGGGAAAGTGAGGGGACAAGGCATTAATGGCTAAGGGACACCTCATTAGTGGTTTTGCCAAAACCATGGGCTTGCCCATGGTATTTGCGCACGGTATTGGGAACTTGGGGCACCTCACACAATAATTCATCCCATTTAGTCTAACATACGTTAAAATATCTCATGGAATCATCATGACACAGTTATGATGTCATTTAACACACTGAAACCCAAAAACTGCATTTTTACTATTCACTGAAAATTCATCTTTCTCAGGAAAATCCCAAAAAATTACCATAACATAATATCGATGCTCTGAGTTCAAAAATAAAGTCCATTTTATAAAATTAATTTTCTAAATATTTTTAATTAAATTCTTAAATAAAAAAACACTATTCACCTGAAAAAACTAATACTTGATTAATAATTTATGAAACCGTTATTTAACCATTTTATTGAATCACATTACTTAATCAAGGTGTCTAAATTATATTAAAACTTTCTATAAGTGAGATTACTAAACCATTTGGTCAGATTACTAATCTTAAGCGTAAAATCACTATTCATAATTTACTATTCATCAAAAATTAAGTTGATCTTATTAGACTCCAAATTCCTTACTGAACACTTTTGAAGAAGACCATTTTTTGAAAATCATTACATATCATTAATTATTTAAGGTTTACATAAATATTTTAAAATATCTTTTTTTCCAAAATTTATCAATAAAATACATCCTAAAATTATTCGGACATTTGAAATTTCACAAACATCACTAAAGAAAGAAATCTCAATTTATTCATCCCAAAGGATTACACAAAGAAATTGCGGTCTCGTCACATAGCCCCTTATAACACCAGCATATGACCTAAGTGTAAGGTGTGCTATGGTGAGAGAATCTGAGGGAGGCTCAGATAACATTGCCCTAGTAGTAATCTCTTCTAACTTGAACTTCTCCCACAAGCGTTTCCGTTCAAGTTTGACACGCTGGAGTTCAGCTTGGGCTTGGTCCAAAGCGAAGCCCAAAGATTTCACCTCCTTCCCAAGCTTTGATAAGTGGGCTTCATAAGGTTCGAGTCTACTGGATGAATCCATCGACTCCTCTTTCTACATTAACCATTAACATCTCTATTAAATGGTTAAGAGTAAGTTAATATACTATTTAAAAAGTTTGGGTTGTTACATTCTTCCCCCCTTAAGAAATTTCATCCCCGAAATTTTATACTTGAGGCCTAGTTGAAAAGGTGAGGGTACTTTTTCTTCATTGTTTCCTCAGGCTCCCAAGTCGCTTCTTTATATTTATGATTCCTCCAAAAAACATTCACAAGGTGGGTGGTACTTTTTTGTATACCCTTGTCTATAAGGTCTAAGATCTCCACTGGATGCTCCTCGTAAGAGAGGTCATGTTCGAGTTGTACCACCTCTGGGTTCAGTACATGCGAAGGGTCGGGTATGTACTTCCTCAAGAGAGATACATGGAAGACATCGTGAACTTGACCTAGTTTCGGTGGTAGTGCTAGACGATAGGTCACTAATATTATGCGATCAAGGATTTCATAGGGGCCAATGTACCTAGGGCTGAGCTTCCCTTTATTCCCAAACCGCACGACTCTCTTCCATGGGGAAATTCGAAGGAAGACTTTGTCGCCAACACCAAACTCCAAGTCCCTTTGACGGTTGTCAGCATAGCTCTTCTGCCGACTCTGAGCATCCTTTATGTGTTGTTGGATGGAATGAACCTGTTCTGTCATCTCTTGCACAAGATCAGGCCCAATAAGCTTTCTCTCACCAGTTTCATCACAACAAGTAGGAGTTCTACATCTCTTTCCATATAGAGCTTCATAGGGTTCCATCTGAATACTCAAATGGAAGCTGTTGTTATAGGAGAAATCCACTAATGGGATGTGTTGATCCCATCCACCTTTAAATTTCATTGAGGATAATCTCAGCATGTCTTCGAGTTTCTGAATAGTCCTTTCAGATTGGCCATTAGTTTGAGGATGATAGTCCGTACTAAAATTCAATTTAGTATTCAGATCATGTTGAAGACTTCTCCGGAATTTTGATATGAATCATGGATCACGATCAGACATGATGGATAGTGGTACCCCATGCATCCTTACCACTTCCTTTATGTATATCTTGGCAAGTAGATCTAGAGAGAAATCTTCCCGAATAGAGATAAAATGGGAGGTCTTAGTGAGACGGTCCACTACAACCCATATCGCATTGTTCCATTTGGATGTTTTTGGGAGACCCGTGACAAAGTCCATTGTGATATTATCCCACTTCCATGCTGGGATGGGTAGCGGTTGTAATACCCCCTTAGGAAGCTGTCATTCTGTCTTTACTTGCTAACACACCAGGGACCTTGTAGTGTAATCGGAAATCTCCCTCTTCATGTTATCCCACCAATAATGATCACGAAGGTCGCTATACATTTTAGTGCTTCCCGGATTTATAGAGAAAGTAGAGCTATGAGCTTCATCCATAAATTCTTTCTTTATCTCCGGAATAGATGGAACACATAGTCTTGTATAAAATTTCAATCCACCTTCTTGATCAATATTGAAATCAGGGAACTTCCAATCCTTTACAGCCTCAAACTTCTCCTGTAGAAAAGGATATTCTTTTTGAGCCTTCTTGATCTTCTCTAGTAATGAAGGTTGAGAAATCATTCGGGATAAGGTTGATGATGTCCCTTCCCTTACAATTCCCATGTCCAGTTTTAATAGATCTTTAATCAAGGGGTCTCATAGGATCCTCATTGTTGCCAGAACAACAAGATCTCTCCTGCTTAACGCATTCGTGACTTTGTTTTCTCTTCCTGGGTGATAATGAATTGAACAATCATAGTATTAAATAAGCTCCAACCATCTCCTTTGTCTCATGTTCAATTCTTTCTGCGTGAAAATATACTTTAAACTTTGGTGGTCAGTGTATATATCACATTTCTCCCCATAAAGATAGTTCCTCCATATCTTTAGAGAAAAAACAAATGCCGCTGGCTCTAGATCATGCGTAGGATAATTCTGCTCATGAATCTTCAACTGTCGAGATGCATAAGCAATTACCTTGTCATTTTTCATGAGGACACACCCAAGCCCTTTTAAAGATGCATCGCTAAAAATAACAAATCCTTCTCCGATAGAGGGTAGTGTTAACACAAGTGCAGTAACCAATCTCTTCTTCAGCTCTTGGAAACATTCCTCGCATTCCTTTGTCTAGATGAACTTAACCCCTTTTCGAGTCAACTTGGTTAGCGGATTAGAAATCCGTGAAAAGTTTTTCACAAACCATATCCTACTAAACCAAGGAAACTATGAATCTAAGTTACTATTGTGGGTTGAGGCCACTCCTCCACAACCATTGTCTTTGTAGGGTCAACCGAGATTCCTTCATTGGTTATGATGTGCCCCAAGAAAGCCACTTGTTGTAACCAAAACTCACACTTTCTGAAATTTCCAAAGAGCCTCTCCTTCCACAGAGTTTTCAAAATAACCCTAAGATAATCTTCATGCTCCTCACGACTTTTTGAATATATCAAAATATCATCAATAAAAAGTACCACAAAGTTATCAAGGTAGTCCTTAAAGAATCTATTCATCAAATCCATGAAAATAGCAGGAGCATTAGTCAAGTTGAATGGAATAACAGTAAACTAATAATTCCCATATCTTGATCGGAAAGCATTCTTTGGAATATCTTCCTTCTTCGCCCTCAGTTGATGATAACCAGATCGAAGGTCAATCTTGGAGAAGAATTGAGCCCCATGAAGTTAGTCAAATTAGTCATCAATTCTTGGAAGAGGGTATTTGTTCTTCACTGTGATCCCATTCAGTTCTCTATAATCAATTCATAGCCGCATTGATCCATCCTTCTTCTTCACAAAGAGAACTGGTGCTCCCCAAGGAGACACAATCGGTCGGATAAACCCCTTCTCCAATAAGACTTGGAGTTATTTATTTAACTCCACTAATTCTAAATTTTCCATTATATAAGGGTACTTTGATATCAGTTGAGATCCAGGTACGAGTTCAATGGAGAACTCTACCTCTTTTTCTAGGGGAGGTCCAAGTGACTCCTCAGGAAACACATCCATGTATTCCTGAACAATCAGAACATCTTATATTTTAATACTCCATTTTACTTCTTCATCCTCACTGATTAACTCCATAAAAAAGGCTATAGGAGGTGATTCTAGAAAAGGATCAGGTCGGGACATCTCTACTTGGAAGATAATTGTAGGTCGTTCATTCAAGACTACTGAGATTTCCTTACTTATACATTTGATCTTAGCATTATACTTTGAGAGCCAGTCCATCCCTAGTTTAATGTTGAATTCCATCATGGGAATGACTACTAGATTTGCGATAAGATTGTGCTCACCAAAGTAAACACTAGAGTCTCTAAATAGTGTTGATGCAAGGATAATCCCACTTGGAGTCTTGACTGACAGCTCTACCTCTAGCAATTCGGGGATTGATTCTATATTCCTTGCAATCTTGGATGAAATAAAGGAATGAGTAGAACCAGAATCAAATAAATTACTTGCTAGTTTTGAGAGGACAATAAGAGTACCTGCTACCACATCGTTCGGAACTTCAACGTCAGTTGTTGTGATAGAGAAAGCAAGACCTTGCTCCCTTGGCCTTTGCTGAGGTTGATGGTGATTCCCCTCCACTGCCCTCGGATTTGGACATTGATTATAAAAGTGCCCAAGCTGTCCACACTTGAAGAATGTGACTTCAGGTAGGGCCAGAACCATCTTTCCTATGTCGTTAGTGTTGGGAAGTTTAGTCTTCACATCACTACAACAATTCTGAGAAATATGGACTTCTCTTCCACACTTGTAGCACTTACCACTTCCGATCAAGCAGTTCCCTGAATGGTTCTTCCCACATTTATTGCATGTGGCATGTTGCATATGCTTTACACCTCTTTCCTGATCAAAACATCTTCCCAGGCTTGGTTCTAGAGTTCTCTTATTCTCATTAGATTTTTGAGACCACTGTGTCTCCCCAAACTCTAGTTCAACATTCATAGCACTTCGAACTGTTTCTTCATATCTATCATAGTCCCTGTTGGCTAGATTCTTCCGCAGATAAGGTCGTAGTCCACCAAAGAATATATCAACCTTCCCATTAGGGTCCATGACAATGCTTGATGTATAACGGGAAATCCTTGTGAAGTTTATCTCATAGGTTCCAACTGATTCATTCTCCTTCTTCTTCAGCTCGAGAAATTCGTTCTCCATTCTCGTTCTCATCGAATGAGGGAAATACTTATTAAAGAATATTCCCCAGAACTCTTCCCACTCCATACCTTCCATATATCCTCATGGATTAGTTTTTTTGATTAGTGACCACCACTGATCATCTTCTCTTTCTAGGAGGTAAACAGCAAGGGTGACTTTTTCTTATTCTGAACAATGAAGTATAGAAAAGATCTTTTCAATGGAACTTATCCATTGTTCCACAACCAATGGGTCAGTAGATACAATGAATGTTGGTGGTAGTTGACACATAAAGGACTCAACAGAATGGTGTTCCCTTCATGGTGAGATCATCCTCTCAACTTGATTCAAGTTATTACTCATATCTTGAGTCAGTTGGTTCATCACTCGCATGAATGTTTCCATTCCGGCTTCCATCGGAGGGCCATCAGTACATGGTGCATTGCGGTCACCATCTGCATGGTTCCTCATATTTCCTGCCATTTTCTAAAAGAATAAGACCTTAGTGAGAAACTTATTTCATTTACGAATCTTTTAACTAAGACTTCATGCTTAGACAATTATACTTATCTATAATTCCTTCATAATGATTCATAAAAAGCTTGTGATTAACCGAACATATCCCCCGAGAGTGTCATAACCAAGAGTGAAACAAGGCCCATTATTGTGCACCAGTTCCCATTCGAGTCTAGCTCAAAGCGGTGTTTTTGGGTTTTACCCCTATATTCATCTGTGCCAGAGCCGCCTCTACCAGCTCGTGTCCAGACAAGGATGTATTTGTTTGAAAAACCACTTACTCAATACTTACCAAAATACAAGGAAGTTTTTCTACATTTAAAATTTTCTATAGGGTTCTTCCTAAAGTTTTTATATCCTAATTTCCACAAATAACTAAACCATCCTTTGATACCAACTATAACATCTAGCCTTTTTATAACGTAAAATTTCCTTACATTACACAAAACTGAGGATCTTTAAGGTTTAGTGTCTTGGAAACCAGGAACAAAATACATGAAAAAAAAATAAAACATCCTTCTTAAACAATTGAAAGGCTTCTCCTTAAGTTAATACTAGGTTCATTACAGCATCTCATAACCTAGGGACATACATCAAAAGAAAGGGTGAGCATAAGGACCAGTAAGGGAAACAAGAGAAACATTTAACATGTGAACTTGAGATACATAAACTATGTCATGAAAAAGAACTTTAAGGCATGAGAAAGAAATCATGTGGCATATCATAATAAAAATAAAAATTTTCATAACTTTAAGATGTGGATACATCATTTAACATAGAAAATCATGAACATATCACCAAGGTCCATCCCCAAGGTGTCATTTGAAAATTACCAAGGTTATTCACCAAGATATCGTGAAAATTGTAATCTCTAGTGGTTACATCATTACCCAATGCATTGGAGTGCTATCAGGGCACACCCTTAAATTTGACTTTATTATCATGTGAGACACATATATCATCCTCAAAAATTTCTTAAATATCCCATATAGAATAAAATAAAGGGGTTTCATTTCATAATCGTAATGTTTTAAAAACTGCTTTAAAGACATGATCTTTACATCCCTTTAAACCCACGGAAGGGGAGAGAGGGTCTCATGTGTGTAAATACCAGAATTTAAAATAGAAAATTTTGATATATATGTGAATACCCCTGTAGAAATAAGAGCTTTGAGTATTCATTTTATAACATAAAATAATTTTGATAAAAGAGAGGGGCATTTTGAGATGAAAATTCTGCAGCATAACAGCTATGTTTCGGGGTTTTAGAAAACATTGAAAAGAGAGGGGACATGGGTCAAACATTCATAAATGGCCCATAAAACAGTATAGGGACAGAATAAGAAGGATATATGAACATGGTAATGAAATTTTAAAGACATACCATTTGAAATGAAAAACATGGAAGGAAGACAAAAATTATATTTCTCTTATCAAAATTCGTCAGCCTAACGGCATCACTTAAACTTCAACAAAAATGATTTAAAAAGATCAAATAGGGTGTCTCATCATGTGAACATAATAGTTAAGTATGATATATATAGATATCATACCCCAACATAATTAAAAAAAAGGAACTTGAAAAACTTGACATTAAAGTAGAACTTTGAAAAGAATGAGAAGGGTGAAAAAATCCCCTTAAAAATTTAGCAGCCTAACGGCGCCACTTAAAAATTATTAAAATGAATTGATTAGAGAATCTTGGGGTATCTCATCATATGAAAATGAAAAGGGATGTAATATGAATATAGAAGAACATACTCCAACATAAGAACATGGAGTGTAAAAGAAATGATATAAAAGAGATTACTTTAAAAGAAAGAGAGAGGTCAGATCCCTTACCTTAAAACGTAACTCTGAAAACTCAAAGGTTTGGACCTTGAGGGCTTGGGGGAACCTTGTGAGGACTAATTGGGAGGTAAGGATACCTGAAATTCGTTGAGGATGGTTTCGGAGTCGAATGGATGAGAGGAGGGCTTGGTATTTATTGGGAAAGTGAGGGGACAAGGCATTAATGGCTAAGGGACACCTCATTAGTGGTTTTGGAAAAACCATGGGATTTCCCATGGTATTTGCCCATGGTATTGCCCACTTGGGACACCTCACACAATAATTCATCCCCTTTAGTCGACCATCCCTTAAAATATCTCACAAAATCATCATGACACAGTTATGATGTCATTTAACATTCCGAAACCCTAAAACTGCATTTTTACTATTCACTGAAAATTCATCATTCTCAGAAAAATCCCAAAAAATTACCACAACCTAATATCGATTCTATGAGTTCAAAAATAAAGTCCATTTTATAAAAATACTTTTCTAAATATTTTTAATTAAATTTTTAAATTAAAAAACACTATTCACCTGAAAAAACTAACACTTGATTAATAATTTATGAAACCGTTATTTAACCATTTTATTGAATCACATTACTTAATCAAGGTGTCTAAATTATATTAAAACTTTATTTAAGTGAGATTACTAAACCATTTGGTCACATTACTAATCCTAAGCATAAAATCACTATTCATAATTTACTATTCATCAAAAATTAAGTTGATCTTATTAGACTCCAAATTCCTTACAGAACACTTTTGCAGAAGACCATTTTTCAAAAATCATTACATATCATTAATTATTTAAGGTTTACATAAATATTTTAAAATATCTTTTTTTTCAAAATTCATCAATAAAATACATCCTAAAATTATCCAAACATTTGAAATTTCACAAACATCACTATAGGAAGAAATATCAATTTATTCACCCCAAATGATTACACAAAGAAGCTACGGTCTTGTCACATAGCCCCTTATAACACCAGCATATGACCTAAGTGTAAGGTGTGCTATGGTGAGAGAATCTGAGGGAGGCTCCGATAACATTTCCCTAGTAGTAATCTCTTCTAACTTGAACTTCTCCCATAGGCGTTTCCGTTCAAGCTTGACACGTTGGAGTTCATCTTGGGATTGGTCCAAAGCAAATCCCAAAGATGCCACATCCTTCCCATGCTCTGATAAGTGGGCTTCATAAGGTTTGAGTCTACTGGATGAAGCCATCGATTCCTCTTTCTACATTAACCATTAACATCTCTATTAAATCATTTAGAGTAAGTTAATATACTATTTAAAAAGTTTGGGTCGTTACAATGCACGACGACAGTGGCTCGGGACACAGTAGCTGTTGATGTCGACGCACCTTGACGAGCGTCCTCAGCTCGGGCCCGGTGCTGATGTCGGGTCAGACGAGCTAGCGCAGGTGGTGCAAGGTCATAGAATACCTGCTCTTTTGGCAAAGCCGGACGGCGGTGCTGACGCGGCTAGATGGGAGCCCTTTACTAGAGCCCTTGGATTGAGACTCTGACCGGGCTGAGCCAGACATCACCCGCCTCATCAGCGTAAGGCGAGGAGTCGTTGAGGCGTTCTGGGGATAGGATCCCGAAATGATTGAACGTTGGTGTGGGGAGAAGGGGCTCCCTGCACGGCCTTTGAGGGTGGCTTTGACGGTGCGGACTGGATGTCTCCAGGTCCAGGCGGTCCATATCCCGAGTTGGGATGACCCCTTCCACCTCATACCTACATAAAAGGTTATTGATCACCCTTCGTTGGATGACCTCTGACGGGGAGAGGGGACGTGGGCATCCCGTATTCACGGATGTAGAGGCCGTTGCGACGGAAGTGGAGCCACGCGGAGCGGCTGTCCTGGTATTTCCCCCGACCCTGCGTAGGTGAGCGAGGGGTGTTCGTGTCTCCATAGTAGTAACCTGGTTCCTGGGAAGTTGGGAGGTTAACTCGTTAGCACTGCGAGGAAAATAATTTTACAACTAGTGCCCCAGTGTTATTCCATATTTCGTGCCCAGTAAGAGGGATCCACACCGACAACATTTACAGAGCGGAATGCCCCACGTTTTACTGCCCCAACTTCCGGTGAGTTTCACGCCAGGCCCACTATTTTCTTGGTGGGACCTGGCACCAAATATCTGGATCCGATGACACGTCAATCTACTGGTGTCTCGAACGCTACTAATCTCCACATTGAGGAGAAGAGTTTGACGTCAGGTTCACCATTTCTACTTCCGATGCTTTTACGCCAGGGCGTGCGCATCCTTCTGCAGAGGACGTGCAGCTATTGCCCCGCATTCTCACATTCCAAAGGCGGGCGACATCCATTCCTTATTTAGGGACGTTTTCTCCTTGATCGAAACCGGGATGATGGGATGTCGGTTCTTCCTTCCGTGGATTCCTCCTCGGAACTCATCACATAGTCCGGGTCTCCCTCATATATTTAATACATTGTTCATGAAACTCTTCCTAGTTCCATGTTTTCATGGACGCAGGTCAATTACACTGATTCTGTCAAGACATTCAAAAGGGTCCGTTCAGGGCAGCAACTTTAAGTGGGCGGAGTAGTCACGTTGAGGCATCAATAGCGTGTCTGAATGCTGGGGAATTGGCCTGTCTGTCTTTTGTCCCTTGTCATAGGGATTCTCGAGGGCACGGAAGCCCGAGGCATCCCACATCGAGCGCGGGGAATCATATTCCATAGGCATAAATCTGAGGTTTTCCTCAGCTTCCCATGTTTAACATAGGGTATGCCACATGTTTAACGTCCAGCAGAGATGGTTATGCTAAAGGCGTGCCATCCGAGGTTTTCCTCAGGCATCTCATGTTTATCATGAGGTAGGCCGCGAGTTTAACGTCCAACGAAGACAGATCAGCCTAATCAAAACACTAGATGGAGTGGGTCAGATTGATGAATTTCCCTTGAAGGGGTGTCAATGTCGGGATCATCTCGTGGGTAGCTTCCCGGACACTGTGGAGGGGAGTATAGTGGCATGATCCCACCGGGATGTGGCGGCCCGTGTAAGAATCAGGGTGGATGATGGATGGGTGGATGGATGAAGTAGAGGGGTAATGAAATGGGACCATCACAAGGGTGACACTAAAGTTGGGATTGAGCCTTAGGAAGGCTTCCTACGTACCGTTCCTTGACACAGATCAAAGTCATCGTAGTTTATATGGGATGTGGGACACATTTTAACATTATGCGGGACGGGGTGAACTGATGTGAATGGGGTCGAAATGACCGGGTGACCGTCTCGAACCTCATGAAGGCTTCCTAGGTACCATACCTTAATATGGATCAAAGTCCTCGTAGTTCGGGAGTGAATGGTGGGTGTCGGTGGACCGACATGAAAGAAAAGAGACCTTGGTCTAGATGGTGTGGGACTTACACACTAGGCTGCCTTGGTGTTGGTGAACCGACATGAAGGAGGTCAGAATGAACAATGGGTAATGGGATTGAACCTCAGGGAGGCTTCCTACGTGCCATGCCATGACATGAATCAAAGACCCCGTATTTCAGGTTGGGTTTTTTCGGCGAACCGACGTGTAAGTGAACCCGGGGGGTCCACTAGTGGGGGGGGGGGGCTTGAACCTCTTGGAGGCTTCCTACGTACCATGCCTTAACACGGATCAAAGTCCACATTGTTCAAATTGGATGCCAGAACGCCAATGTGAAGGGGACCAGGGGTCCAGGTGGGCTTGAACCTCATGGAGGTTTCCTACATACCATGCCTTAGCACAGATCAAAGACCACGTAGTTCTGCCGACGTCACAATGGCTTACCGCTGGACTAGGATGCAGTTTAACGTCATACAGGATGAGGATAAACCCTGATGTGAATAAAAGATGGGCGGTGGGCTTGAACCTCATGGAGGATTCCTACGTACCATGCCTTAACATGGATCAATGACCCCGTAGTTCAAATGGATGTGTAGTTAAATTTCATGCTGGACATGGCATACATTTTAACGTCATGCTGGACGGGGGTGGAACTCGACGTGAGGAAACGACCGAGTGGTGGGATTGAAACTCGTGGATGCTTCCTACATATAATGCCTTGAAATGGATCAAAGCCCCCGTAGTTTTCTTATGGTAGGGGTCATGGTCAGCGCTCACTCTAAGCCCACGTGAGTCATGCTCGGTGTGAGAAACAAGAGGTTGCAGGGACCTGACGATCACGTCGCGAAGGATGCGTCCATGGGAAACGAAGAGGGGATTATGCATTGGGCAGCCCACGATGCTGGGACTTAATCCAGGATGGAGGCCCTAAGTGAAACAAAATGTGGCGGGAGAGGGATTTGGGACCAAAGATGGAAGGTTCCTCATTCCCTATCGCGCCCTCCACTGGCCTTGGCAGTGGGGAACTATAGAGGTGCATGGGTGATACCTTTCGCAAGAGAGGCTTGGGGGATTATACCAAGGTTTTTGACCTTCTCCCATGGACATACGCTTCTCCGAGAAGGAGGATATCATCCCTTGTGAGGGTGATTCCATTCCCGTGGAGACGAGCAGCGTAAATAATGTCCAAGCCAGGGGGGACCCCACGTGCAAGGCATATGGTCTGATCACAGTTTAACGTCATGTGTTGAGGACGAGGTGCTTGACAGTTTAACTTCATGCAGCTCGGACGAGGTGGGTTTACTCCGCACCGCTAGGACTTACATGACCGGTACCCTCTGCTCCTTGGGGTAGGGAAGGTAATGGCAAGGCCATGATAAAGGGGGGTCACGGAGCGAACCATCGAGGGGTCCACGTTAGCATGGCTATGCGATGAAGCAATAGCCGTTAGTGTGCCTATGCGAAGAAGCATTAGGCAAAGCAACGCTATGGGTGGTGTTGTCCATGGGACTTTGAAATCACATCGTGCAAACCTGGAGGGTCGCACGGGAAGAGGAATTTCCAAGAAAAAGAGTATGCTTCGCGGAGTGGAGTGCCTTGGACATAACATTGGGCAAGGGTGTGAATGGGAGGTGCTTCGCGAAGTGGAATAGTATTCTCAAAGCACTGCCTCGCGAAAAAGAGGTGCCTCATGAAGCAAGGTGCTGTGAAGTAGTGTGCTTCGCGATGTATAGTGACCCCGCCTAGGCATGTAGATCACTAGTATAGGATGGGTGTTTCGCGAAGCATAAACGATCCACGGCTGCTCGGGTTCCCTTGGGAATCCCCTTCCTTCACGAAAGCCCTTAGGCTTCGTGAAGGGCATCCCTCTTGGAAGAGGGGCTCAATATGAGAAATGGTGAAGGCATATCACGAAGTGGAAGTACCTCACAGAGCTCATGATTCCCAGGGGCGAAGGGTGATTCGTGATTCGGCAGCTGAGATTCCAAAAGGCTAGATCTTCCTCCCACTTGGACTCAGGGGGATCCCAGTATTTATAGGAAAGGGGCTCCACGAAGAAGAGATCACGCGGTGCGAAGGGTTTCCAAGTGCTTCATGGAGGGCTCGTGAACTTCAGGCCATTCGCGGAGCGTTACCACCTTAGGAGCTTCGCGGCGATCTCGCAAACGTCAGGCCGTTCGCGAAGCGTTACCACCTCATTTGCTTCCCGGTGGGCTCGTGGACGTCATGCCGTTCGCGGAGCGTTACCCCCTCAAGAGCTTCGCGGCGGGCACGTTTTCTGGGGTGCGCTCCGTGGCTGTGCTTCGCGGGGCAGCGCACAGACCTCTTTTCCTTCTTCCTTTGTCATCCAATATTTTGGCGCCAACATTAACCAATAGCATTCACTGTGGAATATTTGTTATGAATTGAAATATAATAAGTATAAATGTAAAACAATTATTTCATGTGAGGTATTCATGCATAAGAAAATAATTAAACACATTTCACTACATGTTCTTATGAATATATATATATATATATATATATATATATATCTGTGTGTGTTTGTAAAGTGAAAAAGATTATTCGAACATTCTACCCTAAAATTTATAAATTGGGGATGCATGCATGTAATATCAATGTGATGACTTATAAAATATTTTAGGCACACAATAACAAAACAAGGTTTTGTTATTGTTTTCCAATATAAAATTGTATCATGTGTATTGTATAAAACATTTTGAACAAATAAAAACATAAAATCATCACCAATTTAATACCACCAAAACACTTAAAATAAATTAAGACATGAATATGTGAATTTTGGTTCTTATATGTTTATACATTTCGGGTTGAAAATTGTATAAAATCATATGTTCACAAAGTGTACACATAGAAGTTGAATAATCAGAACAAGGTTTGATAAATCCTTATAAATTTCATAAACATCCAAAAAACTTAATTTAATCTCTAAAATCTTTTTTGGGAAAAAATAATTCAGATTATAATTAAAACCTATGTACATATAACAATATATAAACAAAGTATATATATGTTTTTTATATATACAATTCAAAAATAATATATCCCTTACATGTATTACATGAGTACATAACATCATACTTATATTAACTATTCAAAAAATATTTAATAGAATTGGTTATATATATATATATAAATGCATATACACATATTTGTACATAAGTTTTAATCAACCACCAATATAAAAATAAACCCCTAAATGATTTCATGCATTAATAAAATCATTTAAAACAAATTTTCCTCATTAAAATATCATAAAAACAGAAAAGGTTTGTTTTATAAAGAAACATATGTACACATATAGTTATATATATAGGGTTTAATTAAACACAGAATAAAATAATCTCTTATATTACTTTAAAAGTAGGTTCGAGCCGAGCAGAGGTTGGAGAGAAGTTTGGGAGGAGGAAAACCCATAGGGTTATAATGGAAATGAAGTTTTATATAAACTAGTTATATAAAATATATATATAAATATATATAATTTTATATAAAACGGTGAAATCCTAAAAACATAAACAATAAAACTTAATGAAATTAAAATCTAACAATTCAAATAGAAAACAAAAACCGTGATTAACCCAAATATCAAATGGATTAGTTTCTTTTATTATATATATATTTTATAGAAATATTTCATGAGAAAAGGTTGGGTTTATATTAAAATAAACACCCTTGAAGACCAGTGGAAAGAAGAAAGGTGGAAAACTGGGCCGTGTAGAGGAATAGGAGGACTCATGGGCCGAGGGAAAATAGTGGGGGAGAGCAACGATTACTGGTGCAGTCATGAGGAAAAAGAAGAAGAAAAGGAGAACTGTGGAAAAAGAACGGACGACCATGATTGACTAAAGATAATAAGATGGCTGAGGAGAGTTTGGTTGTTTTAAAAATGGATGGATGGTTGAGATTAACAGTGGTTTGATTGGTTGGTCTTGAGGAAAGACATGTTTCAAAAAGGGTTGTGTGGCTGAAATCAATTGTATCCTGATTCAACAGCTCATATTAGATTCCCGTAAAAAAATCACATCCCACATTGAAACGGGAAGCAATTTGGGACCTCCTTATAATAATCGGTGTACTATCTATATAACAATAACACAAGAAAACACCGTGGGGTCCTTACACATAGGACCCCACCCCCGCAGGCCTTGGCCCACCCACACGCGCGCTGGTGCACAACCTGACTCGCCCCATTCTCGCGCCTGACCAGGCCATTTACACAGGTCTATGCACGCTTAGGCTTCACCATTCATGTCTTGTGTGTGACTCAGCATGCTCCATGAATGCACTGCCTAAGGGTTCTCAGTCCTGAAGGTTCTATGTGAGAAGCCCTCCGACCTTGAGGTCTTAGACTACAAGGATCCCTCATTTGGATGGGTACTCAGCCATTTTTTTGTACTTAATTAATCATAAATAACACTTGGAAAATTAATGTTTTTAAAAACAGAACCTATATATATTAATTTCCTTATATATGTTCTTTCTTATGCCATTTTTTTCATATGTTTGTATTTATTTTTAGTTTCAAAACATTATATTTCAAAATCTAATTTTCAACTTCAATTAAAAACCATGTCATGGATTTAAAAAATTATATTCAAAACATCATGGTTATTATATTTTTAAAATAAAGTATATACTTAATAAAAACTATGTTATTTTTTAATCAAGGATATAAATTTAAAAAAATTAAATCATTTTAAAACATCTAAAACATATATATTTATTTATAAAATATTTGATAACATTTATTTTCTCTTAAAATCTAAATAAATATACACTTTTAATATATGGAGAGGTATTCATTCAAAAGTTCATGAATTACTTAAAATAATTAAGATACTTTAAAAAAATAGAATAATTAAAATTCTTATATACATATAATACTTAAAATAATAAAAATACTTAAAATAATAAAAATACATAAAATACATAATGGTTATAATATTTTATGACTGTTACAAAAACCCATGGTCATCTAAAGACCTCAATGTCCAACAACGGTCATTTTTAACTTCAAGAACATATATATACTTGTTTAAGGGAGTTCCAAACATCAAAAACCAATTCTTTAAAGAGGGTGCTCTACATCCCCTTTTTTCTTAGTATGGTATTCATTGTTCTTCCCATAATGTTTTTCATTGTGACAGTCCCAAGGAAATTCACTATTTTTTTGTTCTTTTTGTTTTGTTTGGTGGTCTCCTAAAGATTTTGATAGGTCTCTTAGTATGTATTCTAGGTTATTAAGGTAATTTCAGCCATATGTCAATGTAAGGTTTCAAAATTTCTATTGAATAAAATATGCCTTATTTTTATTTTGCACGTATTTATTTCAAATGGAACCATTAACAAAAAAACTAAATAATAATAATACTAATAATTATCAAAATATTATTATTACAAAAATAAATATGTTTGGGGCATCACAATAATAACGGCCAAAGTATGAAAATTTAGAACATGTTATAAATAAATTATTGATATATATTATTTTTATGAATTTAAAATAAACAAATAAACTATTATTTACTACAATATACTGTTAAAGTCATTTTCATTGTTATTATATTAGAATGACATTAAAGATATGATGACAAACACCTATTTCAAATAAAATCGCTTATACTATCCCATATCCTTTATAAATATCTATATGATTTTATATATCTAAACTCATATATATATATATATATAATCACTTTTAATATTTTTAAAAATATTTACTTTATTTTTATGTAGGTTTTCTAAATGTTATGCCATCATAGATTAAATGTTTTCAAAAATTATAGTAGCATTAAAAATATAAAAAGTATTATTAAAATAATAATAAATTTTTTATTTCAAAATAAAATATTTATTTTTAAAAAAAAAATATTAAATAACATTTATTCCATGAAAAATTATTTATTATGTTATTTTGACATTTTTCACCTTACAAAAACAATTCACAAGAACTTGAATATGTTTCATGTTGTATTTATAATAAATTCAAAAAAATCAGTTCATATCATAAATTACATATAATATTAACTAATAAATTCAATAAAATACTTATTCTTTACCAAAAATTATATTTAGGACACCAAATTGGACCTTTTTAGTGGCATGAAAGCATTATGTCGATACGGAAAATAATTTCCATATTTACCATTAAATAAAATATAACTAATATTTTTTGATTTATTTTTGTACGATATTTTTAGAATATTTTCATACTCAAGTAATTTCATAAGTTTCATAATTTTTTATATCATATTTATTTCATGGAGATATCATAACAAAAACATTATTTCATTAAATTTGTAGTTTTTTACTATTCAATAAAAAATTTCTCTTGTTAAAAAAATAGAAAAATTTCACCTTAAGATAAATATAATTTGATAATTTATAAAATGATATAATTTTTATAAAATATAATTTATTAAAGTTTCATAAATTAATTGTTATATTCATGACCAAAATTTAATAAAATCCATTTCTGAGGAAAATTTATTTTTGAAGCATAAAATAAAACTATTCAAATTACTTTCATAATAACCATAATAAAATTAATTTTAATTAATTAAATTAAATATAAAATCTACTTGTTTAATTATAATAATTTACCAATTGTGTTAAATTTAACTTATTAAGATAAAAACACATTACGTACATAAATAAAGTTTCATTAAAAATATCTCTTTTAACTTAAAATAATTTAATATTTATTTACAAAATAAATGAATTTAAATATAACAAATAACTATATATATAATTTATTTATACATAAAATTGATATTTATCTTATAGACACACACACATATATATAATGGTGATATTTTAAATTCCAATATATATCCTTACATTCGTCACTAAAATTTATTCATTTACCCATCTCTCATATTGTCTATTATGTTGCTAATAATTTTCCTTATTTCCATAGTTTAATTTTGGCTCACAATATTCATGGTGGACCATGATAATAATGATTTTATTTTTTGGTGTTTTAATATATATGTTTATTTAATCCACTTGTAATTTTATTCATACAGTTTCATATTGCAACCACATGATGTATTAGTGTTTATCATCCATTATAATATTTTATTTCAATAAAAGTATGATGATTCACTTTAGATTGATGTTTCATGTATCAAAATATATAAAATATTTTATTTACATAAAATAATTTCTAAAATCATGGGGTTGTAAAGTTTACTTCTTAAATAATTTGTGTCTTCACTCTTTTATGTTGTGCTCGATAGAAAGTGTTTAAAACACTTTATAAATTAATTCCATGTAGTGGAAGACAAAACAAATAATCATGAAAGGAAATGTTTTTTAGTATTTTAAAATACATTTATAGAAAAACCAAATTAAAAAAGGTATAATGAAATATAATTTTAAAAATAGGAAAATGGTAATATAAAAGGTCACTTGGAATAAAACATAATTGGATTCCCATACAAGATTAACATTGGTGGGAAGAGAAAATGTGGACATAGAGGGAAAAATAATGTCCAAGGAATAATATTGAGTTATAGAGAACAAGGAAATGAGAATGTCAAAACCACAAATTATTAGGTGATAAAAAATACCGTACATTCATCATAAATGACTGTAATAGAATAATATATTTTTTCAAGATCTATTTACAGAGTTGAGGGATTCTTTTACTATCAATACAGAGAAAATTAGAAAATATAATTATAAGTTTTCTTTACATTTCATAAAAAACTATCAGACATTGGTTATTCTTTAATCAATTTACACATTGATCTCATCTCTTACTCCAATAAATGAATAATAAGGTTGAATTGTTTTTATGCATGAATAACTAAAATTAACTTTTAATAGATCACATGTTCCAAAAAGGGGAAGAAATTTATTTCTTCTAATTTTATTCATTAATAAAAAAAAATTGGTTATATTGAAGTAAGATAATATCTAATTCAATGAAATAATAAATTAATTCAAAAAGCCTCAATAATAACCCCAAAAGATAAACTTTAAACACTCTACAAATAAATAATCATAAAACACATCAAAATAGACCTAAAAATTCTCAATAAAAAAACATCAAAAGAACTTGATAAAAAATCAAAATGAGATCTATTTAACATTAATTTCCAAAAAATATTATTCAATCGTAAAAATATAAACCCAAAAATATGTATTCCCTAATAATATAATCTATAAAATATGAAAATATTTTCGATAAGTGTCTTGAAATACAAAAATGATAAAATAAAATCATATATTCTTCCAAAAGATAAATCAAAATCTTTTCCTTTAATAAAATTTCATCTTATAAAAAAATATTTCTATTTAACATAATCATATAATGTTTCCCAAATTGAAAACTTCTTCAAAAATAACACTAATCACATAGTCACCAAATAACTTTTCAATCTAATAAGACATATTATCCAAAAATTTAATAACCATTTTTTATCAATTACCATAATTACCTCAGCATAAAAGATCATCTTAACCCTAAATGTTATCAATACCTTTAAAATTACATCAAAAAAATAAAAATTATTTATTCCTCAAATAACCTTTTAAAACACTAGGTAAATATAATGGTTATATATACCTCAAAAATTTATTAAAACTTTATAAATGTATCTCAAAGTAATCCTATCATATAAATATTATAAATAATTTTAATGCATTTAGACTTATGATTATCGTTAAATTTATCACTAAATCATAACTATTGGATTCATATAGTTAGACACCTTGGTATTTAAATGTAATTTACAATCTTTTAACCATTATTTTCCATCTAATTCCTTAATTGTTCCTCCCTATATTCAGAAAAATTAATCAAGTCTTAATCATCATCAATATAAAAACATAATCCAAAATATAATCAATAATTGTTATATAATATTCATATTTTCTACAAATTTATCTATAATTGAATGATACACTGCTAAACCTTTATTCGTACAGTCTTATAGACCCCCCCTCTGGATTTTCCCCCATAGGATATTGATTTTCATAATTACCATACTCCCCACTTTTAAAACATTCAATTAATACCCTAAGAAATAATTTATTCTTCTTCATGGTTCTAACCAAACTATTTATTTTATCCTTTTTAGTTTATTAATTTATTCCCTTATTTACCTCATATAATATATATTCCCAATCCATTGAGAAATTTCAATGTGTTCTTCTTCCCACGTTATTGAAACAAATGAAATTGAATCTTCCTACCTTCAAGATATTTATCACCTGAACTAACATGGAACTCAATTTTTATCTTATCTTGTGCATTTGTAAACTCACCAAGGTTCGTGTAGTTAAACATAACTTGTGATAACTAATTGAAAATTTATTCAGTTTCTCATTAAAAGAACTATAGTTTTGTCTTTCACATCCATTATTAATTTGGTTTGTCTTATTATATCCATATACTAATAAAAAAATTAGTTTACATATACTATAAAATCATAATAAACCATATTATTGAGGATATAATGAATAATATATCATTAACCATGTCATTATCTATTCAACGCTTTCTATTTACCCAAAATAACCCAAATTATCTACAATATACCATCTTTTTTTATTATAGATATTTTTTAAAATATTATAAAATAACATGCTAACCTATAAACATATCCAAACCCTTCATTTCATACCAATTATAAGGATCTAACTAAAAAAAATAATATTTATTTTTTAGACAAGAATTCCCCTTTTACATTTCTAATACCTTTATGGTTTAGAGATTTAGATAATTAGGTCATAAATCTTACATAAAAAACCCATATACTAGAATTTTGAAACTTCCACTTAGTATCCCTTTTTCCCAAAATATAAAACTTTTAAAATGAAACATGTTTTATTTTTATGATAAATCATTATGATTTTCAACTTGACTTCATCATTTTTCCTACTCATCTTTAAAAACTTTTGATTTTTTTTTGAAAATGTGCAATGATCATAAAAATATTATTAATGCACATAAATAAAATTAAGAAAGAGGCCAGTTAGTGAATTTCAAAAACTATGAGATCATGTAAGATAGAAGTCCTTTAACATAATAAATTTTGAGTTCAAATAATCATTTACTCACACCTGAAATCAAATTCCCTACAATTTTTTTTTTCAAAAAACACTTTATGAGAAAACAGAAAGGTAAAATCATAATCATGAGGGATTATTTAGAAATATGATAACCTAGGGAAACCATTTTCTTAAAAACATACCTATTTAATATCTTATTAGGGTCAACCGTATGAGTAGGAAATTTTGATGGACAATAACATAAATAAAACACAAAAAATACTGCATTTAGAAAATAAAATCTAATAAAATATTCCAATTAATACATACATAAAACCAATTTTTATATTTATGTAAAAATAATTATAAAAATAAATTTTCTTTAAATACTATTATAAAAAAATTATCGAATGTTTGAAAAAAATTAATTTATTTAGAAAAACAAGGAAAAAATATATTGGATGATTCTTAAAGAGTAATAGTCATGATGGAAAATTATGCTCATGTTATATACATTAAATAATTAATCCTTTCAAACTTTTGTAATAATTAAACAAATATCCTCTTAGAAAAATGTTTTAGAAGGTTTATTTTAATATTTTAAAAGAATTTAAAAAATAATATAAAATTAATTTTAACATACGTTTAATTATATTTAAAACATAGTTAAATTATTTTAAAGAATATAGACATGGAATAATAAAAAAAATTCCTTAATACTTTTAATATATGGTTTTAAAGAAAAATATCTTATTAATTGATATGTTTTGAGATAATAAAAAATATGATGTAAGAAAATTAATTTAATTTTTTAAATATTTTTACTGAAGAATGAAAAAATACGTCCATAATAATATTTTTACACTAAATAATAGAAAAAATGTTGTAAATATAGCTTATGACTCAAAGGGAGATGAGACTAGAATTACCTTACCTTAAATACACTTTAAAATCATACAATATTTAACTCCTAAATAATAAAATTATATTATATATTTACATTACTAAGAACTTCTTACATGTTTATTAAATCAACATTATCTATTTTTATGTAATTTGTGACCATGTTTTGTTCAGTTACTTAATCAGTTATGTTTACGTCAGAAGTTTTGATGATGTTCAGTTCATAATTCCAAAAATAGATTTGGTATGATAACTATGGCCAAATGATTCATTGTTTAATCATCACAAGAAACAGAAAAATGAAGTTATTTAAATTTTTATACACAAAATATAATTTTATAACAATTTTTGAAATGTGTACATGGAACATGAATCTCATAGCTTCATGCTGGGGGTAGTTCATACACACACACAAAAGACGTTATCATTTTTCAATGGATGTAAAGGTAAGAAAATAGATGATATATTTTATTTATAGAATTATAATTATTACATTCAAATCACATATATTAGTTAAATCCATCATAATTACTATTATTTTGCGGTGGTGATGAAAACCAAAACACATCGCTTTATGGTGGTGGTAATCAACACATACACACTTGCTATGTTTTCATTTCCCATTGGATAAAAAATGGATTAAAAAGGGTTTCAACATAATCATAATAAATTTTAATTATATTTAAAATACTTTTTCTATTATTTCATAATAGTTCAAGTATATTTTAATGAGATAGAAAAATAAATAAAAATAAATAGCTCAGTAAAGAGTTATACCTTTTTATTTGGAAAATCTCCTTTCCCTTAAGAATAAAGAATTCAGAGATGATATTTACGATCACAATAATGGCTAGGTAATTTGGGAATTTAATTTTATATCTGTATTTTTTTGAGTTTTTTTATTAAAAAATGAACTTTAGTCATGTTAGAAAAAGTTTAAATGAGTTATTTTTTATTAGAAAAAACCATTGGCGTTTTAATAAATATTTAGTTTTTAAGGGTAAATAATGTAATAATAAAATACCAAGTTGCATAAAAAGTTTTGAAAAACCAGGCCATATAAAATATAAATTGTTGATTTATATAATCTTAGTATATTTCATATTTATTAAGAAAATTTTTCTTATCATAAACTACACCGGAAATCGTTTTCATTATTATCATCTTATATAGAATTGAAAAATATCATCATAGCCACCAATTTCAAATATAATCCATTAGTATCTTATTTATACATAAAAAATATCTATAAAATTTAGGTATAACTAAGATTATCTAAATATTATATTTTTTTAATATTTTTAAAATCATTTACATAATATTTCTTTTGTTTTCCAAAAAATTGCGCCATTAGAGAGTAAATTATTTCGACAATTATATTTATTTTAAAAACACAAAATAAATTCTTAATGTAATGATAATTTATTTTAATTCATCATAACTATTTAATTTCATTAAATATTTATATTACCTCACATATATGTGATGGAAACTTATTTAATATCTTATTTTGAATTTTCTCACCTTTTGCAAGCACTAAATAAGAATTTATTATTATTTTAAAAAACATGAATTTAAATATACCTAACATATATATATCTAATAGTTATATATATATAGAATGACTATGTTTCTAATAAACACATTTATATATATATATATATATAGCAGTCATATTTTATATTTCTATATACAGCCTTATATGTATCACTAAAATTTATTCATTTACATCTCTCTTATGATGTCATTTGTGTTACCTGTTATTTTCCTTGTTTCCATTATTTTATTTGGGGTCCAAATATTCTTGGTGAACCATGAGGATAGTGATATTTTTATTTTGGTTTATATATATATATATATATATATGTTCCTTTACTCTTATTTTACTTTTCTTCGTATTATTTTATACTGAAACCTCATAATGTATTAATATTTATCTCTCATTATTATAAATTATTTTAATGATAGTATCATGATTAGTTTTTGTTTTATGTTGTGTGTATTATCATAAATCAAATATTATATTTTCATAAAATAAATTATATAACATTGTTATGTTACATTCTAAACCCTTAAAGAAATTTTGTTCTCCGAATTTAATATCATGCCCGATTGAATGGTTTTATAAAATTTTCTAAAGTTATTCCATGGAATGGAAGATAAAACATATAATCAAGAACAAAAATATTTTTAATAATAAAAAATACCTATTTGGAAAACTGCTATCATAAAAAAAGTTGTAATAAAAAGTTCATTTGAAAATCTGAAAAGTGGAATATGAAGGCCATATGAAAACACACATAATATGGTTCTTTAATAAGGTGAAAATTGATAGGATGTGAAAATATGGATATAGAGATAAAAAAATTACATCCGAGGAATAATAGAGAGTGAAAGGGAACACGGTTATGATAAATTTAATTTCCACAAAATCCTAAATCAGTAGAGGATAAAGAAAAACATCAGTTCATTAGAAATTAAAGTAATAAGACAGCATTTCTATTCCAATATACTATTTCTAGTGTTTTGGTGTTATTTTACTATCAAGAAAAGAAATGAGAAAATATAATTAATTGATTTATTTCCATTTCATTAGAAAAATTTCATCATTTTGTTGTTTTTGATCAATTTCCACTTCGATCTCATCTCTTACTCCATGACAAGAATATTCAATTGGAATTTGTTATACCCCAATAACTAATATTAAAATTTAATGAACTATATGATCTATAAAGGGAGAAAAAGTTGTTTCACCTAATTTTCTATTAATTAAACTCAAAAATTGGTTATCATAAGGTAAGATAATATCAAATTCGGGGAAATACTACATTAATCTCAAAAAACCTAAACAATAACACCCAAATATAAACATCAAAAATTATATAAATTACTTACATTAAAACACGTAAAAATATTCCTAACCATTTTTAAAACCCAAAATACATAAAAGGGTTTGATCACATATTTTCATGAGATCAATTTATTGTTTATCTGAAAATAATATTAGTCAATCATAATACTATATGGATAAAAATATATATCACCTAATCATATAATCTAAAAAATATGATAGTTTTTTTTACAAATAAACAGAATCAAAATAAATATAATATAAAATCATATATACTTATTAATAAAATAAAATATCATCTTTGAAAAAATTATTTTCAATTACCTTAATAAAATAATTCTCCCAAAATTGAGAACGTCAGAAAAAACAAAATTAATCATATAATCCCAAAATTAAATTTGAATATGATAAAACATATATTCCCAGATTTTAATAACCCTTTTATCCTAATTAACCATAATTACCACAACATCAAAGATCATCTTATACCAAAATGTTATCAATGTCTTGAAACTTATGTCCAAAAAATATAGAAGTATTATTCCTCAATTTAACTTTTTGAAAAAAGTTAAACATTAGGGTTATATATACCACAATAATTTTATTAAAAATATATAAATTTATCTCAAATAACTCCAATATCATAATAATTAAATAAATTATTAATTCCATTAAACTTATATTCATCCCTAAATTTATGGCCACATTATAACTATGGAATCCCAATATGTAGACGTTATAATCTATCAATGTACTTCATAATCCATTAACTATGATTTTCCATATTATTCCTTAATTCTTACTTATTAGAATTAAATATATTAAGAATGTCCTATGATTCATCAATGTCAAAAAATAATACAAAATACAATCAATACCTTTAATGTTCCATTCATAGTTTTGGAATCATCAATTGTAATGACATGATAAATTTATAAATATTTATATACATGGTCTTTCAAATCACCTTATTAATATTACCACCCTAGAAAATCAATTTTCTTAAAACTTATACTCTCTATATTTAAAATAATTCAATTTATACCTTGGGAATATCTTTATTCCTCTTCATAGTGTTTACCAAACTCCTCCATTTTCCCTTGAAGTTTATTTCTTTATACCCTTATTTACCACATATAAAACATCTTATCGTTATTTTGAGATATTTATCTAGGTATTTATTCCCACATTCTTGAAACATAGGATGTTTAATCTTTTTACATTTAGGATATTTAGCACTTGAACTTCCATATAACTCTATTTTTATCTTATTTGGTGTGTTATTATACTCAGCTATGTTTATGTTGTTAATAATAAATCATGATAATTGGTAATGAATAAACATATGTATTTTCAGTACAGGTCCCATTGAAATATGTTTCCCACTAATAAAACCACTATATTTTCCTTCACATATATTTTAATTTGGTTCTTGATGGTTCCAACCATTTACTAAAACACAAATGGTTCATGTGAATTTATCAAATAAAATCATAACAAACATATTATGAGGTGGATAAGTACTAATATATCCTCAAACATGTCATAAATTATTTTATATTTCAATTTATACTAAATAACCATAATTCTCTATAACATACAAACATATGTTGCTATAGTGAATGTTTAACTCATGCTAAAAAACATACTCACCTCGAATGTTATCTAAAAGATTCCATTTATACCAACTATAAAGAACCACCCTTATAATATTACTTAATCTTGAGTTTTCAGACAATAATTCACTTTATTACATTTTTAGAAACATAATGGATTAATGTTTTAGATATTTTTGTCATAACTCTAATATAACAATTCTATATACTACAAATTAGACACCTCCAATCAATATTTATTCTCCCCGCAAAAATAAAATTTTAAATTGATACATTTTTTTGAAAAATCTATAAAATTTCAAATTTAAATTAGTAGTCATCCTACTCATCTTTAAAATCATATTAAAAACATTTTAAAACCTATAATGAGTAGAAAAACCTCAATAAGAGACATGAAAAAAGTAATAATGAAACCCGTTAGTCCTTTTTAGAATAATGAAATTATGAAAGAGAGTTGACCTTTACTATGTAACACCCCAAATTTTTAGGTTTTATATATTTATTTAATAAATTAAATTTCATAGATAACTTGTGTTACACTCAAAACCAAGTTAATCTTGAATTACACATAACATTGAGATATCTTTCATCAAACACGACACTAAGTTGTAACAAAACAGTAATATATTATTATTATTATTATTATTATTAAAATGTGACTATTATAACATAATCATTAAACATAGTGGTATGAAAATTAATAAAAAAATATTAAAATGTTATCTATAATATTTTTTTATAAATAAAACATATTCATATAAAATTAATTAATTTTTTATAATGTCTTTATATGTTTTAAAAATACTATTTTCTAAAAAAAATATTTTTTGTGACCAATAATAAAATTAATCTTTTAAAATTTTATAAAGTTATTTTGATAAAATAATGTTAATTCTATAAATAAAAATATCTAAATAATCCTAAGGAAAATATTTGATAATTTTCTAACAAGATTAATTTTTTGATGAATAGTGAAAAATAATGGATTTTAATTGAAAAATGATTTTCATTTAAATTATTTTATAAAGATAAATTACATTTTAAATTGGGTTTGAAGTAAAATTAATTCAATGATACATATAATAATTCAATTTATTCCATTATAATCAATTTTATATTGAAATTGGATATAAAATCTTTGAAAACTTTTGACCATTTTTCTTTTTGAAAACCTACTTTCTCTTCACGTATGCATGAATAATTTTAAATTAAAATTTTACACTTATGAGAATGTAATTGAAAACAAAATGTATTCTATATTTTTAATAAACATAATTTATATCATCCAATAATTTCAAATTAATTTTTTACCATAATTAATAGTAAAAAGAAAATAAAAAATATTTACCACGGTTAGGGTAAAAATGGGTTTACAGGGGGGTTATACTAAAAATATAAGGTTTAAAGATAAAACAAAATTGTTAAAAACCCATTATATATAATTATTTATATCCTATTATTTCTAAGTCTTGATAATACTCTATTTTTGAGCCTTGTGGAGTTAAAAAAAATGTGGTCACACCTTTTTCATTTTAAGAATTAAAAGTGTGCCACTCACCTCACTTATAAACGACCACCACTCACCTATCTTATTCACATGTTAATTTTTTTTGGTTTGGACAATACCAACCAAAATAACTTTAAAAATCCCCTCATAAGATCCTAGAAGCCTTATTTTGGACATAAATAAAACCTAAAAAGGCTTATTTTGAAATATTAACTAGGATACCAAAAGAATAGGTAACGTTCATCAACGAGTGTTTTTTATTTCTTTATCCACTAAATTCAATTATTTTTATACCATGATAATATAAAAACCTTAGTATATTCTATATAGTTATATTTTTAATTTTATGGCCATGAAATTAAACCATATCCAATCCCATCAAAGGGGTTACAAAATACTCATTCGTGTTTACAATGAACTACCGCCTCTTAAACTAATGTTTTTTGGATATGGACCTGTGGGATTTTGAAATAACAATCCATGTCCCACACCCATTTATTAAACAATCCCACAAGTGGGATTTTAAATCAGTAGTCCATATACCACACTCATATATCTATTTATCACTTTGTGATTTTAACGTATTAGTCCATGTCCCACACACGTTTGTCAATTTATCAGTAAGTTACTTTGAAACAATAGTCCATGTCTCATTCACATTTATGAATTTATCATTTTTGGGATTTGAAGCAGTAATCCATGTCCCAAACATATATATCAAAAAATTAATTGTATCACAATATCAAAAACATCAAAACTTCATACACATCTTAGTGAAATATCATTAACCTTATTTTCAAGCATTCTTATTAAATTTTACCATTTCAATTGACTAAAAAAACAAGGGTTATCACCTCAATTAACATGGAATAATATGAAAAATATTCATTAAACCATTTATCATTATTTAATCATATAACCTATTAACCATTTAATGTTAAGTAAAAAATATAATAATTCACATTATCAATTAATTCATAATCACATTAATGGAAAAATTCCCCAATTTATCATAAATTCCAAAATAATCACATTAATTTAATTAATTAAAAATATAACTAATATGATATCACCAATTGAATAAACACAAAAATTCTAGTAATTAATTTACCAATTAATTAATCTAATTCAACCAATTCCAATTTTCCCAAATTTAATTAAATTCATAAAAACATGGAAATTTTATAAAATCAATTTTATGATTTCAAAAATTAATTAATAAATAAATTTATTCAATTCAAGATTCAATTTCTTATTATACCAATTGAACTTTCATAACACATACATGTAATTAGAATTAAAGACTACGAGAATTGAATTTATAAAAACCAACTCAAAATTGATAACGAACGATCACCAACAAAAATCCCCCACTGAAGGAGATCAAAAAAGTTTATGATGAAGAAACAAATATAGATTTAAAACCAAGATCCAAGATCAAATGGATTAGATCTTCCAAAACTATATCTTGATGAATCAATAATAGAGTAAACCATTCCTTAAATGTATGATAGAAAGATGATAGAGTGAGATGAAACCATACAGGATGAGAACCTCTTTTTGGAAGAGGTATAAATCTAAAATTCGGTATTTGATTCTCCAAGAATGGGGTTTTTAAGTGCTAATAATCTATCCAAGAGACTCAAAATAATATTTAACTTGTTTAGATACCAGTGATGGTAGATTAAGGGAAATTCAAGGGGTTTGGTAATTTTTAATCTAAAATCATAGGGATTTATTTTCTGCACAGATGGTTTCCAATACATGGCATATTGTTTTACCTAACTGTGTTCCCTAACCATGCGCATTATCCATGGGTGTCTCACTGTAACACCCCGAGATTTTATGAAAAATATTCTTTTTAATTTTATTGATGTCTTGTGTTGTACGCTACACCAAAAGGAGCTTGCACTACACACATCCCTGACTTGGCTTGCATTACACACAATTGCGACCTTCCACGATAGCGTGTGTAGTACGCAATACTGAGTTTCACTAAATGAGATATTATTATAATATTAGTATGAACTAGCCGTTATGAATATTAATACCCACTTTTTGAAATTTTATAAATTTTATCCTTCAAAACGGACTTCATTTTTGGATTCGGAATATCGAAATTAGCTTAGGGTAAATTTTTGGTACTTTTCAGATAACTTTCATATTCTGATGAATAGTGTAAATTACTAAATTTTAATTAAAAACAAATTTTTTAATCGAAATAATTAATAGTGATAAATTATTCATTTTAGTGGTTTTAAAGTATATTTAGAATACATTTTTACAATTTAATACAATGTTTTTCATTGGATTCAATTTCACATTTAAACCAGATATAAACAAGTGTCAATCTTTTGATAGTTATTATCTCTTAAAAACACGCTATTTGTTTTGACGAGGGGAATTAATTTTTAAATTAGTTAATGAAACTTATATGTTTTGAATTTTATAAAATAGACATCATTTTTTAATTCATAATATCAAATATAGCTTAGGCCTAATTTTTGATATTTTTCTGGAAACTTTCATTTTTTGATGAATAGTGAAACCACTAAGTGGTAGTTAAAAAACTGAATTTTTCATAAAACATAATTTTACCGCTTTTGTGAATGGAATTTCAAAAATCTGAGAGACACGGTTAATATCAAGGACTAAAATGTGGTTCAATGAGATGAAAATAATTTTTGGTGAATAGTAACTTTTTACTTTTTTTTACCACGGTAAAAAGTAAATAGGGTAATTAATGGTAAAAGTGTTATTATTATTACCCTAACACATGTCCTAATTATATTTGATAATTTTAATCCGACCAAAAACAACCTTAGGAATAAATTATGACCATTTAGGCCCACTTGGATTAGATTAGGACATTTATTAGTAATTTATTTAAAGAAGGGTTAAAATAATTAAAATCAAAGTTTAATAACTAAATCATTTTTAATATAGGGTTATACATAAGATAAATTAGACTATAAATATTCATTAGAAAGCTAAAGATATTTCCTACATAGTGGTATTTTATTTGTAATTTTTAGACATTATATAATTTAATTTATTTATGTCACAATGATGATGCAGTAATTTTCTTATTAATGAAATATTGACATAATTGATGTTATAAATACACAAATAAATGTAATTTGAGAGTTTTTATGAATTAATATAATTTTATATGTTAATATGACATGTTATTAGTGATTTAATTAACTTTGTACGAACTAATAATTCTATTATGATTTTCACAAAAATCAATTACCAAATAGTGTCTAAATTGACACAAAATAGTATTTAAAACAAATATTATATTATAAATTGTTAATATATTTCTAAAAATCTAAGGGTCGGCCAAGATACTTATATACTAATAGGTGTATCATTAATGGACCACTTGGGGGTATCTTAGATGTATATGGTAAGTTTATTAACTATATAATATAAAAATACAAAGTGACATAGTAAATGTGAATCTAATTAACTAAGAGTTAAAACTAAAAGATAAGGTTAATATAATGACCTAAACATGTCTAAATTCTATTGGATGAGAGGATTTCGATCCATCCACACCTTATCTTTGATATATATCAATTTGGAGCTATTAAAAACTGAATATGACTTTATAATAAAATAATATTTTTAGTTATTCCAAAGGTGCCCCTCTCCTCCCTTATAAAAGAGCACATCCTCCCTCTCTTCCTCACACCACTTTGAGCATTCAAGCTCGGCCAACCCCTGCCAATTTTTCTTCTCCACTTATATATAAACATCCTAGAGGTCCTGGTCTTCTTCAAAGACCAATTTTAGTTCCCTAAGTGGAGGTCTCAAAGAGGCGCTTCAAAGAAGAGGAGGTTCGGATACGTACGAAGCATATCAGACCTAAGGTAAGGGATAATTTTTCAATATCATTCCTATCTGAGATTGGTTACTCGTAAGTATTTACTGGGGGTTATGTTTATTATCTATGTCCATATGCTCTCAAAATGTTTTCATAAAATGTTTACTTTACTTCTATGTATGTTTAAGACATTTTTACCCTTTTCTTACTTTTACCACATCGTATGGAAGGCATCATTCTTTTGTTTACCGTACGAGGTACTTTTTGACTTTTCCGACAAAAGTACAAGGAAATTGTTATTTCTTTTACTTATACAGCGTGAACGGATTTTTACGGTTTTATAACGCCTCATTTTCATGAATCTTCCTCTACAATATTTTATGATTATTTTCAACAAAATCCTTTCCTTTTAAAATTAAATGGCATTTTGTGAAAAGAAAATGATTTTGAAGAAGAAATGATATTTTTCTCAAGAATTCATTTCAAGTGTTTTATCAAAACAATTTTTTTATCTAAGATGACATTATTTCATATGTGTATGTTTCAAGTATAATGTACCTATGATTTACATGGTTTCACTTTTCTTATTATGAAATGATATCCATTTCTTTTATATGGATTATGTGATGATGGGATTATGTTTATGAAACCCATTTTATTCGTTGGGTTATTATGAATGATGTATGTTTATTTTTTGGCACAAGTAAGAATTATTTCATTATGAGATGGGTGGGACCTATATCTCCCTCTAATGCATTGGGTAAATATTTTATATCTCATGAGATAGACATGGCTAGAAAGGTAAGTTAATCCGGTTCAGTATTACAGGACTGGAACAAGGATTGAACTCGATTTAGAAAGGGACTTTGTCTACTAAGATGGTCTTGGAAGCAATGCCTTGGCTACTATGGAAATCATATCATGTGCTTAATGGTTTCCACAATTACATGTTTTACTCCAATGATATTTTATCATGCTTAATGTTTCTTTATGATATATGCCTTACGTACTTCCAAGATTCATGTCTTTGCTCAAGATTTTGATGTTTAGATTTTATGTTCAAGTTTTTGCATTCAAATGTTTATGGATTGTTTTATGTTCTCTATGTTTACCCTTACTGGGCATTTGAGCTCACCCCTTTTATGTTTTATTTTCCCCAGGATATAAAGAATGGTTTTAGGTAAGAAAAAACAAGGGGAAGATCTTTATTGGGAGATGTTGAAGATCTTTCACCACGATTAGAATATTTTATTCTGAGTTTCCAAAGACACTAAACTATTACGATCCTTGTGTGTCTGTTTTTGTTATGTATTATGTATTCTTCAAAAGTAATGTATTGTCCATGTACGTCAAGCTTAGGGTCTCTATAATTGGTATCAGAGGAAAGGTTTAGTTAACCTTTGGAAACTAGGATGTGAAAACGTTAGTGAGATCCCTAGAGATATTTCTAAGGTATGTCTAGGGATGTCCTTAAGGATAAGTATAAATATAGGATATAGTCATAGAACTACGGTAACGATCTTAGAATTTAACCTAAGATGTTAGATATTGATGGTACTCCCCCTTTTCTATGTTGTTTTCCCTAGCATGATTTTTTCCTCTCACACTATTCTTTTTGGGTTTTAGAAAATGACTGGAAACAAGAAGATTCACGATAATGGAGGATATGACAGACAATGGAATGATATTATTCTTGAGAAACCAAATGAAACAGTATTTGGAAGTCCAAACATCATTATTAGGCCGAATCAGCAATCTTATAATATGATCAATAAACTCAAATTTGGTAAGTTTCCTGACTTGACTAATAAAAGAAAGATGGAGTTTCATGGTGATCATAGAGGAAAGAAAGTTAAATTTCCCCTATGTAAGTCATGTGAGAAGAGGCATCAAGGAGAATGTTTCAAAGGAACTAGAAGATGCTTTGGGTGTGGAAAAGAAGGACACAAATCTAGTAAGTGAAAAGGAAAAGGTTTAGTTAACACCATGGACAAGGATAGTGGTATTGCTACGACATCAATAATGGTAAAATGTTTTAAATGTGGAATGTACGGGCATTATGAAAACCAATGACCTAAGGGAAAGTCTCATGAAGATAATCAGTATGGTTGTATGGGTAGTATTTATGTTGATGATGATGAAGAGACTACAAATGATATGTGAGATGAAAGAATTGTTGAATCTCGGTCAATGGTTTAAGAAGGTAGTGGAATGATTACATGTTTATCAAGTGTAATGTTGTATAAGTAATCTCATGGTACTACAGAATAAAGAGACATCTAAGGATTGTTACACTGTTGTCTTTCCTTATGTTTTGAAAGTATATGATGAATGGTACCAGTGACCATGAAAGGTTATTCAGATATTTTTGGAAAGTAGATGATATGTGCATAATGAAAGGATAAAGATAAAATTAAATGTTTGATAGTATTCATGATCTCATGACTAATATAAGGAGAAGGTTATATCATGGTTTGAGTATATAGAATTTTTGGATTTTGGTATGTGGAAAGAGTTAAATTTTGACATTATTCATGTTTTCACTAAGGTTCAATGTCTACTCATTTTTCAAGAGAATACATGATTAAGGTATTCCCATGATTGGAATGTGACCAACAAGATAATGGGGAATAAATGATGGTTGGTTGATGACATTTCAAGTAATAGTTTTCTTTATACTATGAGCTTGGACCGAAGTATTTTAGATAAAGATTGGAATGGATTATGTTGTACATAAGATAGTATTGTTTAAGGATAGAACTTTTTTCGATATTATTGATGGGATGTTATAGTAATGTAGTTTTAGAAAAAGGACAACTTGCAGGACAGGCGACCGGCCATCGCGTCGGACAAGGCTGTGGGAATCGAACCCACAACCGAAGTGTGACTGGCCTTTATCGCCTACCACTGGCCTACATGAAGTCCATGTTTAGTAGAAACTAGTTTTATTATATTAAGAAGTATGATATATTAAGTATAAGTCCATTTTAGGAACCATATATGATTAATCTCACTATAGACCGACTTATGTGTATTTAATAAGTTTTGCTATCCTTTTGATTGAGATAGATGCAATGACCTGTCATTCTATCACATGATCTGCTAACACTTCACGAATAAAAAATTCAACTTAATTTCTTTAAGAGATGAAGTGGAAATTGTTCAAGGCACGAAAAACAGTGAGATTGTACCAGAATAAAGTAAGTATTTATTCTAATTAAAATTCTTCAACTTTAGGGAAATGATATTGAAAAAAAAAATGTTGTCCTAGTGCCCTTATATCCAATGAATCAGATGGTACCCTAGATCATCAAAAATTTATGGCTTTGTGATTGTTGTCTTTTTCATAGCCATGTTCTCTACCACTCTCCATCAGAACATGATGGTTATATTTCTCTTCCATATCCATATTTTCACTTATGTTCTCCTATGTAGAAACCAAGTGATAGTTAATTTGGGTAACTGTTACATTTCATACTTTAGTTTTTAAAACAAAGTTTTGGTATTCCTTTTTAGGATGTGGGTTTCTATTAAAAAAACTTTTGAGTAGTAAACCATTTATAACCCCGACGAATTTCGAGGGCGAAATTAATTTTAAGGGAGGTAGAATGTAACACCCCGAGATTTTATGAAAAATATTCTTTTTAATTTTATGGATGTCTTGTGTTGTACGCTACACCGAAAGGAGCTTGCACTACACACATCCCTGACTTGGCTTGTATTACACGCAATTGCGACCTTCCACGATAGTGTGTGTAGTACGCAATACCGAGTTTCACTAAATGAGATATTATTATAATATTATTATGAACTGGCCATTATGAATAGTAATACCCGCCTTTTTAAATTTTATAAATTTTATCTTTCAAAACGGACTTAATTTTTGGATTCGGAATATCGAAATTAGCTTAGGGTAAAATTTTGGTACTTTTCGGATAACTTTCATATTCTGATGAATAGTGAAAATTACTAAATTTTAATTAAAAACATCTTTTTTAATCGAAATAATTAATAGTGATAAATTATTAATTTGAGTGGTTTTAAAGTATATTTAGAATATATTTTTACAATTTAATACAATGTTGGTCATTGGATGTAATTTCACATTTAAACCAGATATAAACAAGTGTCAATCATTTGATAGTTATTATCTCTTAAAAACACGCTATTTGTTTTGACGATGGGAATTAATTTTTAAATTTGTTAATGTAACTGATATGTTTTGAATTTGATAAATAGACATCACTTTTAAATTAATAATATCAAATATATCTTAGGCCTAATTTTTGGTATTTTTCTGGAAACTTTCATTTTTTGATGAATAGTGAAACCACTAAGTGGTAGTTAAAAAATTGAATTTTTCATAAAACTGAATTTTACCGCTTCTGTGAATGGAATTTCGAAAATCCAAGAGACACGGTTAATATCAAGGACTAAAATGTGGTTCAATGAGATGAAAATAATTATTGGTGAATACTAACTTTTTACTTTTTTTTAACCACGGTTAAAAGTAAATAGGGTAATTAAGGGTAGAAGTGTAATTATTATTACCCAAAAACATGTCCTAATTCTATTGGATAATTTTAATCCAACCAAAAACAACCTTAGGAATAAAATATGACCATTTAGGCCCACTTAGATTAGATTAGGACATTTATTAGTAATTTATTTAAAGAAGGGTTAAAATAGTTAAAATCAAAGTTTAATAACTAAATAAGTTTTAAAATAGGGTTTTACATAAGATAAATTAGACTATAAATATTCATTATAAAGATAAAATTATTTCCTACATAATTTTATTTTATTTGTAATTTTTAGAAATTAAATAATTTAATTTATTAATGACACAATGATGATACAATAATTGTCTTATTAATGAAATATTGGCACAATTGATGTTATAAATACCCAAATAAATGCAATTTTAGACTTTTTATGAATTCCTATAATTTTATAGGTTAATATGACATGTTATTATTGATTTAATTAACTTTTTACGAACTAATATTTCTGTTATGATTTTCACAAAAATCAATTACCAAATAGTGTCTAAATTGACATAAAATAGTTTTAAAAAAAATATTATATTATTAATTGTTATTTTATTTCTAAAAATATAAGGTTCGGCCAAGGTACTTATATCCTGATAGTTGTATCATTAATGGACCACTTGGGGGTCACTTGGATGTATATGATAAGTTTATTAACTATATAATATAAAAATACAATGTGACATAGTAAATGTGAATCTAATTAACTAAGAGTTAAAACTAAAAGATAAGGTTAATATAATGACCTAAACATGTCAAAATTCTATTGTATGAGAGGATTTCGACCCATCCCCACCTTATATTCGAAATATATCAATTTGGAGATATTAAAAACCGAATATGACTATATAATAAAATAATAATTTTAGTTATTCCAAAGGTGCCCCTCTCCTCCATTATAAAAGGGCACATCCTCCCTCTCTTCCTCACACCACATTGAGCCTTCAAGCTCGGCCAAACCCTGCTAATTTCTCTTCTCCACTTCCATAGAAACATCCTAGAGGTCCTGGTCTTCTTCAAAGACCAATTTTAGTTCCCTAAGAGGAGGTCTCAAAGAGGCGCTTCAAAGAAGAGGAGGTTCAGATACGCACGAAGCTTATCAGACCTATGGTAAGGGATAATTATTCCAATCACATTCTTATCCGAGATTGGTTACTTGTAGGTATTTACCGGGGGTTATGTTTATTATCCATGTACATATGCTCTCAAAATGTTTTCATGAAATGTTTACTTTACTTCCATGTATTTTCAAGACATTTTTACCCTTTTCTTACTTTTACCACATCGTATGGAAGAAATCATTCTTTTGTTTACCGTACGAGGTACTTTTTAACTTTCCTAACAAAAGTACGAGGAAATTGTTATTTTTTTAATTATACGGCGTGAATGGATTTTTACGGTTTCATAACGCCTCATTTTCATGACGCTTCCTCTACAAGATTTTATGATTATTTTCAACAAAATCATTTCCTTTTAAAATTGAATGGCATTTTGTGAAAAGAAAATGATTTTGAAGAAAAAAGGATATTTTCCTCAAGAATTCATTTCAAGTGTTTTATCAAAACCATTTTTTTATCTAAGATGACATTATTTTATATGTGTATGTTTCAAGTATAATGTACCTATGATTTACATGGTTTCACTTTTCTTATTATGAATTGATATCCATTTCGTTTATATAGATTATGTGATGATGGGATTATGTTTATGAAACCCATTTTATTCGTTGGGTTATTATGAAAGATGTATGTTTATTTTTTGGCACAAGTAAGAATTATTTCATTATGAGATGGGTGGGGAATATATCTCCCTCCAATGAATTTGGTAAAGATTTTATATCTCATGAGATAGACATGGCTGGAACGGTAAGTTAATCCGGTTCAGTATTACAGGACTGGAACGAGGAGTGAACTCGATTCAGAAAGGGACTTTGTCCACTAATATGGTCTTGGAAGAAATGCCTTGGCTACTATAGAAATCATATCATGTGCTTAATGGTTGCCACAATTACATGTTTTACTCTCATGCTATGTTATCATGCTTAATGTTTCTTTATGATATATGCCTTACGTACTTCCAAGATTCATGTGTTTGCTCAAGATTTTGATGTTTAGATTTTATGTTCATGTTTTTTCATTCAAATGTTTATGGATTGCTTTATGTTCTCTATGTTTACCCTTATTGGGAATTTGAGCTCACCCCATTTATGTTTTCTTTTCCCCAGTCTATAAAGAATGGTTTTAGGTATGAAAAAACAAGGGAAGATCTTTATTGGGATATGTTGAAGATGTTTCACCACGATTAGAAGATTTTATTCCGAGTTTCCAAAGACACTAAACTATTATGATCCTTGTGTGTCTATTTTTGTTATGTATTACGTATTCTGAAAAAGTAATGTATTGTCTATGTATGTCAAGCTTAGGGTCTCTACACTCATGGTTACTCCTAAGATAGATCATGATTTTACAAACCATGTGCTATCCATGTGAATCACCTCTTCCTTGGTTCACACAACTTGCTGGGTTGGGTTCAAATTTTGGTAAAACCATCCTCCAACTGTACACTACACCTCTTCCTTCTAGAATCTCCTAATTATCTCTTGAACAGACATAAGATTAAACCTAAAAAAATAATCAAACCAAGTAAAAATATTACCAATAAATGATATCGAGTCATCTCTAGAGAAATTTTGGATCTTACAACAGGTTTAACAAAACTATTTGATATATATCAAATAAAAATGATTCTAAAATGATAATATAGAACATATATATATTTATTTTAATCTTTTGAGATAATATAAATATCTTTCATGCTTACATAAATCCCACCATCTCTATGAATAGTGTATTTCATTTTTTAATAGAATATTTTATGGGTTATTCTAAATACATATATAGGGAATATATATGATGTTTATATCTTGTTTAAAATCATGGAGATGAGGAATCCATGATCAATATTAATGGTATAAAAATAACAAATCAAAACATACATGAAAAAGTATTTATTGGATGAAAGGTGACATTAACATGAGATTGATAATAAATAGGAAATAAACGGTCTTATGAAAATCATATATGGTATGATATATATAATTATGGTTCTATAATAGATTTATAATAAACGAATATTTATTATATAAGAAGGTTTAATGTGCACAATGTAATTCTAGACTTAAGGTATTGGATTTTCGTTTGGGTTTTTTTTCAATGAGATGAATTCCTTATTCACCAAAAACTTCTTTTATTTGGGGTACATTCTTCCCATGATATTAATTTATTATTGTTTTCATAGAAATTATTTTTATTTACATATCCAATTGAGGATCTCTATTTCTCGGGGTTTACAACTAAAAAGCTAAAAAATATGTATGGGACTTTAATCTCTGGGTTATTCATGATATTTTCAAATAATAGTACCACTTTTTCTACTGGATAATTAATATAATTGAGAAAATTATTTTAAAAATATATGAATTTTCTCTCATCAGTTGGAAATCTATATTCTTAGAATGACTTTTTTTCTAAAAAGGTTTTCAGTTATGTTTTAAAAATTATCCAAATTATTTTTAATGCCAGTTTCACCCATTTTTAATTTTGTATAATTTTTTTAAAAGAATATTCATGTATTTTTTTTAAATAATGATCATTTGAGTTTTACTGAAAATCCTAAAAGAATATTCATTTTAAAATGCACTAAATTATTTGATGTCTTGAAAAAATAATTTGTTGAAACATTTTTTATAATATTACGTGGTTATTTTTAAATAAGGGATTTCTAAAATGATCTATTTTGTAAAATTAAGTGTTTTTAAAATTTTAAAGTATATTTTCCCCAAGAAATGTTTTCAATGATCTTTTAAAATCATTTTCCATCTAAGATGACATCCATTGTTGTTACCAATTCCTAATTGGGAATACGATCTAAGGATAAAGTTCTTATTATTTCTCTGAATGGTTTATCTTTATTTTGGCATGTTGTTTATGAAACATATTTCTATTCCATGGGTAAAAAAATGGGAAAATACTTATGAAAATAACTTCTTTATATGAGTTATTCTATAATGAAATGATGATATGATTATGAAACCTATCTCATTTCCATAGGTCATGATATGATGAAATGTTTATGGATCCCATTTCATTTCATTAGTTATGATATGATGATTGTTTTGTGATATTATGGCGCAAATATGTATGATTTTCAATATGAGAAGTGTGGGACTTAAATCTCCCTCAAATGTAGTGGGTAAATATTTATACCTCATGAGATAGATAGTATTGGAATGTGGAGTAAACCAAGTTAGGTATGGGTCTTTGTCCTCTATGATGTTAGTGGTAGTGAACCTTGAATACTATGATGGTTTGGGTAGTGAACCCATTCCACTATGATATCCTTGGAAGTGAGCCTTGACTAATATGGAAATCATTTTATATACTTATGCGTATGCCATAAATCAATGTCTTATGAAAATGTTATGCTCTCATATATCTTGTTAGTTTATTCCCTTTTGTTATTTCTTATGAATTACCAATTTTTATGCCATGGATAAATTTTATGATATTTGATATTCATGGTACTCTTTTCCTATTTTATTCTCTCGTTCTTATACACTTATGCTAATTTTATGCTTACTTATCTCCCTTTTTTACCATTACCAAGAATTTGATATTACCTTTACATACATTTCCTTTCCTCAATTTATAATGAAATGTATTATGTATGATATTACTAATAATGGTTATAGTTATGAAGAATATAGTGGGAGATGATGTAGTTCACATATTAAATAGTTTTTTTAGTTTCCAACTTTCCAATGTCTCTATACATTTATGATCCTCAAGCATATTATTAGGTAATATAATCAATATTCATCTAAAAATATATATTATCTATGTAAGAAGATTATGGTTATATATAGTTGGCATCAGATGATAGGTTTAATTAACCTTTGGATTCTAGAATAAGAAAACTTTAGTGATATCCCTAATGACATGTCTAAGGATATGTCTACGGATGAGTCAAAGTATAGGAAATTTTCCTGTAATATTTGTAACAGATAAAGCCAGTGGTTTTCAAAAAATTACATCCCTCTATGTATACTACAAGTCAATTTGGTCTGGTGCAACTATACCTAGGGGTAATATCTCCTAAAAGGTATAATTAAGCTAGAATTGATCGTAACCTGGCACTCAATAATGGACATTACTACACACCTAGTTTGACACTCTCGAGGGATATGCTTTGGAAATCCAAAAACACATTATGAACCATCATTAAGGATTTAAATATATTAAGACTATATATGGACTAGGATAAAACTATGGAGTCATAGATTAAAAATAAGGTTTCATGATTTATACATTCTATATGTGATTTTTCTTGATTATGTGGTTCCCTGCTATAATTATTATTTCATACACTATGATTTTTTGGTTTTAGTAAATGGTTAGAACCTAAAGGAACCACCTTAATAATGTGTGTGATGGAAAATGAAATTATTTTCATCATGATCAACCAAATTATATGGGAGATAAAATATAAAAACTTATTTATATCCTCTCAAAAAATCATCATTCTATGAAACATGCAAGAATTCCAAATTTACAAAGGAGGAAAAAGTTATATTGAGTCCTTCATAAGGAAATATTAGACTTCCTTCATTGGATCCACTGATTCTATTTTTATGAGAAATGGATCAGTACCATTGAAATATTTTTTTTTTCAAAATATAGTTTTCAAAACATGAAAAAGTCTTTTTGGTTGTCAATTGTTTGAAAGGTGGAAAATATAAATGGAAAAATATTGTCAAGAATATGATGGAAGATGATGAAACTAAATAAATGGATTAGGAATAGTTCAAGAACATATTTTTCAATATGTATTTTCTTTATATTATATGTATAAATATAGATAAGGTGTACCTGGAGTTATAGAAAAAGGATGGTGAATCATTTGGTACCTATGAAGAAAAGTTTACAAGACATGTGGATTCTGATTATGGTTTTATCATCCAACCTGAGAGTATTGTATATTTACTCTTCGATGGTTGAAAAAAGTGTATTCTAAGGGAGTTTGAAATAAAATAACATAGTAGCTAGGATTAATTAGATGAGCTTATGTATTTGTCAATAACTCTCATAGATTTGATAAGATGATAAAAATGGAATTGTAAGGTAAATCTAAAAACCACAGAGAGAATAAGATGATCTTTCATTTATGATGACCATGTTGGGAGAAACATGGAGGAAATTGTATTAAGGGGACTATTAAATTTTTTAAGTGTAAAAGGTATGATCATAAAGTAATTTGTTTCTAGTGTGATGGAAAAAAGTTTGCAGATGATGGGAATAGAGAGAAAGATGTACATAATGAACCATCTACACTCTAGTGTTTCAAATGAAATTACTATGGTCACTATGATAAGTTATGCCGAAATTCAAATGTTAATTATGATGATCGATGTCATGAACTTCTTAATATGAGGGACATAGATAAATTTATTATGATCAGTATTTCTGATTAGGGGTTCGATAACGACATGGTGAAAGGTATATGTACCATCCAATCTAGAACTTCTAATGTATTATTTGACTATGAATTTTCCAATTCTTTCATGTATGATTAATTTTATGATGGTAGAATGATTCCAACAAAACAATTAGTTATAGAATTAGAAATAAACCCCATATGTGTATGATGATCACAACTCGAGTATATGACTTTTCTTTGGTTAAATTTTATGAGAACGTGATTCTTGCAAATCATTTAATTCAACCTTTGGTTGAAATTGATGTTATCTTAGGCATGGATTTTCTTTATCAACCAAAATACCACATCAATTAACTATAAATGGAAGTCACATTTTATCTTCCAATCCCACCTATGATATTCTACCAACATGACATTATTTATAAACTTATGATGGAGATAACATCCATTGTATATGCCTTAATTCCCACTCATAATGGGTGTTAATCTAATATCATTGGGGAGAATCTTTACATAGATGATATTCTTATTATGTATACTGGAAGAGATTACAAGACTTCCACCATAATGTGAAGTTGAGTTCTCAATATAACTCATACCTAGTGCCACACCAATTTCAAAACTCTTTATAGAATGGACACGATTAAGTTGTAGGAATTGAAGAAGAAACTCCAAGAAAACCTTGATAAGGGATTAATTCATCCAAGTGTGTATCCTTGGGGTGATTGTATTATTTTTGTTAAAAATAATTACAGATCAATGAAATCTTTATTGATTATTGGGAGCTGAACAAGTTTATAATTAAGAAAAAGAATCCTATAGCCCATATTGATGACCAGTTTGATCAATTGTGAAAAGATAAATACTTTTCCATGATTTACCTTCATTATGGATATCATCAATTTAGGTTCATAGAGTTTGATATACCCAAGATGAAATTACATACAAGTTATTGACACTATAAATATATAGTAATGTCATTTAATGTTACTAATTTCCCCACAATATTATTGGATATAATTAATAGAGTCTTTAGAGATTACCTTGGTCAATTTATGGCAGTATTTATAGATGAGATTATTATCTATTTAAATAGTAAGGAAGATCTTAAAGACGCCTTGATAATTTTACTAAATTCCATAAATAAGGAGAAACTATATGAAAAATTTATAAAGTGTTAATTTTTTATAAAAAAGGTTTCCATCTTTTGTCATATAATCTAAAGAGAATGTATAATAGTATATCCATAAAAGATGGAGGCAATTGAATATCAGGATAGAACAAACACATTGACGAAGATCTGTGGTTTTTTGGGTATTGTTGGAAATTATTGAAAATTTGTGAAGAATTTATCATGACTACTAATCCACTCACTAAGTTAACTTGGTAGGGATACAAGTTCCTCTAGATAGATGAATGTAGGGAAAATTTCAAGTAATGAAAGATAATATTAGTCAGCACAAATTTGATTACATTACCCTATTGTGGAGAAGGGAATATAATATGTAGTGGTCCATCTAAGAAGCGATTGGGATGTGTTATTATGAATAATTACAAGGTTACATATTATTCCTCACAATAATTGAAGATTATTGAACAATATTACCCAACTCACAATTTAGAGTTTTCTAATTAATTTTTTGCATTAAATATGTTGAGACATTATCCTTACAGAGAAAACTGTGATATATATGCTGAAAAAACATGTTTAATATATATATTCACATATGAATTAGTTAAATATGTTCCATAGAAAATGGTTAGAGATTATTAAATATTATGACTACTCAATACATTAGCACCCTAGGAAAGAAAACTTGGTGTCCAATTCATTTGAATCAAAAGGATCATGTTAGCTTATTAATGAATGGGATCATATATATGGAAATCATGAATGAAATGGATAAATAATATCATTATAAACTAAATGTTGAAAAATATATCTATGTGAAGATTAAAGAGGTTTAATAAGAAGATGTGGAGCTAAAAACAGTGTTAGAAATGTTCTTTAGTTCAACCTTGATCAGATGCAATGATAAGATTTAGGAAGTGTGTATGTGTTCCTTCCATTCAATATTTGAAGGATTAGTTAGAGGAAGATCATAGTTATTCACTATCTATTCATCCTAGAAGTATAATTATGTATAAATATTTGAAAGAGTATTTTTGGTGGGATGGAATGAAGAGAGATATTGCAGAGATAATACCTCGGTTCCTGGTTTGTATGTAAGTTAAGGTTTAATAAAAAAAATATAAGTGGATGTAACACCCATTACCCATACTATAATGGATCTGGGAATACATCACCATGGATTTAATTGTTGGACTCCCCAAAATGTCTAAAGGTTATAATGCTATATGGGTTTTAGGTGATCACCTTACAAAGTCAGAAAACTTAATCATTACTAAAAAAGAATTATCTATTCACTATATTTTTATAATATTCATTAAAGAAGTTGTAAGGATTCCTGGATTACCACATGATATTGTGTCTAATCAAGATACGAGGTTTACCACAATATTCTGGTGAAGTATTCTATAATCTCTTATTATGGAGTTGAGTTTTATCATTTCATATCATCATAAAATATATTCTCTATTAGAAAGACCAATTAAAACCCTAGAGGATATGTTGAAATATTTTTAATTTTATTTAAAAATTGGTTGGGATAAAAACCTTAATCTATTTTAGTTTTCTTACAATAATAGCTTTCACTTGAGCATTTAGATGTCTCATTATGAATCCCTATATGGAAAGAAGTATAAAACTCCAACATGATAGAATGAAGTTGGAGAATGAAAATTATTGGGACTTCAGATAGGTGATGAAATAAAAGAGATGGTAGATTTATTTAGTAATACATCATGCTAGCTCAGTGTAGGTAATACATTTATGCTGAAAATATCTAGCATGATCTATAATTTTATATGGGTGATAAGGTTTTTCTAAGAGTTTCTCCAGGGAATTAATTTATGAAATTTACTATAAAATGGAAATTAAGACCTAGGTATATTAGTACATTTGAAATTATAGATCATATAGGGATGGTACACTATGGTTTGGAACTTCCACAAATCTTATCACAAGTTCGTGATGTGTTGCAATCATCTCACTTAAGGAAGTATATACCTGACCCTTCACATGTACTAATCTCAAAGATTGTATCACTGGAGAAAGATCATTATTATGAGGAAAAACTAGTGGAAATTATGAATTATATAGATAAAGTAATAAAAAACAAGACCACTCACATGGTCAAATGTTTTTGGAGAAAACACAAGTTTGATGAAGCTATTTAGAAACTTTAGGATATAATGTGGATGAAATATCCCCATTCTTCTGTATCGGAGTGAATAATTTTGAGGGAGAAATTAATTTTAAGGGGGGAAGAATATAACAACCCGATATTATATATATAGAATAAATTAAATTTATTTTATAACTTATATTACATGCAATACAATGTTAAGCTTTCATTACACTCAACAATAGGTTATCTTGATTACAAATGAAACTGAGTTATAATAAAACTGTGATATATATTATTAATATTATTAGTTAAATGAGACTGTAATATCCTAGAAGTAAAATGTAGTGATATTAATATTAATATTTTTTTTAAATATTATGTCAAATGGTTTAACAAAAATAAAGTATATTGATAAAAAGTGATTTAATATTTTGATAGTTTTTTTATGTTTTGAAAATATTATTTTTTCAAAAAAATATATTTATTTTTGTGAAAAATAATATATTTAAAATTTAAAACTACTATAAAATGAATTTTTTAAAATAAAATTAATATTTTGGAGTCATCATATTAAAATTACATTACTGTGATTTTTTTTCAATTTTATAAGAAGATTAAATTTTTGATGAATATTGAAAAATAAGGAATTTAAATTGAAAACTACCTATTTTTTTAAATTATTTATAAAGTTAAATTATATTTTAAATTGATTATAAAGTAAAATTAGTTCAATTAGACACATTTTAATTAATTTTTTTTCATTATAATCAATTTTATATTGAAATTGGATATAAAAACTTTGTAAACTTTTGATTATTTTTCTATTTAATAACCAACTTTCTCATTACTTCTGCAGGATTAACGTTAAGTTAAAATTTTCCACTTTTGTAAATATATTTTAGAAAAATGGATTCCGTTTTTTGAATCACAATAATTTATATTATATAATAAGGTAACTCAATTTTTTTTACCAAATTGAATAGTAAAAATAGTAACAATTATTTACCACGGTTAAAGTAAAAATGGATTTATAAAAGGTTTGACTAAAATGATTGGGGTTAAAAATAACCTAAAACATTACAAAATAACATTTTATAGACATATTTAGACCCAATAATTTTTTAGTATCTATAATAATCTATTTTGGATCCTTTTGGCATGATAAAAACGTAGGCACACCCTTTTCTCTACAAAAATTACAAGTATTCCACTCACGTCACTTATAAAAGGACACCCACTCTCCTTTCTTCAAAACACATTAAAAGACATTTTATTAAGTAAATACCTACCTATATCATTTACCAAATTAACTTTTGTAATCTTATAATACTTAGTTTGGAAATAAATCCAATCTACGAAGTATTTTGTTGCAAATATATAGAGGGTACCTGAAGAAGTGGTAACACTGATCAACACGAATTTTTTGTTTTATTTATTTTTAAAGAACCTTAAATTATTATTATACCATAATGATATAATAAAAAAAATATATATAATATACTAATATTTCTTTAAATTAAGGTAAATATTTATAACTATCAAAACTTCCATCAAAGGGGTTATAAAATCATAGTTTGTGTGTACAGGGGACTACCACTTTGTAAACTAACATCATTCATTTTTCCAATAAAACTTCTAAGGATTGGAAATAATAATTAATTTATTATTTATATATTGTATTTATAATATTATAATTCTTTTGAAATTATTATATCACTCATTTACTTTCTTACATTCCATTATGCTGGAATACGATGTCATCATTCCAGTGTATGATGGACAATCGCCCATAAGTTCGATGTAATTCGTTAGCATTTTAAATGGAGGGAACTAAGGATGAATTTAATGAATATATGTGTTATATTTGAAGTTAAAAAAATTATTTAATGTTAATATATCCTTTACCTTTATTTATTCTAATTCATTGAGAAAACAGAAACAAAGCTCATATGTTTGTACGACCTACCATCTCCATGAATGGTTATTTCATTTTCTAAAACTGAATTTTATTGATTAATTTAAAAAATATATACTAAATATATATTATATTTATATCATGGTTTAAAATATGGATATTATGAATCCATGATCAAATTAGGAGGACCAAAAATAACAAATCAATACTTTCTAGAATAAAACAGAGCAGTTATTGCCGAAAACGTGACTTTAACTTGGGATTGTTAATAAAAAAGTAATAAATGGTCATAATAAAATCATATATGGTATGATATATAAAAATATGATTCAATAGAATATTTATAACAATCAAATATATTTTATATAGGATTTTTTAGAATGGACATTGAAGGTCAAGACTCAAGGTGTGATATTTTTGTCTCACTTTTACTTTCTTTGAGACAAATTCTATAATCACCACATGTTTCTTTTATGTGATGTATATAATTCCCATTAATTTATTTTATGATTATTATCCTGATAATTATTGGTATTTACATATCCATTTTTTGATTTATTTATCATAGGGTTTACGATTCCGAAGTTAACAAATGGGAAAGGATTTGGAGTCTCTTTTATTTTTGGGATACATATGAGAAGTCACCACTAATTTATTTTTTGTGGGGTATATACAGATCCTTTGACATATTATGTCATGAATATACTTATTTTCAGTATATTATATGTTTCATTTAATTTTATTCTTTCATGGGTCTTATGATTCAATGTTACAAAATTGGTAAAGTTTTTATGTTATAATATCATAATTTATAAAGATTGTTTATGATTAGGTTTCTTATGATAAAATATTATGATCAATACCTCATGAAAATCATTAATTTTCATCCCATTTGGTTATTAATGATATTTTCATGTAATATTACCTTTTTTTCACTCTGAGTTACTTAATTAAATGATAAAATGTATGTAAGAAAATCCAAATTTATTTATCTCTTTGGTCAGAAATCCATTTTATTCCAAACCCATGTTTTATAAAAATGTTTCAAAAATTATTTCAAAATTTTCAAAATAATACATCAATGATTTATGACACTTATTTTTAATTTTTAATAAAATCAAAGGAATCTTCCTATCATTTTCCAAATAATGAATCTTTATATTTTACAAAAAAAGTGAATGAAATAGTTGTTTTAATGTGTACTGAATTATTAAACATTATGACCAATCATTTCTTTGAATATTCCTTTATAATATTATGATTTTAATTTCAAGTGATATGATTTTTAATTTTTTTTGTTTTCATTTTTGTGTTTTTTTAAAATTGGTAGGGATACTTTACTTAGGAAATGTCTTCAATGATCTTTTAAAAATAATTTTACATCTAAGATGAAATCCATTGATGATAAATATACATTAATAGGGATATTATCCAAGGATAACATTAATATTATTTCTCTGAATGGTTTATTTTTAGGGTTACATGATTTTTATGAAATCCATTTATCTTCCATGGGTTATATCATGAGAAATTTCATATGAAACCATCTACTTTACAAGAGTTATTCTGTTATGAAATGATGAAATAATTATAAAACCTGTCTCATTTCCATATGTCATGATATGATGAAATGTTTGTAAAATCCATTTCATTTCATATGTTATGATATTATTATTTTTTTACGATCTTGTGAAAAACATATGTATTATTTCATTTATGGGACGAGTGGGACCTATATCTCCTTACAATGAATTTGGTAAATATTTATATTTCATGAGATAAACAAGATAGAAATGGGGAGTGAACCTTGTTCAGTATGGGACCATTTCTACTATGAGAGTCTTGGAAGTGAACCTTGGCTACTATGATAGTTTTCGGAATGAAACCATTACATTATAATATCCTTATAAATAATACTTTACTAATATTAAAATGATTTTATATGACCATGTGCATTCCAAAAAACAATATCTTATGCCAATGTTATACTCTCATGGATAATTTTCATTTATTCCCTTATGATTCATGTCTTATGAACTACCAATATTTATGAAATGGCTCAATTTTATGATCATTAATATTAAAGGTGTGGTTTTAAATTTTTATTCTCATGTTGTCATAACCTTATTGTCATGAAATTGTTAAATATATCCCTTGTTTATACTTATTGAGAATCTGAGTTCACCCATTTTCTTGTCTCCTTTTCTTAGGTTATAAAGAAATGTATTATGTATGATATGCCTAAGAAGGTTTTATGTTATAAAGAGAAAAGAGGGATATGATGTAGTTCCCATTTGAACCATTTTTTTATGTTTCTATGATTGCAAAGGTAATATAGCATTATAATCCTTAGGCATTGTTTTATGTAATGTTATAAATATTAATCTAAATAGATGTAATATCTGTGTATAAAAATCTAGGGTTGCTATATATCATAAAAATGTTTGAGCTCAAATAATTATTTACTTACACATGATATCATATATACTGCCCAATTTTTTTCATAATGCACTTTAATAAGAATAAATAAAGGTAAAATCATAATCTTTAGGTTTTCATATAAAATATGAGAACCAATGAAAAACATTTTCTAAAAAAATATCTTTTTACCCTTAAATCTAATAATCATTCCTTACAAAAGGAAAATTTTATTAGCTTTTGAAATAATAATATTTCAATGAAAAACCGTTAAAAATATTATGAAATTCATGTAGGTTCCTTGGGAAATCATCTTTGTAGAGTACTTACAAGAAACCTTACAAATTTAATAACCTACTCAATTAAGTCCTACATAATTCTATAGAGAACATAATCGTTACCCATTGTGATAGGAAGCTATATCGGGCTCACCCATCATAATAAAAATTTTCGAAGGAGAAAATGTATATAAAACACAAAGAATCTTATATTTCAATTATAAATTCTCATAAATATTATATTTACTAAATATGAAAAAAATTCTTTTGATCTATATTTTAAAAAAGGGTACAAATACTTCATGAGTAAAAATTATTTAATAAAAAATTCACAAATTTAGAGAAATATGAAATTATATTTTAACATCAGGCTTTTTTGAGTATTATTCTTAATGAAAAATGGTAAGAAATTTTTTAAATTCCACTCATTTCATATAGATTAAAAAAATATTCATTTTAAAATTTTTTAGAAATAAAAATATATCCAATTTAGAAAACACGTTAAAATCTTACTTTTACAAAATTTATAAATATAATCAAACATTGTTTAAAATTAATTTTAAACTGAATTTAAGTATTTAAAAAAATAATTAAATAATTTTAAATAACATGGACATTTAGGGTAGATATTATAAAACTTTAATACGTTTAAAAAAATATTTTAATGGAAAATCCCATATGACTTGATAAATTTAGAATTAGTGAAACATTTAAGGGAGGAACCCTAAATTTATTTTTAAAAACATTAATTTTTAGTGAATAATGATAAAATACATTTTTAATATATATTTTACACCATAAAAATTAAAACATGTGGTGAAAATAGATTATGTGTCAAAGAAAGGGAATTGAGACTAGAAATTCATAATGAAAAATTTCATCTAGCATCACACATTATTTAATAAATAAATATTAAAATTATATTGGTTATGTAATTTATTATGAATTATTGTTATATTTATTACAATATCATTATCCTTTTTATGTCATTTATGACCATTTTTTACTTAGTAACTTAACCAGTTAAGATTACATCATATGTTTTGAGGATGTTCACTTCATAATTCAAACAAAAATTATATAGGATGAGAATGGACAGAATATTATGTTCTTTATCATATCAAAAATCTTAATAATGACATGATTGTCAATTTTAAACATTAAATACAGTTTTTCAACCAGCCATGAAAGTCATACATGGAAAAAAATCACATTGCTTCGTGGAGGTTGTTGTCCATACTTATGTATGAACAAGGTTATAAATTTTCAATGGATAGAAAGGTATGAAAATAAATGATGTATTATCTATGTTTAATACTAATAATTTCATAATATCTTATATATTACTTAAATCTATCATAACAACTATCCTAGTGATGTACTGCTAAAGAATAAAACACATCGCTTCGTAGAGGTAGTAATCCCTACGTACACATGAGTGATGTTTTTATTTCTCATATAATGAAAAATAAGATGAAAAGTTTTGAAAAATAATAATAATTACAATTTTTATATGAAATACATTTAGATTATTTTTTCAGTATGGTTAAATTTTTTTTGAATGAAGTAGTAGGAGAAATAAAAAGAAAAAACTCAATTAAGAGTTATACCTTATTTGGAAAACCTACTTTCAATTAAGATTAATGAATTTGGAAATGAGTTTTATAGTCACATTAATGTATTTTTAAATTTAAAATTAATGTTTATAAAGGTATTTAGGAAAAAAATTTATATAAAAATGAAACTTTATTATTGTTATAAAAGGTTAAATAAAGTCCCTTTTATAGGAAAAAATCAACAGAATTTTTAAAAATATTTAGTCTTTAACGGCGAATAATATAATTATAAAATACCAACTGGCATAAAAAATTACCAAGGGGTGACATTCTAGACCATATGAAATCATAATTTTCAATTTATATAGTTTTTACTACTTTTATATCTATTAATAAAAGTTTTATTTATCATAAAATGCATTTACAGTTATTTTTATTATTATCAATTTTTTACATAAAAAATATCATGAAAACTAAAAATTTGAAATGTAATCAATTATGATATCTTTTATCCTTTCTAAATATATATAAAATACATGGGATATCTTAATTCATCTATGTATTATCATTTTAACTATTTTTAAAATAATTTACTTAATTTTTATTATGTTTTTCTAAATGTCATGCCATCATGATGTAAATGTGTTAGACAACCATACTAAATTTTAAAAATAAAAATGATTTATTAATATAATAATAATTATTTTTACTTCATAATTGTATGTACCTATCATTTACCTAGGTTCTTTGTCTCTTTATTTTTCATTTGAATTGGTTTAGATTTTGTAAATGATCCCTTATACCTAATTGAAACGGTGTTGCGAAGGTGGTTGAGTTCTTACAGGAGGTGAACTAGTAAAGGATAGATATTTCCTTCAGAATTTAAGATTATATTATTCCACAAGATTTCTGTTATATTCCACCATCTAGTTAGTGGATTTTGATGTAGCGCATCAATGTTTTAGGAGGCCCACTGACTACTTGGTGAGACTGACCGGTTAACTGGTGGGGCTTGAGAAAAAATGGTTTCCTATGGAAAAAACACAGGATAGAATGTGGAGTTTCCAAGAGCACATTCATGCTTTCTAGAACCCCTGGCTAGATGGTGGAAGCTATCATCTCTCTATTCGCACCGATCATAGATTGATTAGGGTGTGGTATAATCATATTATATTCCCCTAAAACACTTGTTTAACTTTAAATTACCCATTATTCAACCCTAATTCATATTAATCAGATTTGGATGGATCTCTAAGTATTATTTGGCTACTAATATGTCTTACCTTAATACCTTAATCCATTATTCAATCCATAATTCAGGAATAGGTAATTCATTATTGGAATTAGGGAATTCCTCTAGTTTTGTTCCTAGATTTTTTTTCTTTTAGGCTTGATATAGTGGATCTATAACCATATATCAAGAATGGTGGTGTGGCAAGTTGATTCATGATATTAATTTTGGATTATTATTATTTATTATAAGGTATGAGGTCTTAAACATATCTCTTTGTTCATCTTTGATTTTCTAGTATGTGTAACATGTGTGATCACGCTGATACACTATGTGTGTGAACTTTATTAATTATAGTTTCCTAAATACTCATTCATATACCTTTTATCTTGTTGGGTTCATTAGGGAACTAAACCTTGACCTATGGGTATCTAAGAGGTGTGACTACACTTTACCTTGGTTTGGAATATAGAAATTAATAACCTAGAGCCTTCAAATTGGATTGTAAAATTGATTATAGTACTGAAACACAATTGGAATTGGTAATTGGATAGTCTTAACATAACATTAATGTGAAATTATAATAGAATATTAATTGGTAAACATGAACTAATGGAATAGATGGAATGAAAATTTTATATTAACATTAATTAACCAATGTGACATATGTTAACATATTACAAATGTTTTGGTTTTTATATGAATTTGGATTGACTTTACTTGAGTCCTAACGGAGTAACGCATGGTTACTTGATTCAAGAGGGAGATATTATTTAATTTTTCCCTTGTAATGAGTAATTAAACATAGATACATATAAGAAGATCTAGAATGGAAATTTACATAGAGTCCATGGCACATATAATGAGTAATTTTCACTTATCATGGGTAATGCACATTGGAAACATGTAGGTGGACATAATATGGGAAATTTCACTAGTTCCATTAATATATATTATGTGTTATTCATCTATTTCCTGAGAATATGGCTATGGTTGGATAAATTTTTCATCATGATAAATTAGGCTTCTATTACCCTGAGTGTCAACATGGATCTCGAGGTTCATTTGGTTACTTGAGAATTTCCTTTTGAGTTATATTATCTTTTACTATAATTTATACTATTTCTTACACTATTACTCACACTTGAATTTTTTTATACACCATTTTTTATGGACTATTGAGTTTTACTAAAACCATTTCTAGTTATCTTTTTTTACCAGGAAAGACGTCCTAAATGATGGTGTGGATAAGGAAAAGGGTTATAATGCATGATTGATTGATTTTTTACTAGGATTATATCATTATAATGGGACTGATCATTGGTTTTGAGATTGGTGTTTGGATTTTTTTATTTTGAGTCAGTATTTTGGTGTTTTTCTTGTATGGATTCAAACCTGACTTTTGTTATCAATTTCAGTATGACATGAAATGGTTGGAAATATTGTTTTGTCTTGGATAAAATTAGAATATGGGGGGTCGGGGTGGGAGTGGTTTTGAGGTTATGTGGAAGTACACCTTAATCACATGGGGGAGAACCAAGGTGTGGATGTTACAAAGTGGTATCATAGGAGGTATTTTATTTTATATTTTCTTTTTAGGACACAGTAGAATAAATAATAGGATGCGTCAGGGCTTGGTAATAAACTTGTACAATTTAGTATCTAAACTATATGTGAGGGAAAAACCATGTTACCATGGATGAAAGTGTTTTTATTTAAGATTCTATTACTATAGTTTTGATGTCATTTAACCACAGGTTATGTACTTATTATGTGATATTTACATTTTTTCATATTTTAATCATGGTCCAATACGACATGAATTGCATAAGCATGCATCATGGTGGGATCATAGAAAATTATGTTATCTTGAATCTCACATGATAGGGATTCATTTATTTCACATGAAATTTTCTAACATACCTAATAAATAAATAATAGAAAATTAATATGTGGAAATATGAATAATCCACTTGTTAGGACAAGAAATAAAGATATCTTGCAGTTTTGGTCAATTATTTGATCTTGTTCGTTTAGAGTTGGTCTTATATTGAACCCTGTGATCTGAGGAGAGTGTTCAAATTGTAGTTAAATTCTTCAATTTCATACTTCAATTGAATTCCATTTGAGTTGTAACAAATAGACACATCACATGGTGGGACACATACATCCCGCATCACTTGTAATTCTGGTGGATGACCATCTCCACTATAGTTTCCTATGGTCCATAGAATCCATAGAGAGGGAGACTAATCATGACATATCTTCTTTTCATAACCTGTTGAGGCAGTTGTGGCTATAGAACCCCCCCGAGTTCACTCAGTATAGAGTCCCTTGAGTGGTGTAGTTCTAGATTGAGTCCATCTAGATGATATTTTGTAAATTGGAGACATCTTTTCATAGGAGGGTGTAACTTGATACTTATATGATACAAGACTAGAAAATCACTGTTAGGACATAATAGTATAGTCTAGAAAATAAGAGGAGCTATCATGAAAATGATTCATGGAGAAATTTCAATGTCAATTCTAACTAGATTTGATAAGGGATGAATTGGATTAGGATTTCATTCACCAAACATAAGAGACCATATTTGTTATAAACTATAATGACCACTCCATAAACCGACATTTTTTTTCCTGTTTTTTGTTTGTAGGAGACGAGATATATAGGGTGAGTCACATCTAGGACGGTCTTTGGTATTATATCAAGATATAGATTAATATAATCCATTTTAGATATTTTTATGATATTATAAATCCGTCTCTTTTAACGAATGGGTGATTGAAGTGAGCCATGAGTGGTGTGAAGAAAATTTCAGATGAATGGTCAAGGAGTTATTCTTCACATGGTAATAAGGGAAACTATGAAAAATTACTCCAAGGAAATGGTGGGAAGACCTACCATGAATATGTAAAACGTTCCTAAGGCTATATTTAGGGGAAATGATTTATGTGTGGTAGGGATAAACACATGGGATTTTTGTGTCATTACCCTATAGTGGGTTACCAAGATTATAGTAGGATGGGCCACTTATAGAGGTCTTGTAGGATTACCCAGTAGTATAGTGGTGGTGGGGGATCATGTAAGACACTGGGATCTCATATATACTTGACTACACCACAGTATAAATGTATTTAGAGTTTCACCAGTTGTTTGGGTTAGGGTATTGGGTATGCCAACCTGATGTAGGAACAATAGTATCAATAAGAGAGAGAATTGTGGGGGTCTCTGGATGGATCCCATGATAAGTGGGTGAGTCAGATGCACACTATATAGTCTACTCCTACTAGTATGGATGTAGGACCTTCCTTTTTCAGAAATATAATTCTTATATCATCAACCCGTTCTTGAGATTTGTTTGATAAAGGGGTATCATATTAATTTATATCCACTCAATTTTCATTTGGATTGGGATTTACTATGGAATTCTTGGATGAGTTTTTGACCATCAACACAATATTAACGTTGAAATTAAGGGTTATCAGGTGCATTGAAGATTATGGAATTGAAAGTGGTGAATTCCATTTTTTTGGGAGATATTGTTTATAGAGATGCTCAAGTTCAATTTTGATTCTGGGTTTGGATTTTCTAGTTATATAAAAAACTCTTATCTAATACTATTATAGGATATTTAATTTCTTTTCTCTATAAGGTGTAATTTATATCCATCATAGAGAATGTGATCTTTAGGCTGGTTATATAGGAACAATTCCATTAATATTAGATTGTGTTATGGCCCAAGTAACAAGCATTTTTCTAGATTATGACGAGTCCAAGTAGAGTACATTTCCCCCAATATTGGAAAACTTCTAGGATTTATTTATGAAAGAGTTATCTAGATTACCACCAGTTTGGGAGAACAATTTCACTATCATGTTGTTTCTAGGATCCAAACCTATTTATTTTAAACCTTACAGAAGGCCGTTAATAGGGATTTTGGAGTTTAATGTATAGTTTGAAGATCTAGAAGAAATTAGGTTAATATAACCCAATATATCACTGTGTGGTTCTATATTTTTTTCCAAGAAGGAAGGAATGAAATTGTGTTTATGTATGAATTATCAATGAATAAACTAGGAAATGGTCAAAAATAAATATCCCCATCCAGGTATTAATGATATCTTCAATCACCAAATAGTTTCCTGAATATTCTCCAGGATCAACTTAAGATTATAGTATCATCAGTTAAGCGTGATGCCATATGATATAACCCAATATTCATTATTGATAATGAATGATCTGTATAGGTTTTTGGTAATTCCATTTGTTCTGAAGAATAAATCAGTATTATTCATGGAATTGATGAATAACTTCTCCCATCTGCATCTTGATTAATTTTCAGTTGTATTCATCCATGATATTTTGGTGTACTACCATGCTGAAGATGTAATGCCTAATATCTTGATATCATCCCATTTTATCTATGATAGAATTACCTATAAACAAATTTATCTAAATTACATTTTTGATTGACAAATTGATATTATTGGTTTCTTTTATCTATGATGATTGAGTGTGAGAAGACCATGATAAGGTTATCATTGTGGTATTATGAGAGATACCAAATAATAACATCAAGATTTATAGTTTCTTGGGTTTTGTAGGTTATTAAAAGTGATTCATCTAGGGATTATTATATCTGAAAGCACAAATTCCCAATGTAAACAATAATGGGGTTATGTTTGTTTGGTTTTATTCATACAAGGAGGAATTTTAGGAATTTATGAGATGATTGACCTCATCACAGATCCTCACCATACTCAGGTTGAGTATAGAGTATACCTTGTATTTTAATGAATTAGGTTTCAGGCATGGAGTATTCATAATGCAAGAGGGTCTTGTAGTTTCTTATGGCTATAATAGTTGAGTCTGCATGAATATAATTATCCAATTCATGATTTAGAGTTAGCTGTAGTGGTTTATTATTTGAGATACAGATTCCAATATCCTTTGGGAGAGAGATCCGTGCTCTACATGGATCACTGGATCTTAAAATATATATTTTCATAGTGGGACCTAAACCATGAAAAGGGATGGTGGTTCAAATATCAACATTCATTTAACCTCGAGTCAGTATATACTCATAGAAATGGTTATATCATTGTTGATTACTTGTGTAGGAATATAGAGTCAGAGTTAGTTCAGGAATATTGTGATGAGAGGCATATGATGGTTCTCTTTGTAGATATGAATCTACATATTCCAGAGACATAGGGTAGAGTGAATTTGACATCGATATATCTTTTTCCCACACGTCTATATCAGATAAAGAATACGAAGTTATATGATCTTGTGGGTTTATCCCTAAGTAAAAAAAATATGGTGGGGATCCACCATTGGGATAGTTCTATAACATCAATGAGTTTCTTCCTATCTATGATTATAAATAAGATCCAACAGGCATGCATGCAGAAATGATGAGGGAATTCCATATTTCTAAATGAACCATAAATATTGGGATGAAAGATATTTATCATGATATCCAAAGGAAATAATGATGTCTACAGATTTTGAAGGAAATAATTGGCTTTATGTCATGATACTTCACCTTCCAGAAGGTGAAGGTTGAGAATAATTGATCATCCATGTTTTAGTTGACTTTTATGACTCTATAATTGAAGTAGAAAAAAATTACCATGTATTTATTGACAGGTATACGTAGGACACCTCAGAAATTTTATTTAGTGTGGTTGATCATATATCTATTGATGATGGTTGAATATTTCTTTCATATCAGGTAGACCTTCACAATTGTTGACTTTGGTATCCTCAATGTGAGAAAGATAGTTTGATTGTATAGTGATCTGTGGATTATTAGACTAGATTGAGATACCAAGATTACATCATTATTCTGGAATGGAATTTATAAGTCCTAGGGATTTCAATTTCTTCTGAGAACAACCTATAATAATCCAAATGACAGATAATATTTGTAGATGATTTAGACTTTGGAGGGCTTTTTGTGATCATATGTTCTAGTCTTCATTGGTTCTTAAGAGAAACATCCGACACTTATGGAGTTCAATAATAAAAATACAATCTAGAAAATGGTCTGAATAGATTATTTTGATTCTTTATATAGAATTTAATGTCATTCTTCTTTTTTCCAAATAATGGTTTGTGATTCAGATCTCATTGGACCTAGTCTTGTGTAGGATACATATGATAATGTTAAGTTAACCAAGAAGTGGTTGCTAACTACTTAGAGTTGGTGGGAATCATATTATGGACATCATCAGTAACCAATGGAATATAAGGTTGGGAATCAAAACCTTTTATGGGTGTCACCTAGGTTGGGTCAATGTCATATTTGGAAGTAGGGGATGTTGGTGCATAGGTTTGTTGGTACATTTGAGATTGTGGAGAGGATCCGTCTAGTGTCATACTGATTGGCTCTTCCACAGTGCTACAATTTCACGCTTGGCATGTTTCATGTGTACAAAATTGAAGATATCGAGCTGACCCATCTCACATAACAGAGGTTGGTGATATTTATTTTGATGATGATGCATCCTTTATGGAGAATCTAATTCATATCATAGACTATAGTGAGAAGAATCCCAGAGGAAAGAACATTCCCTTAGTGTGAGTTTAGTGATATCATGATCATGTATAAGAGGAGACATGGGAGAGGGATTTAGATATCTTGGTGCAGTGGATTGATTTGTCCCTAATATCTCTCAGTGATACATGGGAGAATAGATCAATTAATGGATATTATATGGTGGTTAGGCTATAATAAAAATTACTTTTCCCCATATAATTCCTCACTTTATGTTTTAGTTTAATCATTTTTAATTTACTAAATGGTCATTTTACATGGTTGAAATGGTGTTTTGGAGGTACTCAATGGCTCATAAGAAGTGGAAATGAAAATTATAGTGGAGAAATTCAACATGGGAAATGTTACAATGCCACTAGCCAGATGATGGAATGGGAAGTATCCCTCTAATGCTATAGGAGTCCAACTAGCTTTCTAGTGGAGCCCGAGAAGATTGGTTTTCCTATAGTGACCCAACCAGATTGCTAATGGTAACATCTAACACATTAGTAGGGTTTCCATGAGCATATTAATTCTACTTCGAAGCACCGAACAACTGGTGGAATCTAGAAGCAAGCTGGTGGCACCAATATGGGTCGAATTAGTGATAAGTCAAATTGTATTTTCTACTCTTGAAACCCCTGCTTAACTTCATAATATCCCTTGATTGAAATGAATTATTTGTAATTAATTTTTAAGTGTTGTTAGTGTCATTATTTTCTTCTCTAAATTGAAATGTTGATCACTTAAGACATTCTTTGATTCAGACTACTTAAATTAGTAAGACTTATTTGGAATTGGGGAATTCCAATATTTTTTATTCATGTATCATCTCCTTATATCCTTTATGTGGTGGATATATCACTATATCTAGAGAATAATGATTTATTTACTTTATCCAAATAGAAGATATTGTATTCATCTTCTTTCATTTGCGATAGGGGGTCTAAAACATCTCTTTATGATTTGATTTTTTTCTAGTATGTGCAACTTGTGAGATATGTTTAGAATAACATGAAAATTATTTTTTAATTTTCTAGATTAAATAATCATTCCTAGACCTCCAATGGATAATATTTGGTCTTTTCGTGAATGAGACTTGTACTTGTGACCAACTGAGTGATGTGGCTTCCACTAAACTTGGTTAGGAACATGGGAATTGGGATCCAAGAGCCTTGTAATTAGATTTGAAAATTGATTATATAAGTAGTACTCATCATGAAATTGGTAATTTTATGGTCTAGAAATAATTGATATCTAAAATAGAAACTGGAACAACTGAATGTGAATTGGTAACTTGGAATTTAACAGTACACTATTATGTGTTTGGAAAAGTTGGATAGATGGAATAAATTGAATTATAATTGGTAATTGGAATGAATTTACCAACACGGAATATTTTAACATGAATGGATTGTTTTTTGTATGAATTTTGATTTCATGTACTTAATTTATGCTTACATAATTCCTTATAGCGATATGTATTGTTACTTGATGTATGCGTATGAGATGCATGGTTAATTGACTCCTGAGGGAAAGATGTGTGGTCAATTGATACGAAGATTGGTCAGATTGACCTTGGAATGGGTAATGTTCTATGGGAACATTTATGTGGCCAAATATTGGTAATTCACATAGGGTCCATTAATATATGGTATGGGTGATTAATACTTGGAATGAGAATCCAATTATAGGAAGAGATATTTGTAGTCGTTTCAAAGCAGGTTTGGTTGGCCCTAGGTGTGAACCTAGAGATAAAGGCTCAATGGGTTACATGGGTACCTCCTTTTGAGTTTTATTATATAATCCATTTATTTTTACTATTTCATGGGATGTTATTCATATGGGTTTTTTTAAACATCATTAGTGGTGTCCTATTGAGTTTAGACACCCAATTTGGAATGTCATTTGTCATATGGGTAGAATTCATGAATATATGTATGGATAAGGTAAAGGGGCACAATGTGTGATTGTTTTATTTTCATAATGATATTGGAGCATGGATATGGAAACTAGAAAGGGGTTTGAGACAAGATTTGGGTGTATTTATTTTGAGTTTATCATTTATTTATTTTCATATAGGGATTTCAACCTCACTTTTAGTATGATTTTTCATATGACATGGAATTATTGGTTATATTTTTTTGTTTTGGATTTTGTATATTTATCTCGTAGATTTGATTTATATTGTATTATTAATTATTTTTTCTAATGTATTTATTATTCGTTGAAGAGGTTGTAATATCCCCACTATACATATTTGACTGCCGCCTATAGTCATAACCCTCTAGCATGGGGTGGGGGGGGGGTGGCACTTTATTCCATGTGGGAACCCCTTTCTATCACATATGGGAGAAACATGATGGGGAAGTTACAATCATTACAATTTTTTTCATTAAAAATATATATTTACTCACACACATGTAATAATAACTTATTTAATATATTATTTTGACTTTTCTTTCCTTTCACATGAACTAGATGACAATTTGGATAAGTTTCATTTCCCGACCCATCCCCCAGGGCTCGTTCCGTGACTACCATTATCCCACCTTCCATAGGCCAGGGGCTGGCGACTAGCACCGAAAGGAATATTCACTAAAACCAAGAAGGCATTGCCTTTGTAACCAGTAAACACACATGAAAAAGCACACAACAAGATATGAACACAAGTAAACTGAATAGTAAAAAGAGTGTGTAAAATAAGAAAAAGGGTCCAGAATACAAGACCAACTAGAAAGTACAAGAAAACTGAAAAGTACAAGTAATTGAAATATCTCCTGTGAACTCCCACCAAGGATCCCACTTGAAGGGTATGTATAGCTCTTGGACGGTCATCTCTGTGGTACACCTTGTCTAATGTCCACCTCTGAGCTACCTCCAGTCCTAATACTCTCATCCTCAGTCAGCACAGTCTGTTTCCTACACCAAACACAACAAGGGGTGGGCATAACCCGTGCATGGGTGAGTATAAAGACACTCAGTAGGGACCCGAAGACCCGCGAAGGTCTCGCAAAATCCACCAAGGATAAACCAAAAATCATGAAAACAACTATCAACCCCACTTAGGTATATACCCATACATATACTTAAGTTATCATGTATACCCATCTCATTCATGAGGAAACACAAGGCCCAACTCATTTTGTCAAAGCTCAACTGTTCCCTAAAGGAAAGAATACCACGAACGTAACACCACAAAGGTAATTACCACAAAAGTAACGCCACACGGAAAAATACCAAAAACGTATCACCACGAAGGAGAGTACCACACAGGTTCACCACACAGAAGAATACCACCAAGGTATCCCCATGAAGGTAAGTACCACATAGGTATGCCACATAGAAAAATACCACAAAGGTATGACTACAAAGGTAAATACCACACAGGTACGCCACACCGAAGAATACCACCAAGGAATCACAATGAAGGAAAGTAACACACAGGTATGCCACACAGAAGAATATCACAAAGGTATCACCATGAAGGTAAGTTACACAGAGGTATTCCACACCGAATAATACCACCAAGGTATCACCACGAAGGAAAGTACCGCATAGGTATGCCACATAGAATAATACCACGAAGGTATCACCATGAAGGAATGTACCACACAGGTTCTCCACACAGAAGAATACCATCAAGGAATCACCACGAAGGTAGAGACTCATCTCACACCAGGTATAACATAGGTACGATAGTAGTGATGATTAGATGTAACTACTGAATCTTCTTAATCTGTTAAGAGGCAGACCCCCGTAAGATCATAAATCATCATCAGACCCACAGAGGATCCTAGTATATCATCATACCCACATACGATTCTAGTATAGCATCAGACCCACACAGGATCCTAGTACAACAGACCCATGAAGGATCTTAGATTAGCCCCACATATATTTCTAGAGTGAATTCATGTGGGACCCTCAATGAGAGACCCACGAAGGATCCCAAAGCACAGACCCACATATGATCCCTTTCTCATGTTACAACCAGCTACAGTGTTCCCGCACTAAGCACGCTTGATTCCATGAGGGTCCTCTCTTCCATCCACAGTTCGATACTGTAACTTCCACGAATTCCTACTAACAAGTATCTTAAAGGTCCGTCATGTCAAAAGGGACACAACACAACTGACGGTGCTTTAATCAGACACCCGGTCTGTAAGTTAATAGTGTTTCCACTCCGAGGGACCAATTGGATTCGGGGTTTGATCCAACCCGGCCAAACCCCATCTTTATCCAAAACTCTTGTGAAGTATACCCAAAGTAACACCTCGATCTAAGGTTTCTCGTGCCGCAAACTGTTCGTCAAATGGATGCCCGTAGCTCATGATATGGCTGAAAAAACAAAAAGAGTCAAAGTTGGTGCGGGTTCGGTCCGACCCGATCCGACCCGGCCCACTGGGCTCACGGTGCGGCACCCCGCTAGGCTCGCAGTGCGCCGGCCTGTGGTGCGGTGGCCTGTGGTGTAGTGGATGGCCAGCACCCTCCTCTGAGTGGTGCGGTGCATGCTACGTCTTTGTCAACAGCCGAAAACGAGACGACCGCCCTCCACTTGCCACTACAACACAAGGTCACGGCTCTTGAACATTGGGTAGCACAGACGCACTCTTCCATCCCCTTCATGCGGCCGACCGGAGTGTCGGCCACCACCCTTGATCCGCCACGGCCGACAGGCCGTGAATCTTCTCTGGCGGTGCGGTTGCGTCGCCATCGTCTTCACGGCTGGCTGTGGTGGCGGCCACCGATCCCGAGTCCCACCGGTGCCAATCACTGGCACCATTCTCCATCCTCCTCCCTCTCAAATAACACATCAAAAACCTCAACGGATTTTGGAGAGGTTGGGCCATGTTATTTTGGCCTGCACCCTCTGTGTTAGGTAGGTAGCAAGCGACTCAATAATTATTGAATCATGAAGAACGTCAAGAATGGGTAAGGGTGTATTCAAAACAACAATCCCTACCTTGAAGGTTCCATAAGAGGAGGCATGATGAAGAAGACGAAGTTGTTGAAGAGTTGGTGTTCGTTGCTTCCATGCAACAATCCTCCAATGACACCGCTCGATCATCAATCTTCTGTTCATGGTTCATGGTTTCTCTTCACCACCCCCTGGAACCGACTTCGTCCTCCATGTGTTGGGCATCATAGAACTTTACCAAAGCTTCATCACTGGGTGAAGTCATGAAAATCACTCCCCCCAATCTCCATATAAATAAGAGGGGGAGAGTGCGTAACGATCATAGACTTTATGAAGGTTAATTTAAAAGGAACCTTCCTAAATTCCAACGACACTGTTACTTATCATTTAAAAGTTCAATCCATTTAAATCACGGTGAAACAATTAAATGGGAGGATTCCAAGGGGATTTACCACATTAAAGAGGGGTTCATGTGGTCCCCATTACCATGAATTCACAAATGGTGGTTTTCTAGCTCGGGAAGTCCCCACCTCTAAGCATTAAATTCTGAGGATAAAATAAAATAAAAAGTTGTTCTTTATTTTATTTTCATTTGCACGAAAAACACAAATACTTACATTCACCCTCGACCGACTACGGTCACGGTGAAAGACTCCTTAAGTGAATAGCAGCGTAGCGAGTTCAGCAGTGTCCTTGGATTTTAATTCCAAGCACCAGTTCAAAAGTTACAAAACTCCACTTGCACGATTACTGAACGTACTTGAAAAACGTTTGGAAAATTATTAATAGTCACCCTCAACATGTGCCGATCGAGGTTAGGCTCTGCCTAAGTGAAACAAACCCCAAAGAACCCAATGGTACCCTCATATTTCCAATTATATTTACCGTTTAAATGTTATGGATTTTACAATAAAATAATTTTCACTTAATTATTTTTTTAATACCAAAAACAAAATTTCTCTGGTGTCCCACGCCGGACAAAGCTAGTATCTGCTTAAAGAAAGAATACCCTCATGAATTCAGTGGTGGAATCAAATTTTTAATCCGAGTTACTCTTCATGGGTTATATGAATTTTAAAAATAATATAACCTTGATTAATTATTTTATTTATGGTTATGCCATTTTTGGGTATTCTCACCGGAGGCTCACGCCGACCAAACTTAAGTCATGCGTAGGGTAAACCTGCCATGCTGAACGGAACGGTGCCCTCAGATTTTTGATCTAGGAAACCGTTTGTGAGTCATTCCAATGTTTTAGGAAAACATCTTATGGCTACTAATTAAAGCGTAACAAAACTTAGATGGATCATTCCGGTCACTCCAGGCCTCGGAATTATGCGCTGTCAGATTTCACGGTCTCTTAATAACTCTCTATAATTAAAAAACATTATACAAAATTTCCGAGACATTACATTTCATATCGTATTACTAAAAAATTCATAAATATATCTATATATCATGAATTAAATGTAAATTAATTAATTAATTGTACCAAATATTTTATCATTCTGAAATATTATCTTTATGACCCAAAATTTGACTTTTCCAATACTGAACAAGCACTTCCTCAACATTGAAAATGATTTTCATTTTTATAATGAAATAAAATATTATTAATATTTTTTGAAATATTTTTATAGGAAATTGTTATTATATTATCATTAAAGGGTCTTTCCATCAATTTTATAATTTTTATATAATATTGTTTCTTTTCTGGTATCATAAAAGATACCGTATTTCATAAAAAAAGATTTGTTTTTACTATTGACAAAAAAATTAATATTTTAAAAAAATCTACAAATGTATTTTTCTGATAAAGTTTAAATCTTTATTTAAAAAATTATATCCTTTGTATAAATTAATATTTCAAAAATTGGTATAAATTTATTATAATATCCCTAAAAATAATTCAATAAAAACAATGTTTAAATAAAATGTTTTTTAAACCATAAATGATCTCATTAAAATTTCATCCATAATAACAATAATTAAATGAATGATAAATTGTTTAACTTAATATATAATATGTGTATTTAATTTGAATCATTTATAAATAGTGATATATTTAATCTGTTAAGATAAAAATACATTGCTCACATTAAAATTGTTTTATAGAAAATATTTATTTCACCATCAAATGATTTTATCTTTATCTCCATAAAATTGAATTTAACTATACCTAATGACTACATATATCAAATATATATAGATATATATAATGGATATGTATCTAAAAACAATATATAGAATTCACATATTTCTCATTTATATATATATGCTTACACTATTCACCAAAATTTATTCATGTACTACTCTCTCATAATGCCTATTAAGATGGTACATGGCGCAAAATGGAAGCCAAGGAAATTAAGAATTTAAAATTTTAATGTCGTGAAAAATGTCATAATTTCATATCCATTATAAAAAATTACTGATTAAAACACAATGATTTCATGTGAATGAATTATGAATGGAAGTTAAATTGAAAAGTAATTACCTTTTTAAATCTAAAGTCTCGCTTGACATTTTTTTTGTAATAGATGACCATTGCTGAAGGGAACTGAATCCAGATCCATCTAGATCATCCAAAAATGCTTTTAAATTATACGATAACACTATTCTTAAAATTTTGAATGTTATAGTGGATATTTGATGAATCCTTCGACGTCCCTATGATCACCACAACATTGTTTCATCGATCTATAAAAAATATCTTTGATCAATTGCTTGTATTGGATGCTTATTTCTCTAGGATGTGGGATAGAGGTGAGGTAGGGTCTCAAAAATCATAGAACGGATAGTAACTCACGTTAGATTCACCATCCTTATATATAACGGTTAATAATATACATAAAGAGATCTCCAACCACATAATATTCATTACCCACTAGATAAAGAATAAAAAATGTGTTTTGATGAACTTAAAATGTAATAAATTTCATTTTTATTTTTATCACTTACATGAAATATAATAATTATATTACATTATAAAAATGATCTGTTAACTCAACTCTTCATTCATGAAAATATTAAACTAACCCTGAATATTAAAATATTGTTCGTTCGTATAATATTATAACAATTCATTAACATAATACTTATACATACTTGAAATCAAAAAATTCAACTCCAATTATTCTATACTTGGATAATAATGAAATTATTTATTACTTGGTGATCATTTATCCTTAGTCATATTTTAGACCCTATGGTAGAGACCACCATGAACTACCCTCGTATTCATTATAATATTCTTGACTTTTGAATATGATTTGTGTGTGACCCTCTAGGCCCTTATCTTGATAGTAGAGAATACTATTCACAGACCAATAGTGGGGACTAGTAACCCATAAAGGCCCCAAAATATATAAGGTATAATAATAGTAATGATTACCTTTCCTATTAACACATACCATATAGTATAATGTATTTCTCCCATGGTATCTTATAAAGAAGGACATATACTTTCTGTCATCATCCTTACATATTTATTATCCATTAACCTAAAATTATAGACTTACCATCTTCTACCATTTCCATGGATTTATTGAAGGTACTGCCATCTTGATCAACTAGGCATAATGAATCACTTACTTTTAGAAGGAATAAACTCTATCTTAATTATTCAATAAATGTCATACCACTAATGGATCACCCAACACATGATACCTAACTACAACATCAATGCCAAAGGTTTCGACATAAATGAAAGAATCAAATAAAATATTATATATTGATAATATTTTCAATTCACGAGACAATGAAACATGGTCACTGATAAGAACTGCCAATTACACATGAAACATGTGGTGTTCTTATTAGAGGACCAACCCTCATGAAATCATCTACTAGAGATCAAAAAGTGAAAAATTTATGATAAGAAGTAACAATTATTACAATCCCCTAACACCTAATAGTCAAATATCATATATGTCCAACAAATAAGATGTATCTAGACCATATGATATATAATTATGATCAATTTCAATGTATCTTGAGGTTCTCATTATGTCCGAGTATTTACTATAACTCTTTGATATGGAAGATAATATGAAAACATTACCATGTAAATTATAGACACTGAAATATCAACACAATTATGGTATGTATACCTAATGAATAACTCACTATATATATGATATGTTAATAAAAATAATGTTAATTTTGGTTCTAGGTAACCAACATTTACACCACTCCCACTTTAGCTAAATCCGACATTATAAATATCTTTTTTAGCTCTCACATGTTAAGACCATGCTTTTACTGAGTGATGGATTTAGAGATTGGGGATGCCACATATCTGCACCATGTAATTTTTTTTATCTATGTCTTTACTTCATTATGTAAGACACTTCATTAGATAATATCCCCAGGTAAATTCCTTTTATCGAAGGTCAAAACATGGTATCTTTGATAGTACCCACAATGGATTATCAAAACTTAAATTAATATAAAAATCTACTTACTAGGATTGATTCCATGTTCTAGAACAAATAATTATGTATTTTACACTACTCATTCAGTGACATAATAATCCATAAAACACTTGGTAATTGTATATATAGCTATAACATGCTTGAATGATCTTCTATTATTCATTACCACATCCTAATTATGATATTTAATCATATTTATCCAAATGAATACTAGTTTATTCCCCATTAAACCAGTTTCTATTACTCTAAAAATACTTGGAACATACCTTTTATAATCTCTCATATACACTTTGATATTTCTAACTGATTCCCTTTCAGTTCTCTAGGTCAATAAAAATATTTTCCTACAATAAAATATATATTGTCCATATCATATATTATATATAGAATTTAATATGGGATTCATCAATCATATAATCATATATAATTCAACATACCGCTTTAATACTCTCCCATTTCTATAAATATCTTATTGGAGAGTATTATTGAATGTGTCATTGGTAACAATTATATCTGGAATAGTTCCAACATGAATTTTTCAATACCTTGTCTGTATATATACGTTTGACTTTTTCTAAGAAACCCATTGGATCTACCTCAGTAGATCATGTTCCATAGATTTTTGGTAGATACATTAAGTTAATATTTTGTAGAGTTAGTTTAATTTTGGTCTTAACTATTTATAAGACCAATAGTTTCCCCTCTATGTTATCAAATATATTTTTTCTTGAAAAATAGTTGTTATTTCAATAACCTCTTGAATATATATTTAGAAAAAATAATTACAAATGACTATTATATGATCATATTACTTACTTCAACACTATACTGGATTTCCATAACTTTCTCCCCTTATTGGAAATCTATGGTTTCACCAACCCTTTCTGGTTGCGTTGTATAGACACATTCCAAGATTGCTGGTCTTTATATCCAATTATCAATATAATGATCATAGAAAATTGCAATGAAAAAGAAAATTCAAATAGATTTCGCATGACGGGTTAGTAAAACCTATCAATCCTTATTGGTACAACTCTTGTACCACCCATTTATTATTTCTATTAAATACCATTGTACTATCAAGATTTGGGGTAGTAAAAAAACTAAGAACCTTTATTTTTATACATGGAATCTGTTATTTAATTTTTATTGAACTTATCAATCATAGCTAATTTCCATATATTGTTTAGTTGCATGATTAATTATTCTTAATGAATAAATTATCACCCATCATGGTATATGTAAAACCACTACCATGTTTTTATCCTTCATGTGAAGTATGTGTCTCTATAATATTCATTTTCTACAAGATCTTATGAAATTTGTTCCTACACTAACTATTTGTCCATCTATAACATAGAATAAAACCAAGTAAATAATTCTCCAACTATCATTAACAGATTTTTAAACCCTTTTATTTAAATATAGTCCATTACATAAATGTAACGTTTTCTATCATATGTATTTCTAAAATAATTATATTTACCATAAGGATAATTAATTTAAATTCACATTCTTTTATTCATGATTTTTCATATCATTAATAATTAATTTTCATATAAACACATATTATTGTTACACGATGGATTTATATCATAATATAATTCTAATGAGATCCATTTTTCATTAGAGTTGGTATATGGTTATCGTATTAATGTTATATTTAGGAAATATTTCTTGAAAAATAATAAAAGTTTCTATAATTCTTATTTTCTTTAAAATTGATGCTATTTTAACTCAGATCAAGGCTATGATATGTAAAAAAATGTGGATTTTTTAATTAATCCCTAGTACATATTAATGATATTTTTTTCATATTATACTCATCATTTGCCTTCATTTCACACATTATAACTTTAATATGTATAAGGAGATGTATGTTTTTGAATAAAAAATCTCTACATTTCATGATCGATGAATGCTTGATCAAGATATTCTTTATAAAATGGGCCCGAAACTAATCATATCTTCCGACTATGTATATTTTTTTACTTCACTTTTAAATTCCACAAAACACTTAATGGAATATTAGGAATTATTTATTTACCACTGGATTCTCCATATGAATAGTTCATGTTCTCTAGTTAATCTAATTCCTAAATCATTATAAATTACCATTATTTATAATATTTTTTGGAAAGAAATATTAAAAAGTAAATGTATTGGTTATAATTGTGGTATTTAGCTTCAAAGAGTCCAAAACCATACTAGGAATATCCTTGACAACTACTTAGTTTTTACCAGACAAAGAGTTATCTTTCCAGAACTGGTTATGACAGAGCCTTACATTTTTTATGCATTGGTTATTTGTAATGATTCAGGAATCAATTAACTATTAGTTGTGTATTTGATTCCACAAACAAAATTCATTACATAAATAGTATAAAGCCTCTTGGTTTCTAATAGACATGTGGGATAAATGTTTTGGTTATACTCATTAAAATTATAATGATAAACATTAAACATGGAAATTAGAAGTTGTTTAAATCTCACTGCTAACCTTGGAATCACAATTTACCATCCACTTGAAGTGTTAACCTTACCTGTTGTAAGTTTTATTTTATTAAATGGTTATTGTAATTCAATACACATATGTGATTGGAATATTGAATTAAATACACAATAATTATGATAGAATCATTACATACAGTTGATGAATAAAGCTGAGGAAAAAGAGACTTCTTATTTCTCCAATTTAATTCATTTACTTTAAACTCCAACATAGTTATGTCCTGACATTAAAATAAAATAACCTCTTGTTTAATGATTTTCCCCTTTTATTCGAAGGATGTTACAAATCTTTTTTTGGTATCACATTTACCCTTCTAATTTTCAACTATATTTCAACTTTTTTATAATAATAACTAAATATTAATAATTCTTCGTATTCTTATTTATTAGTGAACCTTAACCAAAATTAGATTAAGTGTTTTATCAATAGTATTTTTTTAATATTAAAAAAACTGGAGTGTGTTTGTATAAATTATATAATAAAGGATATATTAAAATATCGTTATCCATCCTTCATTTTATATAAATTTAGTGTAACCATTATATCATATATATCTCACTTTATAGTCTCCTCATAAGCTTCTTGGAGATGAGGAAACATGTGAAATCATTCATTACCTGATGATGTATCAATAACTCATTAGAAATATATGATATCATTATGACGTAAACTTAAAATTTGATATACATGTGGGTACTATAATATTTTTTCATTACATCTCTTACTGAGGTGGATAAACATATATTTGATACACAGATATATATTATTTTATATATAATAAAACTTTTTGCAGGATCTTGTACCACTCTAGTATATTTACACTGATGAGGAAAAATTGTTTTTATAAGAGTAATCTTAGTATCCATATGGTTTTACCTTCAAGTTTCAATAAAAAAACATTATAAGATTATAAATTTTTAACATCATTTCCAACTATAATTTTTAAATTAAATCATTAAAAGTATCACACTATTTTATAAGACCCTAGTATCCCTCACTGATAGATTCTAAATATTTGGTCGATTAAGTATACTAATGGAAATGATTTTTAAAATCTCCCATTGTAGTCCAAGCTATGGATATGACACAACATGGAGAGTTTCAATGTCAGTGTTTGACTAGACAACCACATTAACTAACATCCCCTTGAACTGTTGAGTGAATTCCCATATTCTAAAAATCATATACATTATTTACTCATCACTATGCATCTAAATATGTGAAAGTCTTTCCATGAATAATTATTTACTTCCATATTTAATTAAGTCTACCAATCAATTTTATAAGAACTCCTCTCTATGGAATCGGCCTTATATATTACATATTCTAGTGAATTTAAACATTAATTCACTTCCATGCATTCCCAAAGATAATTTATGGTTTAGAGATTTATTTAATTTGGATATAAATCTTACATTAAAACCATTATATCACAATGTGTTAAATTCTACTCGGTATCCAATTTCCACACAAAATAAATATTTTAAAATGAAAAATGTTTTATTTTCATGAAAAATATTGACAAATTTCATCATGAATTATTCTTTGACATTACCCATCATTAAACCATATGAAAAACATTACATAATGTTAGATGATCATGAAAATTTATTTAAAGAACATAAAAATTATGAAGAAAAAAAATATTTATCCATGAATACTTATAAAATATTTCCCTTTTAAAAATAAACATTGGGCTTGAAATAAACATTTTATTACTTAAGAAATAACACTCTATAACAAAATATTCTCATAAAATATTATATAAGAAACCCTAATGGATTAATACAACTCATAATTATTTATTTTCAATCATGAATATATAATAATTATTTTTTCATAAATTTATACATTTCCCAAATAATAAGTATAAAATACATTTCATTGAACATAACCTCCTTAACATAACTTGTTTTTTTTTGAAAAGTAGAAGAAATATTATTGAAATAATAAAATTACATGAGTCTAAAGTACGAGATCATTTTACAATCATTATCATAAAGGGGGAAGAGAGCATCAAGGAGGTCTTCTCACAGGTGATGCCTTGTGCAATCCCCATGTTGGTCAAAACATTTTTAACCGTGTTTTCTTCTTAATAATAATGAGTAATGATGTAGTTAAGATTGATTAGTGAACGAGTTCACTCCATCCAAGATGTAGTAATCATCCAAGCAAGATGGTTTATTCTGTTCCAAATCTCTTGAACGATGGTCGTCGAGTAACTTTCAATCTAGATGTTGTTCCAACCGAAGTGCTTGGTGAAGGAAATAGAATGAATCAATCTCATCATTTAAGCTTTAAGGGAGGTGTAAATGCCACATTTATCCATGAATAAACCATTATTCTGACAAAGGTGATTCCCAAAGACAACACCATTACCTTCAGGGCCCATATTTCTCTTGGAGGTGCTGTCAATATTTATTTTGATCTATCCACGTAGAGGGGATCTCCAGAATACCTCCATAGTGTGATGCGGCTAGTAGTAATTACCGTTGATCTAAAGATGCTTTAGGATTTCAAAGTCATGCACAGTGTTGTAGTAGTTCCTCGTTTTCAATAAAGTAGCTTCATGTATGGAAATAAGGATCTGAGCCTGACCTACATCAACCTTGAGTGTGTAATTTTTATGAATTATAGAATTCTGATCATACCATATCACATGATTGAGTTCATAAATGGCTGGAAGTAAAAGGTTCCTAATTTTTTGGGAGCCTTCCATTTAATCACATTTCATTAGATTGGACTTGATAGAGTCAAGATCATCAGTCTGCTATAAAAAATGTAGTTCCAAAGAGCAGAAGTAGTTTCACAAGAATGGAAGATATGATTATAATCTTCTCTATGTTTATTACCGATTTTACACTTAGAGAAGAGATAAATTCTAAAATATTGAAGGCATGTTTCAGTGGGAACCCTATTATGGTAAAGTCACTAGATGAGATTAAATCTCAAATGTTTTATCCGAGGTTTTTTAAATGTTTTATCAAGTTTTAATCAATATCAGAGTTGCAGTGAAAATGATTGTAGTAATTTTTAGAGTTAATCATTCCATTTTGAGCAGGTTCCCAAACAAAGAAGTCATTATCATATGAAAAAGTTTAGTTATCGATGACATGAAAAAGAGGTTCAGGGAGATGTTCAAGGTGAGAGATTAAAATATATTTGACAGAGATATTGATGTTTTCAAGGGTTTGGTCAGGTAAAATCATATTGATTAAAGGGGTTCTAGTCTAATTATCCAGCCATAATTTCATGGAAGAGTCTCTTGAGACCATCCTTATTAAATTTCTCATAATATTTCCAAATGAGTGTTTGATGGAAGTCCTATTGGAGGAGTTAATAAAATTCAAATTTCCTTTTTTAATTTTGTCATGAAATCTATTTTGGATAAAATTGGTAGCTTCAGAATTGGTGTGAAGAAGTTTCCAATTGAGTCTATATTGATGGGCTTAATTAAAATATTTTATATTTTTTATACCAATGCCACCAGGTTCAATGGGATTTCAATAGTTTTACCAAGGAACCGTCAAATATTTTCTTTCTAGAGTACTACTAGTCTTGATGAAATTCTTAATATATGTGTTCAATTTTTTGATGAGACCAATAGTCCATTTGTAAACCATTAAGGAGTAAACCGTCTTGGTGATAATAGTAGATTTTACATACCTTATGAAATAATAAGATTTACTGACTGAAAGTTATTTTTTATTAAAACCAATAGAGAGCCACCTTACATTTCACGGGGGACGAAAATAGTGAAGGCCAAGAGAGTCTTTCCGAACCACATTAACACACTCCAAAGGTAAGAAATTAAGGCTGTAAAAGAACACAAGTGGCTCCTCGGGTCGGCCCCAGCGAGCCAACTCGTCTGCCGCAAAGTTAGACTCTCTCAGGCTATGGTAGACTATCCTTCCCTGATTAGTCTCCATTTTACACCGGCGATAGATATACATTAGATCCCATGAGATGTCTTGATAACCGTGGAGAGATCTGACCAGGACCATCGAGTCTGATTCCACCTCTGTCACGGGAAGCCCCTTCCTCCTGCATACGGTCAAACCTGAAAGAAGGGCCCTAAACTCTGCACCCATAGAGTTACCTGAGCCATAGTAAGCGCTGAACGCAACCAGAACCGAGCCCCAACAGTCATGCAGCAAGCCACCGCCCCTCATAACTCCACCCACAAATGAGCCATCCACATTAAGCTTCCACCCAAGCATTGGAGGTTTCCATTTAATCCACTGCCCTCTATCCATCCTTTGATCAGCCTGTCCACTAACCAGGCCCTCCGACATAAGCGATGGAACACCGTTTTTAGGAAGAGAGGACAACTCCACAATACAAGCTCGCATCTGGATCTGGAGATATAACAAGGACCTCACACCACCCAACCGTACCTGGTTTCGAGCCTCCCAAATGGTCCAGTATATGGCCACAAGAGTGATGACGCGCGCTGTTCTTTCCCCCGTCCTGCCGTCATTCCTGGAAAGCCAAAAAGAGATCTAGTCACCCACTGATTGGCACTCCCAGTCTAGAAATCTGAAGCGATCAAACCTAGACCAGAGGTAGGAAGCCCATCGACCCTGGAAAAACAAGTGAACCGTGGATCAAACCTAGGTAACATGATGCATCATTTTAATATCACTATTATTTATGGATCAACCTTCATAGTTACATATGGAATAACCATCATGATTACACTTGGACCTACCAACTCCATTATATTTGAAATAACCATCACGGTTGTAATTGCAGTAACCATCACTGTATATTTTCGTAATCTATTTGAAAAATGTTAACTTCATTCCTTTACCCAATTAATTGTAGATCTATAATACAATCAACCTCCACTAGTTTATAATAGATCCAACCATTGTCAAAAAAGGTTCCAAATAATAATAATAAAATACATACACGATTTCATCATAAAAATTTTCTTTTCCCCCATTAGAAAACATTTTCAAATTTTAAATTCATTTTTTAAAGTTATCTGAACATAGAGAAGTAGATTTTTAATTTCAAGAAAACATGAATGGTTTTTAAGGAATCCAAAAATAAAATAATGGTAATGGTGGTTGGAAAGGTCATTGTCACCATATATGTTAAAATAAAACAATCCTTTTATCTTTTTGATAATAATGTTAAAACATTTCATAAAAATATTTCTTTCGAAAAACATTTAAATAAATTAAAAATCAAATTAAGGTTTCCTTTTATAATTCACTAATCTCCATAAAAATATGTTGATAAAATAATTTTAAAAATATTTATATGGATGAAAAATAGTGTTTTGAGGGAATATTTAAAATAGGTTTTCTAAAAATAAAGTCTATTAGCTTGAGTCTGACTTGTTATGTACATTCATTACCTCTATGAATAATAAAATAATGTAAATTATTTAATTTCTTGATAATATTTTACATATTTATTTTTCCATTTATAATAGTTTTTACCATTTTATATCAATTCCTAAAGTTCATGTTATATATTTTGAGGATATTCGCTTCGTAAGTCCAAAATGACTTCGTTAGGTTAAATATGGTCAAAGATGAAATTATTAAATCATCATTAGACTAATAATCATGAAATAATTTTAATTTTTATAAATCAATCATAATTTTAAATCCAACCATTAAATATTATTATTAAAAATGAATTATGTTACAATCATGGAGATGGTAGGTTGTACGGACACCTGAGCAGCATTTCCAATTTTCAACATTCATTACAGAAATAAGTTATTTATTATTTTCTCTATAAATAATTATAATAATATTATATATATATATATAATTAATTATTTAAATATAATAATATATATAATCAATGTGATGTGGTTATGAAAAAAAAATCACCTCACTTTGTGGAGATCGTAGTCCACATATACCCAAAAACAACGTTATCATTTTTTAGTGAATGGACAGGTAATAATGTAAATGATTTTTTATATTTTTATAATGATAAATATGAATTCAATATCATATATACACATTAATTCCATCATTAAAATCCATTCAAGATAGATGATGATGGAACATTAATTAAATCGATTCATGAGGTGGTAGTCCATCATACACTTGAATGATGATTTCTTTTCCCATAGGATGGAAGAGGATATGGATATTGGATATGAAATTAACATAATAACATATCATAATATGTAATATATAAGTGTTATTTTTTATTCCTGGTTGAAAATTATTTTAATTATTTGGAATAATAAATAAAACTAAAACATGTGGTTAAAAACTATACCTCTATTTTAGAAAATCTCATTTTCTTTACACCTAAGACATATAATTTTGGTATTATGTACAAAATAATCCCTATATAACGTTTTTAGAGATGTTAGAAATTTATTATGTTTTGATATTATCCAATAAAAATGGGGTTTTCAATGTGAATATATGGGAATAAGTTGTTCCCTTTTATAAGAGAGTGGAGGGACACTATTAGAAGTTATTAAAATATTAATTTATTATAAATTACATTTGATGAAAAAATTACTCTAAATTGATAATATTAGAATAAAATATTCTTTTGTGACTAAATAATCTCATAAAATAATTTAAGTACTTTTTTATATCACATTTTTACCCTTATCTTTTGGTTTTTACCCCCAATTAACCCCTTCCACACTTATCATGACAACATGAATTTTTACTCTTTGAGGTCCCAAACTGTTAATATAAATGAAAAAATGGACCATAAATGGAACATGATCGATATTATAAAACATATAATAATCAAGTTTCTTAATATAATATTTTTCTTGGAATTTTATATCATTTAATAAAATATTATTTATTATAAAATATCATTATTATTAATTTTTTGAACTATTCATCACTTTGAATCTAATAACATTAAGAAAAAGAATGGAATTATAAAAAAATATTTATAACATCCATAACCTACTATATGTATCTAAGAAATCCATTTAAAAAATTAATCACATAAAAATATATTACTTATTATGTTTTTAATATCATTTATTATATTTTTCCATTAGTTGAATAATTATTGCATCAACTCTGTGTAAGCATTTAATGTAATTATTTCATCACTAAAAATTAAAAATAAATTATTATGGTGAATATAAATCAAATAGCTTTAAAATTAATATTTATAAATGAAAATAAATTTTGTTTATATCAATGTTAAAAATATTATATTTATTAAAAATAAAAGTGTGATATTTTTTACTTTTCATTACATAAAATATTATAATGGATACAATCACCCCCAAATTAAAGGAAGGAAATAAAAAAATTCTAGATGATTATGGAAAATTTCGACACATAAAATAAAATTAATTTAGGTTTTATGTTAATTTTATAGTCCTTGTCATTTTTAACCCTTAATTATATGATTTTCACTTTATCGTGGTAATAAAAATTGCTGAAGTTACTATTCATATTGAATTAAAAAAGGATTCTATTTGAAAAATTTAGAAATAAGTTTTCAAAATTTGGTATTCATTTTTCAAAATTAATTTTTTTTTGCAGAATTAAAATTAAAATTCAATCAGTAAAATGATATGAAAACAATCTTTCAAAAAATTACCCTTTAATATTAAAATGTTTTATACTAAATACAATTATAAAAATCATTTAAAAACCAGAGTTGAATTATTTTAAATCAAAATTTATTAATTATACAAAAAAATATTCCAAAAATTAATATATCTTTATTAATAATTGAAAATAAAATATTTTTCTCAGTAAAACTTAGTATTTGTTTCATTATTCATTGAAAAATAAATCTTCCCAGAAAATTATGAAAAATTCAGAAAAATGTACTATTGTAATGATGATTTCAAAAAATAATAACATTTATTCAAATCAATTTTTTAAAAAATTCAAAAAATTAATTATAAAATTTTCTCATGGAAAGTAAAAATAATCATTTTTTGATGAAAACATATTTTTCGTGAGTAAAATGGCTTTACTAATAACTTATTTATTATTTACTAAGTATTAATCAATATTTTTTTTATTAGGATATATATATATATTTAAAAACTTGGTTAATCATATTGATACACACCAATTCAATGGATAGATTATAATGGTCATATTTAGATAATGACATTTCTGGGATCGTTTAAGCTAAGTGTCACATATCTTGTGCACTATCGAATAGAGTATTTATTTTAAAATATCAGGTTATAAAGTTATCCCCCATTTAATTAATTATATCCTCATAATTTTAACACAGTATCTGTAACCTGGGGTTTGAATATTCAAAATTCTTTTGTTGAAATCTTACATCATAAGAAGGTTTAATGAAACTTCCTATTAAAAAGAGGGAAAGGGAAAATATGATGTTCATCCAAAATAATTCATACTAGGTTTGAAAATAGAATAAAATTAGTTGTAAGTGAATACATAGACATAGAAGAAAAATTTAATATCCATTAATTGATGGATAATGATAGAGATCATTGATCACAAAAATGTTAATGATCACGAGAAAGTTAACAAACACAAAACCATAAATCAAAGTCCTTGGAAAAAGATCATCGATTCATTATAAGAGAATGTAATAGGGATTGTTTTATCTATTTTTCCTATAGTTTAGTAATTACTTACCAAAAAGCATAATAACATAAGGAAATATACTTACTTGACATGTATAATTTCATCCTTTAATTAATTTCCAAAACAATCTCATATTTTTCTCTGAATGATGAGTATTAGAGATGAATTTATAATGTCTGAAGCACTAAAATAAACTTTTATCGGATCATATACAACCAAAAATGGATAAAAAACTATTCCTCATGTCTTTATATGGTAACCAATACCATAATGTTTAAAATAATAAAAGATAATTTTCCATAGGAATAAACCTTCCTATAAATAAATACAGAATTAATCTCCATAGCCTCAACAATAACACCAAAAGTTCAACATAGATCCTTCCTAAACAATATTTAATATATTCCCATATAAGTCTGAATCTCGAAAATTCTGAATTACATGATCACACATTCTTACAAAATAAATTTAACATCAATCTACAATCAATATTAGTAACTCTTAAAGTTATATAACCAAAGATATATATTCCCAAATCATATAATCTAAAAACATACTAATAATTTTCATAAATAAACTTAATCACCTTAAATCCGTCATATATTCATTACAAAAGATAATTCAATATTTAATCCTAAAATAAAATAAAATAATATTTTTATATATTAATTAAAAAAGGATCCAAAAATATTGAACTTATTTCAATATAACATTAATCACCTAATAATAAAAAAACATTTCCATCCAATGGTTATATCTACCATAAAACATATGCTCCTAAAATCAACACAATCATTATATGTCCAATCATTTAAGTAAAAATGTGATTTCATACTAACCCTGACTTCACATTATCTAGTGGGGGGCACTACAACCTTATTTCCATTCGATTGTTGGTTCAAGACCCACCACCTTGATAGATTTCATGAGTTATCATCAGACCTATGGATTCTCCTTTTCCTGGAAATATATTAATACAATTCTTATAAATTTCCCAAAAATATTATGAACATACAGAGAAATATACTTAATCATAAAAGTTCATATAAAACCTCAATTTTATCAACACGTTTAAACATATGTTCCGGAAATGAAAAGTGAAATCTTCCGTAAATAAAATTTTCACATTCCAAATATACCTCCAACATTTACCAAAACATAATAAATGTATCCCAATGTAATCCATATTATTATTAATAATTCCTTACAATAACAAAATATTAATCATGTTATAAAATTTAAAAATATCAAAACATAATCCATGATATAATATATACCATTCATATATCATTTACAGTTTCCTTATCTTCAATAGTAATTGAATTAGGAATTGATATCTATTTATCTGTATGGTCATTATGATCCCATTCTTCATCTTCCCTGCTACAAAATAAATTTTCATAATTCCTATAATCACCATATTTAAAATAATTAATGGATTACTTGTGAAGAACTTTATTTCAATTCATGGAATTTACAAAATGCTTTATATTTCCTTGGAAGATTATTGCATCTTGCCTCCTTTAAAATATACATAACATATTTCAATCCCGTTAAGAAAATTTATTAGGTTTTTTCCTATATTTTTTACATATAGTTTGTTTAATACTTTTAAATTTATGATATTTAGAATCTTAACTTCCTCAAAGATTCATTTCTCACCTATTTGATGAATTATGAAACTCACCTTGGTTGATTTTTTAAATAATAAATTGTGATAGATGTATTAGAATAACAACTATAGTTTTTAATAAAAATCCCATTTTGTTCAGTTACTTCTTCAGATAACCACTATATTTTCCTTCACATCTATTTCTAATTTGGTTCCCACTGGATCCAAAAATTTACTAAAATCGAAAATTGTTAGTGTGAGCACCCAAATAAACTCATAATAATCCAGATTATGAGGAGGATAAACACTATTATACTCTTAAACATGTTTTTATAAACTCTTTATATAACTATTATTCTAAATAGAATACTATTATTTGTGTTTATAGATGAATTTTAACATATTTTCCAATAACATCATAACCTATAATGTTATCTAACCCATGCTCTGATAACTACTATAAGAAATCATCCTTAATCATTAATTAATATAGTGCCTTTAGACAAGATTCAATTTCATGCATTAAAAAATATATTTAAAGGTTTATAGTATCATTTAATTAGGTTATAACTCTTACATAACAACCCATATATCAAAAGGCGGACATTTTTACTCAATGTCTATTTTCCCTAAAAATAAAATTTTAAAATAAAACATGTTTTCTTTTCTTGAAAAATATTCCAGACATTCATATTGACTTATTATTTTATCAACCCCATAACTAAACAATATAAAAACCTTTTAAAATTTGGTATGAGAACAAAAAGATCAGTAAATGAGATAAAAATAAGGAAAAACCCATTATTCCATGAATACTTATATATTTTTTCCTTTTTTCAAAATAATATTTGGGCTCAAAAGAAACATTTTCTTACCCTTGATATCACCTTAACTTCCCAAATATTTTCATAAAACATTTCATAATAAATATTAATGAATAAATAAAAAACATAACCATTTATTTGAAAAAAGGAAACAATCATAATAACATTTTCACAAATTTATAATTTTTAACCATAAGAAGTGGAAAATATGTTTCTTTAAACATAAACTCCTTATATTACCTTTTGAAATCAAAATATTTACATAAAGACCATAGAAAGAATAAATAAATCATGTAGGTAACTTGATGCATCATTTTTATATCACTCTTAAATATGGAGTCACCCTCATGGTTACATATAGAATAACAATCATGGTTATACTTGGATTAACCATTATAGTTACACTTGAATAACCATCACATTTATACTGGGAATAACAATTATAGTATATTATAATAACTTCTTAGGAGAAACCTAATATGTTAACTCTATCCCCTTACCCAATGCACTAGAGAGATATAATGGTATCACCAACCCTCATATTATAATGGAATTACCCATCCTCATAAACAATTTCCATGAAACAAAATAGAATACATAAAATCTTATATTATAAAAATGTTGTTTTCACCCATAAGAAAACTTTTTTGGATTTTAAAACCATTTATTAATATAATTATAATATAATAAATGAGGTATTTTCTTTCAAGAAATCATTAATGTTTGTAATTTAATCCAAAAATCAAATAATTATTATGTAGGCGTGAAAGGTTGTTATCTCTATATACATTAAAATAGAAAATTCATTTTTTCTTTTTGTAACACAAGTTAAAACATTCCATAAAAATAATATTTTTTAAATAATATTAGAAAACATAAAAAAGAAAAATATAGTTTCATTTAAAATACACTTATTTCAATATAAATACATCAATAAAATATTTTTAAATGTTTATATAGAGAAGAAATAGAGAGTTTAATGGGAAACATTAAGAGATGATTTTTTAAAAAGAAAGTCCCATTATATGAGTTGGAATTATCATGTACATTATTTATCTTCTCGAATAATAAAATAATGATATTTATTTTATTTCTTGAGAACCATTTTAGAGTTAATTATTCCTTTTACATCACTTATTACAATGTTATAATAATTTCTTATGTTGACGTTAGATGTTTTAACGATATTTGGTTCATAAGTCCAAAATGACTTTGATAGGTTGAATGTGGTTATGGAGGATATTATTAAATCATATCCAAAATAATAATCATGAAATAATTATAATTTTTATATATAAATTATACTTTTATATCCAAACATTATATATAGTTATGAAAAATGAACTATGTTACAATCATGGGGATGGTAGGTCGTACCCATGCATTAGTAAAATTTCAAATTTTGAACGATCATTATTAAAAAAGGTAGGTGTTATTTTAAATCTCCAAAATAATAATAATATAATAAATATAATATTAAATCATTAAATATACTTATATATATCATCATAGCGATGTGGTGGTGAAAAAAAATGACATTGCTTTGTAGAGGTGGTAGTCTACACTTACGCACAAATGACATAATCTTTTTTCAGGGAATGGAATGATAAGAAGATATAAGAAATATTAACTATTTATAATTATAAATATGTATTGGATTTAATATTTAATCATTAATTACATAATTTTAATCAATCCATGTAAGAAAATTTTGGAAAATTAATTACTTCGGTTCGTGAGTCGATTATCTGTCACACACACACTGACGATGGTGTTGTTTTCAATTTCATGGGAGAGAAGATGGATATTTATTATTACATTAACATTATAAAATATAAGTACATAAATTATAATTTTATTTATTTTATCATGTTTGAATAATATTTTAATTAAGTGGAAGATAAAATACAACTAAAAAAGGTTTTTAAAGACTATACACCTTCTTTGGAAAATCTCTTTTCCTTAACACATTAAGACAACTAATATTGGTATTACGCCCAAAATAAGGCTTATATAATTTCGGTAAAGATGTTTGTAATGTATTTGGGAAGATATTCTCTAAAACAAAAGTGGGTTTTAGAGTGTGAGTAATTGACAGGAAGTTGTTCCCTTTTTATAAGAGAGGGGAATGACACCCTTGGAATTTATTAAAATATTAATTTAATAAAAATAGATTTTGATGTCCAAATGGATCCAAATTGATATGATTAGAATATAAGATGATAATAAGTCTAAATATTCACATCCATTTTTTTGGAAATGATTATATCAAATATTTACCCTTATATTTCGGTTTTATCCCCCATTAACCCCTTTCACACTTATCATGACAACATGGATTTTTACTCTTTAATAGTCATGGTAGTTACTATAGATGAAAAAAGGTCCATAAATGGATCATGGTTGATATTATAAATCATATAATTAAAATTTGGATGAATATAATATTTTTAAAATATTGATATTAATTAATAAAATATTACCTATTATAAAAAATCATTAATGTCAATTTTTAGCAGTATTCCTCACTCATAATTGAATAACTTCAAGAAAACAAATTATATTAAAAATATACATTTTATTACATACCTAACCTATTATATTAATATATTGAATTAATTTATGAGCTTAATTACTTAAAATTATCTTACTTTTAATATTTTTAATATCATTTATTTTATTTTTCTATTAATTGAATAATTACTATGTAAACTACGTGTAATAATTTATTACAATGATTTATTAATTAAAAGATATAACCAAATATTGGAGTATTAATAATGAGATTGGATCATAAATTAAAATTATGAAAAGTGTTTGGGTAATTTTATAGTCATTATCATTTAATTTTAATCCCTTAATTACCTGATTTACCCTTTAATATGGTAACAAAAATTACAAAGGATACTATTCGAAATTGAAAAAATAAAAGGGACCAATTTACCAAATATATACCCAATAATTAATTATTGTTTTTCAAAATTTAAAACACATAAGAGAAATAATTTTATTTAAAATTAAATCTACAAAACAGGATGAAAAAATGTTATTCAGAAAAATTCACTTTTAATTAAAAAATGTTCTTGTACTATATCCAAGTATAAAATTAATTTTCAAAAACCATAATAGGATAATATTAAATTATTATGAATTAATTATAATTTAAAACTAATATAATCTTTAATTTTGATATATAAGTACATTAAAAGATAATAAGATTTTCTATAAAAAGTAATAATTTTTTTCACTATTCATTGTTAAATCAATTGTTTCAAAAAATTATAAAAAACATAGACTAATATAATATTGAAATGAAGATTTAAAAATTAATTTAATTTTATTGAATAAAGTTTATATAAGTTTTTAGAATTAATTAAAATATTTTCTCCTGAAAAGTAGTAAAAATCATTTTTTGAAGAATGCATATTTTTTATGAATAAAATGACTTTAGTAAAAGTTGATTAAATATTTGCTAAGAATTATTAAAAAAATTAATTAATTAATATGTATAAATTTCAAAATTTGGATATTCATACTCATATCATCTAATTCAAAGTCCATGTTATAAAATTCACTTTTAAATAATAATATTTCCAGGTTCTTTTAAACCCGGTGTTTCATTTATTATATACTGTAGAATAATGTTTTTTTAGAAAAATATCAATATATTACATCATAAGTAGTAGGTAGAACCCACAACTATGGATGATGAGCACTATGTACACCTGGTTTAGTTCGAACTCAAACGTATAAGGTGTTATGACTTAATATAATTTAGAGGTTTTATTATTTCTTAATGAAAGAAATAATTTTATATTTAATTTGAATAATATATGAGATCAAAATCACAACATGAATATATAGTAAAAATAAAAACTTAATCACTTTTGAATTTGATTTTATTTATGCCTTAATTGTTTATTATTTTTTGTGTTCACATAAACCTTCAAATGTAAAAAGATAATAAATGATGCATAAATTAAATAAACAACAAGACTGATCTTGTGAATTTGATATTTTTGGATCCATTGATGTTGAATCAATCAACTTTGATACCAGGGTTACAATACTTAAGCTATATATGACTCATATTTTAGATCTCCCCCCAGTGTAATGTATCACCATCTCTTCTTGAAAACTGACTCATCAAGACATGGACCACATCTTATGACATCATCATTATTATACATAAACACTCACATGTAGTTTAGGGGTCTCAATAAAGTAGAATACACATGAAATACATCTCTCTTTTACACATATGACCTTATACAAATTAAGTGAAGATGGATGATATGAAAAATATCAATTTAATTAATTACTTAATACAAAACAAGTACATTAAATAATTAATTTATGAATAAATACTAAAATATAATTTTTTTGATCGATGCTCAAGATCAGACAATGAACATATTAAACAAATAATAAAAATTAATATTGTGATAAATTTATGTCTAGGTGATAAAATGAATTAAAATAATTCATTTTATTGTTTATAATTCAAATGATTCATATCACTTGTATCCCTTTCTAAATTTTATTCCAAAAATTTTTGATCTTAATTATTCAAATATTTAAATTTCTCTCATACCCTCATGTGGATGGGGTAACACTTAAAAGGGTTTCTAGGATTATATGGTCCTGTTTTTGGCCTTGTGGGTTAGGAAACACCTTCCCAGACCCATTCAATATGGGAAGGACCCACCCTGGTCCATTCCAAGTCTGCAATACCTGCCCAAACTTGTTCTAGGTTTGGGTTATCAAGCTTGTTCATGAGTCGACAGATCTATAAGAGTCTGATTTGAAGTGGATGAAGGAGGGTATCCAAAGGGTTGTATTTTCGGCGGATGCGAGGTTTCTTAATAGGATGAATGCATCCACGAGATGTTTAGTTCACAATAGCAGGCTGGGTGGAAGGTGAGGTGAAGACAAGGGAGGATAAAATATGGTTGAAGACCATAGATTAGGGTGGTTTGTATTACTGGTGACATTACCATAGGCTAGGGTTGGACTATATGGTGGCTTGAGGGTGGTGTAAGAGAGGCCAACCAAGCTGAGGTGAGGAACACAGGGGGGGTGGTGCTTCAAAATGGGCTAAATTGGTCTAGATGAAGGTGGGTGTCGTGGTGTGCCTGTGGGGGGAGGTTGGATGGAGGGATGGTGGAAGTATGGATGTGTGATGTGTGGCAAGACTAAGTAAACATGTACTACGGGAGGAAGGCAGTTGGGAAGGGCACAAAAGTGTTATGGGAAGAAGGGAGCTAGATGGTGTGATAGTGTGTAGGAGGAGGGTTTTTTAAATTATAAACCATTTTTAAAATTATTAGCCACGTAGATAGCCAACTTTGGAAAATATTTTTTTAAAAAAACTTTTTTTGGCACATATGGAGACCATATTCCACCCCTCCCCACCAATAATTTTTATTCCAAATCATAAAAATATAATGTGGAATTTTTTTTTATTTTTAATTAAACATACATAAGCTTATAGAATTTCCTCCAGCCATAAATCACTATTCTAGCCACCTAAATTCCAATAATAGTTCTGGTTTCCATATATATATATATATATCATAGGAACCCTATTGTGAGTAAAAATTATCCATATATATATGTATATGTATATTAATTTTCCCAATTTTATTAATTCCTCAAACACTGAATTCAATTCTATTGTAATATTTGGATGGTCAAAACTTAGATGATTGATGTCAGATAGAATCATTATATAAACCAAGGGGATTGTTGTGAATTTATCTTCATGAATTTAATGAAAAAATATTTTCTATTGTGTTAAAAAATTAATTCAGTACGTATGATATGAATTGATGGTTCTTGGAGCACAATGGATGCCCAAAAAAATTGTAATTTAAAATTTTAATACTGTGAACGACATCATAACATAATCTCTGTCATAAATTATGCCCAGTTACAACACATGGGTTTAATGTGGACTAACAAAGACAAAATATTAAATCAAAAAATAATAACCTCATTTGATCTAAAATAGCGCTCAATATCTGCCCATCACCACTGACCGTTTCTTGATGGAACCAAAGACATATCCCTCTAGGTTCTATATACATGCTTCTAATTTCCAAATATTTTTTTCAATTTTCGGGGTGCTAGCATGATGATTTTCAAAGCCTTCAATATCTCGACCATCACTACTATTCCATGTCATCAATCCAAAAAAGAGACATTAATTAAATTGCTTAGAATGACTTCTTCTCTCTCAACTAAGTGGTAGATAGAAGTGAGAGTCACTCAAAATCAAAATATGAATAGTACCTCAAATGAGATACTCCTACTCATTATATAGCGAAGTGTAAGAATATTCAGAAATGGCTCCATTTCCCCAGAATATTCATTACCCACTAAATAAATCACAACAAAAATATTATGAACAAATAACAATTTCATAAATGTAATTTATATTTTTATTACTTACCTATAATATAATAAATATATTACATAATAAAAATGATTTTTTAACTCGACTCTTCTTTTACATAAATATTAAACGAACATCGAATATTAAAATAATATTAATCCTTAAAATATTATCTGAATTTATTATCTTAATACTTGTAAATACATTAAATAAATAAATTAACTCCAATTATTCTATAATTGAATGATAAAGAATTTATTTATTACATGGATATCATTTATACTTGGACATCTCTCGAACCCCATGGTGGGGCTCACCATGTCCAATAGTCCTACTCATTAGAATAGCCCAATATTTTGAGTATACTTATTTTTTAATCAACATTATCACGATTGTAGTTGATACTATTCAAATACTAGGAGTGGAATCTAGAAAACCATCATGATTTATAAAAATATAATGTATAATAATAGAAACAAAAATAATTCCTACAGAAAAACACCATGTAATATAATATATTTTCCTTATGATATCTCATAAAATAGGTTTCACTCTTTGTGCCATCATCCTCACTTTATTTATGATTCATTGACCTAACTAGATTGAGTAACTTTATTCTACCATTTCCATGGATTCAGTGAAGGTTCTACCATTATGATCAACTAGTTCTAAGACAACACTACCTTTCAGTAGGAATAAATTCTATCTTAATTATCCAATCAATTTGATAACACTAATGTCACACCCAATGAAAGCTACTTCAATATAAGATAAATTCCATTATTTCTGTCATGCATTAAAGTACATAATCAAATATTATACACTGGTAATAATCTCAATTCTTGATTCCATTAAAAATTCTTGATGACAGTAATATCAAATGAAACTTGAATCATGTGGTGTTTCTATTTGAGAGCTAGTCCATGTGATCCCATCTACTCGAGATCACAAAGTGTAAACTTTATGAAAATAAGTCTCAATTATTATGAAACCAAAACCTTGGAGTTAAGAAATATTTGTTTCCAATTAGTATTATGTATCTTGACCATATTATATATGTTTAATATTAACACCATAGTCTCTCTAGGTCTACATTATAATCAGATATTTTCTATAACCTTTTGATACATGAAATAATCTATGGAAATTTCTATATAAATAGTGGACATATAAATATAAACACAATTAAGCTAAGTGCAAATTATATATAAATCACTATATGTATGATATGGTAATCAAATAGTAATATTAATGATGGGTATATGGCCTGAAATTTTACAACATATTGTGTTCCTAATTCTTTTCCTTGTTTCCATAGTTATAGTTGTGGTCATTATCTTCATGGAAGACCATGGGGATAATTGTTTTATGTTTTTAGTTTATATATATGTGGATTTACTATTGTTTTATATTTATTAATTATGATTCATATTGAAAGGTTATAATGTATTTGAAATAATCTCTAATTTAAAAAATTTATTTCAATAAAAGTATCCTGGTTCATTTTATTTCGTTGTCATGTGTATCACATGGTACCGATATAAAATTTACAAAAACTAAACTCTAAATTCATATGGTGTTACATTCTAATCTCTTTAAAGAAAATAAATCATCATAATTTAATCCCATTCCCACTAGATAGGTTTTAAAACATATTTGAATGAAATTTAAAATACTGGAAGATAAAACTTATGATCATGAAAAAATGTTTTTAATATTTAAAAATACCTTTTTTGAAAACACACACTACAAAAATGGACCATTAATCATTCTTTTTAAAAAAAGAAAATGTAAATAAGAAGGTCACCTAAAATAGTACATAATAGGGATCCCATATACGAAGAAAATTGGTGAGAAGTGAAATTATGAACATAGAGGAAAAAAATATAATGAAAAATAGAGAGTGATAGATAACATGTCCATGATAATGTTAATGAATTCGAAACCATAAATTAGTTTTGGATAGATAAGACTATTAATCCAATAGTATTGAATTCCATAATATAATTATTTTTTATTTCAAGATCCCTCTCCTTGATTTGAGTGACTCTTTTACGATAAATATAGATAATCTAAGAAAATATACATACTTGATTTATTTACATTTCATAAGTAATGTTTTATACTTTGGTTGTGATTTGATTAACATCTACTTCAATATAATATCTTACTCATTGAAATGAATATTAATGACGAATATTTTTTATTCCTAAAGAACTAAAATTAACCTTTAATGCATCAAAAGCTCCACAATAGGATGAAAAGTTATTTCCCCTACTTCTCTCTATTAATCACAAATAAACATTTGTTAGGATGTGCTAAGATAATATCCAATGTGATGAAATACTAGTTTAATCTCAAAATCATCAATAATAACTCCTAAAATTAATATTTAAACATTACATAAATTACTAACCTTAAAACACTTCAAAATTTTCTCGACCAACTAAAAAACAAATAAAAAAACATCTAATGGTCCTGATCTTTTATTCTTTTGAGATTAATTTAATTTTTTTCTGCAAACATTCATCTCTCAAAAATTCACATGCCCAGAAATAAATATGTAATAATTATTTAATCTCTAAAATATGATAACCTTTTCCAAAAAAATCCAAATCACCATAAAACGAAAATAAAACCATATATAATTCCATAAGATAATTTGATTACTATTTCTCAAATAAAATCTCTTATTTGGAGAAAGTAACTTCATTTTAATTTATCATATAATGTTCCCAAAATAGGGGGAATTATTGAAAAATAAAATTAATCACATAGGACCTATATCACTTTTCAATGATATTAATCATATATTCAAAAATGTAATATCATTTTTTTCCCAATTAACTGTAATAATATTGAATATAAAATATAAAATTAACCCTAAATTTTATCATTACATTTTGACATATATTAACAAAACATGAAAGCATTATTACTCAAATATCATTCTCACTAAATCAAATATTAAAAATAAGGGTTATATATACCTCAAAATTTTATTAAAACTCAATAATATTCACCCAATGTACTCCCACAATATAAAACTTCAAAATAGTATTAATTCATTTTGACATAATATCATCCTTAAATTTATCACTATATAATAACCCTTGAATCCATATATGTGGACACCATAATCTTATAATGTACTTAATAATCCATAAACCATGCTTTTCTATCTTATTCCATAATACATCATTCATATATTTAAAGACATGAATAATTTAATATGATTCATTGATATCAAAAGACAAGAAAACATACAATCTGTTCATTTTATATGGTATTCACAGTTTCCTCATGAAACACCCTGACCATAGAAGCTCAGAGTCGGTGCATTATTTTAATAAATTGGAATGATTATACGGAATAAAATCCTGAAGGACCGATCAGTTTAGAAGTTTTTGAAATCCATACTACGTACATGAACCGTAAATTACAATTGAAACTATTTAATAAAATATAGAAAATAATTTGAGAACAAAATTATTCTACTAGTTAAACCCTACATATAAAACTTCTTAGCATCATAAGGGAAATAAAATAAAATAAATGGGTGAGATCAATTGGTAAGAAACGGTAAGAATATAATAAAATAAATCATAATTAAATATAAAAAATAATGAATCATGAATAACTAATAATACATTCCATTAAATCATAATCATGAGAATAATATTTCATAAATAAAATATGATCAAATAATGATATATAATTTATCACATGAGAAGGATACATAACCATGGATTTTATAATAGTCCAATAATAAAAAGGAATATCAATAACTAATACCATAGTGGGGGAATTCATAATTCCATACATCTTCACAATCAAAATCTATCTTCAAGATATCTATTTTCAACATGTATCCTCATGCCAATTTAAGTCTATGGGTAGAAACCCATACGATTTATGTTAGGATCAATCCTCTTAAAAATTTAGAACTACTTAGAAATAAAGGCTAAGGGTTTTTTCTACTAATTTCCTCCCATGAGACATACTTATGCATTTTGGGGCTATAGAGGTCCACTCCCATCACTTACTAAGTTCAATGGATTCCTCATATGAAAATATAAAAAACATAAACATTTTTATGAAAAAACTAGCAAACCAAATGTGAATACTTTTACAATAATCTGTGAATTTTGTCAAAATATCACATTCATAGTCAACTAATCATAAACCCTTATATAAAATAACGTAGATTTTATCATAATATATTAAATTCAATAAATTATAAAATTCAACAAATGTTGTTGACATAGATGAAAATACTCTAATAAACCATTTTAAATATCTTGATAAAATACCCATTTTCATTTAAATAATTTATTTAAAAGACAAAAATTTATAAAATAATTGATTTAAATAAAATATAGTTTTTAATAAAATTTTCCCATATTAGTTTGAAACATTTGATAGAAATTCAAAAACTAACATTTTAAAGTACTCCTGTCCTTATAAATAAATCCTTAAAACCCATTTTGAAAACATGGACATGAAAGAGAAATATTTATAAGAATAAATCTTAGAAAAAATTAAACCATTTTTTAGTTAAAGATTCTCATACATAAAACCTTAAAAAATCATTTTGAAAACATTTTTAACAAACATGTACATAGATGATAAATATTTCCCAATAAATAGTTACGTATAAAAATTATTAGATGATAATGAAATTGCGAAATTAAATTTTACCTTATGTCTGATTTCCATCGTACATGTATGAAAATACTGTACTGTGGATTTAAACATATTATTAACTTTTACCATAATCAAAATAATATTTATTACATCCTAAATGATTAATTTGTGACTTTATATTACCCATTAATTGATCATTCCATGTTAATGAAATATTTTGGGTAATTAATCTTTTGATTATCGTATGTGTTTTGACTCCTTATTCTTGATACTATTACTTATATCATGATAAAATTACATAATGTATGCATAAAATGATTTATATATCATATATATTTATTATATAAATATATATATAAATATATATAAAATATATATATGAAATGAAATAAACCATTCATGGAGACGGTAGGTCGTACGTACACCTGAACACTATTTCTATTTTCTTATCATATTGAACCGAAGAAAGTAAATGATATATATATTTATATATATTATAGTAGAATTATCATTTCATATATTTAATATTTATTCATTTTAAAAGTTTTTATAACCATTCATTAATGATTAACGTGGAAGATGAATCTCATCGCACTATGGAGATGGTAAGACATACATAAGCACACATAGTGATTTTCTTTTTAATTGGATGGATAAAAGGAGAAATATGGTAGCCATAATTATAATAATATTTCAGAAAATATTTGATACTAGATTTATTACTTTAGTAAGGAAAAGTAATAAGAAGAGGAAGTAGTTAAGAAAATGAACTTAAATAAATGGGTAAAATAATTAACTCATCCTCAGTGGACTACCTTTGGATCTCCTCTTTGGGACACTAGGGTTAGTATTTTTGGATGAAAAGGACCTACATTACATAAATACAAATGTTTGAATAAAAAACGGGTAGGTTTTTGTTCAACTAAAAGGATCAAAGTGGTGTGAGGATGTGATGGAGGAGGTGCTCTTTTATAATTGAGGTGAGGGGAACTTTTGGAAATTCTCAAAATATTAAAATATAATAAGACTATTTTAGATCTGAATACTTACAAATGGTTTATAAATGAAAATTAAAAGAAATTTTTGACAATATCATATCCCATTGTGATTATTTTACATTTTTTTATTTTTAAATAATTTAATAATATATTAAATCAATAATATATCATTATTGTCAAATTTAATACTATTCATATGACTTTTCTTTAAATAAATCATTAAAAAGTGTTAATTTGAATATAATGAATTCAAACATCTATAGTAAATCGTATATATCTAAAAAATAAATTATACACATTAACTCATCTGTAATAAATCAAAATTCATAATTTTAAATTGAGTTATTTCATTTTTATGTGAATTAAATATATATTGTTTTAACATTGAATAAGACATTAAGGTAATTATATAATTTCTAAAAAATAAAAATAAACTTATATAATGAAAGAAATTTCATTATAATCAAAATAAATATTTATCTTCGTCCATTTCTTGATTTTTCCCTATATGGAAACATAAAAGTTATTAAATATAAGAGAGTGATATTTTATAACTATATTTTCTTTAAATAATATTTAATTTACTCTCATAGAAAAGTGTACATTAAATAACTCAAAATAGATTATAATTTTATAAGGGTCAAATATAATTCATAATTTTATTTAAAAGTTTTATTTTTATTTTAAATCCTTATATTTTTAATTTAACCCATATTTAAACTCTTTAACTCTTACCATGAAAAGTTGGCTTCATACTCTTTGGAATTAAAATAGTTACAATAAAATTCCAAAAATATCCTTGAATCTATCATTTATGATATATTTAACCTTATTCTAGTTAATTGGATTAATTTTATATTTTTATGAATTATATATCATTTTATAAAATATTATTAATTATAAATTATCATTTTTTGTGAATTATGGTACTATTCATTATTTTTCTTTTTATAAATATCTTAAAAATATCATAACTTGAAACCCAACTTTTAATAAAACACTGATTTGTCAAATTTATCTATAAAATTATTGGATGTCATTGATTATATAAGGCCCCATCATTAAACATTACATAATATTCAGTTTTAGTCAATAAGATTACATTCTATCATATTGAGGATCTTTTTAGGTTTATATTTTTATATAATTAGGTCATAACTCACGCATAACATCATACTTTTTTAAAATTAGTTTACTTATAAAATAATATACATTTATTTCATAATATAAAACTTTTAAAATAAAACATGGATTATTTTTTCATAATAGATTTTTATAACATCCAACATGACTTTATTTTTTCTCCTGCCCATCATTATACCCTGTGAAAAACATTTTAAAACATGGGATGAGAACAAAAATATCATTAAGGGGAAAAAATAAGGAAATAAATTATTAGTCCATGAATATTTTAAACTCATGAAAACATTTTCACAAAATCATACTTTTCATCCATTAAACACAAACTCTTTATCTTACCACATGAAATAATAATATTCCTATAAAACTCCATAGAAATAATAAATAATAAAGGTAACATATGGAATATATATCATTCCTACTTTGTATCACTCATTGATACATAAGGATTAACTTTCATTGTTACATTTGGAATATATATCTGAGTATATTTCCTTAATCTCATAAGAGAAACTCAACTGGTTAACTCCATCTCATTAACCAATGAAATGGATAGCTATCCTGGGCCCAACCGCCCCTTTTTTATCATGTAATCACCCATATTCATAAACTATTCCCATTAACAACAACATAATCAAAACATATAAAACATGAATAAAGGAAAAATAACATTCCTACTTTGAAATCACTTTTCATTTTTACAAAGCCATGCACTAAAAAAATGAAAACACATTATTTACAAAATTAGTAAACTTGTAAATGAAGTATAAAAATATTAAAGATACATAATATTTTTAAGATCTTTTAATGTTGTATAATATTAATTAAACATTTGTTTGTTTTAAAAAAACAGTAGAAAGAGTAACTTTTAAAGAGGTTTTTAAAATAAAGTATCTTACATTGACTCTGACTCATCACGCATAATTTTTATCTTCATAAATAAAAAACATTGGTTAATTGTTTAATTTATTAAGAAATTTTTAAATTTTTAGTATTACTTTAATATGACTTATTATCATGTTATATAAATTAATAAATTATTTATGTTTACTTCGGGCACTTTGTCAATATTTGGTACTCGAGTCTAAAATGTATTAGAAATGATTTCTATAGTCGAAGTTGTATTTATCCCATCATCTAAAGAATAATATTAAAAATATAATAATCACATATAAATATTAATTATACTTTTAAATCAAACAATTTATGTATGGTTTCAGAAAATGGACAAGTTTATAATCATGGAGATGGTAGGTCATACGTACGCAAGAGTAACGGTCCAATTTTTCATTGATCATTATCAAAAGAAGATAACTATTATTTTATATTTATAGAATCATCATAATATCATAAATAAAATATTAATAATTTTGATAAAATTATATATATCATACTTGGGATGTGGTGAAGAAAAACTATTCACATCGCTTCGTGGAGGTGATAGTTCACATGTACACACGAATGATGTTATAATGTTTATGTGCATGGAAGGTAATAAATTAATTGAAATATGATTTTATTATAATGATAAATACATCATTAATATCAAATATTAACTTTAATTCCATCATAATCACTAGTTTTGAGAGATGGTAATGGAAAACTAGTTATATCGTTTCATGGAGGTGATAGTTCACACGTACACACGAACAATTAATTATTTTTCCGTTTGATGGAAGTGGATATTGATTTTGGTGATGATATAAAATTAGTAAAATATCAGTATATTTATTATATTTTAGTTATTATATCATCATTGTTTAATAATATTTGAAGATATTGAAATAAGAAATAAAACAAAAACACTTAAGCAATGATACCTTTCCTTTGGACAATATCATTTGATTAACATGTTAACACCACTAAAGAGGGTTTTATGCATAATATAAGGCCTCTATAATGTGTTTAGGGATTATAGTAATGTATTGGGGTAGATATTGGACGAACTAAATTTGTTTTGAGGTGTGATGAAATCTGAAGAAGTAATGGCCTTTTATAAGAGAGGGGTGGGGAACTCATGGAAATATTTAAAATATTAAATTAATATAAATTAATATTATTTTCATAATGGGTAAAATTTTATTTATTTTTAATATAGTATTATTTTTGGAGGAATCCCATTCATCCAATAGAAATTATACATGTTTTTTGTTTTTTTAATCCTTAAATTTTTGTTTTGACCCTTATTTTACACTTTTAATTCTTACCATGATACCCTGTAATTTACACATTGAGGGTAAATATAATTACTAGAAATTTGAAAAAGACTAATAAATGAGTCATTTATGAAAAAAACACTTATAATTTTTTTTGACTAATATTATAATTTTATTAATTCTATATCATTTAATAAGAATTCTATATTTAAAAATATCATTAGTATCAATTTTCACACTATTTATTTCATGACTTTTTAAAAATATTATAACAATAATATATTTTGGAAAAAAATAAATTAACACATCCCGAATAGGAAAATTTATCCATCAATTTCTTTTATGTAATAAATTATATCAAATTATCTTTATTTTAACATTTTTAAGAGAATTTATTTGGTTCTTCCATTAATGAAGCAATTATTGTATCATCATTGTGTCACAATTTAATTTAAATATTTTCCCTAAAAATTTTAATAAATTACGATGATGTGAGTAATCCTTTTATATTTATATATACTATTTATATTTGAAGATATATCCTATATAACGCCATATTAAAAATACTTTACTTGTTAAAAACAAGGGTGTGGAAAAATTTGTCTTCTCTTTGAATATAATATTATAAATATCTTAAAGTAATCAAAGTGGGTCCAAGTGGACATAAAATTGTCCCAATTATAATTTTTTTTGATAATAACTCATCCAATGAAATTATTATATGTGTCATGGTAATTTATAATATTAATGTTACACCCAATTACCCGATTTACCCTTAATCATTGTAAAAATAACAATTACTAAAGTTAATATTCATAATTTTAAAAAATTAATTTTATACTATTTGATCATAATTTTTTTGATGATTATAACATTTTATTTAATTTTTTAGAAATTTAAAAAAACATGTGGATAAAATTAATTTAAAATTAATCTCATTGAAGGAATAGGAAAACATGTTTTTAATGTAAAAGCATTCAAATGTCCATAAAGATTTTATATCCAATTTGAATGTGAAATTGATTTAAATTAATTAACCTATATTAAATGATAAAAACTTAATCTAATTATCCTTTAAAAAAATTAAAATTATGATCTAACTATATAAATAAATTAGTTGAAAAAGTAGTTTTTAAGTCAAATACAGTATTTATCACTATTCATTAAAAAATAAATCTTATCAGAAAAAATAAAAAATCCTCCATATTAAATTTTAAGTTACCTCTTCCAAATAATGATATTATTTTGTAAATTATATTTTATAAATGATAAAAAAGTATATTTAAAATATGTGTTCAATCAAATGGTCGAAAAACTACCATTTTTGAGACATACTTCATTTATGAGTAAACTTGGATTTGTTCTTATATAATGTCTAAAAACACATAAAATAAATTTTAAACATTATATTAAATATATTAAATATATAGTTCATTAATATAATCAAACAAGAGTGATATAAGTATTTATAAAACACACTTGTGCACATTAAAATAGTTTTTAGTAAAACATTACCTTTAATTTTAAAAAGTGTCTTACATTAATTCATAATTAATTTTTCACCAAAGAATTATGGGTAAATGTGTAAAAAATATTTTTATAATTCCATTAATACTACTAATTCCATTTAATCTAATGAATATTTTATAACAAAAACATTTAAATAATAATATTTAATTATTCATTTAAACATGATGTGCCGTATCATGTACGCTATTGAAAATAGACTTATTTTTTTCAAAAAAGTTAGGGATCCTATATTCTACCCATTTAATAAATTTATTCCTAAAAATTTGAGCTTGTGACAGAAAATCATCGTTTGTTAATTTTAAAAATACATTAATTGAAATACCACTTTGAAACTAGGGTCAATAAAACATTCACTTTAAAAGAAAGAAAGAAAAGTACGATGGTTACCTGATATAACACATAATAGGTTTCCATGTTACAAAACATGGAAATGTATGTTAAAACTAACCATCATATTCTAATGGAGAGTGATATAAATCCTGATCAGGATAAATCTAACAATAAAAAACCATTAGTTTTTTACTGGTTAAAAGGTCATTGATTCCTTAGTATGAAAAGTAAATGAATATTATTTTTTATAAAATAATTTTCATTGAGTTGATGAATTTATTTACTTCCATGATTAATAAAACAAAGAAATATAATTACTTGAAATTTATAGTTTTAACTATAAATCAAATTCCACCAAAAAATATCTTTTTCTTTAAATGATGAGTATTGAAGATGAATTTTTGACACCTGATACACTAGAATCAATTTATAGAGAATCAAATATTCCAAAAAATATTATCTTTATATTTCTGATATCTTGAAACATTTTCCAAAACCATAATTTTTAGTAAAAGTCATTATAATTTCCTACAAAGAATAATCCTTTATATGATTAAAAACTACATTAATCTCTAAAATTCTACTGTAATACATGAAGTTAAATATCGACCATCCAACAAATCACTATCCTTAAAATTACTCCAAAATGTTATACACTAATATGGAAACCCAAAAATATAAATTATTTTATCTAATAATCATTAAATATATATTTTATGAATTATCTCTAAATAAAATCAATCACTATTAATGTATCATACCAGAAATTTAATTTCGTAAATTACATAATCTCTATGAAATACTAATTATTTCCATAAATAACTTGAATCACCATAAATCCACAATAAAATCATATATTATTCCAAAATATAATTCAAAATTTACTCCTCAATGGTAATCCCATAGTTCTATATTTATCATAATCACATTAAGTTCCAAAAATAGTGTACGTCTTATAAAATTACATCTATCACTTAATGCCAATTTTTTTTTCCAATACAATGGATATCAAATTGATAAAAAATAACATCCAAAAATAAAATAATTCTTAATACATCACGTTTTTTTATCTAAAAGGACATATTCATACTTACCTAGGACTTCATGTAGGCCAATGGTAGAAGATACACCCATATCTCCCTTTGGTAGTGGGTTCGATTAGTGAGGCCTTTCTGAATGTGACGACTTGTCACATGGTCTTCCAGTTGTCCTTTTTCAAAAAAAAAACAATATAATTATTATAACATTCCAAAAACACCATAACGTCCTAAAAAACAACAATATATTTTTTAACCTCAATGTTTATCCCATACCTTTCATTTTTCATCCTAAAAAGTAATGACCCATAATTACCGCAAAAATGAATGTCTCCAAAAAACCATTATTCACATTAGAATTGCATAACATAAATCCTAAAAATGTGTTTATAAGACATTAAAATTATGATCAAACTAAAAAATATAAACTCAAGATAATATTACTAACTCTTTTGAAAACATCACAATCTCCAAAAAAATTTAAACCATTATTTGATACCAACTATAAGGAATAAAAAGTAAACATTACATAATCTTGAGTATTAGTTGAGATTTTAAATTCTATAATATTGAGGATCTTTTCCAGTTTAGAGTTTTATATATTTAGTTCATAAATCCTACATTTCATCCTACTTTATTACAAGTAGGATACTTCTAAAATAGTGTCCTTATCTTTAATGATATTAATCTTTTAAAATAATACATGGATTCTTCTTTCATATCATATTTTCTTAACATCCAAAAAGAATTCATTATTTCTCCTACCCAAACTTATACCCTTTGAAAAAATTTTAGAAGATGGGATGAGAAGAAAAAACTCAATAAGGGACATAAAATAAGTAAATAAACCATTCTTGTATGAATATTTTAAAGACATGATAATGTTTTCAAAAAATCACACATATCACCCATTAAACATAGATTCTTTATCTTAGTATATGAAATCATAAGATTCCTATAAAACTATATAGAAATAATAAATAATAAATATAACTTGTGAAATCTATATCATTCTTATATAGTATATTTCATGGACACATAGGAAGTAACCTTCATGGTTACATTTAGAATACCCATCACAATATATTCCCTTAATCTTTTAGAAAAAACCCAGTCAATTAACTCCATCTCATTACCAAAAGAAATAGAGCTATCATAGGATCACTAGCCTTCGTTTTATCACTAAAACAACCATATTCATAAACAATTCCCAAGAAGCATAACATAATCATAGGACACCAGACATCCATAAAGGAAATATAACCTTACCACTTTGAAATAAATTTTCATTTCTTTAAATTTATTCACTCAAAAATGAAAAAACATTTTTTGAAAATATAATGGTAAAATTTTAAAGGAACAATATAAAAATTAAATTAATATAAAATTGGGAAGATTTGTTCTTGTCTTATAAGATTCAAAAAATCCATTTGGATTTTATAAAAAAATTTGAAAGTGTATCTTCTAAAGAGGGTTTTAAAATAATATCCCTTACCTTGAGTCTAACTCGCCACATACAATATTTATATTCAGGATTAATAATATTTGGTTAATTATTTAATTTCATAAGAAAATTTTTAATTTTTATTATTTCATTTATATGGTTTATAATCATGTAACAATGATTACTTAATTATTTATGTTCACATCGGTCACTTTGTCGATATTCGGTACTCGATTCCAAAAATAAATGTAAAATGATATACATAGTCAAAGATGTCATTATTTCATAATATCTATAATAAAATTCATTAAATAATAATAAATTTTAAACATTAATTATACTTTTAAATCAATCCATTTATGTATGGTTATGAAAAATGAACAAAGTTACAATCATAGAGACGGTAGGTCGTATGTACACATGAGTGACATTACCATTTTTCATTGATCATTATGAAAAATAAGGTAATTATTAGTTTATAATTAAAGGATTATAATTATATCATAAATATAATATTAATAATTTATTTATACTTATATATTTATATTATACTTTGGATGTGTGAAAGAAAAACGAATCACATCGCTTTGTGGAGGTGATAGCTTACATGTATGCACAAACGACGTTATCATTTTTATTTTCAAGTAAGGTAAAAAAATAATTGATATATTATTTTCATATTATTATAAATAATTCAGGAATATCCTATATAAACATTAATTCAATCATAATAATCATTCTTGAGATATGGTAACTGAAAAGAAGTTATATCAGTTCGTGGAGGTGATAGATCACACCTACGCAGAAACGATTAATTCATTTCCCTGTTGATGAAAGTGGAGATGGATTTCCATGATGATAATAAAATAATAAAAAATAATTATATTTAGGATACTATAGTTATTACTTCATCATGGTTTAATAATATTTTAAGGAAGTGGAAGAGGAAATAAAAAAAAAATGTAATGCCCCGGACCCCTATGGTCCATTCCTTTTAGAAAATCTGGTGTCTGAGGTGTTCCGGGAGGACAAGGTGACTTATCCTCAACACTTCGACAAATTTTGAGTTGATGAACAATATCTCCAGAATGGTGAGGTTCCAATGGTGACCTCTTTCCTTTTCCAAATGTGGATTTCATGAACAATGTTTCCAGAACGGTGAGGATCCAACAGCGACCTCTTTCCTTTACAAAATTTTGAGTTCATGAACTGAGTTTCCAAAACGGTGAGGTTCCAATGGTGAACTCTTTCCTTTGACAAATTTTAAGTTCACGAATAGTGTTTACAGAATGATCAAGTTCCTACGGTGACCACTTTCCTTTTCCAAATTTTGAGTTCATGAACAGTGTTTCCAAAATGGTGAGGTTCCAACGGTGACATCTTTCCTTTACCAAATTTTGAGTTTATGAATAGTGTTTCTAGAATTGTGAGGTTCCAACGGTGACCTATTTCCTTTTCCAAATTTTGAGTTCATGAACAGTGTTTCCATAATGGTGAGGTTCCAATGGTGACCTCTTTCCTTTGGAAATTTTTGAGTTCATGAACAATGTTTCTAGAACGGTGAGGTTGTAACGGTGACCTCTTTCCTTTGCCAATTTTTTGTGTTCAAGAATAGTGTTTCCAGAACGGTGAGGTTCCAATGGAGACCTCTTTGCTTTACCAAATTTTGAGTTCATGAACAATGTTTTTAGAATGGTGATGTTCCAACAGTGACCTCTTTCTGTTTAAAAATTTTGTGTTAATGAACAACATTTCCAGCTTCCTACAGTTTCGCCCCTTTGATGTTTTCTATGAAGTAATATGTATTTAAAGCCTTTTTAAGGACTCTATGGCCGATTCAAAGGCCATAAATCCTATATTAATTTATCTAAGGCTCGGTATGCTTTTACATGGTCAAAATTCATGGTTTAATGCGATCCGTTTTTAATGGAAAATTAAGAATATCTTAAACAACAGCTCCGTTAAATCTTCTAAAGGCATGGTATATCTTCCTCCCTAGTTCTTCTTCATTGTTCCCAGTTGTGAGATGCTCAAACATTTCATTCCATCCTATTGGATTTGCACAATCAATCTTTCTTCCTTGGATTGGTTCCACTCTGTTTTGATGCAAACAAGAAGTATCAATCAATCTTCGATATATGGTATGATATATTGCCATTCTTTTGGGTTCAAATCCTTATATTTCTCCTTTTCCTTTTCATTGAATGGTATCTCCATGTTCCTAATATACGTTTCATGGGTGTTGACCAGTGTGGTGGTGTGTCTGCATCCTCGGTTGAAAACAGTTGTCACAGGGGGGGATCGTAACAAGTGTTGTGGCTCATTCTCATATAAAGAACGTTAAGAACCATTTGAGGTAGAGGATTATTTTATTTTCTTTTATTTTACATGAAAATTTATAGTCATCATGTTTTAACCCACTAGATCTCAATGGAATTGACATAATAAATATTTTACCAGGATAAATAAATTGATATCGATCATATGTTATTGCATCTTAATTTTCTAGATAGTGTGATATCTATTCATTCTTTGATAAGATTTTAGTTCTTGATGGAAAATGGTAAAGAATGTAAAGTAGGAATTAATTGATAATTGTTGGGATAAAGATAAAGAGACATGTAAATGAATCAGGTTCTTCTTGTTGTAATTTGATGTTAAACTAATTGGTGCAGTAAGAATGGTTAATTATTTGTGATAGATTACTGTTTAGGTTTCCTGAAGATGTAACCTACGAATAATAAATCAGTTAATCGAAGATGGATTAAAGAACTGGTTTTTTGATAAAAGCTAATTCCTTATTGGGTTATGAGTTATTCTCTTGCTTGTTTAAGGGCCAAGATCCAAATTAGTTTGATGTTTGTTTTACTGCTGCTTGTGTTGTGATGTGAGCCTGGATGGTTGTTGTGATATGTGGGGGCAGGGAGGCCTAGTGGTTATGGAAGAAGCTGATGCTTAGAGTGGTGAGATGCATCAGTTTATCCAAGTGGGTGTCGGGGAGGACACTAGGGATGATGAAATGGGTTGGATGTGAATGTTTGGATGCCTGCTGATTCTTATTGGTTGTTTATATTCTTTACATTTCTCACTACTCAATGCAGCTGGTCTTGCTTACCCTTCTTTAGAAAGGGGAGAAGATGCATGAGGTATGCCATGTGCTTTCTGTGTTTATCTTCTCAAGGGAGGATTGTTATACGATCTTACTATAGACGACAAAGACTCGACGGGTAGTTCATCTACTCACTGTGTAAATACCCCCTGTGTTACGTGGCATAGAATATTTTTCTATAATGCCTAGGAATATGGGAATGTTATACTATAAATTTGTTTTTGAATAAATGATGTTAACCCATGGGGTTGGAGCTTACTCGGACACAATGTTGATGAAAACAGACTTTGAGTGTGATGCTAATGAAATTTAATGTGGAATTGTTATTGGTTAATTAATTTTTAAAGAATAATTTAACGTAAAGCTCAAATTATAAAAAGGGAATGATGTAATGTAATAAAGATATTTAAATGGTTGTGTGCTTATAGGATACCTAGTCCTAGAAGTTGTAGCTGAGAGTCCAAGAGACGTTAGATGTAGTTGAGTCTAAGACTAGGTTATCCCCCTAGTGTGCTTGTGAGATATAGTATATTCTATATTTTTTTTATACACTACTGCACCCTGTCTGTTAGGGAAACTGATACTCCGGGGATTCTGAGCCTTATGGGGTGTTTTCCCCAACATTCCTGTGGAAGGATGGATGGATGACTACCCCCTTTGGCCCCACTCTCTTATCTTGGTAGTTACTTATACTAGTAGGAACATAAGTTAGTTTCTCCCATATATGTGTGTAGAGGGTTATAATGGATTTTGGTTATTCACCCACATATATTATGGATATAGTTTCCTAAGGAAAACTATAGGTGTAACTTGTGTAGGTTGTGATGTCTTAAGGATCCTTACTTGGTGTTTGGGATATAATGGATTGAGGGTTAATAGTCGACATATGATACACATTATGCGAGCTGTGGTGGCTCCCAAAAACCAGCTGGTTACTTTTATTACATGTACATGGTGGTTTTTTTCATGAGGTGCATGTTGTGGTGCTTCGCCCAGGGGTCTGCGGGCAAGCCTTTTAGAGAGAGATGCTTAAGACGTGTGACGTTGGGGAAAAGCGGAAAACCAGTGGGGAAGTAGTAGTAGGGTACCCTTGATATTATTTATTTTATTATATACTCTTTAATGATATACTTGGTGAGAGTGTCCATGGTGAGGTTGGGAACTTAGTATACATATTTAGGTGACGAGTTAGTTTCACATGCAGTTCACTGTGCTTTATCATACTTTCTTTACTTTTGCACAGGAGCCTTAGGGGAGGATCCTTCTGAGTATACTATTATACTCACCCTATGTATATATAAACTATTTTTCATGTCACTTAGAGAAGGTTGGAGATCAGGATGTTTACAACTAGCTTGGGGTTGTAGGAGATGTTCGGGCTTCATGGTTGCTGTTGATTTTACTTTCTTTTGGGAACTTTCAGTTTCCCCTTTTAGTTGTAGTAGTTTTCTGTAACATTACATATGTGTTCCTGGGATCTCATTTATATTGTTTTTTGATTTAGAGTTTCTTGGTTTCTATCTTATATCTCTCTTTCGCATGTATTCTCTTCAAGGGTAATTCCATCCATCTGTGTGTTTACTCAACCCACAGTGCTAGTCGCCAACCTGGGGCCTACTGGAGGCAAGAATCGAGGGTAATTATCTCCCTTCCCACATTTCCGACCTAGGAGGTGTACACATTGTGGGGAGGGGTTCATGACCGAGTGGTATCTGAAGGAGTTTGAGGGATATGATGGAGTTTGGTGTTAAGTACAGGTGATGTTGCATGGGTTGGTAGGGTAACAGTGTCAGTCGTGTTTAGAAAGTGATGTAAACACTGGAGACCGGCTGGCACATAGGCATTTAGGGCCCCCTATGATCTGATGTATAGACCTTTATGTTGAAAATGGCTACTAAATGAGGTGATAATAGTTGCAGGGTATAGACCTAGGAAAGGATCATGCATCATTATTCTTTGTGCCTGTGTTTGAATGGGTAGACCATGGGATATGTTAACCTAAAATGAATAAAAGAAAATAATTAATTAATTAATGTTGAGTCTTCCATATTACAGGTTTAGGAGCTCAAAATATTCGTTATTTTGCAGGTATGAATCTAGGTCGATGTCCTCATCAGTATCCCATAGAATATGTCCAGCAGATCACCAAAGGTTATAGGATGACAACAGTGAGACTTGGAATAAGACACTCCAAGAGTTTTAGTGCCATGGTTTGAAGAAGTAATAGGGCTCCATTTTAGATGTAGTCACAGAAGACTGGTTAGAGGAGGTCAAGATAATCTTCAGTTCGATCCATGCTCAGAAGGAGCACTAGGTGTCCTTGGTTGTGATTATGCTACATGGAGTATAGAGGTAGTAGTGGTTATTATTCCTTGGGGATCACGAGGAGTTAGTAATATCATGGGAGGAGTTTCGAGACAGGTTTAGAGTCGAGTTTCTTTCCTCGAACATGAATTTGTCCAGTCTCTAGGAGCTTATTACCCTTTGACAGGGGAGATCCAGTGTGAAAGAGTTTGGAATCAGTTTCAAGAACCTTTTATGATATTCTTCGAACCTATTTCCAGATAAGGAGGCCAGGGAGAGGCCTTTCAAGAAGGCTTTGTGTCCATATATCTAGCGCCAGGTCACCCCATTTATGCTGAAGACATATCATGAGGTGCTGGAAAGGGAAGTGATCATCTAGAGGACTTTGGCCAGAACCGGATCATCACGATAGGGGTGTCATCATGATTCCTCACGAAGTAGAGATGTGGTCCAAGGTTCCCAGTTTTCATGGAGGTAGAGTTTTCGTTCAGTCGGGGGTAGGTCCCAGCCCTCAGTATCTCATTTCTCTAGAGGTAGTATCTCTTAGGACTATTCCAAGTGATTAGGTGCATGTTTTTTACTGTGGTTGAGGTCATCAATAGTGAGTGTGCCTGACCTTTTAGAACAGTCATTGTGTTCCTAGTGTTCCTCTCAAGGTTCCTCCGTTGAGGCAATTCCATTCGAGGAAGCAATAGCAGGTTGCACCAGCTTCAGATCAGCAGAGGGTATATGAAGTAGGCAGAGGATGGACCTTTGATGCTCCCCATATTTATATAGAAGAGTGCAGTTGTGGTGGTGGTCTTCATCAGGGTCAGGGAAGCCATGAAGGAGGTCGTGGTCAGCTTCATGCTTTAGTGTTTCCAGTGCCAGGTGAGCCATACATCGTTCAAGGTACTCTTTTATTTTTTTCTACCTTGGTGTATACCTTGTTTGATATAGGAGTGACACACTCCTTCATATCACCTACCCCTATCCATGCTTTGAGACTTGAGGTAGAGAGGCTTGCAGTGCCCTTGGCATTGACTATGTAAGTATGAGGTTGAGCTGACTTGTTTGAATTATGTTGAAATTGTGAGATAGTGTTGGGGAAGAACCGATCTTGGGGAGATTTCCTATGTTTTTGAATACAACCCTATGATTTCATCCTCGACACAAATTGGTTGTATTTAGTGTTGGATATTGTGGATTGCTTCGGGAGGCAGGTTATGTTCTTCGATGCAGATGGAGATCCAGTGGTGTTCGTTGGCGAGAGGGACAATCAGATGGGTTAGAGGCGTTTTCCATCCTTATTATCCATGATGGCTTAGCTGATGTTGAGTTTTTTAGAGGTTCAAGAGTTGGTGTTTCCTAGGGTTGTAGAAGAGTACCCTAATGTCTTTCCAGAAGATTTTGTAGCCTTACCCCCTCGATGAGAGATCATGTTTGGGATCGAGCTACAACTAGGAGCGTCTCCAATATCTATGTCTCTATATAGGATGACCCCTTCTGAGTTACGAGATCTATGTATACATATTTATGGTCTATTACAGTTTGTTTTGGTTTGGCCGAGTGTGTCACCGTGGGGCACACCAATTTTGTTCGTAAAGAAGGATGATGGAAGTTTGTTGTTTTGTGTCGATTATCGTTGCTTAAACTAATTGATAGTGAAGAATCACTATCCACTTCCACGTATTGATGATTTATTCGATCAAATGAAGGGAGAAAGTTGGTTCTCAAATATGGACTTATGGTCAAGATATCATCAGATTCATGTGAATGATGAGGATATCCCGAATACTGCTTTTCGTTGTCATCATGGGAATTATGAGTTCATTGTAATGCCATTCTGAGTGAAAAATTCTCCAGATGTGTTCATGGTATTGATGAACGCTGTGTTCCATGAGTTACTGGACAAGTTCGTGGTGGTTTTTATTAATGGAATCCTTGTGTACTCTATGTTTAAGGAGGATAATGTAGAGAATCTACACGCTGTTTTGGGAGTTCTTTGTCAACATTAGCTATTTGGGAAGTTGTCAAAATGTAATTTTTTGGCTCAAGAAGTCCGTTTATTGGGGAATTTTGTGTCCCAGTGGAGAGTAGTTGTGGATCTATCCAAGATAGAAGTAGTTTTGTCATGGGAAGCCCCCAAGACAGTGTCATAGGTGTGAAGTTTCCTTGGTCTCGCAGGTTACTACAAGAGTTTCGTAGCTGATTTCTCTCGATTTACGAAACCTCTGACAGCATTGACTAGGAAGGATCAGACATTCATATGGACTAATTAATGTCAAATAGATTTTGAGTATCTAAAGGAGAAGTTATTAAGTGCTCAAGTTCCCTGTCTTCTAGCTAAGGGAGTTCAGTTTGATGTTTTCTACGATGATTCATATCTGGGATTAGGCTGTGTTCTAATACAGCAAAGATTAGTTGTTTCTTATGGGTCTCTGTAGTTACATCCCCATTAACGTAACTATTCCACCCATGATCTTGAGTTGGCATCCATGGTGTTTGTTCTGGAGTTTGGGAGACATTACCACAATTGTGAGTGATTTGTTGTTTTCACCAATCATAAAAGACTAAGGCATGTTTCAACTAGTGGGACATAAACATGCGACAACATTGGTGGATGGAGTTATTATAGGAATACGTCTTCAAAATACCATATACACCTGGAAAGGGCAATGTTGTAGAAGAAGCGTTGAGCAGGAAGTCACGTGGTGATGCAGTGAGTGAATCTGGTGATTCATGGAGAGTAAGGGAAGAAATGTCAGCTTTACATCTCGATATGAGGGATGTTGGGGGAAGAGGTTGTCTTTTTTCAGATGATGCGGTAGTCATATCTGGTGTAGCAGGTGAAAGAGTCCCATTTGGGGGATCTTGAGGTGGAGGTCTGGAGAGGCTGAGTTGTTTGTGGTGAGTCCCATGATGGTTGGTTTGAGGATGAACAACACCGAGTGTTGTATCATGGAAGCCTTTTTGTTCCTTTAATGATGCACGAGATGGTTCTCTGAGGGTTCCGTAGTTCCCCTTTAGTGGTGAATCCTAGCAAGAAAAAGATGTTTCGAGCCTTGAGGAGCCAGTTTTGGTGGCCTGGGCTAAAGCGTGAGATTGCAGAGTTTGTGTCTCAATGTTTGGTATTTCAGGGGGTGAAGTCCAAACACTGTGTTCCTGGTGGTCTGCTCTATCTATTGGATAATCCTCGGTGGAATTGGGAGGACATATCAATGGACTTTGTTTCTGGTTTATCTCGAGCTATGGGAGGACATGGTGCAATTTGGGTGGTAATGGACCGTTTAATAAAATCATCTAACTTTATAGAAATCAAGGAGTCGATCTCAGTGGATGTTTTGTTAAGGAAATATCTGGAGGAGGTATTGAGACTTCATGGAGTCCCAAGGATGATTATTTCTGATCGAGATCCTCATTTCTCATCTTGGTTTTGGAGAGGTCTCCAGCATGCATTTGGTACTCAAATATTCCATAGCACTTCTTTTCATCCTCAGATGGACGGTCAGATAGAGTGGACCATTCAAAATCTTGAAGGCATGTTACGCTTTTGTATCCTGGATTTTGGAGGTTTTTGGATGAGGCACTTACCCTTGGTGGAGTTCGCTTACAACAATAGTTTCACTCCACAATATGTATGGAACCGTTTGAAGCCTCGTATGGCTGACCTTGAAATTATCTATTGCACTGTACTGGGGTTATAGAGTTAGTAATTCTCAGACCGAAACTAGTGTATAAAACAATATAGATGGTTCAAGATATTCATGAGAGGATGAAGACAATGTAGGATCGTCAGAAATCATATTCCAATCCAAGAAAGATACCCTTAGAGTTTGATGTTGGGGAACACATGTTTCTAAAGGTGACTCCCCATTGTGGGAAGTGAAGGTTTGGTCATGGGAGTAATCTTTCTCCCTGGTTTATTAGGCCTTTCAAGGTTTTGGCTCATGTTGGAGTCATGGCGTATCAAGTAGCACTTCCACCGTAGATGATCCGGATACATAATGTTTTCCATTTATCATTGCTCTGCCGTTATCTTCATGATGACTTGCACGTCATCAATTGGGGAGAGAGTGATGTTGATGACGATGAGACCTTTGTAGAGCAACATGTGGAGATCCATGACTGAAAAGAGAAGGTGTTGCGTGGGTGTTCTATCCCCTTGGTTCATGTCTTGTGGCGACACATTGGCATGGAAGAGAGTACCTGGGAACGTGAGTCATAGATATGTGGTCATTACCCAGATTTTTTTGATGTTTTACTCTTTTCATCTAGTGATGTACCCTTGGTGGTTATAGACCATTCGTGTTTATGAGATTGATTTCTTTGGTTACTTCTTGTGGCTTTCTCTCTTTTGAGAGGTATCTTGATTGGTGGATGTTTGAGATTCTTTTCTATTTTACTTTTAGTTTGGTTTTGAATTCTCGAGGACAAGAATGTTTTGAGAGGTATCTGATTTAATTCCCCGTACCTCTATGGTCCATTCCTTTTAGAAAATATGGTCTCTGAGGTGTTTTGAGAGGACAATCTGAATTATCCCCAACACTTTTCCAAATTTCGAGTTCATGAACAATTTTTCCAAAATGGTGAGGTTCCAATGGTGACTTTTTTCCTTTGCCAAATTTTGAGTTCATGAATCGTGTTTCCAGAATGATGAGGTTCCAGTAGTGACCTCTTTCATTTTACAAATTTTGAGTTCATGAACAATGTTTCCAGAATGGTGATGTTCCAACAGTGACCTCATTCCTTTTCCCAATTTTGAGATCATGAACAATGTTTCTAGAATGGTGAGGTTCCAATGGCGACCTCTTTCCTTTGCCAAATTTTGAGTTCATGAACAATGTTTCTAGAACAGTGAGGTTCCATTAGTGACCTCTTCTGTTTCCAAATTTTGAGTTCATTAACAGTGTTTCCTTAATGGTTAGGTTTCATCGACGACCACTTTCCTTTTCCAAATTTCGTGTTACTGAACAATTTTTTCAGCTTCTTATAGTTTCGACCCTTTGACGTTTCCTTTGACATAAAATTCATTTAAAGCCTTGTTTTAAGGAATCTAAGACTGATTAAAAGGCCATAACTCCTATATTAATTTCCATAAGGCTCGGTATGCTTTTACTTGGTCAAACCACATGGTTTAATGAGATCCTCTTTTAATGGAAAATCCAACATATCTTATACCACTGCTCTATTAAATCTTATAAAGGGATGATATATCTTCATCTCTAGTTCTTCCTCCTTATTCTCAGCTGTGAGATGCTCGAACATTTCATTCCATCCTATAGGAGTTGCTCAATCAAGATTTCTTCCTTGGATTGGCTCCACTTTGTTTTGATTCAAACAAGTAGTATCGATCAATCTTCGATATAAGGTTTGATCTATCATAATTATTTTGGGTTCATCTCCTTCTGTTTCTCCTTTCCCTTTTATGGAATGGTATCTTAATATTCCTAATAAAATTTTATTGGGTGTTTACCAGTGTGGTGGTGTCTTTGCATCCTCGATTGAATACAATTGTCGTGGGGCGAGGATATTATTACATGTTTTGTGGCTCATTGTCGTATAAAGAATTTCAAGAACCGTTTGAGGTAGGGGATCTGTTGCTTATATTTTATTTTATATGCAACTGTATAGTTAGGATGTTTTATCCCCATGGATCACAATACAATTAACATTATAAATATTTTATCCAGATAAATAAATTGATATCGATCATATATTATTAACTCTTTTTTTTCTAGATATTGTGACCTCTATGCTTTTTTTAGCTTTTTGTTCTTAGTGGAAATTGGAAAAGAACGTAAAGCCAGAATTGATTGATAATTGTCTAGACAAAGATAAAGAGGCATGTAAATGAATCTGGTTCTTATTATTTTAATTTTATGTTAATCAAATTGGTGCAGTAAACATTTTTAATTATTTGTGATAGCTTACTGTTTGGGTTTCCCGAAGTTGGAACCTAAAAATAATAAATTAGTTAATCCAAGATGGATTAAATAAACTGGTTGTTTGATAAAAGATAATTCATTGTAGGGTTCTGAGTTACCCTATTTCTTGTTTAAGGGCCAAGAGGCCAATTTGTATGATGTTTTCTTTCCTACTTCTTATATTATGATGCGAGCCTAGATGGCCATTGTGATATGTGGGGGCAAGGAGGACTAATAGTTGTGGAAATAGTTAATGCATAGAGTGGCGAGATGCATCATTTTATGCTCGTGGGTGTCGGGGAGGACACTAGGGATGATATAACTGATTAGATGTTAATGTTTGGATGCTTGATGATTCTTATTGGTTTTTTATCTTCTTTACATTCGCTACTGCTCAAGGTACCTAGTCTTACTTACCCTTCTTCTAAAAGGGATGTAGATGTGCAAGGTATGCCATGTGATTTCCATGTTTAGATTCTCAAGGGAGGATGGGTCTATAATCTTTCTATAGTCAGAAAATACTCGAGGGGTAGTTCATCTACTCACCGTGTTGAGACCCCTTATGTTTAGTAGCATATAATGTTTTTATAGAATGCCTGATAATATGGGAAAGTAATGATGTAAAAAAATAATTGAATAAATAATGTTAACCCATGGGGTTGGAGCTTACTAGGATACAATTCTGAGGACAATAGACGTTGGGTGTGATTCTACGAAAATTTAATGTGGAATTGTTACTGGTTAATTAATGTTTAAATAATTAATTAACGTAATGTGCAATTGATAAAAAGGGAATGAAGTAATGTAATAATTATCTTTAAATGGTTGTGTGATTATAGGATACCAAGTCTTATAAGTGAAATCCTGGAGTCTAGGAGATGTTATCTTTAGTTGAGTCTAAAACTAGGTTATGCCCATAATGTGGTTGTGAGCTATAGTATATTCTGTACTTTTTGTGTTTCTATACGCTACTCTACCCTGTCAGTTAAGGAAACTGACACCCTAGGTATTCTATGCCCTAAGGGGTGTTTTCCCTAACATTCCAGTGGGTGGATGGATGGATGACTACCCCCTTTGGCCCCACTCTCTTCTCTTGATAGTTACTTGTGCTGGTAGGCACAACGGTTAGTTTTTCCCATATATGTGTGTAGAGGGATTTAATGATTTGTGGTTATTCACACACATATATTATGCATATAGTTTCCTATAGATTGCTATAGGTGTAACTTGAATAGCCTTTGATGGCTTGAGTATCCTTACTTGGTGTATGGGATATAATGGCTTGAGGTTTAATACCTATCGTATGATACATGTTATGCAAGCTGTGGTGGCACCTAGAAACCACCTGGTTACTTTTCTTGCGTTGCCGTGGGGTTTTTTTTGCATGAGGTGCATGTTATTGTGCTTCTCCCTGGTGTCTGTGGGAAAGCCTTTTTGGAGAGTGATGATTAGGACGTGCGACGTTTGGGTAAAGAGGAAAACCAATTGGAAAGTAGTAGCGGGGTAACCTTGACATTCATTATTATATTATATACTCTTGTAAGCAATACTTGGTGAGAGTATCCATGGTGGGGCTGGGAACTTAGTATACCTATTTAGGTGACGAGTTATTATCACTTGTTTTTTACTGTTCTTTATAATGATTTATTTACTTTTGAATAAGAGGATTTAGGGAGGATCCTACTAAGTATACTGTTATACTCACTCTATGTATAAATAAACAAATTTTCAGGTCACTTGGAGCAGGTTGAAGATTTTGCAGGTTACTAGTACCTTGGGTTGGCAGGAGCTGTATGGACTTCATGGTCACTGCTGTTTTTACTTTATTTTGGGTACTTTTAGTTTTTCCCTTTTAGTTGTTGTAATTTTTCATAACATTAAATTTGTGTACTTGGGATTTTATTTATGTTGTTGTCTAAGTTGGAGTTGGTTGGTGTCTGTCTTATCTCTCTCTTTTACATGGGTTCTTTTAGAGGGTAATACCTCCCTTCTGTGTGTTTACTATACCCTCGGTGATAGTCGCCAACTCGGGGCCTACTGGAGGCGGGACTCAGGAGGTCATTACCTCTATTCTCACATTGCCAACCCAGGATGGGTACATTGTAACGAACCGAAATTTTGAATAAATCAAGTTTCATAATTTTATGTGTTAATTTATTTTATTTTTATACTCAACAAAAATGTTTCATTTGATAACATGAGTATAATTAAAATGACACCATTGGGTTTTGACTGTTATATGACCATTGGTCAATATGACCGCTAGAAACTAAACGTTTTGATTATTGTCTCTAAATACAAGTAATATTGGTTAATTATTATAGAAAGAAGATTCGATGGCCTCACCTAGTAGTCTTGGACCAATCGAAGCCCATCTAACAGAACTTGGGAAGGAGGTAGCACCACTGGGCTTCGCTCTGGACCAAAACCAAGCCGAACTTCATCATGTGAAGCTAGAACAGAATCGCCTTCGCGAGAAGTTCAAACTGATAGAAATTACTACTCGTGCGATGTTGGCTGAGCCTCCCTCGGATTCTCTCACCTTAGCACACCATACACTTAGGTCCTATGCTGGTGTGATAAGGGGCTATGTAAGGAGACCGTAACTGCCTTGTGTAATCCTTTGTTTTAAATAAAAATTGGGATTTCTTCTTGATGATGTTTATGACTTTTCAAATATCCGGATAAATATAGTATACATATTTTTGGTGAATTTTAGAGAAAGGATATTTTAAAAAAAATTTCTGTAAACCTTAAATAATTAAAAATGTGTAATGATTTTCACAAAATGGTCTTGTACAATTATGTTCAGTACAAAATTTAGAGTCTAATAAGATCAACTTAATTTTTGATGAATAGTAAATTATGAATAGTGATTTTATGCTTAGGATTAGTAATGTGAAGAAATGGATTAGTAATATCACTTAAAGAAAGTGTTAATATAATCTAGGCACCTTGATTAAGTAATGTGATTCAATAAAATGGTAAAATAACGGTTTCATAAATTATTATTCAAGTATTAGTTTTTTTCGGTGAATAGTGTTTTTTAATTAAAAATTAAATTAAAAATATTTAGAAAATTATTTTTATAAAATGTATTTCATTTTTGAACTCAGAGCATCGATATTATGTTAAGGTAAATTTTGGGTTTCTTTCTGAAAAAAATGAATTTTTGGTGAATAGTGTATTTATTTAAAAAATAAATTAAAAATATTTTGAAAATTATTTTCATAAAATGGAGTTCATTTTTGAAATCAGAGCATTGATTTTTGGTTAAGGTGAAATTTTTGGGATTTTTCTGAGAAAAGTTGAATTTTCATTGAATAGTAAAAATACAGTTTTAGGGTTTCGGTATGTTTAATGACATCATAACGGTGTCATGATGATGTCATGAGATATTTTATGGGTTTTCCGACCAAATTTGATGAATTATTGTATTGGGGGCCCCATGTGGCCTAACTCCATGGTAAATTCCATGGGAGAGTACATGGTTTTGAGAAAAGCACTTGTGAGGTGTCCCTTGGCCATTAATACCTTGTCCCCTCACTTTCCCTATAAATACCAAGCCCTCCTCTCATCCATTCAACTCCAAAACCATCCTCAACGATGTTTGGGTCTCCTTATCTCCCAAGGAGTCCTCTCAAGGTGCCCTCAAGCCCTCAAGGTCCAAACCATTGAGTTTTAAGAGTTACATTTTAAGGTAAGGGATCCGACCTCTCTCTTTCTTTTCAAGTAATCTCTTTTATATCATTTCTTTTATGCTCCATGTTCCTATGTTGGAGGATGTTCTTTTATATTAATATTACTTCCCTTTTCATGTCCATATGATGAGAGACCCCCTATTTCTTTCATCGATTCATTTTAAGAATGTTTAAGTGGTGCCGTTAGGCTGCCGAATTTTTAAGAGATTCTTTCACGATTCTCGTTTTCAAGTTCTATTTTCTTGTCAAGTCTTTCAAGTTCCTTTTTATTATGTTGGGGATATGATCTATATATCTATCATACTGATCTTTTATGATCATATGATTAGAGACCCCATTTCATCTCTTCAATTCAGTATTTTTAAGTTTTAAGTGGCGCCGTTAGGCTGCCAAATTTTTAAGGGATTCTTTCACCTTTCTCATTTTCCAAATTTCTATTTTCATGTCAAGTCTTTCAAGTTCCTTTTTATTATGTTGGGTTATGATCTCTATACTTATAATACTGATATTCAATGTTCATATGATGAGAGACCTATTTTATCTCTTCAATTCATTTTTTTGAAGTTTAAGTGACGCCGTTAGGCTGGCGAATTTTCATAAGATAAATCTTATTTTTGTCTTCCCTCCATGTTTTTCATTTCATATGGTATGTCTTCCAAATTTCATTACCATGTTCTTATCTCCTTTATATTATATCCCTATACTGCTATATGTATCATTCATGATTGTTTGACTCATGTACCCTCTCTTTTCAATGTTTTCTAAAACCCCGAAACATAGCCATTATGCTACAAAATTTCAATCTCAAAATGTCTCTATCTTTTTCTCAAATTCTTTTATTTTATTAAGTGAATACTCAAAGATCTTTCTTCTAAAGGGGTATTCACATATATACCAAAATTTTCTATTTTAAAATCTGTTATTTATATACATGAGACCCGCTTTCCTTTTCCGTTGGTCTAAATTGACGTAAAGATTATGTCTTTAAATCAGTTTTTAAAACGTTATGATTATGAAATGAAACCCATTTATTTTATGGTATATGGGTTATTTATGAAATTTTTGATGATGATATATGTGGCTCACATGATAATAAAGACAAATTTAAGGGTGCTCCTTAATAGCGCTCCAATGCATTGGGTAATGATGTAACCACTAGAGATTACAATTTTCACGATACCTTGGTGAATAAACTTGGTAATTTTAAAATGACAGCTTGGGGATGGACCTTGGTGATATGTTCATGATTGCCTATGTTAAATTATGTAGCCACATCTTCAAGTTATGAAAAATGTTATTTTTATTATGAAATGCCTCATGATTTCTTTCTCATGCCTTAAAGTTCTTTTCATGACCTTATTGAAGTATCTTAAGTTCACATGTAAAATGTTTCTCTTGTTTCCCTTACTGGGCCTTCTGCTCACCCTTTCTTTTGATGTATGTCCCCAAGTTATGAGATGCAGTAATGAACCTAGGATGAACTTAAGGATAAGCCTTTCAAGTGTTTAAGAAGAATTTTTTATGTTTTTTTCATGTATTATGTTCCTGGTTTCCAAGACACTAAACCTTAAAGATCCTCAGTTTTGTGTAATGTAATGAAAGTTTATGTTATAAAAAGGCGGGATGCTATAGTTGGTATCAAAATATGGTTTAGTTATTTTTGTAAATTAGGATATGAAAACTTTAGGAAGAACCCTATATAAAAGTTTAAATATAGGAAATCTTCTTGGTATTTTGGTGAGTATTGAGTAAGGGGTTGCCAAGAAAATACATCCCTATATGGATACGAGCAGGTAGAGGCGGATCTGGCACAGATGTACATAGGGGTAAAACCCGAAAACACCGATTTGAGCTAGACTCGAACGGGAACTGGTACACGACAATGGGCATTGCTGCACTTTTGGTTATGACAATCCTGGGGGATATACTTTGGTAAATTCAAATGATTAGTATGAACCATTGTTAAAGGGAAAACTATAAAATAAAATAAAGATTCACATAAGAATATATGACCATGGATAACCTAGATGGGAACCTAGGGGATCACAAGTTATGGTGTACTTTTCTTCTACAAGTTTATCCTTTTATTCTTAAGTTTACTTTTCATGATTATTGGCTAAGTATTTAAGCCCCCTAATTATACGTTCTTTTCTTAATTAATGGCGGGAAATGGAAGAGCATGTCTCAACAACCAATGTGATTGGAAATGTGATGATTGACCTATTAATGTGACAGATATGATGAGAGATCAAGTTGAACATGTTGTGATTATGCCAAACCAGCTATCAAAAATCACAATTAATAATTGGTACCTAGTTGAATTCCCAAATTCATCAAGGAAGAAGAAGACAAAGTCTCTAGGATGTTCATCTGATAGAGTTGATAAGGGAAAGAAGACCCAATTTCTTTTTTCCAAAAAGTGTGGGAAGAGGCACCAAGGATAATGTCACAAAGGAACCAGGATATGTTTTGAGTGTGGGAAGATAGGACATAAAGTATCCAATTTCATTAAAAAATGGATAATGTGATGAATGTAGATAAGGTTCGATCTAATGTACCTTATACATTTCTATGCCATAAATATGGAGAAGTTAGACATTATCCAAGGAAATTCTCTCTTGGAATGGGTTAGAAGCATGATGAGCATAAACAATCTTATAGGACAAGGGAACAATACAAGTCCTATGCTGAGATGGATCATGATGACTTAAGTACATGTAACTTCTTCGCAATAATTGTCTATGTCATGTTGTATTTTAGTTCGTTCTCTATGAGCATATCTTTTATGTTTTCTAAGATCATCGAGTCACTACTTAAGATGATTTTATATCATTAAGGAAGACATCTATTGTTATGTACCACATGTTTATGTAGCGAAGCTATTATTCTTTAAAAAAAGGGTGATTAGGGGACTAAAAGAATATTATTATTTTGGAAGACGTTCAATATTTTGGGAACCCTATTTCATCGAGGTAAATAGATTACTACGGTATTTTCTTTGAGGAGTAATGGTTTATTTATATTTTGAAGAATAGATGAATTTAAGGTGAACTTATGGTATTATAGGTTACTTATGGATATGATTGATCTATCTTGGGGAAAATATGTTTAGGTTATTTACTTTTGTTATAAGATGTTTGGAGTGGTTGATGTTTTTTTGGAGATGAACAATAGAGTTTATTTTGGAAGACTATGTTATCAAATCGTTCTTGTATTTGGGTTCCAATATTAGTTTTGTTTATTTTGAGGAATTTTAAGGACCGTTCTTTATGGAATGGTCTATGATGAACTCTGGGTAGTACCGTGGAACTTTGAAGATCTAAAAGTAGTTTCCCTTCCTATGGGATTATTTCTTTTTGAAGAATTGTTTTATCTTACCATTTTGGTTTTTGGGACAATGTTTAAAGATAGAAGAAATTGATAGTTAATCTTTTGTGGATTATGTGACTCTCAAGAAGATGATTCTTTTGTTTTGAGGAGACCTAGTGTTTTAGGATGGTCATCGTTTGGAGAAAATATTTTTTTTTGTATAAACTTATTAAAGGATTAAACTCTACTTAAAGGTAGGTATATTTATTATGTTTTTATTCTATTTAGTAAATTAATTCCTCAAAATTAAGAAAAGGAACGTAAAACAAAAACGTTGTTGGTTTATATTTCCTACTAGGTAATCAAATACAATCTACACAAATCATAAGTTTGGGATTTTCTTATGGTTAAATTTCTCCTAATCATGTTTTCTATCACTCTCCCTCAGAACTAGACCCTTTTTTTCTCCTCCATGTCCATATTTTCTTACATGGAATCCTAGTGTGGGTTAACTTGGGTGACCTTTGTACTTCCCTTTCTTTCTTTTAAAGTAATAGTTTTACTGACTCCTTTTTCGATGTGGGACTTTCAATGAAATTTCAAAACCCAATTTTAAAAATTGCGATGATGCAATTTCTTAAGGGGGGAAGATTGTAACGACCCGAAATTTTGAATAAATCTTGTTTCCTAATTTTATGTGTTATTTTATTTTATTTTTATACTCAACAAAAATGTTTCATTTGATAACATGAGTATAATTAAAATGAGACCATTGGGTTTTGACTATTATATGACCATTGGTCAATATGACCATTGGAAACTAAACGTTTTGATTATTGTCTCTAAATACAAGTAATATTGGTTAATTATTATAGAAAGAAGATTCGAGGGCCTCACCCAGTAGTCTTGGACCAATCGAATCCCATCTAACAGAACATGGGAAGGAGGTAGAACCACTGGGCTTTGCTCTGGACCAAACCCAAGCCGGACTTCATCATGTGAAGCCAGAACGGAATTGCCTTCGCGAGAAGTTCACACTGATAGAAATTACTACTCGTGCGATGTTGGCTAAGCCTCCCTCGAATTCTCTCACCTTAGCACACCTTACACTTAGGTCCCATGCTGGTGTGATAAGGGGCTATGTAAGGAGACCGTAACTGCCTTGTGTAATCCTTTATTTTATATAAAAATTCGGATTTCTTCATGAAGATGTTTATGACTTTTCAAATGTCCGGATAAATATAGTATGCATATTTTTGATGAATTTTAGAGAAAGGATATTTTAAAAAATGTTTCTGTAAACCATAAATAATTAAAAATGTGTAATGATTTTCGAAAAATGGTCTTCTACAATTATGTTCAGTACAAAATTTAGAGTCTAATAATATCAACTTAATTTTTGATGAATAGTAAATTATGAATAGTGATTTTATGCTTAGGATTAGTAATGTGACCAAATGGATTAGTAATTTCACTTAAAGAAAATATTAATATAATCTAGGCACCTTGATTAAGTAATGTTATTCAATAAAATGGTTAAATAACAGTTTCATAAATTATTATTCAAGTATTAGTTTTTTCGAGTGAATAATGTTTTTTAATTAAAAATTAAATTAAAAATATTTAGAAAATTATTTTTATAAAATGGATTTCATTTTTTAAATCATAGCATCGATATTATGTTAAGGTAAATTTTTGGGTTCTTTCTGAAAAAATGAAGTTTCGGTGAATAGTGTATTTATTTAAAAAATAAATTAAAAATATTTAGAATTTTTTTTTATAAAATGGTGTTCATTTTTGAAATCAGATCATTGATATTTGGTTACGGTGAAATTTTGGGATTTTTCTGAGAAAAGTTGAATTTTCAGTGAATAGTAAAAATACAGTTTTAGGGTTTCAGTATGTTTAATGAAATCATAATTGTGTCATGATGATGTCATGAGATATTTTATGGGTTGTCCGACCAAAAGTGATGAATTATTGTATTGGGGGGCCCCATGTGGCTTAACTCCGTGGTAAATTCCATGGGAGAGAACATGGTTCTGAAAAAAGCACTTGTAAGGTGTCCCTTGGCCATTAATGCCTTGTCCCCTCACTTTCCCTATAAATACCAAGACCTCCTCTCATCCATTCGACTCCAAAACCATCCTCAATGACGTTCTGGTCTCCTTACCTTCCAAGGAGTCCTCCCAAAGTGCCCCCAAGTCCTCAAGGTTCAAACCTTTGAGTTTTAAGAGTTACATTTTAAGGTAAGTGATCCGACTTCTCTCTTTCTTTTCAAGTAATCTCTTTTATGTCATTTCTTTTATGATCCATGTTATTATGTTGGAGGATGTTTTTTATATTAATATTACTTCCCTTTTCATGTTCATATGATGAGAGACCCCCTCTTTCTCTCATCGATTCATTTTATGAATGTTTAAGTGGTGTCGTTAGGCTGCCGAATTTTTAAGAGATTCTTTCACCATTCTCGTTTTCAAGTTCTATTTTACTGTCAAGTCTTTCAATTTCCTTTTTATTATGTTGGGGTACGATATCTATATCTATCATATTGATCTTTTAGGATCATATGATGAGAGACCCCATTTGATCTCTTCAATTCTGTATTTTGAAGTTTTAAGTGGCGCCGTTAGGCTGCCGAATTTTTAAGGGATTCTTTCACCTTTCTCTTTTTTCAAAGTTCTATTTTCATGTCAAGTCTTTCAAGTTCCTTTTTATTATGCTGGGGTATGATCTCTATATCTATCATACTTATCTTATATGTTTATATTATTAGAGACCCGATTTTATCTCTTCAATTCATTTTGTTGAAGTTTAAGTGACGCCATTAGGCTGCCAAATTTTCATAAGATAAATCTTATTTTTGTCTTCCCTCCATGTTTTTCATTTCATATGGTATGTCTTACAAATTTCATTACCATGTTCATATCTCCTTTATATTATGTCCCTATACTGTTATATGGGTCATTCATGATTGTTTGACCCATGTCCCCTCTCTTTTCAATGTTTTCTAAAACCCCAAAACATAGCCGTTATGCTATAGAATTTCCATCTCAAAATGTCTCTCTTTTTCTTAAATTATTTTATTTTATTAAGTGAATACTAAAAGCTATTTATTCTAAAGGGGTATTCACATATATAACAAAATGTTCTATTTTAAATTCTTTGATTTGCATACATGAGACCCGCTTTCCTTTTCCATGGGTTTAAAGTGACGTAAACATCATGTCTTTAAAGCAGTTTTTAAAACGTTATGATTATGAAATGAAACCCATTTATTTTATGCTATATGGGTTATTTATGAAATGTTTGATGATGATATATGTGGATCACATGATAATAAAGGCAAATTAATGGGTGCGCTTCGATAGCGCTCCAATGCATTGGGTAATGATGTAACCACTAGAGATTAAAATTTTCACGATACCTTGGTGAATAACCTTGGTAATTTTCAAATGACACCTTAGGGATGAACCTTGGTGATATGTTCAAGATTGTCTATTTTAAATGTTGTAGCCACATCTTCAAGTTATGAAAAATGTTATTTTTATTATGAAATGCCTCATGATTTCATTCTCATGCCTTAAAGTTCTTTTCATGACCTTATTGAAGTATCTCAAGTTCACATGTAAAATGTTTCTCTTGTTTCCCTTACTGGGACTTCTGCTAACCCTTTAATTTGATGTATTTCCCCAGGTTTTGAGATGAAGTAATGAACGTAGGATGAACTTAAGGAGAAGCCTTTCAAGTGTTTAAGAAGAATGTTTTATGTTGTTTTCATGTATTATGTTCCTGGTTTCCAAGACACTAAACCTTAAAGATCCTCAGTTTTGTGTAATGTAATGAAAGTTTATGATATAAAAAGGCGGGATGATATATACACTTTATGGGGGGGGGGGTCATGAAAAAAACGCTTAAAAATTTGATACCGTTCATTCAGACAGTCTCCTTTGATTAACACATTAACACCAATAATAATGGTTTTATTCGTAAAATAAGGCCTCTCAAATGTGGGTAGGGATTATAGTAAAGTATTTTGATAGATCTTGTCCAATCCAAATAGTTTTTTAGGTGTGAAGAAATGTTATGAAGTAGTTCCCTTTTATAAGATAGGGGAGGGGAACTCATTGAAAATTTTAAAATATTAAATTTAAATAATATAATACTCTTTTTAAAATGGGCCAAATTTTATTTATTAAGAATATATGATGGTTTTGGGTCGATTCAACTTCATCCAACATAAATTATACTTGTTTGAATTTTTTTAATCCCTATATTTTTTGATTTAGCCTATATTTTACCCCTTTAATTATAACCATGATACCATGTAATTTATACTTTAAGGTTAAATATAATTACTATAACATTACAAACGTCCAAAAAATGAGTCAGTTATTACATGATTAGACTTATCCAAACTAGTTAGACTAATAATATAATTTTATTATTTCTATATCATTTTAAAAAGGTTTTATATTTAAAAATATCATCAGTGTTAATTTTGACAATATTTATTTGCTGAATTTTTAAAAATATCATAAAACATGACATAAAAAAACACCATTAATAAATCCCTAAAATCTCAAATTAATACATAAAATTATTTTATGGAATAAATTATATCAAATTAGAACTATTTTAACTTTTTTGATATCATTTATTGGATTCTTCCATTATTGAAGTAAGTACCACATCATCATTGTGTAACCAATTAAATAAAGTATTTATTAAATAAAAATTATAAATAAATTTCCATTATGTAGTTAATATTTTAATATTTCTTAAATATATTTATATTCAAATATATCTTATATATAGCCCCATATTAAAAATAATTTACTTGTTAAAAACAATGGTGCGACAAAATCTATCTTCTCTTTGAATATAATATTATAAATGTATTAAAGGCAACAAAGTGTCTACAAGTAGACATAAAAAAATCCCAATGAATATTTGGGTGTATAATAACTCAATAAATGAAAATATGAAAATATTTAGGGTAAATTATAATATTATTTTTACCCTTACGTATCTGATTTACCCTTAACCGCGGTAATAAAAATAATTACTAAAGTTTCTATTTATAGTTTCCCAAAATTAAGTTCATCTTATAAGATCATAAATTTCATAACGATTAAAACCATTTATTCCAATTTTTTAAAATTCAAAACATATAAGTTAATAAAATAAAATTAAAATTAATCTCGTTGAGAGAATTAGAAAATTAGCTTTTAAAGTAAAAACGTTCAAAAGTTCATGAAGTTTGTATATACAATTTCATTTTGAAATTTATTCCAATTACCTAATTTATATTAACTGATAAGAAATCAATCTAATTATACTTTATAACCAATTAAAAATATAATCTATCTTTGTAAATAAATTTGACAAAAAAGTCGTTCTGATTTAAAGGGTTGAATTTTTCACTATTCATTAAAAGATTAATCTTATTTGAAAATAAGAAAAATTATTACACAATAAATTTTGATGTCCCACTTGAAATTAAGAAGTATATTTTTTCCAATTATATTTTATAAAAGATAAAATGAATATAAATAAAAAAGGTATTCCATTAAAAGACGAAAAAACTTCCATTTTTGAGTAATACTTATTTTTTGTGTAAAATTGGATTTGTTCTTATATAATGTTCATAAAACACATAAAATAGATTTTAAACATTATATTTACCATATTAAATATATATTTAATTTATATAATCAAACAATAGTGATTTTATTATTTATAAAAGAATCTTGTGCACATTTAAACAGTTCTTTAGTAAAACATTTCATTTTATTTTAAAAGGGGATTTACATTAATTTATAATTAACTAGTCACTAAAGAATAATATACACATGTGTAAAAAATATTTTCATTATTAAATGAATAATATTCATTCTCACCATTTTAACGAATATGTTATAACACAAACATTTAAATAATAATATTTAATTATTTATTTAATCTTGATGGGGCGTATCATGTACAATATAAAACAATGTATTTTTTTATTAAACACTCAGGATGATACAAATAATGTTACATTATATTTATTTTAATATTTTTCATATCATTTACTTGATATTTCCATTAATTAAATTTTTGTTTCATCATCATTATGAAATATTTTAATTAAATTATTTCATCTATAAAAAATATAAATAAATTATCATGACAAATATAAATTTATTAGCTTTAAAATAACTATTTATAGTCAAATTTATCTTCTATATATCTCTATATTAGAAATTATTTATTTACTAAAAATATGAGAATGATATTTTTAACTTAACTTTAAATAAAATATAATAAATGCCATATTCTTACAAAAATTGATTAAAAAGATATAATTTTATCCTGAGGTTGATTTTTATGAAACCCACTAATCTAATGAATTTAAGAAATGTGTTAGTGTAATTTTATAATGCTAATAATACTATTTTCTCCTTAATTACCTAATTTACCATTAACCATGGTAAAAAACACTAATTTTACTATTCATCAAAAATTAATTTGATCATATTTGGCCAAAAATTTCATACTGATTACAACTATGTTTGTCCATTTTTTCAAATTCAACTTACAGAAGAGGCTGAATTATTTTTAACACTAATCTTGTAAATGTGGGGGAGAATGCACGCAAAGAGACGTTCAAAATCTCAAAAAAAAAATTTATATTGAATTTCAATATAAAAATGATTTAAAATACCTAAGTTGATTTAATATATGTATCATTGATCTATGGAGACTTTAAAAATAAATTTTAATTACAATATTTGTTTCACTGAAAACACTATTTTTAACTACAATGCAGACCTTTTAAAAATTCATAAAAAATGAAACTTCTTAGAAAAATACTTAAAATTCTTCATTAGATAATTTTGACATTCTGTGTTCAGAAATGAACATTATCAATAAAAATAAATCTTATAAAATTTCCAAAATTTAGTTTTAAAATACTCACTCCTTTAAAACGAAGTAAAACTCTATCTTGCAAATAATGCAAGCTATCGAAGTGGTTAAATTTAAAAAGAGACATACCATAAAATCTTGGGGTATTAAACCTCATCTTCAACTATAATGAAATTATAAATCTATAAACCGTTATTTGTGCGGTTTTGAAAATACTCTTTTTGAGATTACTTCCTTGGACATTAAATTTCATAATTCCCAGGGTCCCCACATTTAAACCATCCAATTGATACATTGGGAAGTAATTTATTCCTTCTCATATAGTTAAAAAACTCTTACTTTTTCCTTGAAAGTTTATTTCTTTTGGCCCTTCATTACCACATGTAAATATATTCCCTTTCATTTGAGATATTTCCCATGGCCGAATTCCAACATTCATAACACATAAGATGTTGAATCTTTTTATCGTCATGATATTTATCAAATTATCTTTCATTAAACTCAATTTTTATTATATTTTGTTTGTTAAGAATCCCACATTTTTTATAAGATGTTAATTATAAGTCATGATAACTAGTTAAGATTAGCCAGAAGAGTATTCACTACATCTCTAATTCATTTGGGTTTCTTATTTAGATAACCAAAACATTGTAATTTACGTACAATATTAATTTAGTTCTTTATAGTTCCAATCCATTTAGAAAAATACATTTGGTGAATATATACAAAAAATTAGAATAAATAATATTTTGAGGAGGATAAACAATAATATATCCTTAACCATGTCATTATTTATTCATCTCTTTTGATTTACCTAGAATAAATCTAATTATCTGTAATATACAAATTTTCATTGTTATACATGACATTTAACTTATACTCAAATTAGATGCTAGCCTCTAAATTTATCTAAACTCTTCCTTTAATACAAACTATAAGTACCTGGGATTTAAACATTAGATAATCTTGAGTTTTTAGACAATAATTCACTTTTTTTATTTTGAGGATATTTATGGTTTATAATTTTATATAATTAGGTTATAAATCTTACACAAAACCCATATACTATAAAGTGGTAACATCCACTCAACATACACTTTTTTGCCAAACTATAAAACATTGAAAAGAAAACAAATTTTATTTTTATGATAACTCTTCATGATTTTAAAATTGAATTCATAAATAGTCCTACTCATACAGAAATTCCTATAAAACCTATTTGAAAATGTGGGACGAATATAGAGTGATCGGTAGGGGACATAAACAAAGTATAAAGAAACATGTTTGTCCATTTCAAAACCATGAGATCCTATTAGGATGTTTTCCATTAACAAAATAAACTTTGTTCTCAAATATTCATTCACATACACATGAATTCCACTTTAATGAAATTTTTTTTATAAAAAAAATTATAAGAAATCATAAACAAAAAACTTAATCATTATACGTTCTTATAAAATATGAGAAACCATGGGAACTATTTTCTAAAAATCATACATTTTTACCATAAGGGGAATAATCATTCCATTAAATAAATGATCATTTTCTTACCCTATGAAATCAAAATATTTCTATTAAAACTAATTAAATTGATTATAAAATTCATATAAGTTCTTTGGGATATCATCTTTGTAAAAACATTATAAGAACCATTAAAAATGGAATAACCTAATTAGTTAATTCCCAAAAAATTCTCCAAATAAGACAATCATTATTAAATGCATTGGAGAGATATATCGAGATGAACTATCATTCTAAACAACCTCCAAGGAATTTATAACACATAATATTACATTTCAATAAAAATATCTGAAATATTTTATATAATACAAATACAAAAGCACTTTCACGGTTTACATAAAAATAAGGATTATAATCATTTTTTCTTAGAAACAATTTAAACAAAAATTCCTAAAGTATGAGAAATGGGACATTATTTTGAAAAAACAAGAAAACATAGAGAGTATTCATATAAAATAATAATGATTACTATGTTAAGAAATTGTGATAATGTCATATATCTTAAAAAAGACTCATTTCATGACTATGTGAAAATAACAAAAATATCCCTTTATGAAAAAAATTTAAAATATTTATTTTAAAACATTTTTAATTAAATTAAAAAAAGTATTAATATGAATTTTAGTTTTAATTTCCATATATTAATAACAAAATTTAATCTTATTAACTTTGAGGACTTTTATTTTCTCATATTTTAGTTTTACAAATTAATTCGTAAAATTATGAGACGAGGCGCTGAGATGACGTGAGATTTCACAGCCCGGTATTTCTGAAACAATTATTCAAAAAATGTAAAGATTTTAATACAGTGCATGGGTGTTTTTTCTTTAAACCTAAAATTAATTAAAAACAGGTGCTCAGATCAGAAATATGAAGGCACCATTGCATTCAAAATAGCAACATTACCTTATGTGGGGCCTAACATCATCCGACACAGACCAGAAAAAAAAGTTAGCTTTTGGACGTATCATTAATAATATATTTAATAAAGATATTTTTTTTGATACAGAAAGGCATATTTTTTTTTATTAAAATTAACTTTGTTTGGGAATTCAGGGTCATTATCCAAACCCTAGAATTCCTCTAATAAGAATAGAATGATCTCTCTCAAATGAACTCCTGCAAATCAGGAATTAGTGACGATGGATTAGATATCAGATCCTGGATTGAAGTTCCAAGGCTCAACGAAAAATGATGACACACCATATCCCTTCATCAATTACCAATACAAAATCCAGGTAGGGTGAGGTTTTATTCTGATTTGTGACACAATTTTCAATTCTATGATTAATGTAGACGAACCCACGAACTGGTTGATCCATGGTTTGATCTCTTGCGATATGGGAGTTATCTTTTGGGTATTAAATGGGGGTTATATATGTGTGATATAGTCATTATGCATGATCCCTAAAACAATTATGAATCAATATTGACATGAAGAAAGGCCAAGATCCATCCTTTGGGTGATTTTTGTGCTTTTCCCTTTCTTTGTCCTTTACGTTCTTTGCATTCTTCATGATTGTATGACCAGATTAATGGTTTCACCTTCATTTCGTGGCAAAAAAACCTAATACTGAAGATCTGATACCCACAGGACACTATAGAGGAACGATGGTGGAGGAACTATGCTTTTCAGTCTAGGTGGAGTGCATGGGGAGGATGGAAGGCCACCAACACAGTAGTCGACAATGACAGTATGATGCTGCTCAGTGGGGCCGGTCTAGGTGGAGTGTGAGGGTGTGGTCCCTAATGGTGGTAGAATGTGAAAGGATAAAACATCGGGGATGGTGTATCCGACGGACGCGGGACACGACAGGAAGTAGCGATGAGGACCGAGGGGCTAGAAAATTGACTGATTATGTGACGGTGAGTTGGGAAACATCTTTTTGCCACGTCGGAGGAACCTGTAGGGGCGGTGAGTTAGTGGGACTAAGTGGAGAATGTGGGAAGGCCACGTGAAACATGGAACAAAACCATATCAGTGGGAGGCACGCGGTTGGGGAATATAACATGCAGCAGGTAGGGTTGCACCGGGCTAGGTCGGGTTGGGTTGGCTGGTGGGTCTGGTCTGGTCCAGCATGTCAGATCAAACCCAGACCCGACCCAGGTTAGACTTTTTTCAAAAACAGTTGTAACTTTCAAAACGTTTGTCTGTTTGATGAGATTTGTTTTGGCGTTGGGGCCCTTGATATGAGAATTTAATTTTGTTATAATCTATGTGATTTGTTATGGAATATGTAGTATAACCTAATGGAATGAGGAGTAGGTTATCCCGGTACAATTGTTCTACGAACGGAATTTGGAAGTTGGTTGTGACTTAGTGACTACGTGACTTGGGGGATGCAAGACTTATCAAAACATCACATGTTATTTAAAAATTGTGTGTTATATAATCTCTGTGTGTTTTCAACAGTCTGTGTGTTATTGACACTTAGTGTGTTATCGATAATGGGTGTTCTGTTGACTATGTCTGATAACCCTTCTTTTCATGATATAAAGTTATACATGTGTGAGATGACTTTACTTCATGTATTTCCTTTCTATCTATACATCATATGTTCCTTATGTGGTATACTCTGTGTGTTTCCTTTTGTTCTATAATACGTGTATTTCTTAGTGGTGTTCCATAATGGTTTAGTGATGTCCTACGGAGTATTGGTTTACACACCCCTTCATGGGCCTTACCTGCACGTGTCGTGTCTTGTGTAGATGATCGACACATTGATGGAGTTATAGGTGGAACAGGACTAGGTGGTGCTTAGAGAGACAAGATAGTTGAGGTGTGATTCAACGGCTTCAGACTGTTTTCCTACACCTACCCTTTAGGTAGGGTTTTCTGTGAATGAGTTTCAGGAACATGTGCATTCTCTTCTTCACAGTCTTTCTATTGGTGGGCCTATAATATGGCTCTATTTATATTCCATATTTCATACTATAATACTATGTTGTTGGTATTCTTGTGTATTCTTGCATATTCTAGTCAATTTGTTTTGACATTTCATCATTTTGGGCTTGGAGATTTGTGTGTGTGTAAATGTACTTAGGAAAATGGCTCCCATTTTTAGGATATGCCTACTCGGAGCTAGTCGCTATCCCCTGGCCTATCATAGGAGAGCATGGGGTAGTCATGACACAAGACCCTCTAGGTCGGTTTGTGAATGGGGTGTATCAATGGTGGTTGGTTCTACATAAGGATAGGGAGTCTATGAGGGTTGTTTTAGGTAACAGTTTCAAGTCACTAACACAAAACATGATTTTATCAGTGCTAAAAAAGGCCTCTATCAGTGCTAAAAAGCACTGTTAATCTAAGAAAATATTGAGGTCCCTTTTATCAGTGCTCAAAAGGGGTGATAAATGGTTCCTTTATCAGCACTTTTTTTAGTGCTGATAAAAGACGCCTTTTATCATTTCTTTTTTGAAAGCACTGATAAAAGATAGATTTTTTTTAAAAAAAAATAGGTAAATCAGATAGGGACTTCAACAGTTCTTGAACCCCAACTTCAATAATGCCCCCCTACCCTAGCCCGCACGCCCCAACCACCTCCCCTTTAATAGCACTATCCCACCCTTTAACAAATCTTTCCCTTATTCCACCTGCGCACGCGACCTGCCTTCCCCTAGATTCAAACTCAGGAACTGTTTCCGGTGCACCTAAGACTTTACCACTACACCATATTTCTTTTCTCTTCATTTATATATATATATATATATTTATATATATATATATTTAGTTATATTTACTAATATATTAATATATATATATATATATATATTAATATATATATAGTTATATTAATATATATATATAGTTACTTTAAAATAGATATTTATCCATATATATATAGTTATATATATATATTAATATATTTATTCATATATTAATGTATATTTATAAGATCTGTGTAAAATAAATTTATAAAATATTCTTTTTGTGTGTGTTTATAAATAAATAAATACATATACACAGCACACACACACACACACTAACATATATATATTATATGTGTATCTGTAAGTATAATTATACATATTTCTATATATTTACAAATATTATATGTTAATATGTATATACATATGTTTAGAATATATAGATAATATTCATCCGTTTGTGAATACAGACGCACACACACACACACATATGTACAAGTACACATTATATAGGTATATAAATATTCATATATTTGTATTTTAAATAAAATGGATATTAGTTTTTTTATTTAGATAAGGCTTATATATTGAAAAATATAATTTATATGTAAATATGTTTAATTAATTATTAATAAAATTAAATTTTTATGTGTGAATATATAAAAAATGTGTATATATTTGTATATATTTGATAATAAATAACAGTAAATTATGAAAAATTATAACAATACTTGAAAACTTGAAGAACAGGTAAAAATGGAGAAACCCTCAAAAATCGTAAATATAGTCTGAAAGTCAAATAAAACCTAAACTTGGGGTAAAAAAAAAATCTAATAGGAGAGTCTATTATATCTCCGTGATAAGTCAAATCAATGATCATAAAACGAGATTTAATATGATAGGTGGTGGAGGCCAAACATATAGGTAGATCATAAGTTATAGCTGTTTGAAAAAACTGCAGACATGAAAAATGTGCTAGAAACGGGAGATTGCAAAACCTAACATACCACCGAGCCCCTGAAACAAGAATAACATGTAATTCAGGGGTATGTTTTAGTTCTGTGAAGATTCAAACCAAATATCATAGATCTATCTATGATATAACAGGTGGGGGAGGCCAAACAGACACACGGATCAGGAGTTATTACCATTTTAAGAAAGCATTGACAGGGCACCGGAAACAGAAATAGAGTTTTGGAGCCCTTATCATTACTTTTTGGTGTTTTAGGGTCTGGGATGTTACTATAACTTTTTTCAAGTCATCTAGATACATATATATCTTCTCTGAATTCGATTTGATATGTGGAAGAGCCCAAATGGACACCCAGAATGAAAGTTATGGTCGTTTGAAGTTGGAGTTTTTTAGAGTGGTATAACTGATATATCTTCCATTAATTTTAACTTCTCATGGTTTCTATTGGATGTAGTCCTCAATCATCTCACGAGGTCGGATTTTACTGGTTGGAACACTCAAACAGACACCCTGAGTAGAAGTTATGGTTGTTTTAGTGAGTTACTGGTTTCATAGGTTTTTAGGTGATTGGAGGGTTTCTCAATTTCAAACAATCATAACTTCTCCTCCATGTGTCTTTTTTTCTTCTAAAACAAATTAAATCCAGCTAAAAAATATTTAAGAAATATATATTATATTTATGTCAATATGAATATACTTATATATCAATATTTTTTTTTTGATATATATATTTTTTTAAATAAAAACTTTATCAGAGCTAAAAAAATGTGTTGATAAAGCCCCCCACCCCCTTATCAGCGCTACTAACAAAAGTGCTGATAAAGGGGGCCCCTTTAACAGTGAAACTAAATTTCAGATAAAGGGGTTTCCTTTATCAAGGCAAAAAAAGTGCTGATAAAGGGTCAATTTTTATAGTGCTATTTTTAGCACAGTTAAAAGTACCATTTATCAGTGCTTTTTTTAGCATTGTTAAAGGGTGGCACTACGGAAACCCAGTTTTGCGATAGTGAGTGTTTCGAGTTTGTACTTCATGTGAGGGAATCCAATGTTAGTGTAGTGATCAATATATCCATACACCAATAATTTGGACACCTTATTTTCAAATCAATACATGATAACACTAGATGAAGGGGAAATAATGGTACATGCAACATATAGAAATTCAATGTTTCCTCATGTCCTTCTTGAGTCATCTCACTAGGTATACTCTACTAAATGTGGTACATCTTAATATGTTTTTGGATGCCTCAATGTAGACATCCATCCAAGATTATATTGTGTGATCAGGAGGATGATCGTCTTAGCGAGGAGGTGTCATTTTAGGGAGATGTACCGGAGGTACTCCAAGCATTGTCCGTAGAAGCTTTGGGTGAATTACCAGCGATACCACCACCTATTGGGTAGCCGTTATTACCATCTCCACCGGTTGAAGATACATGTAGGATGAGTGTGTTAAATGAATTATAAAGGAAACTAACTCCCTTGTTTAGGGGAAATCTAGACCCCCAAGTAATTGAGGATAGGATAGAGGTAGTTACACATGTCTTCCACCTTCTAAGGAAACCTGCTGACCAGATGGCAGTCCTAGCTGCGTTTCTTATTTAGGGCTCAGCGAGACAGTTGTGAAGCTTAGTGACCCAAACACATTATGAAGATAATATCTCTTAGGTAGAATTTGAGAGACTCTTCAGAGATAAGTGATTAGAAGCTATGCTATGCTTAGTGCGCATACAGAAGCTCCTACATCGGCAGAAGGTCAGTCTGATTGTGGTAGTAGACTCGGTGAGGTTTACTGATTTTCTTACTACTCCATGGATATTCTATGAGACCCATTCATCAATGATCAGACATTCGAACAGGGGTTACACTATTATATTAGAGAAATACAACATATACCATATCATTTCTACATATTATGGGTTATTAGAGTGGGCTATGTTAGTAGAGAGCTTCCTAGCAGAGCAGACGCCAGTAGTGGGAGCTACCAGTAGGCACCAGGCAGATGAGTCTTCTACAGTAGGTATTTGATAGTTGATATAGGGAACCAAGTGGGTCAATAACAACATGGATGACCCTAGGACATAGGATTTGTGGTACGGGTATCCTAAGGAAGAGAGATCTATATTAATGATAAGTTATGTTACTCATGCAATGATTAGGGATATCTAGGATGAGATTTCCCAACCCATTGTACAGAGGATTAGGAGACGGTCGAGGGACTATTGATAAAGAGGAGGAGGTATGAGAAGGATGGTATTTAGGGTGGAGGACATGGAAGAGGAGTAGGTAGGGAAGAAAGTGGTGGGAGAAAGTTTGATGTATTACCCCCACCACCCCCAGGTAGTCTACTATGAGATCAGAGAGCTAGTGGATAGGAATGGGGAGAACTGTAAGCGATAGCGTCTTATGATGGCGGTGCTCCAAGGATTATTGAAGGTATGATTTATGAGATTTACACCCTAGATGAAATTTTCATATGCACAAGTTCCAATCATTCTTTTCCATACACAACCCTTATTCAAGACTTGTAGATTCCAGTTAAACCATTGACATAACCCTTATATTTAGAGACTCCAATATGAGGGGATTCGATAATCCCAAATTAGTACTATAAGGACCTGGCCTTATTGTAATATATAATCTTGAATTTTTGTTAAGAACTCACTTCCTTTAACATTGAAGATCTTTTAAATTTTACAGTTTTAGAAAATTGGGATATAATACTTTAATAACATTCCACATATAGGCAGAACTAAAACTATAAAAGCAGTATCCATTTCTTCCAAAATATAAAAATTTTCTAGTAAAATATGTTTTCTTTGACAAATCATTATAATATTTAACACAGATTCCTTCTTTGCATTAGACAACCTTGTAACCTGTGGAAATCATTTAAAAACATTTAATGAACACAAAATTATTTGTAAGGGATATAAAATGAAGGAAAAACATTAGTCCATGAATACTTGTAAACGTATAAAATCATTTTCAAAAAGACATACTTGTCACTAATATATACTTACTATGTGAAACATGATATTTCAATGAGATTTACAAAAAACATAAAGAAAATAAAAAATGATAAATGTATCATGTGGAATTAATTACTTATATTGTAACCCTCACGGCTAGCTTATGATTTTTAACCCTCACGGCTACCTTACAATGTAACCCTCACGACTACCTTATGGTGTAACCATCACAGTTACACTTTTAGTAACCATATGGTGGACCTCCAACATAAACATAACCAATTAATTGAAGATATATATCTGTCCAACCCTTATTTGTCCAAAATTCCCAAGAACCAGAATGTAATCATAAAACATGGATAATTTAATTAAAACATTGACTTTGAATTCCTTAAAATAGAATTTTAAAAGAGGATTTTGAAAGAAAAGTCCCTAAAAATATCATACAATTGAAGTGAGAAATTAATAGAATGAATATAATATGTGTATATATTGTAAATAAATATAATAAAACATAATACAGACAACAATTCATCAAAATAATAATCTTATTATCATGTAACTAATGAAATTGAAGGTTAACCCAAATAATTGAAATTGGGTTAGGAATTCCCTTACATCTGGTTTGTCTTACTTTAAATGTGTTTAAAACTTCTTTATAATGGATTAAATAGTGTTATAAATATCTTAAAGAAATAAAGTCATGTTTAAAATATCTTATATGACCATTTCATAAAACCATTTCACCCTTTAATTATTAGTATTTTGTTCCTTCCATTGTTTCAGGTGCGTTCTTTACTTGATTTCCATGGCCGGTTTATATTTGATTTTATCTTAGTATGGAAATAAAATTTTAGAAGTTGAATTAAATGGTATTTATATTTTTGAAAAATGTTAACTGATTCCATAAATCATTTTGGTTAAATTTTATGAGGGTGAATCACTATAAAAATCATTAGTTATATATGTTCAGATCATTTTGTAGGTTCTTTGATAATTATGGTCTTGTATCATCGTATAGCATTAATATTATGAAAATAAGTTGATTCCATAACATAATATATGACATATCATACAATTTAAAATCTGATTCAATAATTAAAATTTTTTTAAAAATAGATTTCAAGTAATGAAAGGAAATTCAAAACACATGGTCCATGATTTTGGAAAATGTGCACATCACAGATTGTCTTATTATATTTATAATAAGTGGAGGAGGAGAAGAAGTAAATCAATGGATTTTTACAGAAACATGATAGAATCCAGAATATATAATATTCCCAATCTTTCATGCCTCTTGGGTAAGGGGAAGAGAATAGAGTGTAACAAAATAAAAGAATTGAAAAGAAATCCCCAGAAAATAAATGAAGATTTTTACCTCTTGATCTCTTGTCCTTGAGATCCTCCTTAAGGCATTTGATTTTGGCCTTCTGGTGAGACCAGTAGATCATGGATGTGGGGAAGTTCTTTCGAAAGAGTATTTAGTAGAAGTTAGACAATGTTCAAGTCTTGAGTTATGTGAGAGGAAGAGGGGGGGTGATATTTATAGTGGAGGAGAGATTTGGTTTTACACTATTTTAATCAATAGTTTAATATTTTTGATCAAGGCTATGAATAGTCATGATTCATGTGACCAAAAATAATGATATGTGCATGCAAGTTCGAACCAATAGACATTTAAATCATCCACAAATCAAGCATGATGTTGAAATTCATTTTTTATTATATTTCATAACTATTCACCAAAAATTCAAATATTTCAAAATAATCCCAAAAAATAACCCTAACCATTTTTTGATGTGTAGAATTCAAAAATGAACTCTATTTTTTAGAAAATAATTTTTCATATATGATTAATTTAATTTTTAAATAAAATAATATTTTATTCCAAAATATATCAATTTTAAAACTATTACTCATTTTATATCACGTTGAAAAATTAATCAAGATCTCATTATCTTATAAACTTATGAAAATAAAATAATAATATGATTTACTATTCATAAAGTTCATATTAAAATTCATATTACTATTTATAAGGATATGTTACTATTCACAAAAAAAATTTGTTCTATCATACTCCAAATAACTTACTGATCATAACCATAGATGACTATTATTTGAAATTAAAATCATAAAATAGAAATAAATTAAGTTTGAAGGATAGTTTATGACTATCAACTTAAAACAAAGTTTAATGAATTTAAATTTATTTTTAAAACCTTGGAGTGTTACATTCTCCCCAACTTCTGGAAATTGTATCCTTGTAATTTTTTCATTTACTTATTAACAAAGTGAGGGTACCTTTCCCTTATAGCATTTTTAGATTCCCAAGTTTCTTATTAAACCATGTGATTTATCCACTAAAACTTTACTTAGTGGATTAACTTATTATGCAATACATTCTCTCTATGATCAAAAATTTGAATAGGTTTCCCTTCATAAGAAATTTCCTCTTCCAGTTGAACTGCTCCTAAGCTCAAGAAATGAGATGAATCTAGAACATAATTTCTCATCATCAAAACATGAAAAACATAGTCTACCAGAGATAAATTAAGAAGCAATGCTACTCAGTAGGAAAACATCCCAACATTCTTTAGGACTTAATAAGGTCTAATGAACTATTGACGTATCTTTACTTTCTTTTAAAATTGTATAATACTTTTATGTTGTGTGATTATAGGTAAAACATGATCACCTACCTCAAACGAAAAGTCTTTCCTCCTATTGTCTGAATAACTTTTCTACCTACTCTGAGTTGTCCTCAATGTTTGCTAGATCATCTGTAATTTTTCAGCAACTACCTCTACTAATTCTGGTCCCTTGAACTTTCATTCCCCGAATTCATCCCAAAAAGTATGAGTTCAACACAAATTCCCATACAATACTACAAAAGGTTCCTTTTGTATACAAGAATGAAAACTTTTGTTATAAGAAAACTCAACTAAAGAAAGATATTGATCCCAACTTCCCTGGTAGTGCATTGAACAAGCTCGAAGCATATCCTTGAAAGACTGAATCATTTTTTCTGACTTACCACCTAATTAAGGAAGAAAATATATACTAAAATTTAATTATGTTCCCAATGACTTCTGAATTACCTTCCAAAAATTTAAAGATAACCTATGATATTGGTATGGTACAATGGAAATAGACACGTCATGTAACCTGAAAATCTCTTTGAGGTTTAATCAAGAATGATGATCTGAATACATTATATATCAAATAAGAAGGAAATGTAAAGACTTAGTCAGTCGGTCAACAATAAACCATATTTCATTGTTACCTTGAGAAGTCTTTGGTATTCCCATAACAATGTCCATGGATATATTTTTCAATTTCCGCTCTGGCACATGTAAATGCTGAAGCATCCCCTTTGGTAACTTCATATATTCTTTAACCTATTGACATGTCAAAAATTTCACAGTAAATGATGAAACACCTCTTTTCATTCCATCCCACCAATAATACTCTAAAAGGACTCTGTACATCTTTGTGCTTCCAGGACGAACTAAAAACGAAGAACTATGCGCTTCACACCACAATTGTTTCATCAACTAATAATTAAAAGGCATAAACCATATTTTTCCAAATATTAAAACACAATATTATTGAGGTTAAATTTCGGAAACTTACCCATTTTACCCAATTCTACCTTTTTCTGTAGCTCATGATGTGCCTTCTGCACTTGCTTAATTCTATCTAGAAATGATGACTACACTGAAACCTGAAACCAAATAGAGGTATTTCTTACACCAACAACATCTAAGACAAAATTCATCAAGTCATTAATCAAGGGATCATATTCCAAACATAACATGGTTAATGATTCATGATGTTTTTGACTCAAGGGATCCACAACTTTGTTTATTTTTCCAAGACTATAATTGATAGTGAAATTATAATCTTTTATTAGTTCAATCCATTTTCTCAATCCCATTATTAATTCCTTCTAAGTGAATATTATATATTTCAAAATTTTATGGTTAATATATAATTTATATTTAGATTCATATAAATGCGGCCTCCAAATTTTCAAAGAAATAACCATAGATGCTAATTCCAAATCATGTGTGGGATAATTTACATCATGAGGTTTTATTTTTCCTAAAGAATAAGAAATTAGCTAATCATTTTACATCATAAAAAACCATTTCCTTTCAATAAAGCATCATTGTAGATGAAAAAATCACCATTTTTGGAAGGAAGAGATAAAACTAGAGCATTGACTAATATCTTATTTAGTTACTAAAAATAGACATCACATTCTTATCTCAATATAAATTTAACCCAGTTTCATGTTAACCTATTTAGCGAGCTAGATAACCATGAAATTATTTTAACAAATCGTCAGTGATAACCTGCTAATCCAAGAATAATATGAGTTTTTCTAACATTTGTATGTATTCTCCATTAATCAACCACTTTTGTTTTGGCAGGATCAACTGTTATTCCATCATTATTTACAATGTGCCCAAGAAAAGAAATATGTTGAAAAAAAATCACTTTTTCTAAATTTTCCATACAGTTTCTTTTACTTTAACATTTTTAAAACAACCCTTTTATGTTTTTCATGCTTCTCTTTTCTTTTATAAAATAAAATAATTTCATCACAAAATAGAACTCAAAACTAATTCAAGAACTCATGAAATATTCTATTAATAAAATCTATTAATACAATAGGTTAATTAGTTTACCCAAATGTCATAACATAAAATTCATAAATCCCATATATAGTAAAGAATGTAGTCTTTGGCATTTCTACTTCCTTTACTTTCAACTGATGCTACCCCGAACTCAGGTCATCCTTTAAAAAATAATGTGCTCTTTAGAGATGATTAAACAAGTCAATGAGATGAGGAAAATGATTCTTTTTTTAAAAGTGATGTTATTCGAGGCTCAATAATCAATGAAAAGTCTCTTGGAACCGTATTTCTTTTTAACGAACAAAATAAGAGCACCCCATGATGCAGTTCTATGATGAATAATGCCTTTATCAAGAATCTCATGCAACTGATTTTGCAATTAAATTAGTTCCATTTCAGCCATTCGATACTGGTGTATTAAAATCGGATTTTCATCAGGAACAAAGTCAATTTATAATTCAACTTCCCGATCACGTATAACACCGAGAAACTCATCAGGAAAAACATCAAGTTATTCATTTACTACCGGTACATCATTAATCTGAACAATTCCCTTGTTTTCAACAATACGTGTAGGATAACTTTCATTTCCTTCATTCAAAAGTTTCTCAACTTCCTGATATGTTATCAATTTGATGGGTTCATTCTTGTATACAAACTGAAACTCTTTCTGAAAAAAAAAACTTCTTTAGATCTACAATCAATCTTGGCAGGATAAACAGAAATCCAATCCTTACCCAGATTGAAATAGAACTCAACTATGGGAGAAGAAATAAGTTTTGTAGGTAGTGTCTTTCCACATACCACAATATAAAGATTCTTATAATTCATATTTTCTATAACATTTCCCCTGGTGCTTAAACAATAAGTACTGATCTCATTTGTTGAGGTGATATTTTCAATTTACCAAAAAATTTCTCAGAAATAAAGGAATGTTTAGACCACATATCAAACAAAATGTTAGAAAAATATGAGTAAATAAACAAGGTACATGTTATAACTTCATTAGATGGTCGGACATCTACTGACATAGTCATAAAGGATCTCACTACACTTTTCTACTTATAGTATGGCTTCATAGTATTATTAAGATATCTCTTTGGGTGAGTATTTGCATAATGAACCATATCACCACTTTTAAAACACTTTAATGTTTTTTATTAGGATTAGTCTTAGGATCATTTTCATTAAAATATCAGGCCATATGTCTAAACTAAACACATCAAAAACACTTCTTGGTTTTGGTAAGTCATTCACTAGGGTTATTTTTTCTATAGTTTTCAAAAAATGGAAATTTGAATTTCTTACCATCATATTTCTTTGATTGATTATCACCCATCACATAACATTTAAATCTATTCTTCTCCTTTTTTTCAAAATGAACATGATCAACAGAAAAATCCATTTATACATTCCCAGCACATTAGACAAGTTTATCAGAACTTTTAAACTCATGGGATTCCAATTCCCTTTGATATCTTGGATTCAATCCTGAGTAAAACTAGTTGATTTTTCTATCATGATCTAGAATAATATTTTGAGCATACACCACTAGTCGGGTGAATTTTTCTTCACACAAAACTAGTGAATATTATTTATTTTAGTTCAATTCAATAAATTTCATCTCCATCATTTTTCGAACCACCTAAATAAAATATTTTTCAAGGAAAATACTATTAAATTCATTCCACTATATGGCATAAATATCCTATCTATCACTCATATTTTTGACCATTGACCACAACTGATCTGATTCACCTTCAAAAAGATAAATGGAAACACTAAACTTTTTATTATCTGAACATACCTAAAAACAGAATATCTTTTCAAGTGATTTAATCTATTATTTAGTGGCTGCAGGGTCAAAAGATCCACTAAAATAAGGAGAGTGTTTCTTAATAAAATGTTCTACAATCATCATGTTTATTTGTGAAACCTCTACTTGTTCTATTAAATATATTCCACTACCATTTATTTCCAATGTCAGATAATCCATTGCTATCACAAACTACTCAGTTCCAATCTCAACCATTACAAGCTGCAGATTTAGAGGGATATCATTCTTTCAGTGCCTTTCCACTTCTGCATCCCGGTTTCTTCTACAGAAAACCTTTCAAAACAAATATATATTAGATGAAGCAACATGGTAGTGTTTAAAATTAATAATATTTAAAATTAACCATAGAGAAAAAATAATTGGAGGTATTCTTTTAATATCATCCTTACCCATAATGTTATCTAAACCATCCTCTGATACCAATTATATAGACCTGACCTTATTATATAGCATAATCTTGAATTTTAGTCAACAAATAACTTCCTTTCACATTGAGGATCTTTTTAAATATAGTTTTTATATGTTTTTTATATGATACATACATAAAATTCTACATTTTTAAATTGAAGATACCACAAAAACAAAATCCATTTCTTCCAAAATATAAAACATTTCAAATAAAATTTTTTTATCTGACAAATATTCATAACATTTAACATGGATTCCTTAATTTTTTTACACATCCATATAACCAATGAAAATCAATTAAAAAATTTGAATGAGAAGAAAAATATCCATAAAGAATATAAAAAGAAGGAAAGAAAACATTAGTCCATGAATACTTATAAACATAAGAAATCATTTTCAAAAAGACATACTTGTCACCCATATATACTTACTTTGCGGAACATGATATTGACACACAATTTAAAAAAAGATAAAGAGAATAAATAGAACCATATAGGTATATTGGGGAATCAATTAATTATATTTTAACCCTCATGGATATTTTATGATTCGTAACCCTCAAATCTACCTTACAATGTAACCCTCACAACTACCTCATGGTGTAACCATCCCAGCTGCAATTGGAATAACCATACGGCCGACCTCCAAATTCCACATAACCAATGAATTGGAGAGAGATATAGGTCCAAAACTTATTCATAAAAAGTTCCCAAGAACTAGAAAATAATAATAAAACATTGACACTTTTATAAAAACTTTGCTTTAGGTTTTTGTAAAATAGAATTTTAAAAGATGATTTTTAATGAAAATTCCCTTACAAACATCATATAATTGAAGTGAGAAATTAATATAATGAAATTAATATGTGTATAAACATTATATAAACATAATAAAATATAATATAAACATAAATTCATCACAAAAATAATATTATTTCCACATAACTAATGAAATATATGGTTAACCCAAAGAATGGAAATTGTGCTAAGAATTCCCTTACAATGGGTTCTTCATACATAAAATGTGTTTAAACCTCCTGCATAATGGTTAAAATAGTTTTATTAATTTATCATAGAGAAATATTCATGTTTATAACACCTTATATTATTATTTCATAACATCATTTCACCCTTTAATTGTTAGTATTTTGTTCCTTCCATTGTTTCGGGTGTGTTCCTTATATGATTTACATGACCAGTTTGTATTATATTTTATTGTCATTTTGAAATAAAATTATACATCTGGAATGAAATGGAATTAATATGTTTCCAGAATATTAAATGATTCCATAAATTATTTTGGTAAAATTTTATGATGACTAATTATTTGATAAATCTTTAGTAATATCTGTTTAGATCATTTTGATGGTTCTTTGATAATTACACACTTCTTTCAAAATATATCAATAATATTATGCATATATGTTAACTAAAAAACACAATAGAGGTTTTACAGTACAATTTAAAATCTGATTCAATAATTAAAATGGTTTTAAAAATATCTTTAAAGGATATAATGGAAATTGAAAACACATCGTCCATGATTTTGGTAGATCGGCACATCGCGGACGGTGTTCTTATTTTAAAAATAAGAGGGGGAAAGAGAAGAATTAAATTGATGAATTTTTACCTAAAATGATAAAATCCATGACATGTAAGATTATGGAGCTTTCATTCCTCTTGGATAAAGGGAGGATAAGAGAGTATAAGAAAACAAAAGAATTTAAAAGAAATCACATGATAATTAAAGAGGATTTTTACCTCTTGATCTCTTCTCCTTAAGATCCTTCCCAAGACATTTGGTTTTGGCCTTTTGGTGAGACCAGGAGGTCTTGTACATGGGGAATATCATTAGAAAGAGTACTTGGAAGAACATAGGCCCGGATCAAGACTACGAATAGTCTGGATTTTTATATTATTTTAATCATAAGATTAATAAATTTCCTCAAGACTACGAATAGTCTTGATTAATGTGACCCAAAATAGTGATAAGTGCATGTGAGTTTGAACCCATGGGAATTTAAAACATACATGGCTCAAGAATGATGTAGAAAATCATTTATTTATCATATTTTATAATTATAGAATTTCACTATTCACAAAATTAAAATATTTCTAAAAAATACTGAAAAATCATCATAACCATTTTTCAACATGTAGAATTCAAAAATAGACTCTATTTTTTGAAAATAAATTTCTATATATGATTAATTTAATTTCTAAATAAAATTATATTTTATTCTAATAATAAAAAAATAAAAACTATAACTGATTTTATATCACTATAAAAGATTAATCAAGTTCTTATTATCTTATAACCATAAGAAAATAAAATTATAATATGATTTAATATTCATAAGGTTCACATTACATTTCATAAGGGTATGTGACTATTCACCAAAGGAAAAAGTTAGTTCTATCGTACTCCAAATAACTTACTGATCACAACTGTAGATGACCGTTATTTGAAATACAAATCATAGAAGTGGAAAATTTTTGTTTTACAGCTAGTTTATAACTATCCACTTAATAAAATTCATTCATTTAAATTTAGTTTTAAAACCTTGGGGTGTTACAGGTACTAATAGTGCGACCTTACAATTGGATCCAATAGTTTTGGTTGTGATCATTTGGTAGTGGCTTCAATCCCTTATAATTTTATTCTTGGTATGGACTGGTTATCCACAATCCTTGCCCAGATAGATAGTTTTAGGCGAAGATTGCATTGTGTCCATGGTGATGGAACCAGGTTTTCTTTTTGTGGTGAAAAGGAAACACATGTTGCACAGGATGGAATTACTCAAAGGAGGGTGCAGCTGATTACTCATCAGTTGGCAAGTCTCACCCTTGGTGAAGTGGATGATATGAGTCCTCAGTTTCCTACAGTTGTGGTGGATTATGAGGACTTCTTTCCCAAGGATGTCCCCGGATTGACTCCCCACAGGGAGGTTTACTTCTTCATTGATCTATACCCCAGGAAGGCACTGATATCTACACCAACAGATCAGAAAGCTCATGTGGAGCTTCATGATTTGAGGGTATAGCTGGAGGACTTGCAGAGGAAGGGATTCATGAGACCTAGTGTTTCACCATGGGTATCCCTAGTTTTCTTTTCAAAGAAGGCATATAGGATTTCGAGGTTATGTGTGGACTTTCAATGCCTAAATTAGGTGACAATGAAGAACATGTATCCACTATAAAGGATTGAGGACCTCTTCGATCAGCTTAAGGGGAGAGGTGGTTCTTGAAGATTTACCTTAGGTATAGATATCACTAGCTTTATGTAAAAGATGTGGATGTTCCAAATGTAACCTTCTGATGTCTGTATGACCACAATGAGTACTTGGTGATTCCATTTGGCATTACAAACTCCCAAGAAGTGTTTATGGGACTAATAAACATGATTTTCAGCCTTTCTTAGATAGGTTCATAGTGGTATTCATTGATGACATCAATGTGTACTCATCATCCAAGGAGGATCACATGATACACTTAAGGATGGTTCTATATGTGCTCTATGAGAACCAACTTTATGGGAAGCTCTTGAACTGTCAGTTCTATATTCGGGAGGTCCACTTTCTAAGAAACGTCATTTTAGAGGCTGGATTTGTAGTGGATCTATAGAATATTGATATGGTTCTTTCTTGGAATCCACCCAAGTGTTTTAACGAGGTGCAATGTTTCCTAGTTTTGGCGGGGATATATTGGATGTTTGTACCCAACTTTTATATAGTAGCAACACCCTTGACGGCTTTTACACAAAAGAGGAAACTTTTTGTGTGGAAATGAATTTCCATTAGTGATTTCAGGAGTTTATGTAGAGGTTGATGAGAACTCCCATATTGAGATTACTAGAGGAGGGCATCAGGTATGTAGTGTTCTGCAATGCATCAGGGATCAAGCATGGTTGTGTGATGATGCAGGGGAATGTCATGATTGCCAATAGTTCACACAAATAGAGATAACACGAGCATATTTATGTGACCCATGATCATGAGCTAGAAATGGTAGAATTTTTACTGAAGATGTGGCGACAATACCTAATGGGAGTGTAGTTTAACATCTACTCTAACCAGAAGAGTCTCAAGTATATCTTCTCTCAGAAGGATCTAATGTTGAGATAGAGGTGACAGCTAGAGTTCCTCTTGGACTTTGACTATGAGATTTTCTATACTCCTGGGAAGGATAACTAGTGGAGGATGATCTCAGCAGAGGATCCAAATTGTTGTTTTCGAGTGATGTGTCAGAGAAGTTGTCTGCAATGTAGATATCATTTGTGGGTAGATATGGATTATATTACCTACGTTTGATTTTTTCACCCATCTACTCTTAAAGTGAGACAGGGATGCCCAACTTGGAGATATTTCCTATGAGACCTGACGTGCTCTGGATTCTATAGGGCATGCCCCTGATGGATACTCGATAGCTGAGGATCACATCATTCTTTTCAGAGGGCACACTCTTGTACCAGTGGAATTGCTGGAAAGGGATCTGATGGAGTTCCCCATATCCCCTTTTGTGGTACATTCGGGCATAGTAATGATGCAATGGGACCTAGGACATTAGTTTTGGGGGATAGGGGTGAATAAGTTAGTGGAGGAGTTATTTCCCCAATACCTAACATGCCAGTAATTATAGGATGAGCACCAAGTTCCAGCTGGCATAACCCAAACACTAGAGGTTTCAGAGTTGAACTTGGATTGGATATCGATGGAATTTAAGACCGGTTTACCATAAATGTATATGGGACACAATACCATCTGGCTGATTGATGACCAACTCACCATGTCGGACCAATTACCACCTCTCTGGGGGAAGATTTCAGTAGAGGGATTGGGATGCCTCAATGTGCAAGAGATAGTTCAACTTCACAGAGAACCATCAATGATTGTTTCTGATCATGATCCTTGTTTCATATCCCAGTTGTGGAAAGGATTGTAGGAGGAATTTTGGACTCAATTATACTTGATAAATACATTACATTCCTAGAAGGATGGCCATATATAGATGACCATTTAGGTTCATGAGGACATGCTACATTCTTGTATCATAGACATTGGCCATGGTTGGGAGGATCACCTACATCTGGTGGAGTTTGCGTACAACAATATTTACCACTCCACCATTTGCATCGAACATTTTTAGGACTTTTAAATGCTTCCATGAAGGTCACCACTTTGATAGACTATCCCAGGTAGTCAGCACTCATGGGTCCAAGGTTGGTGCTGGCTACCACCGAGAATATGCAGATCTTCCAGGAGATGATGACGACTGCACAAATCCAGCAGAAGTCATATGTTGATTGGAGAAGGAGGACCTTGGAGTTCGATGAGGGAGGCCATGTGTCCCTTCATGTCTCACCTCGATAGGTATTACAAAGATTTGGCTGGGGCTATAAGTTATCTCTGAGATACATTAGCCCTTTTAAGATGCTGAGTAGAGTTTTTGAGGTTTGACGACACCTAGCTCTACCCCCATAGTTGCAATGGGTGAATGACATCTTCCATGTGGCACGGTTGATAATTTATGTGCATTATTCATCACACATTATTGATTGAGGAGAGCTATACAATATGGATGGGGAAACTTTTGTTGAGTACCTGGTGGATATTGAGGATTGGTAGGAGAGGATCCTTCGTGGGTGGATGATTCCTATAGTTCATGTTTTTTGGTACCATGGGAATCTCTAAAAGATAACTTGGGAGTGGGAGTCTCATATTCATGCTCAGTACCCACACCTATTTGTTGAGTAGCCCTTATTTTATTTTTTTATATGTAAATCTTAAGATCGGTAGATCATAATGACATCAATTTTCAACAATTTTATTTTTATTAATTAATTTTGAAAAATATGAGACCATGCCCTATGACTTTATGAGATTCTGAGGCTCAGCGTGCCTAAAAAAATACATTGAAAATGTTAATATTTTAATAAAGTGTGCCAGAGTTTTTTCTTTAAACCAGAATAACTTCAAAACGTGTTCTTGTATTAGATATCTGAGGGCACTATTTTGTTCATAACAACAACTTTAACTTAGAGATGGACTAAAATCATATGGCATGGTCCAGACGAAGATGTTAGTTTTTGGATGTATCAGTAATGAAATATTTAATAAAAAAATTATTGCAACGTGGAAAGGGTATATTTTTTAATGAAAATTATCATAGAACTCCAGGTTATCATCATAAACCTTTCCTATGATAAGTGGAGAAGGATATCTGTCCAATAAATGTCGGTGGGTCAAGATTTGACGTTGATAGATCGAAGATCAGATGTTGGATTGATGATCGATGGATCGACGACCGACGACGACACAACTTCGTCCTTCTTCAATTACTGATCCAAACACTAGGTAGAATTTTGTTTCTATGGGATTCATTCCTCATTATTAGATTTGATGATGAACATGGACCAAACCATGAATAGGTTGATCCATAGTTTGATCACTTATGGGATGTGAGTTATTTTGTGGTTATTAAATTGTGGTATGATTTGTATGATTTCTTCATTATTCGTGATCCCTTTAATAAGGAATAATCGAGGCTGACATGAGAAAAGGCTAAGATCTATCCCTTGGGTTATTTTGGGCTTCTCCTATTCCCTTCTCTTTGTATTCTTCCAGATTTTATGAGCATATTGGTTGTTGTGCCTTTGATTAGTGGAACAAAAAACTTGAGAACAAATATCTTACACCCCCCACGTCACCGTGGAGGTGCGACGGTGGAGGTGTAGAGATTTTCATTCTAGGAGGAATGTAACGGAAGGGAAGTAGGCCATCGACGTTGTGGAAATCAGTGGTGGAAGGTCATGGATCGATGGGTTCGGTCAAGGCAGAGAAAAAGGGGAGGCTGCCGATGGAGGTGGAGCGTGAAAGGAGGCTGCGTGGGGGCTAGCGTGGCCTACGGAAGTAGGGCGTGGTGAGGACTGGGGGCCGCAGCAGGAGGCTGAAACATTGAAGGTGTATGTGGTTGTGATCAGGGACATGGTTCAGAGCCACATCGGTGGAACTCACAACAGCTGTGAGGTTGCTGGACCAGGTGGTGAAGGTAGACTGAGCGTGTGAAATGCAGCACACCACCGTTTCAATGGGAGGGACGCGGTCGGGCTGGAATATGTGTGGTGCACCAAATAGGCCTACATATGGTGGGCTAGACAAGGTCTAGTTGGGTCGTCCTGACCAGGTTAGCTCATTCGGCGGATCAGGTCAGTTCCAACATGTCGGATGAGACCTGGGTTGGACTTTTTTAGAAAAACAGCTGTATCTTTCAAACCATGTGTCCATTTGACGAGTCATTTATAGAATTTGGAACTTGGAGATGAGAATTTAATTTTTGAGATACTCCTAGCGAGTTTCTATGAAATTTGGAATACTGCCTAATGGATTGCAGTGTAGGTTATCTTGATAAAAGAATACTATGAGTGGAATCATGTAGCTGGTTATGACTAAGTGACAACGTGACTTGGGGCTGCATGACTTATCAAAACTAAGTGTTTTATTGAAACTCTGTGTGTTATAAATACTCCTTGTTTTGTCTAAACTACATTTTTTATCGAAACTCCGTGTGTTTCCATGTGTTATAAACATTCTGTGTGTTATCGACACTCTATGTGTTATCGAAACTCAGTGTTTTACTAATTCTTGGTGTTCTATGGACTATGTATGATAATCCATCGTTTCGTGCTATAGACTTATATACGTGTGAGATGGCTGTACTTAATGTGTTTCCTTTGTGACTATAATTTTTGTGTTCCATTTGTGGTATACTTCATGTATTTCCTTTTTTATATTGTGTGAATTTCTTTGTGGTGTTCTGTTACGGTATTGGGATGTCCTACTGAGTATTATTTTACTCACCCCTGCACGGGTCTTTCCCACACATGCCGTGTCTTTTGCAGATGATTAATACATTGACATAGTTCTAAGTGGACCACTACTAGGTGGTTCTTAGAGTGATCAGATAGAAGATTTGTGCTTCTATGATGTTATATAGTTGTCTTACACCTACCCTTCAGGTAGGTGTTTCTATGGATGAGTTTTAGGAACTTGTGCATTCACTATTGAAGAATTTTTCTTTTGGTGGGGTTGTATTCGGGCCATATTTAATTTCTATCTTGCCTACATTATTAATCTATGTTTGGTATCTTAGTGTATTCATGAATTTCCAAATTAGTGTTTTTGACATTTCGAAATTTTGTTTTTGGAGATGTGTGCATGTGTACATATACTAAGGAAAATTCCTCTCATTTGTGGGATATTCATACTCAACGGTAGTCCCCATCCCATGGACTATTAGAGGATAGATTGTGGTATTGATGGAATGTTCCCCTCTAGTATGGGTCATGACAATAACAGACATGAACATGGATGAAAAACTAGATGAAAAAATTTAATACTTGTATTTTACAGTTTTAGAGGAAACTCCATTATGAGTTTGTAACTTTTGAAATAATGAAATATTAATGGGAATAAAATTTAATGGATTATTAAACACTTTAACTTTTATATAATAATGATAAAATACTTCTAAAAATAAATTTATACCCCAAAAAGAGAAAAGAAAATATGTTTTGAAAATATCTTCAGTCTCAGAGAAAGGAATTTTAAAATAGAAATCCATTACCTTAGATACTGCCTACCGTCTTACATTCTTTAAAAATGGAATATTAAAATGATATTAGATATTTAAATCCTTAATAACATTTTCATGTTCTTTCCATTATAGGTATCCATATATTTTTAAATTACGACATGTTTTATTTAGTTACTAAATCACTTAAGTTTACTTTGTACATTTTATGGACATTTGGTTCATTATACCAAAACAGCTTTGGTAGGATGATCATGGAAAAGGGAGTCAATGATCCATCATTTACATAATATTAATAATGAAATTATTTAAATTTTTATACATTATGTACAATCTTATAATCATCCATGAACATAATACATGGAAAAGGACTCACATCACTTCTTGGAGGCAGAAGTCCCTACACATGGATGAACGATGTTATCAATATTTAATGGAAGAAAATAAAATAAAATAAATGATATATTATGTTTTTATATTTATAATTATGTCATTAATATTTTATATATCAATTAAAAACCTCATAATAATCATCCTTTTTAGGTTGTGATAAAAAAATTAAACACATTACTTCATTGAGGTGGTAATCAAAACATACACATAAGAAATGTTTTAATTTCTCAAAGGATGGAGAAGGTGATTAAAAAGTGTTGTACCATTATAATAAAAATATTTTTTTATATTTAAGATAAATTTTTTATTATATCATAATGGTTAATGAATATCTAAAAGAGGAAGAATATGTAATAAAAATGAAGATATTGGTTAAGAGTTATGCTATATTCTTTTGAAAACAACCTTTTTGTCTTGACTATTAAAGTATCATGGAAACCAAAAATTTAAATTATATCCAATTATATTATCCATCATCCCTTCTAAATATTTAAAAAACAATACTGTATTTAAAAACTTCTAAAAATTATCATTTTAAATATTTTTCAAATCATTAATTTAATTATTTATATTATCATAAACACTGCTCCATTATAATGTAAACGTTATCGAAAATTTTAATAATTTAAAAAATTAAAAATGAATTATTATTATAGTTAGAAATTATTTATTACTCAATTTTGACTATTTAATTTCATTTAATATTTACATTTACTCACATCTATGTCACGGAATCTTATTTAAATTTTTAATTTGAATTTTCTTTCCCTGCACAAGAACTATAAAAGAATTTGGATATGCTTATTGTTATATAAATAAAGAAAGCATAAATTGTGTTCCATATAATCAATTATACATAATATTAATTAATAATGTTGATAAAATACTTCTTTCTTCTCAAATATTATCATTAGGACACCGAATTTTACTTTTCTAGTGTTTCATAAGCACTGTGCTGACATTGAGAATGATTTTCATATTTATCATGAAAAAAATTATAATTTATATGTTTTGAAATATTTTTGTATGATATATGTGTTATATTATCTTAAATGAGTCTTTATATAAGTTTTATAATTTTTTATATCATATTTATGTCTTGGCTATACCATAAAAGATATCATATTTCACCAAAAATACATTTTTTACTATTCACCAAAAATTAATATTTTCAAAATATCTAAAACTATTAACCTAATATATTTGTGATATGTTGATTTAAAAATTTATACCATTTTTATAAAATAAAAATTTTGAAACTGGCCAAAATTAATTATAACATCTGTAAACAAAATATAAAAAAACCATATTTGGAGAAAAAGTTATTTTAATCATTAAATGAACTTAATCTCATTCATATAATAATAACCATTAATAAATGAATTTTAATTTTTTAAATTTAATATAAAATATACTTATTTATTTATAATAATTTTTCAATTGTGATAAATTTAATCCATTAGGCAAAAAATACAATGCAAAAAAATATTTTTATTGAAAATATATCTTTTACCTTCAAAAGATTTTGTCCTTGTTTCCAAAAAATCTAATTTTAAAATAACAAACTAGAATACATCTAATATATATATATATATATATATATATATATATTTTCGATGTTTCCAATTTCCATATATATTACATTCATATTTTTCATTCCTATACATGGCTTTACACGCTTCAGTAATTTTTTTTCATTTACTTCTCTCTCATCATGTATGTTTTGTTCTAAATTCATTTAATTTTTTTCATAATTATAGTTGAGGAAAAATATTCATAGAGAACCATTATGATTTTTTAGGTTTTTAAATATATTCTCATTTACTCCACATGTACTTTTCATCATTTTGTTTCATGGTGAAACTTCAAAATGTATTAGTTTTTATCATTAATTTTAATATATTATTTCAAAAAAATAAGTACAATTAATTTTATTTTTATATTACATGTATCATAATCAACCAATAATAATATTTATAGAAAAAAATTCTAAAATATTGGGTTGATACACTCTAAATATATACATAAATGTTTTATCAATCTCATAATAAAGAGTAAAACCTGGTTATTATGAGATATAGTCCTGGAATTCTTATTTAGTGGTAAAAAATTGGAATCACTTACCCAAAAAAATATGTAAAGTAATTAAAAATATTTGTCTTCAATTTATCTATATATAGTTGAAAATAATTTAAATTTAAGTGAATATAGTGTAGTGGTAACTAATATTATCACCAAGGGTGTAATTTCAGTGTCATGATGTTAAAAATTAAAAAGGGATTCTATGTTTGTGTAGTGTTTAGTTAAAGTAAGAATAATATTATGAAAAACTATTATTATATGGAAGGATTTTTTATTCATGTGTAGTAGTGATAATGAAATTACATCATAGTATATAATGATGAACTACATTATTACTATTGGTCAACAAATTTCAGTAATCATGAATCTCCCACCTCTGGTTATATGAAATTTGAGCTCTACCATTAAAAATACTGTTATAAGATATGTCTCAATTTTATATGAATCGAAGAGTTATGAAAAATTTCATAGAACCACTAATTTAAGGATCAATTCAGTTTATTATGAATATCCCAATTGAATGGGGGTGGTCCTATGTTACTAAAATTGAGTTTCTTCCCTTCCACTCACGTTCCAATGATCTCCATAACTTCACCCATAAATCATTACTATTCCATCGTATAAAAGATTTATTGGATTGAGAGAGAGAATGAATTTTAAAACTAAAGTAACAAATAGATATGTTAAATACTAAATGAATATGTTCACAGTCACCAAGAATAAATATCATTATAAAATTTAGAACTATTAATAGAATAAGTGAATATAGAAATATGAATTAAAAATTAGTTATTTCTTGGACCCCCTCCTGTGGGATCAATAACTATAGGTTTTTACCTCTTAATGTGAATAATTATATCCCCATACAGAAAGAAAAATTATGGTAACTATGAAATCAGTGAAGCTCTATAATCAACTGAACTCTCTAATGAATCAAACTCTTTAATTGATGAACGTAATTCCCTATTTATAATCTCTTACTACATCCTTGATCTTCCCACAAGTCATCATGATATAATTTTTGTATCCATCAGTTATGTATGGTCCTTACTTAAATATAAAAGATATTGTTGAAATCCCCTGATCTCAACATAATTATCTCTCCCAATGATCTTGTACCCCCTATACAGTTTATTAATTCCTTTACCAATTTTGTTAAATATGGTGAATAAAATCCTTTAATACCCAAACATTATGATTGTGATCTATGTTTCCAAAACCCTGATAAAATGGCTCATAGTTCTTGAATCCTTTTCATTTGAATATATATGACCCTTCTAGGCTATTTTGGGTCACACAAACATTAATGCATCACATATTCTATCATACATGTGAACTAAAACTCTTTTTGAATTTGGGCCTTAATATTATGGTTTCTCTTACATATATTGTGTTCGATCATATTATTCCAATGGATAGTAGACATAATCTAAATTTGATGTCATCTGGGTTATGTCAGAGAGATTACAGAAAATGGATTGTGTCCGAATGCTATGTTGAAGGATGACTTCATTATTGGGGAGGGATACTAGATGAATTTTCTCTAGCACATCATCATGAAATATTTTGGATTACATAGGATATATGAAATTATCTCATTTTCATGACACTTTGTATTCCACATTTTAGAAAATTTAAACATGGAAAGTGTTACATTGGGTTTTTAGTGTTTGTGATATTCTATCCTTATGTTGAGTAAGGAGCATGGGTCATGCAAGATTTGATGATACAACATTGGTGAGAATGACATCCTGGGTTTTCCCATACATTGTGATGTCACGATAATCATGATAAGTCGATGCATCTCCCATTAAAAAGTATATATATATTTTCAATGATGAAAATTGAACTACATTGGGGATCCATCATTCTCTTAGGACTTGAAGTTAGGCTTCATTTTCTATGATATACCAACAAGTTTTAATAAAGAAAATTTTGACGTTCAGATGTATAATGAGGAAAATATGAAATATTTTTTTCATCTTCTAGTGGATACTTGGGAGACTATGAGAGAATCCATTACCGTAGGATGTAATCATAATAAATAATGAATAGGGATTCATTTTATCATTAATATAATATCACTAACTAATGATACTAGTGTTTTCCTGAAAACATATCTTTTATTGATTAATACAATATAAAACATTCTAAATTGATTTTTAGATTACTTCCTCTTCCATTATATCCCATATTCAAAAATCACATTCGAAATATAATCATTAATACATTATACAGACATGAAAAATTATTTTTTTCCAAAAACATTATTGGTAAATAATAATATTTTTTTTTGATTAAAGAAATATTCTTCAAATCCAATGAGATTATGTTTTACACTGAATACCTCAAAAAACAATTATTAAAAATATATGAGAGGGAATAAAATAAATTTTGTATGAATAAAATTTGAAAAATTATTTTTATAAACAATTTTCCCATGAAAAAAATTACCTTTATCATTATATCATAAACTCAAATCCAATTTAAGATAAAAAATAATTTTTTCCAAATAAAATCACATAATTTTCAATATTAATAGATGCAATTTACATTAAAAATATTTACCTTATATTTAAATTGAATTTAGATAAACATTCATTTTATCAAATAATTTTTTTCATAAGTTATTTGATAAAATATTGCTTAAAATCAATCATTTAAAAATTATAGAAATCACAGACAAAATAATCTAAATCAACCATAAAATGAATAATAGTAACCTAAATTATATTCTTCCCTTTTAAACACTTCACATGTACCCAAGTTGATGAACTTAATATGTAAAACCATATAACATGATCATACAAATTCCCAATGAAATAAATTTATTAAACCCAAAGAACTAAATTTCCTATTTAGGATAGGTTGGAATGACACATGAACCTTTGGAATATCCCCATTATATATTGACACAACCCCATGAGACTCTCTAGTTAAGTGTACATGAAATATAGTGAGTTGTACAACCCCTTTCTATTTAACATATCCCCATGAAACTCAATGATTTTGAGGTAAATAATTATATGGTTTGTAGGGTAATATCCAAAGAGTATATTGAACCATGAACTATTTGGATCTTCCCTATGCCAAAATAATAATTCCTCCACTCATAAATTTTAGAGAGAGAATATAGAAAATTATGGTCTATTGTCTAAATATATATTATCTAATAATTCTATCATGATATTAATAATCAAATGAAACTTAATAACATACCTATACACTTCATTGATAATTTTTCCAACCCATAGTCCTCTGGTCACCTACTGAAAATAATTACATCACCACCAATGGATAACATTGAGATAGATGAAAGAGGATAATATGTTGTGAAACTTCTATTATTATAATTCTCATCTATTTATTGTCCAATAATATTCCAACATCATGGAGTAAAAATTATATAATCTTACTTCATCTAATTCCTCCTTATCTCCACCATAACTCCATAGGAAAGACTCTAATACCATAAAATAACTATGGTTCAACATACACATAAATCAGTTGATTTAATATATATATATATATATATATATATGACCATTAAAAATCCATTTCAACCATTTCCATAATAATTATCATCTAATTGGACAGTCATTAAAACCTATGAGAATCATGTCCAATCATAACCTCCCTATTAATTACCCATGTCACATAAATGACACTATTACCATTTCATCAAATTAGTCCCTCTAAACCTCCACATGCAAATCATTATGCATTAATAATTGGTTAAAAATATTCATCAATTAGTTAATCAATAAAATTATAAATAAAAATACAATTTTTCTATAAAAATAGATTATGTAAATAAGTAAACCATTATCTGTAAATAAATTAATTAAACTCTAAAATAACAGGTGTTATAAGAAAACACCAATCCTCACTGTAATATCACTATAACAAGCTCCATATCATGATTGATCAAAATAGAATACAAAACCATTAAATCATAATTCATTTTATTCGAATGTAAAAAACCCAAACTATATACAACACTAGAAAGATTTAAAACTAGGGGATATAAAATGATAAAATATTTTAATATATGATGAAATGAAAATTTATTGAAATAAATTCATTTTTTCTAGAGAGATCATTTTTTACTAGATATTAATAGAACTCCAAAGCTCTACTTATATCCTAGGGAACGTTTCTTCTTCTAAAACATCAATCAATAAAATTACATTAGCTCTCGGTCAGCATAAATAAGTGATATAATTTATAAAATGATAAGGTTCATAGATGCTTCTTTAATAATATGTGAATTAGGTTATAGTTTAAAACATTCAATTTAAATAAATTTACCCCCTGGAATGATTATAGTTTGTAAAAACTACTAAATTTTTGATTTGGTGGATTTTCATGAATTTACATATTGTATGGGATCAATTTATAATTCTCACAAAACTATAGTCTGTAGACAACTCGACTATTCTATTTCCACCACTAATTTTTCTCCTAAAGTAAAAAATGATTAGAAATTTTCATAAATGAAAATGATTTAAAAATATATTTTATATTCTATAGAAATCATTTTAAAATAAAACTTTTAAATTAAATTAAAATATGATCCCAAAATTATTAATACACATGATATTTTAAAAATACATTTAAAAAAAAATAAATTAAATCTAATGAATAGTAAAAAATTTAGTGTTTCAAAATTTCTATTTTAAAATAATTTCTATTTTAATAAAGTTTCACATAATATGTAATATTTTAAAACATATGACAATAAGAATTTTTTTACACAAAAAACATCTTTATTCCTAATAAAATGAAATGAATACAAGGTTTTGATACCAAATTCAAAAACAAATGAAATAATTAATTAAACTGCATTATATGTTTAAATTTAGAATAAAATTATCATTAATTTTCTTTGTCAAAAACATAAAAGGATGTGAAATAAAATTCGCCCGCACTCAGAATATTTTGTGTCATCAATAATTCAAGTAAATGTAACCATCGTGGAAAAAAATTATATTTTTTGAATCAAATGTCTTTAATGACAAGGATTTATTTCAAATGATAGTTTCTCATGGAATTCAATTAGCAAGATAAAAAATTATCCTATATTTTTATAAATAAAACTTTTTTTCAAAATATGTTTCTATTTTAGAATGAGAAATTGTTACTAATTTTGTAGATAATATTGGTAAATATCAATTTTAAATTATAATTTATTTCATAAGATGAATTTTAATTTTCATGGATGAGTACACAACACATTACGATAATCAACCAATAATTAATCAAATTAATAATACCACTAGTAGATTATGATGGATTAATGTGTATTTAATCCATAAATAATTCATTATAATTCATAAGAACTCATTTATCATCATTTAAAATTTAATCACCAACCCTATGATCCATGACTCATTGATTTAAAATATAATTATATTGTAAAAAAATTAAATAATATATATTCTATCATCCAAATAGTTTTACTAAACTAGAAAAATAGTCCACCATATATTAAACATATCAAATTATTTCAAAGATATGATAAATGAAATTGTATCAAATGATTTCTATGAAAAAAGTGAAATAAATTAAAAAATCTAAACAAACTAATTATTGAATAGAATAATCATAAAATTTATTATTTACTAATCTTATAAAACAACTTATTAAGATGATTTTTTTTTCAAAAAAAAGGATAAATACGACTGTTTATCTACGAAATATAGAATGCCACATATGATAATCTCTCCCCCACACGTATATATTACCATCATCCTTATTTTGAATCTTACTGAGATAATGTATATAATATTTATAATTCAAGATGGATTTTGAATTTAATTTAGAAATATAATACAATGGTCCAGAAGAAAATTATCAAAAATAACATATGAACCGATTTTCACCCATCAACATGTATAAATTTGAGAAAAATAATCAATAAATATAGTAGATAGATTAATAATAATAATAATACACAAAATTATTTTAAATGAAAGAGAATAATAATATTCAATTTATTTCACAAGCATAAAAATTATTGAATATAATTTGAATCATAACATGGATCTCAACATGGAACATATTATACAACATCTGTTATTAGTATATAAAAGATGCATAAAAAGTGTAATAAATAAAAATTAATCACCTAGATATAATGGTTAATTAATTTGAATTGATTATCTCACATTATTTAATTTTTTATCCAATTATTTTCTTTCACCCCTTATAAATAAATAACAGGCCATAAATAAAACATATGTTTCGATAAAATAAAATAAAAAAATTAATTAATAATAAATAATGACATAATTAAACCAATAAATAGTATTTCTTGTATACATGTTAAATTATAAATTCCTTTATAAAAAAATAGTGGATCAAGTCCTAATAAAATTAAATGATAATAGATTTATTTCCAAATGAATATTGGCTAATATGAATAATAAAATGAATGTACAGTAGACCAGTACAAAAAAATTGGTTAGTTTGAATGTTTTCAATTAAATTAAATATAAAAATAAGAAAACATAATATAAATAAAATAAAACATGTTTATTTGAAACATGAAATTATTGAGTTTCCTCCCATACAATGCTATATTTATAGTCTTCAACCAAATTATCCTTCAAACTGTCTATGGCCTACTGAAGCATGTGGTTTTTTATCCCTGAACAACCACTTGTTAGTTTCCTATATTTCATTTTGTCAAAAAATGATACCACATATAGGTTTTAACTAAATGTAACATCCCACCCCTCCTCATTGGCTTGAGTGAAAGTATAAGTGCTGCATGGCCTTAAATGACATCCCCATGGTGCTAAAAGCTGGAAATAAATGCCAACATATTCAGTACAGTTGGGGGATGATTTTCTGTTTTGAAAGTAAAATCGTCCAACAAAAAATTTCATTTCAACATAACCATTAAATGATTCTTGATAAAAAAGTAATACAACTCATGTAATTAACATTGATATCAAAATAAAACTACAAAGAGAACCAAAGAGGAAGACGATACACATCAAATTACACAACAAAATATAATTCAACAAACAAAAAGACTCCAAAAAATGACCCCAATCTCCAACATGATCCAAGATCCAAATCTGAAAATCCTCCCAATGCATCGCAAAGAAATTATAAAGAAATTTGATGCTTTTCTTTTACCTCTTTCTTGGAATACAATATTTTCAAAAAAACCAAATTCCCAAAGGGGTGAGTAATGAAACTCTGTAGGCTTTCCCCAAACTAATTCCATTCTCACACCACAAAGATATAACAAGTTAGCTAATTTTTATAAATTTTTAATATAAACCATATATATTGTTCAAAATTTTCAAATAATCTGAAAACAAGGATATCAAAACTATTTTCCCAAATAATTACTTATCTAAGGAAAGAAACCAAAAAATTTAGTAACCATTTTTTTCTAATTTAATATCGTAATAACCCAATTAATTTCACATGAACCAATACATACACCTAATACACAAACACAACTCAACCACCGAAGCTTGGTGTTACCATTTACAGTGGAAATTCACATCCATACTGTATCCCTTTTTAATTTTGGTACTACATGACGACATTAAAACTATTTGTTGAAGGTACTTTGTTACCACTAACCATCCCAATTATAATTCATGATTTTCCATTTATGCTAAAAGATGACAAACCACCATTTTCCCTAGACATAATACCCACAAAGTGTCAAAACTGACTAAACTATTTATGCTGAAAACATTTCAACTAAACAATCTAAAACCATTTCAATAAAAAAATCCTTTTATTAAAATAATTATTAACCCAAAAACCATACCAAAAAAGTATTTCAAAAAAAAAAATTAAAAATAATTCCAATAAATCAATCCTTTTATTGAAAAAATTTCATGAAAAATTCCCATAATGCATCCTAAGAAATTATTTTTAGAATCAAAATTATAAAATCCAATAATAAATATTTTTTCACAATAATATTACAATTTACCCAAAATCCAAAAATAATAACTAAAGGTGTTTCTACCAAGATTAAAATATCAATTTGACAATCAATTTCAGGAAAAAAAAATTAATTTGATATCAAAACCTTCATGTTCTAGGATTTCGAGTTGAGAGTGAAGCCACCACCCTCGAGGGTTTTGATGAAGCTGACGAATGACATAAAATGATCACCAAACCAATTCAACACTCCACAAATCCGCCATAGATAAATTCCCCTAACATTAATAAAGAAATATATCACCATGATTGGAAATAAAAACCCCTTATCTATCTGAAAAGGAACTAGACCTAAGAAACCGAGAGATAGAAAATAGTAGACTTAAGAGAAACCATGAAAACAATGACAAAGGAGACTGACCAAGGAATATTCATCTTCAAATCACCTATAAAACCATTCTAATCACTTATAGAATGATGAGAAGTGTTTCCATATAATTTTTAGGTATAAATATCTAGTGAAGGTCAAAATGTGGCCAAAATGAGGGTTTCTGAGTTAAAATCACATGAGATCCATTTTAAAAAACCAAAATTTTAATCTGTTCATGGTTAGGAAAACCATGCACTAACCATGTGCCATCCACTATCTCCCAGGGGCACCTCACATTATTGGAAAACACAATTAGACAAACCATGTGACGACCATACAAATCCCACTATCCCATGTTTCACAGTTAGAGTGGTGAGGCCACACATTTTTGAAAACCATGCACCTAACTGTGTTCCCACTCCCTAGCCCTGGTCTCATGGTGCACAATTTAATGAAAGTGTTGTACGGTTTACACTAACAGTGAACCACTCATTCATCCTTATAAAATCCCTAAGAACACTCCAAATTCCTTCTAAACACTCAAAAATGTTTAGACAAACATTTTTCATATATAAAATGGTGTAAATAAAGTGTTATATATTATAAAACTGGGGTGATACTTCCCCCCCACAATTGGACTTTCTATCCTAAAAAAGTAGAAAACCACTACCTTCCCAAAATAATTCAGGCCATTACTCTCCCATTTATTTCTCATGTTCCCATGTCTCCTTATATGTCTTACCATGTTTCCACAAAACCTACACATGATCGATGCTTTTCCCCCCTCATGAATTTCACTTTCATATTCACAATACACATAGGAACTTGCACCAATGAAGCATCCAACTATACCTCAACATGATCACATCAAATCATATGGGTAGAATCTGGCTAATACTTCTTCAACTGCATTACATGAAGCACATTATAGGTCGGACTGAACCACAGAAGAAAATCCAACTGATAATCCACCTCTCCAAACCATTCAAGTATTTAAAAAAGTCATATGTATCTTATAGATAAATTTTCCTACATTCCAAAACAATGATGTCCAATCCTAGGAGAGATTCTAAAGAACACATGATCACCCACCTAGAATGACAAAGACCATCAATGATGATCCACAAATGATCTATGACGAATCATTCCTATCTACATTTTATTTCTTATCAACATAATCTTCTCTATAGTCTCTTGTACAAGGCTCATCCCAACCATAAAAGTATCACCTATTTCCATCGAACAAAGTGGGGAATGACACAGATGCTCATATAATGATTCAAACTAATCACTGTGTATTGAGTCCTAACAACTATTACTATATGAGAACTACACCAAAGGTATGTGATCCTCCCATGATCCACCAAAAGACATCACACATGATTAAAACTTGTCTTCCCTCATTTGTATTATCCTCTTAGATTTCCCATCCATATGTGGATGATACACCGTACTTATAGTCAACTGTGTAACAAGGTCTTGTTTCAAGGATTTTCAAAAATGAGACATTAACCTTGGATATCTATCTGATATATTTGTAACTGGTGCACCATGCCTCTTTAACACCTCACATATATATATTTTGGATAGGTCCTCCACTATATGAGATTCACTAATATGAATGAAATGGGTCAACTTTGTGAGAAGATCCACTATCACCCATATGGAATCATGTTTCTGAACCCTTATTGGGTGGCCTATAACAGAATCCACCACTATCTTATCTCATTTCCAAATAGGGATAGGAAAACACTGCAACATACCTATTGGTCATTGATTCTATTCCTTTAATTTTTGACAAGTCAAGAATTTTGAATTAAAATCTGTCACCTTCCTTTTCATAGTTAGACACCAAAAATAACTTTCAATCCCTTATAAATCTTCTGAATCCCATGATGAACAGACCATATTGAATGGTGGTATGAACTAAGATGTTGTTCATGACAATCCATCTATATAAACATTCTATTCTGAAACCATAAAATGGAATTCCCATTCAGTTTATATCCCCCAGTGGTCTCCCCAACATTGAGTTTTGACCTCATATCTACACACTCTAAATTAGAGGACTATACCTTTTCAACCATTTCTATCAAATAGGGAATGAACGAAAATGGAATGAAAACCGTTACATCTCCTCCGTCTTTACATACCAAACACATTTCAGTTGTGATTGACATCAACTACCACTAATTCGAAGCTTATTTTTCCAACCAAGATTATGAATTTTTTCTTAATGCACCCGCCATCAAAATGCCTTTACCTGATGTATACATCACATCAAAATAAAACATCTAGAGATACTCCATCCATATCATTTTTCTCAAATTAAATTCTTTCCGTGATAAAATGTTATTTATACTAGTATAATCGATAAATAATATGAATTTTCATAGAAGATATTGAGACTCCATGTTTTCAAAGAATGGACTAAAGTAGCCAATTCCAAATCATTCATTGGGTAGTTCTTCTCATGAAACCTCAACTTCCATGATCCATACACAACCACATGATCTCCCTTCATGATAACACATCCAAAAAATGATCTTGATGCATCACAGTACCCTACATACCCTTTTTCTAGTTTTGGAAAAACCATGATTGGTGTAGATGTATGGTGACCCTTGAGCTCTTCAAAAGAAATATGACATTCCTCATTACAATGAAATGGAACATTATTATTTTTCAAGGAGGTAATCAGTAAATATAGTCTTGATAATTCACTAACAAAGTGTCGGTAATACTAAAATAGACCAAGAAAACGTCATAGCTTAAAGAATTTATTTAGTAGTTTCTATGAAATAACATCCTCTATCATATCTGGATTGACTGAAACACCCTTATTAGAAATAAAATGGCCAAACAAATGTACCTCTTGGGTCCAAAAATCACACATTGTTAATTTCAAATACAACCAATGATCTTTCAAAATTCCTAAAATTTTTTCCATGTGTTTCTCATGATCATCCCTTATCTTTGAATACACCAATATGTCATAAACAAACACCACCACAAAATAATCTATATATCTCTGAAATATCAAATTCACTTATTACATAAAGACCATTGGTGAATTCTTAAGATAGAAACGAATAAACACATACACGTAATGTCCATATATACTACCAAACGTTATTTTTTTAGAACATCATCTTTTCAAACCCGCAATTATTGATATCCTGACCGAAAGTCAGTTTTTTAGAACCATTGAAATACACTCAATTGATCAAATAGATCATCAATGTGTGGATGTGGATACCGATTATATATTGTAACATGGATAATATTATAATAATCCACACATAACTAGAGAGTCCCATCTGACTTCATGAAATACAAGACTGGTGTTTCCCACAGAGGCATGCTAGGCTGGATGAACCCTTTGTTTTCCATCTCTTCAAACTACACTTTTAATTTCGTAAATTTTTATGGTGACATCTATTAAGATGGATGGGAAATAGTACTTGTCTCTGGAAGGAGATCAATCATATACTTCACTTCTATTGTGGGTGGAAACCTTATGAAATATTTGGGAAAAAAATCCAAAAAATGATAAACAACCATAAAAAAATTGATTTTCTTGGTCTCTTCCATCAATTCCAAATACAAGGCCCCCAAATGATATGAGATTGTTCTAACTATTAGTCCCAAAAACCCGTTTCACTTACTTAGACAATTCTTTATCCTCTAAAGATATGCTCGATGCCATCCTTAGTCATGAAACTATACTATCGTGTATAATAGTCAACATGAGACTTGAACATCCCTAGCCAATCTATACCCTTAATTATATAAAGGAAATTTTTCTCAAGCATTAAGAAGTCCAATGTTAACTAAACTCTATAAACAGTTATACAACATGCTCTACATAGAAAGGATCGACACTATCATTGACCATGGGGAGTTTGAAGTTTCAAAATAGAAGGTATAATTTCAACATTTAAATTCAAGAAATAAACTGTACATGAAGCAATGAAGAAATCATATGAAACCATATCAGAAAAAGATTTCATGTGTGTATACTTCAAACGAATCATACCTCACACCATTTATAGGATAGGTTGGTCATTCATGATAGCCTGCATAGTTCTAATTATCTTCTTACATGCCACAGTCTGATCATTATTACCCCACTAAAATTTTCCTTACAGAGGAGTCATGATAATCCTAGAATCACCCTGGATAACCTTGTTCTACTGACTATGGGTGTTATTCTATCCTCATACATTAAGAGAATAATATTCCTTCGACCCTAGAGAAGTTCCTCGAATACCCAACCTTGGAGAATTGTGACAATAATGCTAAAAAAGTAAAATATGGTTACAATTATTCAATGCCCTAGGTTTTTCCATACATTCTCTTCATGTGGATTTAAGAGACACATTGGAAACATCTCAGTTTTTTCTTAGGTTTTGGAGAAAGATTCACTGATACAATTGAATGATTCCAAGCTATAATCCCACCTTGGAAATAAGAGTCCCTCTTCCACTTACTCCCGGTGTTATATTTCCCACCATTCCATGTAGGTATCAATATACTTCCCCCACCCATAGATCCTCATGTATCCCTTTCAACCACTATTTAACAATGAACTTTTTTCATATAATTTGTCATGCATATCAGCATAATCTTCAAACAATTTCCCTACCTCAACCAAGATTCAAAAATTTCCACCTACAAAGTTACATTGGCATCAACCTCGAGTGAAAACCAGATTAAGCTCATGAGTTTAGAAAAATCATCTTTTATAGAGAGGTTCTCCTAATTCTAGATGAATATGTCTATTTTTCACTAAACTCTAAACATATGAGGATAAATTGTTTGTTAAAAATTCCTCGAAACCCTCCCATGTCATGCCTATTTCCAATTTATCCTATAAAACTAACTCCCACCCATTTCACGTCAGATCTTTCACCATGTAAATCTCAAACTCAACTTTCAACTCCACCTGTGTGCCAATGAAATCAATGATTTGATTCATCTAATTAATCCACACATCCTCCTTTTTTGGTTCCAAATCACCCTAAAACATGAGTGGATTCTACTTTTGAAACCAAACCAAATGGTCCACATTCCTCAGTTTATCTTTTATGTTAACTCTATCAATAGTTTGAAAATATTTCACTATACTTTGAACTAATTGTTGGTTCTTATAATACCTACTATGTTTCATTTTCTATTCACATATGAAATTCCATAAGTCTCACTCTTTATCAAACGAAGGCTTAAAAATTTCAAATTCTACAACATTACAACTATCACAACAATTATTTCTATAATTTTTTAAAAATGCACCATGTTTTTTTAAAATGAACCCAATTTCAAAATACCGAAACCATTTTATTTTAAAAATCACACATTTGAAAAATAAAATTCAGATTTTTTAGAAATCAACACATTTATTCCACGACATATATTATTACTCTAGATGAGATATTAAATCCTACTGGGAAGTCATGTATACCATGAATTCCATGCTAGAGTCATTGGATTAACCCATGATAATGAGATTTCAATGCCTATAAGTGTATCTAAAACAATTATGTACCCAAATCATTGGTAACATGAAGTTCATCATAAAAAGGACAAATATATCTTTTTTGGATATAAATTTCTTATCTAGATAATCTTACTTCTTTCTACCATCCTAAATCAGGAAATAATCTGAGAATGAATTCCAACTCAAAGGCCAATAATGAATTCTAAATTATTGAAAAAACTAATACCACTTTTAAAATCCTTCCCCTCTGCATTGTCTTGAGTGGAGTAAGATGTGCTAGTTTGACTTAAGATACATCTCCAAGGTGCAAAAGGATGGTAATAAATTCCAAGGGAATCTAATAAAGTTTGGAGAGAATTTTCCATTCTAAAAATAAAATATCCCAACCAAACATGTCATATCCACGTAACCATTACAAGGTGTAGATAACAAACTAAAACAACAAAAGGAATTACCATTTATATCAAAATAAAACTAAAAATAGTACCACATTATATTAATAAAAATATAAATGTACACAATGTAAGACGAGTCAACATACTGCAAGACTCAAAAGCATACCCCCAAGCTCTGACATGATCTATGATAAAACTATAAAACTACTCCAAAAGCATCATGAAGTACCTCTAAAGAAATGAGATGATTTTATTTTACATGTTTCTCAAAATACAACATTTGTAAAAGCACTAAAGTGACAAAGCAGATGGTGAGTAATGAAACTTGATATGTTTTCCCCAAATGACTTCCCTACTCATTCCACTAGGATAAAACAAGTTATCCTATATATATATATATATAAATTTATATAAAATCATTTCAACCATTCAATGATTTATAATAATCCCAACACATCAATACCAAAAACAATTCCCAAATAAAAAAATATATAATGAAATTAACTAACAATCCATTAACCATTAATTTATCATTTCATATTGGCACAACACATTTTATTTCACATGAACTAATACATACACATCATCCAAAAACAAAACTTAACCACCTAATATTGGTGTTTACATTTATGGTGGAACTTAACCTCTATACCTTGCCCTCTTTTTATTATGGTACTTCACGACATCATTACAACTCTTTGTTGGTGGTATTTCACAACCACTAGAAATCCCCATTCTAAATCACGCTTAACCATTTATTCCAAACAATTCAAAACCAAAATTTTCCCAATCCATACTACCCAACAAGTGATAAAACCAACCAAACCATTTATGCCCAACACATTTCAACCAAACAAGTAAAATCCATTTGAATAAAACAATCCTTTTATTGAAAATAACTTTATTCAAACAACCATGCCAAAAAAATTTCAACCAACCTTGACACAATCATTTCAATAAATGATCTTTATATTGAAAAAAATTTATGAAACATTCCAATAAATAAACCTAATAAAAAAACATTAAAATCAAACAAAAATGTTTTTTTTCAAAATAATATCATAATTTCCCAAAAATCCACAAATCATCTCAATGGGTTTCAACCAATATTTTCATATCATTTTCACAATCAATTTCATGAAAAACAATTAATTTGAAATCAAATCCGTCAAGTTCTAGCAAGAGGAGTCAAGTGTAAAGAGACATAACTTGAGGGTTTTGATGAAACTTACCAATGAAAGACAATTCTCACCACGATGGGTCAAAAATCCACAAATACTCTTTAAATCCCTTCCCCTAACATCAAAGAAGAAAAATATCACCATGATTGGAAAAAACAACCCCATATCAATCCGTAATGGAACTATATCTACGAAACCTGGAGAGAGGAAATATTATATCTAAGAGAATCCATGAAAACTTCCACAAATGAGATGTACCAAGCAAGATTCTCCTTCAAAGCACCAAGAAAACCCATTTAATTGCTTCTAGAATGATGAGGAGGGGTTCCTTATCCTTTTTGAGGAAGAAAAACCATGTGATAATCGAAATGGGGCCAAAATAAAGGTTTTATAGTTAAAATAAAATGAGATCCATTTTTAGAAACCCACTTTTTAAACCATGCATAGTTAGATGTATTGTTAGGAAAATTGTTTGCTGACCATTCACCAGCCACTCCCCGAAGCAGACATCTCGCATAATTAGACCACATAGTTAGAAAAACCGTGCGCCAAACATGGAATGGCCACTATCCCATGTTGCATGGCTAGAAAAGGGAGGCCTCATAGTTTGGAAAACTATACACCAAAATGTGCACTTACTCACTGGCCTCCGTCTCATGTTGCATGATTTCTTACAATGGTTTCATGGTTTCCACTAACTGTACACCACATATTCACCCTTATAAAATCCATAAAGGCACTCCAAAATCCTTCCAATATCTCCCAATGTTTACCCAACCAATTTATATACATAAAAAGTCATTAAAAAAAGTTATATACAAATACCATGGGTTCTATACTAAACCTCCCTAAATATGAAATACACCTTGAAAATACTTCCTTTTATTGATAAATAGATTAATTTACACCCATGTTTTCATGAAAAAAAAGTATCATGTTTAAGAATTTAAGAGGTTCAAATAGTATATGAGGATTTTTAAAATCTATGTCAACCTATCCATCATGAAACAACATCAAAGTGGTATCAACATAGACAAAAATAACATTGAAACTATCTAAAAATTTCATAATACTTTTAGAAGAATACTTTCAACAATACATAGAAGTAGAATAAAAAAATTCATCTTCAAATATATGTTATCTCATATAATTTTCCATACTATAATTATTTTAGTACTTAATGTTTTTAAATCAGATGATAATTGAGAGTAAATATATAAAATGATCAAATAATTTAAATTCAACCACCTTCATTACAATTTCTACAAACATTTTTTCATATTTTTTTTCATTTTAGGGATGTTGGATTTTTATTTTATAAAATGGGTACTTATGGATACCTCCTTATGATCAATGTAATCAAGATTTTGTCCATACTATTTTCAATACATTGAAATATAGTTTTAGTTCCACTAGATATTTAAAAAATCTAAATTTATTTGGTTTTTGTTCAATTGATCAATATATATATATATATTTACTCCAATTTAATATAACTTTTTACTAATATCATTATTTTCATTTGAAACATATTAAAAAACATCATTCAATTTTTTTCTATTAACTATAAGAATTTATTAAATCTAATTAGTTTTTTTCCACTAAATGGTTTGGTGTTATTCCTGAAATTATTAAATTAATTATTATAATAGGTGAGTTTTCCTTGTTTAAAACCTAAATCCATTACCAAATAGTCTAATTCATTAACACCCATGTATGGTTTAACAACTTCTAAATTATTTTTTTCACAATTGTTCTTTTTTGAAAACTATGTAATCACATATAACCTTCATACATTGTTCTTAATTAAAATAATAAAATGTGTTGGTTTTCTGTATAAAATATATTGATCATAATTTATTAAAAAATCACTGAAATACTACAAAAAATTTAATGGATGTTTGTGATAATAAAATTTAATTATTAATTATTTAAACCGATCCCATGTTTCATAAAAAATTTCACTATTTTAGTGAGTGAATCTGTTAATTAACTAAAAATAATTTCTTTGATTTTGGGTCTCTTATAAATCCATTTTTAAATTGAGTAAATCTAAAAAAATACAAAAAAAATATAATTAAATGAAACATATACTAATAAATATAATTTTATAATTACGAGAACAAAATAATAGAACCTATATCAATTTCCACAAAAAAACAAATAATATGAATCATAAATAAATATTATAGAAGAAAGGGAAAAGTGAAATATCATATTAGTACACTTATTCCTTCCTAAAAATGGTGATTTATTTTTAATCAATACATGGTCAATATAACTTTTAAAATATTATTTATAAACTTATTATATTAAATTTGTAGTATAATAATGAAAGTTTTAATCTAAGAGAAGGTATGTTCAAATGGATTCTTTATGCTTTCTTATGGTTTCGTAATCAATTTTTAATGTTACCAAAAGAAATTAAATATTAATTACTTATTTTTATGAAAATATTAAAAAATTAATAATGATAAAAAATCAAAATGATTATTGAAAAAATATTAGATGAAGGAAAACATCTTTTTAATATATGAAAAATATATATAAATGATATTTGTTAAAAAATTATATTATATGTCCAAAAATATGATTCAGTCAAATATTTAAAATAAATTAAGAACAATGTAATAAACACTATTAAGTTAATCAAAGGATAATGTAAAACATATTGATAATTCATTAATCATTATTTCTAATAAGTAATTAAGCTAAAAAATATTCTCGATAATAAGTTAACGTGAAAAAAATACATGTATTCAAATTTAAAATAAGGATGAAGTTTAAGAAAGTGATGTAGTCCTTCTATATTCAAATCAACAACCTATGATATTTTTTGAATAGTAATTTAGTATTTACTATGTTTAGATTTGGCTCAGTCTTCATGAAACATCTTTATATTTAAATTAATTATTTACCAAATGTGACTCTTCTCTATGTATCCATTTTATATAGAGTCTCAGAACCAATCTTTTTAACTTATTCCAACATCAATATGATTCCTTATACACCAATATTTTAACCCTAAAAAACATTATCATTATACTTTAATAATTAAAAAATAGAAACCAATATCCATACATGTTGTAATCAATCAATCAACTATGTCTACTATTATCAGGTAATAACATCTAATAATTAATAACCACCAAAACAATGATAAAAAAATCTACCAACCAAATTCAACACATATATTACATCATACTTCATTTAAATACCTTTATTCAATTAAAAGACTAAAAAATTGTCTCTTCATGTCATAAAATATTGACAACATTTGTAACTGAACCTCAATGCAACATACTCCTAACAATATCTAGATCCCAAAAAAATATATTAGTCAACATAACCTTGATTTAATTCATAATCATTTATCTGTTTAATAAAATCAAATTATATTCCAATTTAATGATATGTTACCTTATTGGACCTTTTTAGATTAATGATTTTAATTAATATTTAAATAAACTTAGGTAAAAATTAATTCACTTCAACTAAAAAATAATTCTTCACCAAATTTAAAAAGAATGGTATAATAAATATATGGATCTTTATAATCATCCTCATCTTGTATAAAAATAAATTACATGGATCCAGTTTTAGATATTCTAAAATAATTTATTTTATAGTAGAAATTCTTATATTTAGTAGAATATATTTTATATGTTATGAATGAGTCTCAAGAAAAGAAAATGTCAAGTAAATTACATTATCCCATTGTATGAAAACTAGGTGACTAAGAAACTAAATGGAAGGTTGGGTAGTTTAACTAATTTTTTGAGGTAGTGTAACAATTGATAAAGTCCACTATAATGAGTAATAAAGTAGATATTCAATGTAACCCGTTCTCCATCCAGGTCATGGCCTTTAGTATATAAACTAATTAGCTCCACAATGACCATGCTTATTTTTATCTTAAATTAAAAATAAATAAAAAAAAATTTATTATTAAATTGAATTCAATATACATTTTAGATTAAAAAATAAATTAAAAAATAAATAATAGTTTATTCAATTAATGTATAGTCACAATAATAATAACACATGTGATATTTTAAATATATGTTTTTAAGTGAAAGACATTAATCTAATGTAAATTGTAAATTAAAAACTCTATTTTTTCAATATTTAAATTATAAAAAATATAATGTTCATAAATATTCTATTAATATATTACATTTGATATTAGAAAGAACTAGTTATTTTTAGCACAAACAATATCACGTTATTCCTGAATTAAAAGTCAAATCTTGATATCAAACTAACAAAACAAAATAAATATGTAATTGAAGTCCAATTTGATTAGAAAAGTAGAAAAAAGTAAACCAAAAAATATGTATCAAACATACGAAGTGATTACTCACGAATAATGAATAATGTATGATGGTGGTATGAAATGTGACATTGAAAGTGAGTTAATATCATTGTTGGATTGATTTGAGAGGTCCGTAGTTTCTATGAGATTGGTTGGTGAGTTATATATACTCTATATCCAATTTATTTTGGGAAGAATATTCTTTGTGATATATATGGAGGATCTATATTTCTTTCACTATTCCTAGGAGTAGGCCTTCTATCAGGTTTATTTTGTAACTAATAGATTCATTAGTATTCTCTAATAACATTGGTATAGTTGGAGGCATTAGTAGAAACCTAATGAGTATGTTTATACGAAACCATACTTCCTAAATATTATATATAGACACACACACATGTGATTGAATGGTGGGTTTTGAAAATGTTATCTTAATAGTATGTGGGTAACTATTAAAAGAGATAATAAGATTTATATCATTGTTATGGTGTATTGGGTTTCATGTGGAATTATTTTATATGAATTTGGAGGATATATTTTTCTTATGGTGGTTATATCAAGTTATTTGGTTTTAATGGAATTCATTTATTAGTTAAACCTAAAATTTACCAGATATATTTCATTATCTAAAGATATTACGTTATTTTTTTCCTTATAAATTACGATCCTAGTAATGATATAAATTCCCCCCATATAAGTGTGATCTATACCCCAGATTTATATTGAAAATATATTTCATATTAGAGGTAGACCTGGGTTATAACCCTAAATTATAGTTTTTAATCATTGTGGGTTCGTAGCTAGGTAATTACATGACATAACTTATGAATGAGGTAGTAAAAACCCATATTTATAACCCAAGGAGAATGTGGTTTTATAATTAAGATGTCTAGTGCTAGTTTCATCAAAATTTTGGGAATGAATAAAATCTTATATTACTTAAAAAATAGAAAAAAAACATTTGAATCTAAATATTTAAAAACTACAGACAAACTTTTTAAATAATTATATGTTTAAATAAGAAGATATAGAAAAATTACTAAAATATAACACAAAAAATTTAGTTTTTCTATATTTTTATCATAATTTCGGCCTTCAAATGGATGAAGGTAGGTTTTCTACATTCTAAAAAGTTCTACCCAACACATTAAGCGATAAAAACAAATTTTGTTTCCCAAATAATTTGAAAAAACTCATGGAATATCGAATTTAATCAACTAAATTAGTCATGCTTGTGTGTAGTTGTTCTTATCTTACCCTAATTATATTTTAAGGATTTTGAGTCACCTCCATATATGAAATAAGTGAATTTTTAATTTAAAAAACATTATCATTAAACACATTAATTATTTTATAAGTTAAATTTATACATGAAATTAGAAATTAAATTGAATTATAAATTAATAAAACTATCATAATAGTGTAAATGAATGGTGAATCAAACCATAATAAAAATTCCCCAAATAAAAGTTCTATAACCTTTTAAAATTAAAATTCCATTTATTTAAAAAATTATGATAAAATATTGATGATGATATTTGTCAATTTATGAGGATATGACAAAAAAATTGAAATCTATTCATGCAAAATAATGTAATATTTCATAAACAATACTAAGCATCTAATGTGAAAAAACCTAAAATTAGTTTCTTCATATATTATATTTGATTAAAATATATTGATATGCATAATAGTAATCATAGTTGTAAATATATGAGTAAAATATGAAACTAAATTCCCAAATTTAAATGTGATAATCATTCAATTCTTTCACTTCATCTTTATATTCAGTTCATATAGGTCAATTAAAATGGTTTATCATACCAAATTATTTTCCACTGAACATGATCTTATCCTTCATAATCAATTATTAAAAATCCATTCACGTAATAATTATTAGAATTAACACCACAGAATCACAACCTAAATGTTTCATTGTGTGTTGTTTGTTTGTTAATATATATATACACATATACATATATATTTATATATATATTTTTTATTTTTCTCACAAAATCATACATTAGTTACCCAAGGTCAATTAAATATGGTATAATTATAAAACCAATACATATAAAAAACATTTGGAAAAAATTCCTTGAAATATTACTAAATTTTTCCATAATTATGAATATCTTCTATCAAATAGTTATAATTTACATTACATGATTATTTTTAATGATAGTAAAGGGAGTATATGACATAATATTTCTATAAATATTTGATATAGAGAGTTCTATATTATTAATTGTTTTATAAATATTCCATTAATCATATAATTTAAATGTAACATATTTTACTTAAATCGACCCCACACCTTAATTCTTTCACATGATCACATTATAAAGCTGAGTTACGATTAAAATTAATATTTAATTAAATTTAAAAATTGAAAATTTATCATTCATTTTCATTATGTTTTATATGGTTACTAAAAATATGGGGTTATTCATGTAGTATAAAATATATAAATTGGAGGGGTAAACATAGAAATACGAAAAATTGATTATTTATACATATAAATATTTTAAATAACTAAATATAATAATATTCCCTTTCCATTTATGTTTTATTAGGAGGATCCTCTATATCTATCTTCATAGAACTGGCTATTCCCTCACAAATGAGGGAAACTAGAACTCTCTAGGAACTATTAAAAATAGGAAGCATTGATCATCTATGGTCTGGGTTTAATAAGTGTTTGATATTTTCCTAAGTTTGGAATATCATATTCCATTTTTACTTTGATTGAGTTTATTCTGAAATATCCATTGTTTCATGATAGTTTCCAACTATTTCAAATATCACACAAAAAAATATATTAGTTATTCATATATCATATCCTTTTTATTAAGTTATAATTTTGTTACTCATTGAACATAGGTGGACGATTTTAAAAAATAAATTAATGATTATTGGGGTACATTGAACCATGTGGTGGTTGGCTTATTGAATTTACATAATCTTCTTATCCGCTATAGTAGATAGTATAACTTCATAGAATCCTTTTTTTATAGTTTATTTATCCTGGAAATCATTTAGATTTTTTCTATGATGGTCCTTTGATTTCAATAATGGTTAGGACATTTATTCCTTAGTGGTTTTGGGAGATTATTTTAAATCATCCTATATCATTATAAAATCTAATTCTTTTAAAGACACTGAGGAACTGAATTAAGTGTTTCTTATGTCCAAATGATATAAACCTAACACTGAAACACCCTTTAGTTGATTGAATTTGTATCAAGATTTATATGATGAATCCTACAGTTTATTTTATTTAGATTTAATTTTAATTCATAAATAAGAATAAAAAAACTAACTTTATGAATCATGGATTGATTTTTGTGTTTTTTGTGGTTCATAGGGACCCCATTTTTAATGTTTTAGAAATGGAGAGTTTGTGAATGCTAAGGAATCTACAACATCACTTAAAGGGAATATTGGTGAATAAATAGATATTAGATTTTGTAATAACCCAATTAATGTTAAGATAAATCATGTTCACATATTATTAATATTCATTGATTATATTTTATAGAGTTATATCAATTATAAGAATACTAGGTAATTTTTAAGTAAAAAGGAAAATTCTTTTGTTCTTACTAATTTGGGTTTTCATGCATTATATGATTATATTTAAATTATTTATTTTTAAATTATAGAAAATTAACTTCATAAAATGAATTTAATTTTTGAATTTAGAATGTAAAAATAATCTTATGATAAATTTTTTATAATTTTTAGAAAATAAGGATTTTGGAATGAATAATAAAAAAACTAATTTTATTGAAAAACTAAATCCTCTCTAGATTCTGTAGCACTATGACTAACCTAGAATAACAATACTCCTAATGAGTTTCTAAGATTCTTAATTTTGTTCATTTACTAAACTAAATCCTCTCTAGATTCTATAGCTATTATTTATTTTACTTCCATTGTATAACATTTTACTACAAGCTACATCTGAGAAATATACATGACATTCATTCTACCAAAAATAAACAAGAAACTTTTCATGATTTTTTTAGTGTATTAATACAAATAATAATCTTTATATATGAATCCTCACATATGATCACATTTACCAAAATAGTGTGTGATATATTTAATTCCCTTCATGTATCAAATGATTTTCTTTACGGCTTCCCAATGCTATTTTCTATGAATTTATATATAAACCAAATTATTTATCCAACTAAAAAAGGTAATGTATTGTTGTGTCTAAATAATTACATTGATTAATATTTAGAGAGCTAATTCATATGGTACTTTATCCATGTTTCAGGACTCATCTTTTATTTTTTGTGCCACTAGCTCAGATCTGATGAAGTTTCTATTAAGGGGGGTTGAGGAAAACATATATCCAACCATTTTAAAAATTTTCATTGATCTTATAGATGTATTATTTTTTAGAAAAAATAATAATAAATATTTCATATCCATATTTATTCTCATTCCCAATATTTTATTATCTTCCCAAGATCATTCATTTAAAATCTCCTAGTCAATTTACACTTACAATCTTGAATCTGTGTTAAAGGCCTGATTAGGATCTGTGTGATCATTAAGAGGGGAGGGTTTAATTAGTGATATATTTTTATTTTATCTTTTTTTTTATTATGAAAAAAACTTTTCCTCATATTAATTAGTTATAAAAATTTTTAAAAAAATGTCAAAAGCACATCCATAGTAACACAAGAATTTACAAGGTTCACTACTAAATATAAAATGACAGTATTTGTATTTATTTGGAAATAAGACAATACCAAAGAATCCAATTAAAAACAATACTTTTATGCCATTAAATAAAGAAGGGAATTCCCTCAAACATTTAGTGTGATATAATAAAGAAATAGTTTATTAGATACCTAGAAAAAAAATATGAATGCTTTTTTCTACATCTATTAGAAACCTTCAACAATAGGTGGAAATGTTGTCACTCTTATGCTTGTATAAAATTTACTATTTCTATTTTTTCAAATGATTACGCTTCATATTCTTACCCATCTGTTGGTAAGAACTTATTCGGTCTATTAATTTTTGATACAAATTATCCACCTGATAAGTTAATCCAGAAGGATCATTCAGAATGTTTTTTTGGTACCATATGATAATTAACACATATTTCTTAAACCACATTGAACATTAGATTCCACATTATATAAATGTGTTTCCATTTACTAAATAATATATAAGTTCACTCATCACAAAAACTCTATTTTATATCAACATATTCTTCACTATCTACCAATATATTCATTAGTTGGAAACATCCTACCCTGAAAATGTCTTAATATTTTTCATCTGGTAACTCTATCTGAAACCAATTCTCCCACACCTATAATTTTTTCACACATAAAAATTACCCCACATACATTTTACTAGCATTGTATTTATATATTCATTTGAGGGGGGAAATGTGGTAATTCCATGTTGGTTTCCTATTCTATGAAGAAATGAAATTCAAATCTCCTAAAAAATATATTTCACTAAAATATTCACAATAATTATATAATATTACAGAATTCATATAAGATACATAAGTAGCTCCACCCTTATACAAACTTCTATAAATTTTAGCGAGTTTCATTATTATTATTTTGATATTATGAATATTATAAAATTAGATCGACATCATCAATTTTCTGTCTTTCTGAAAGCATTGTAATTAAATTTGAATCATTAAGAATATTAATCCCTTTATTGTTTTCTTGATAAGAAACTTTGTAAAAATTATTCCATTTGATGTGAATATTTTTTGGATGAGAATATTTATCCAATTATTTAAACACAAAATTTAATGGAACTTCTCAAAATCATTTCATGGACACATTATTTTTTCGATGGATTTCATGTAAATACTTAATTTTATTTAAGAATTCACCCCATATGTTTTCATGGAAAAAGAATTATTTTTGTTTGATTAAAATTTATTGCAACTCATATATATAATGAAAAATTCTAAATGATTGTTCATATGATAGACTCATTGGAAAATCAATAAATGTTCTCAATAATTTTTCTATCCAATAATTTTCATAAAACAACTGTGAACTCTGAATTCATAAACCAACTATTTTACCATGATATTTATACCAAAACATCAATCAAACCATCCTGTAACAACAAAAACATGACAAAATTGTAACATTTTGTCTAAAAAATATTATACAAAAATGTTTTCCACCAGACTTCTCTTGATGACTTCATCTAATTGGAAATCATTTGATTTATACTTTTTATAATTCCATTCTTTAGAAACCCCATTTTTATAGAAAGAACATTCCTATTATCATCAAATTTCACAAATATAAAATATAAAAATCACACTATCTCATCTTTTAAACATCAAGAAACTATATGCACAACCATAACAATTTTGGGTATATTTTTTATGGAATAATTTCTTAGATAATCATATATGGATATTTTTATATTGAATGTTTTTTCACCCTATTTAAGCCTAAAAATGTCTCATCCTTTTCAAAACAATTCAAACCTCTAAATCATCCAAAAATTTAATATAAAATTCTTATACTCATATAAAATATTTTATCCCCTATCTATGAGAAAACATCCTTTCTATTTTAAACATAAACAAAATAAACCTCCATTAACTCAAGCCAGTAACATGAGATTTCATAAACTCATGAAATTAAGAACTTTATATCTCCTAATCATTGTAATATTTTTTTTATAAAATTTCCATATGATCGATATTTTGAAACATTAGAAGAAAAAAATCTATAAAAAACATCATTCGAAGTCCGCAGTTAAATAAATTTCATCCAATGGACTAAGGTTAAGAAACAATCATATTATCCACTCCTTCTAATGTAATTTATTTTTTCTTGATTTTTTGGATGATAGAAAAATGAAATCATTTCTAGAAAACCATATTTTTCAAAAATAAGATAACCAAACATCTTCTAAAGAACTTTAAAAATCCTAAAAAGCTCTTTCAACAAACTTCTTCCCAACAATCTCACCCTATAGATTTTTGTTTCAACTAATGAATATAAATTAGTGACTCTTGGACATAAATACAATGATTACTTATCCATAAATTCTTATCCTAAATGGGAAAACTCAATGCAGAAATCTAGAATCATTGATCAAAAAAACTATGATGTCTTTAAGATATGACTTCAATATATTTTTTTCTTAACCTTATAACTTTCTTAACTATTTCATTTTTTCCTAAAATATTTTTTTCATGCATATACATTAAAAAAATTTAAAGTAGATCACACATACTGAAATCATAGTTTACCCCATTTTAAGAACACCCCCAAAATGCATTCCCTCCTTAAAAGGTTAAGCACATAACAATGCATATATTTATTTTACAAACATTTTCACCCTTAAAACACTATCAAAATAAAATATGAACTGGGGATGGAAACATATACCTTAGCCTTGAAAAGAGGGATATTTTACAACCATTTTCAACTTCATCATATAAAATTTTTCTTTTTTATGATGGATGGCGTACTGAATATATTAACAAATTCTTCCATTATAGGAGCATAATTCTACATTAGTTCATTCTTATCCACATTATCTTTGATGAAGTGATATTTTATATAACTGCGATTTGAATGTGAGTGTTTAACTTTATTTTTAGTGATATTTATAACACTTTTATTATCACAACCCATGATAAGGGGTTAATTCACATCTAAAAAAATCTTTACATTATTTTTATCCACAAAAGTTCTCTTGTAACTTGAGTGGCATTAATATACTTAGCTGTAGTCATACTAAGAGTTAATTTTTTTGGTTCTTTATATACTATTAGACAAAAATTTAGCATTGAAATACATCTCCACAAAATATGAATCTTCTATCATTAAAAATTTCAGTATAATAAGCATTTCTTTAACCAAACAATTTTGTATTCTTAATCTGTAATATTTGGTTACCATAATCAATTATTCCTTTGATACGTGTGACAATTGTTTTTCCTTCATTAATATGAGATACTTTCAAATCACTTTTATACCTAGAACATAAAGTAACAGTATACACAATATCTGTCCTTTAATCTCATAGATATAACAAAATTTAAACAAACATCTTAAACTACATAGGATCCACCTCTTTTCCTTCACCATATTTGGAAAACTAGGTTCCCACTGAAATAGGTTTGGATACTAAATTTGAATCTTCCAAGAAAAAAGAATTTAGAATTTACTGAGCATTCTTCTATTGAGATAGGAAAATATACTCCTTCTTTTGTGATATTTTCCAAGATAAGAAAATATGTATTTTCATCCAACATGGAAATTTAAAATAACTTATTCATCCCCATAAAAAATATTTCAGATGTTTTTTCATCATTCCGATTGCAAATAATATATTCAACATAAAAAATGCCAATGAAGAAAACCTAATGAATTTAATTGATATAGTGTTTACTATCAATCCATCTGTTATTTAAGCCCAAATTTCTTAAAAAGGTAGAAATTTTTTAATAACATGGTATTAGATATTTATTTATTCCAAAAAAAAATCCTCTTCAATATAAAAACACAAATTTATTATATCCCAATCATGAAACCACACAAATTTTCAATTTAAGATTCTTTATTAAACTCAATGTTAAGAAAGACTTACTTTACATTTATTTAAATGATTTTATAACTTCATTGTGTAAAAAAATGATGAATTATTCTAATAGTTTCTAATATTTCCACTGGAGAAAAATTATCATCAAAATCGATTCATTCAATTTTTTAGTAACCTTTTCAAACCCGCTGTACATTGTTTAGTATCACTTTACAATCATTATTAATCTTTTTTCAGAATAAACACCTTTTACTAATAACAATATTGTTGTATGGTTTGGGTATAAATTTTAATGTATCATTCTCCTCTACATGATATTGTTATTTATTCATAGAATCTATCCACTAATGATTATCCCATGATTCATCAACATATTTTTGAGTAAACAATTAATATATGGATGTATGAAAACTAACATTGAATATTTTTTACTTTGAAGTATTTTTTTTGTCTATATTAATTATATGAAATAATGCATGATTTTTTATCCTTGGTTGAGATGTACAAATCTTTTCCTCATAAATTTAGATAAATGGGTCTAAATACTCATATTGTAAAGGTTTAACATTATTACTATCGGTAAGAACTTTTTCATGACTCTCAACTACAACCACCTCACCTTTCCTATCTTCCATATCTACATGTGTATTTTTAATGTTCTTATCATATTTTTCAATAAATTTTATAAATTCATAATCAAAAATATTATATGTTTATTTATTAAAACATATTTATCCTATACCATTTGGAGATTATCTAAGAAAAATTAGATAAATAGTTCTCTAATCAAACATCACAATATTTCCACCCTTGGCTTTTATAATTCATGGAATACTAAACAATCATAAGGGTTTGAACCTATGATTTTTATTATAAAAAGTCTATTAAAGAGATATATTATATTTTGTTCTATAGAAACGTTGATTCTAAATATAAATTTTTGTACAGGTACCCTACCTCTATAAAATAGTAGTCATGATAGATCTGCATTTTTTAAACCATCTGCACTAGAATTATATTTATTCTTTCAGAAACACTGTTTTTTAATTTGGGTATAAAATGCACTGATCTCATGATGAGTTCCTTTTATTTAGAGATAATATTTTAACTCAACATTTTTATATTCACCACTATTATCGGTTTATAACTTCTTCACATTATATCAACATTCTTTTATTCTCCTCTCAAGTAACTCTTAAACATTTTCAGATCCTCTAATTTCTATTTCCAAAACATAATACATGAAATTTCAGTAAAATCATCTATGAAAAAAATGTACTTATATCCATATATTTATTGTGTACTCATTTTTTATAGATATCAAAGTGAATAATCTCTAAGGGACGATTTGAATGAATCACTACATTCTTATGGCATGAATTTGTCATCTTATCTTTCTGGAAATTGTAACAACACCAATATCTTCTTATTTTCATATTAAGAATATCATGAATACCATATCTATTTTTTAATGTTCATATATTCTTCTAACAATTATTATCAATTATATTATTCCATATATTATTTTCTTATATCTTTCTAAGATAACATTAATATTATTCCATAACAAATTGAAATAATGTTTCCTTGGTTTTCTATCATTTCACAACTACTTTCCCATATTTTATTGTTTTCACCCCAAATCCATATATTAAAAAAAATTATTACCTTATTAAAAAATTTGGGAAACACTTAATAATTTTTGTTTTATCAAATTGATAAAAATAATATCATTGGGATTTCAAATTTTCTTTCCCAATGATAGTAGATCCAATGACTTTGATTTTGAGTGAGTCATTATTTCCAGAAGTAACATTTAAATCTTTGATATATTTCAAATTATTCAGTAGCATCAATTATCATATCATTTGTGAATAGAACCATAAATCCAAAATCTTTGGATGTTCTCCATTTTTTTACTTTTGAGATAAACTTCAATAGTAAGATCTTTTTTCCTTCCCTTTTTGATTCTTTACATACATATCTCAAGATTTGTAATACAATTATTTTTTTTGATATCATAATAATACATTCTTTTTTATGAATTTTATTGTTGATCAAATAGTTCACAAATAGTTACCAAATGTTTGTATCTATTTTAATATTTTACACTTTCTTAGGTTGTCTATTTTTAGTGGACTGACTCCCCCTAAAACTTTGTCTCCATCTTCTTTTGGATTCACTATAATGTTGATTTTTAAACCAACACATATATGTTTTATGTCTAAATCAACCACCATTATAATAGTAACTATAGAAAGTGTTTCTCCCTCCATAAATTGCATAATTTTTGGAGTTGTGTTTATATTTTTTATCAAAATTATTTTTCTTCAAATTTTATATTTATTTTCATATAAAATTTTTCATTATAAACATATATTTTCTTCATTATCATATATTTCATATCATCCTAAAAAAATCACTTATAATAGTTACTTTTTGTTCAAAAATTGTAACCGTACAAAGTTCTATTTTTTAGCACTATTTCTTTTTCTATATATATAATTTTCTTAACTCCCTTTTTCTTTCTAATAAAATTAATTATTCTAATCTACCTTTGAAGATAACATTTATTGACACTCCTTAGATTTAAATTTATCATATCTTTCATAAAAGTTTTAAATTTTTCTTAGAAAATTTTTATTGTCGTTCATAGATTTAACAAGTTTTTATTGAAAAAGTTCCTTCTTTCTCTCATTTACCTTAAAATTTTCATCAATATTCATATTGATGTAATTATTTTAATCAAAAAAATCTATACATCATCAATCTATTCTGCGAAATTTTATTTTTCATCAAGATAAGTGTCTTATTTTTTTTTAAATATTCCATCTCTTAAAATTCTTGTTCTCCCTTTCACATATTAAAATATTTTGAAGACATTATTCCAACCCAATTTTTAATATAAACTGCATCTGAGTATCTTCATATTTAGAACTACTTCTTTCATCAATATTAAACATTTCATTAATTTCATAATAAAAGTATTCTCTTCAAAATTATCATTGAAGTTATATTCTTCTTCTTCACTATTGATATCTTCCTCACATTTAAGCAAATAGTTTCTCTATTTGTATTTCGAGAAATTCTTATCCTTTCCCCTAGGAAATGTTTTATATTTTTTTTCTTATTCTCAAAGGATATTATTGGATTTTTTTCCATCTATACCATTTTATTAATATTTTTTTGTGAGGAAAAATTGTGGAAAAATTCCTAATATCTACACAAAAAATAATTTCTGTTGTAAATCCCCTTTTACTTTTTTCATGCCAAATTTAAATTTTTTTAAAAAAGAAATACATATATTTATAGACGTTTTTACTGACCTCATTTTCAGTTTTATATTCACAATCATCTTTATATTTGTGAACTTTCTTATATTTTCCTTTATTTATAGTTTTAAAGGAAATTTATCGATCAACCTTCTCCTGTTTCATCAAAAAATATCTTCTTTTCATTATGTATGTAATGAGAATGGTATATATATCATCTAGAGATAGAGTTTATGTATCGATATCTCCAAATTAATATTTTTTTATCAAAAAAACCATTAATAATTCATAATATATTTTCAACAATAGTTTAATCTTCTAACTTCTCTCCAAGACATCTTATGGTTCTTATAATGTCATTCACCCTTGCAAATAAATAATTCAAAAAATCATAATAAAAAACTTTAGATCTTGATACTTAAATATATGAATTTATAAATTTTCTTTATTCACATTCATATTCCCATTTTAGATGTTTTTTAATCTTCTCCCAGATGTATTTAACCATCCAACTCCTTTATATCTAAGGAACTCACTTTTAGAGAGTGGGGGAAGATTAGATTTTTTGGATCTTCTATCATTTTCCAAAATATTCTTATTAATATATATAAGGGTAAAATTCTTAGTATGTGGTGGAAAACAATATTTATCAAAATAAATAACATCATAATCGAGGTACATATTTTATGGTATAATTCAATCTTTCCCAATATGAACTTTATTTCCATCAAAAAAATAAATCATAATGCGATATTATTTTATCACACTTCTCCACATATATACTCGATAAATTTGATGAGATCATAAACCTATAATATAGAATCATATAATATATATAAATTTTTATTGGATCTTATTTCAATTAGGTATTTTTATAAAAATATCACTTTTGGTACTCAATTAATTTATTCTCTTATTGTAAACATTTATTTGATAAAGAACTATTTTTTGGTTTACTGAATATATTTTGATAATTTTAATAATGTTTTACTGACTAATATGAATTTCAATAACCATAGATATAAAAATATGGATAAGTTTTGGAATGAAATCCTGTCTGATCAAACATACGACATATTGAATCGATTTTATAGTTATAAGATCAACTGCTCATTTAAAAGAATTATCCATATTTAAGATCATATTAGTCACTACTAGAATTTGACTAGGAATCTTATGTTCATAGATGATATCTACTATTCATTAAATAATTGCGACCATGAATATTTCAAATAGACTATAAGGAGATAATTTATATGCAACCACAATATTATATTAATGATAAAAAAAGATTATGCCAATGATCATATAGTTTTAAAGAAAAATAAAATGGGAGATAAAGAACTATAAATAAGAGAAAACTTTCACTCCCATGTTCACTATCAATCCAATTTGTTCACACTATATTAATTGGAAAAGAAGAAAATTTTGAATGATTGCTTGAAGAAATACTTGAAATACAATTGAAGGTTGAAAACCATACAATATTCTACCAAACTAGATTTGGGTATCCCATTAGCTAAGATCAAGGTAACAAGATGCATCAAAGGTGAGAAGAAGGAAGATTATTGCATCTATGTTGATGTTGGAGCTACCTCTCGAAGATGGACCTAAAATGAGTTGAACTTTAGGAAGCTGAGGCTAACACTAAACATAAAATTTGGATGAAATAGAGTTGACAAAAAAAGTCAAAGATCCCAATAGATATTCACGTATTTTTTGAAATATGAGTTGAGATACCTCTTATTCGACCATGGATAATCAGAGTCTTACATCGATTATTACCAATGATGTTGAGTCGAAACCCTGTCATGATGTTTGATGTCACACAACCAATGGTTTCTAAATGAATCATTCAGGTTAATTCATGAATTTTGTTTAAATAATTGATCATATAAAACATGATGTCCCAATATTATTCTAAAAATAATGATGCATGAATGAATTTTTCATGGACTTATGACACTCTTGATGCCTATTGATTTGAATTTGGATGTAGAAGAGTTTTCAAAAATTTCAATATGATAATGGGGAAAGCCTGATTTTGAGGTTCAGATTCCTATATTCAAGCATGCTTAGAAAAGGCCTAGGCCCATGAATTTATAATAATATTTAGGTGTGATTCCACATGTTATATTAATATAGTATAGGGTCACTTATATAGAGATGATATATAAGAAAAATGCATTTCAGTATTTAAAGAATTTATATGAATCTTGAAAGTTCAAAATTCAGAGGAATGTATATGATTGGTTAATAATTGACCTAAAATCTATCATGTAGCAGTTATGAAAGGGATAAGATATATAAGATTTAGATTATATAGATATATTTTAAGGAAAATAAAAAATTAAAATGAGTATGACAGGGTATGGAAAACACGATTCATGGAAAAAAATGGGATCAAGCAACACTTCATCTTAAAAAAAATTCACAGGAAGAGTAAACCCCTTATCGGGGGGGGGGGGAGGTTTCATTTTTGTTTTTTATATTTTTAATTTTACTTGTTATAAACCCTTTTTAATTCTATGAATCATTTTACTATGATTATTAGGAAAATTTAATATGGGGAATAAGGTTGTACTGGTGGTAGAAACGTTTACTTCATTCAGGTGTCAGTGTTTCTGGGACCATCTTATATTCTAGTCACCAGGAAGTTAGTGAACTCTATTCAAGAAAACCAATGGGTGATATTTTGGTTTTAGTATATATTAAAATTACTAATTGGATTCTCATCTAAAAAAAGGAAATTCCAATTAATGGAATGTTATCTAATTGTTTGATTCAATGGATTATGCAGGTGAAAAGTTATAGAAATCATTCATTTGAAAGTTGTACACTTTTAAGAGTTTTCCAACCACTTTTCATAAGATCTAATAAAACTATTTCATGAATTAAGACCGAAAATGGTAAAAATAATAACCCTCAGAATAATCCATTCATCCAACTAAATTTCCATGTTTCATCTCTAGACATTCCCTTACTCTACCTATTTTCTTTGTGCTTATTATTTCTCTATTATACGCCACTCCACTAATTTATTCACCACTAATTATTTCATCACTCCTTTTTTTTGTTTTTTCACTTTTACTATGTCTCACTCAAAAACACCATCTATTGAAGTCCTTCCCTATGGATCGACCCCTATCACCATTGCACTTGTATTAATTGGGGTGTATAATTATTTGATTTTCCTTAACCCCAATGACTATATAGGGACTAGAAAAGTATAAACATGGGGTTCAAAATGTTATGTCTAATAATTTATCAAGGTTTACCAATAATGAAAATAAATACCCAAGTGAGATAAACTCCTCTTTTCTAGATGAAAATATTTTCACTCTTCAATGCGACCATTCCTTAGTTTTCAGACTTTGATAAAAAAATCTATTGGAATTAGACCCAATGACTTTTATCACATCTAAAGAAAGGATTGAATCTTAGAGCTTAAATATGTTTTCTAGAATAATCTCCTTCTATTCAAAAGTTCTTAGGATGAAATCATCATAAGTTGTGTTCCTTATAAGGAAATGTTTCTCATTATATAGATTTTATATTCATTTTCAAGGGGAGTTCATCATGGTAGTGAGAGAACTGCTGAATTTTTTTATCTATATTTGTTTTACCTTTACTATTTAAGGATTCTTGAAGCCTAGTTTTATGATGTGACAAATTTAAACATCTTGGTAATGTGTCTTGATAGAAAAAACTAACCTAAAGAGGAATATTTGAGGTTGATAGGTTTGATGTTTAGGGAATGGAATTCATGTCCCCCCTACATTCCCCATATGAAAATGAATAAAATTTTGTTGTAGTTGAATATATATCAAAATGGGTTATGGTAGTTAGTTTTTCAAACAACCAAGCTACTAATGAGATTAAATATGTTAAGATAATCGTTTACTGATGATTTTGAGTTACCAAAGATTTCATAACTAAACATGGATATCACATTAAAAACATAAAATTCAAGTAACTAGTGGGAAAATATGGATGTGTGCATAAAATATGTACGACTTAAAATCCAAAATTTAGTGTATATACTCTAGTCTCCAATAGGGAAATAAATAAATCATAGAGAAAACTATGAAATCCTCTCGTAAATATCAATCATTAAGGTTAGATAATGCATTATGGGAATATTTAATTTCCATTAAAACCATATGAGGTAAGTCACTATTTCTAATAATTGTCGGTAAATATTTCCATTTTCATAGGAAAATACAACATAAATTTTCTAAGGTGGTAAATGCTTTGATTTTGGAATTTTGGACTATTAGGTAATGAATGTTTATTGATTTATGTGAATTGGATGAAACTTGGAGAGAATCTTATGAAAATTCCAGGATCTATAAGAAAAATAATAAAAAATTTCATGATTGTGTAATTCAAAATTGAAACCTTATGGTGGGATAGAAGGTGAACCTCTTCAATTATTAGTTAAATGTATTTCCCATAAAACATAGATCTATGTGTTTAGGTCAATTTTATAATTTTATGGGTGATTGTCAATGGGATAGTTGAATTAATTGGACATGAAAACATACCATTTTTAGTCAATGGGTAGAAAATAAAACATTATGTTAATGGGAATCAAAATGGTATAGCTTCCATTGTCCTCCTTCAGGATTGAAACATTTTTTTAGTGTAACTGAAGACTCTAAACATAGTGGTTCATGGGAGATAACCCATGACCATTCATTTTTCATTAATTTTTTATTTTACATTATATTGAATTTATTTTTCCCATTTCCCAAACCTTATGCTTCTCATTTTTTATTCGTTTCTTTTTTGGAGATGACTATGTTAGCCAGGGGATTCTTCTTCTAATAAAATGAGGTACATTCATTTCATTAATACTATAAACCATGATTCTATATTAGGCGAGTGTTTATTCTCATTAATACCATATTTTTTTATTTCTTTGTATTATGTGTGGGAGATTACGCCTTGATAATCATTTTTATCCCATATTAGACCCCCCTTTCACTCATAAAATATATTTTGTAAATTTTTCTCTTTTGAACTTTCATGCAAGCCCCTCATTAACGTGTGAGATCTTGGATTTAATGTATATTTTAAATTTAATTTTTATCATACCATAGAATTTAATATTAGGGAAAATAGTGAGTTTTATGTTTATGGGATAGGTAGTTTCTCTATTCTCTATTCCTTGCAAGGATTCAATTATACCACATCAAATTACCCCCATTTTTTGTAAATGCCTCACTAGAATTTTTATTACTTCAATAAGATTTTTTTATGGAAATTAATGATTTGTTTTATCAAGGATTGGAAAATAAGATTTTTTCCCTTGGGAAAAATCCCATTATTTATTTTAGTGATTTATTTAGTCAGAAGTTGTAAGGATTGAGTGATTTCTTAATGATGTTTTCCAATTTTATTTATGGAACACTTGTTTTAAAACCAGGAGAAGTTAGTTTGATTGGTCATAAACATGTGTAATTTGAACTATAACTCGAAGAAGATTGATATTGAACATAAAAATAGTTACTCATATGGGGTAATATGGAACACCTTTGGGATCCAAATAAATAGAGAGTAATATAAAGTCATTATATCTTGAGTAAAATGAAATATTGGGATCCTACTATATGTATCTGTGACAAGGGTAATGGGTGTGTGTCTGTGAATAAAGCATAAATCAATATATTATTTTCAGAGTGATATGAACACATTTATATATGGTGAAAATTAAAATAAATTTCCCTTTTAAAAAATGATCTCATAGTAGGGAGGGGAATATTTAGCCCAAATGATCAAGGGTACTATTGATTTATAAGAAAATATTTTGTGTTGTTTCAATAAAGTGGGAAGTGGGTCTCTTGTTTGAGGAACCTAGGGGGAATTGAATGTTTTTGTTCCTATTATTATAGATTTAATTACACTTTTTTCTATCTATTATGTAATCCTTGAATTATAATTTGATCTTGTATTGGAGTATAAAATTTTATAGAATTCACATCGGGGTCATGAAATTTGTAACAATGAGTGATTAAATTACATTATTTAATCTGGTCAAATGAAGTACAAACTAGGAAGGACTATGATATTTTATTTTTTAGTATTTTAAATAAATAAATTTTGTATATTTGATTTCCCAGGAGTGTAATGGATAATGTGTGGGGGAGTTTGATGTGACATTATTTTATCAAACATTTCCACATTTATAATGGGTAAATTTGATGAGACATTAAACCTATAACATAGAATCAATTACTCTGTAGAAATTATAATTAGATTCTCTCTTCATTGATATTTTTTATTAAAATATCACTTTTTGTGCCTAATTAATTTGGGTACTTAGTTTATTTTTTTTGTAAATAATGAACTCTCTTTTCATTACTATATTTCATTTGAGAAATTTAGTGATGATTTGTTCGAAAACCTATATTTCAATAGCCGTGTTCTAAAAAATATGAAAAATGTTATGAATGAGCATGAGTCTACTAAAAAAATCCCTTATTAATCGACCATACAACTATTATATATGAAAGTATTTAAAAGGATTTTCCATATTTAAGATCAGATTAGTCACTATTGGAAATTGACATGCAAGCTACAGTGTATAGATGAGATCGAAAATGTGTTAAATTTAAGTGACAATAGGGATGTCTGATCAACTCTATGAAGAAGTTACAATGTAGACGCAATCTAAAATTAAATTATAACAAAATATCACACCAAATTCCTTTAAGTTTCAATGAAAAAATGGGAGGGGGTGGAATCACTGTACAAAAGAGGAAACATCTGCTCCATTATTCACATGTTCTTTCTTGTATAAGAGAAAAACATTCAAAGGAATGATAAATGTGGTACTATGACTATATTAAAAGATATAAAACCCCATTATAATCAACCAAACTAGATCTAGTGATCAAAATGTCCCAAATCGATGGGGAAATACCCATAATGGTTAACAATAGGGAATTCGATGGTATCTTTTATGACCCTAAAGCTGAAACATGAAGATGGAAACAAACCGAGTAGATCCCTAGGAAGACATGGTTAAAATTGATCCCAAAATTTGATATCATCAGATCGATCACCAAAAATCAAAGATCCCAACAGATGTGTACATTTTTATGGAAATATTGGATGAGTTTCCACATGCTAGACCACATAAAACCAGAGATTTCCCTGGCCGATTGATGAAGATGTTGTGTCAAAAAACTCTCCTAAAGAGTCATGTAGCACAAACCATGGGCTCTAAACATGCCATTATTTAATATTTAGGCATGACCCTTAAATATTTGATCTTATATGGTGTGATGTCTCATTCTGAGCAATGTAGGCTGATGCATGTGGCATACTACTAAGAGATGTAAGAACATGATTCTTCATTGAGGTATAAATTTTTTTCATTTTTTCATAGTTTAATTTCTTAAATATAGCCTAATATTAATTCCAGTCTGGGTCATGAATTTATCGAGAGTGTACGAGGCCATTCCGGACCCCAGAACATGAGTTTTGGGTGAGAAGTGGAGGCCTCATGTTTTGTGAAAACCATGTGTTTTGAGTCAAAGGACCGTGTGATCAAGTCTTATTTTTTAACAGAATTTGGAAGGGTTCTTTCGCATGGTTACATGATGGTTATTAAACCATGGGGGAAACTACGATGGTCCCTAGAACCATAAGAAACTATACATGATTTTTGCATGATTAGACAAACCATGCGGGTAAATTGTGTGGCCCTTTAATTTTAAGAGTTTTAAGAATTTTTAATTTAATTAAAATTAAATATTAACCTAATGAGGTTTCTACACATTGCAAACTAGCATTTCCATCACTACGGAAAGGTCTCCTCTTGAGAATATTCTTGGGTTTTAGATCTTCACTCTACCCGATCTCTAATTCATATGTGGTTCATCTCATTTGATTTGTAACGGTAAGGCCTTAATTCCATTTTAGCCTTTATCGATTCTTCTAGACATCAACTGCGCTATTTGGATTTAGGATCAAATACCATAATTTCTAATTCTCCAACCATTATTGAGATTTCTTCTAAACCAGGATGAACCAGATCTTGATACTTGGTGATCTATTAATAATGGTCCTACAGTGTGTGGTCATATGATTTTCATTGAATTTCAGATCGTTTATATGTGTCGGTATAAGGCCCCAGCCTTAAACCTTACTTTATATTGAATTAAATGAGTAATTCACATTGAGTATCTTTTCAGGTTTAGAGTTTTAGAGAAATATGACATAACTATTACATCTCAAAAGATTACAAAGTAGTCGCTTCTACTAAATTTCCATAAAATAAAAACTCTTAAAAAGAAACATGTATAGTTCCATGTTTTAGGTAGCATGACTTTCCCTTGATCCCATCCTTGACCCTATTCCACGCTAAGTCCTGTGAAAAACATTTCAAAAACTTGGGATGAGCATAAAAATCTAAGTAAGGGATACACAAAGAATGAAAACTGTTAGTTTTTCAAAACAACAAGTAAACCATGTATACTTTATCAAAGTAATAATTTTCACCTTCATGAAGTAGTAAAAACTCTTCACTGAAAAAAAGTATTATTACTTACCATTTTGTAACCAAAGGATTACCATAAAACCCATATAAAGAACACATAACATATATAAAGGTAACTTGGGACATAAACATACTTAAGTGGAATAACCATATAGTCGACTTCCACACATATCACTTAATGGAATAGCCATACGGCCAATTTCCATACATTCTTAATGGAATAGCCATACGGCCGAATTCCATACCCAATGCATTGGAGGTTATAACGTAACCACCCGTCCTAGTATTCACGACACCACCCGTCATATGGTTTATCACGTAACCACCCGTAAAATGTCCAAGTACCATTATAAAATTATAACACATAAAACTAACATAAAGGAATGATAAAATTTCCACATTTCAATCATAATATATCAATTAAATATATTGAAATAATATAATCCTTTATCAAAACCATTTTCAATTCCAAAATACAAAAAAAAATGTATATGGTATTTATTTTATTTTAAAACCATTACGGCTTGTTGAGGAAGCCAAAGATCAAATAATACTCACGGTGTTGGAAACGGTCATTGTCACCACGTACGTAAAAGAAACATTCCTTTTTGTCGTTTAGTAAAATGCTTTGTAGAAAAAAGATCCCTTTTGAATAGACATAAAATTCAAAGGGGTTTATACACCATATAAAATAAGGTTGTGTATAAAACAAAATATGCCTCAATGAATGGAGATTGAGACGAAGACCCTTACAAAGATGGTATCCTTGGTTTAAGGATAAATCAATTGCATAATTATGTGTGACAAATGAATACACCAAATATAAGTGGATATTATGTGTAAAACAATTAGAGGTTATTCACACATATTCATAGAACGACATATTCAAGGAGTACAAGTTTATCCCAAAGAATCAAATTTGTGTTAAAAAGTTCCTTTGCAAAAATTTGACAGCCTAACGGCGTCACTTCAAAATTCAGAAAAAGAGTTGATGATAGATAAAAGAGGGTATCTCATCACTTGGACATATAATTTACATCAATAAGGATGTATAAGAACATATCCCAAAATAACAATATGTGAATTAAAAGACCCAACAAAATAAGTCTTTTAAAAAGAGGAGAGTGAAAGGTTCCCTTACTGACTTGGGTATCTTTCGAAACATACACCCCATGAAAGAAGGACAATACATCATTGATGTAAATACTCATAAACAAAATTATATTACACAAAGACTAGAATAATGGTCAGTACGTACACCACTCAAAAGAAATTGTTGCAAATGTAGCATAAATCTCACGGGAATAAAAGTTAGATGAAAAATCCCTTACGAAACTCGGCAGCCTAACGACGCCACATAAAACTTACAAAAATGGATTTATAAGATCAAATAGGGTATCTCATCATATTAACATAATGTTTATAGAAATAGGAATATAAAAGAACTTTCCCCCAACATAACAAAGTGGAGCTTAAAAGAAGTGACATAAAGGAGAGTACTTAAAAAGAAAGAGAGAGGTTGGATCTCTTACGAAAAATTCGGCAGCCTAACGGCGCCACTCAAAACTTCCAAAATGGATTGATGAGAGAGAATAGGGTCTCTCATCATATGAACATAAAAATTACAGTAAGAGTAATATAAAAGAATATCCCAATAACAAGAAATATGATCTTTAAAAGGAATGACATAAAAGAATGTACTTAAAAAGAAAGAGATGTGTAGGATCCCTTACCTCGGGTCCGACTTGACTCGATCATTCTTTAACGTCCTGAATAATAAACTTGAGTTAATTTATATTTTCTTAAGAACCTTGTTCAAGTTCATTATTCCTTTTATATCACTTATTTCCATGTTATAAACATTATGTAATCATTTAAGTTAATAATGTTTGTTTTGTCGATATTTGGTTCTTAAGTCGAAAGTGGACTTCTTACAATTACATGTTGTTCGTGTGGTCAAAGGTTCTTTATATCCAGAATGACATTCCTGATTTGTATATCATATATATCATATATATCTATAATATACATGTATTTATAATATCACATAATCATTTAGAGGTAAGAAATGAAATGCACCGTTCATGGAGACGGTAAGTCGTACGTACGCATGAATGCTACTTCCATTTCTTTGTCATATTAATGGAATTAAAACTAAATAAAAGATATGTATATTTTAATTACAGAATTATATTCATCATTTAGATGTATCATTCATCATATATATCCATTATATACATGTACTTATAATAGTACATTACATTTGGGGATAAGAAATGAAATGCACCGTTCATGGAGTCGGTAAGCCGTACGTACGCATGAACGCTACTTTCATTTATATCTCATACTTTAATGGAATGAAATAATAATGATATAGAGGTATATAATAATTCCAGTATAACATTATATATAATTTAATTAAATCCATCTTTTATACGTCCCACGTATGGCATTAACGAATCACATCACTTTGAGGGGGCGGTAGTCCGCACTTCCTAAAATGAAGGTATCGCGTATACCCATAATGGAAGCCATAAAGGTAAGACAAAAATGAAAAATACAGATTCTTAAGTAAAACATAAACATATTATATATCATATATAAATATAGTGACATTTTAATGGCCACCTTTGAAGGTGTTATAAGAGTGTTGAACAATCATCGTTTCGTGAGGCAGAAATTCGCTATCCACGGAAACAGTATGTTCTTTAACCATTAGATGTAGGGGTGTTTAAGTGTAGCTATAATCCTTCTTATAAAAAATCCTACTATATTGAGGATACTGGAGTTGTTACAAAAGAAAAGAATAAAAAGAGTTTAGGGGTTGGAGAAGCAAAATAAAACAAAAGGACTCAAAAGAAGACATTACCTTAAAATTGGGTAACTCCCCTTGGTTTGAGCTCAAAGGCTTCCTTGGGAAGACTTCTGCCCAAAGTGAGGCTTCAAGGAGTAAGAGAGGGATGTGGAGAGCCAAAATGGGAAGGGGTTGGCCGAGACAAAGGCTTTGGGAGTGTGGGTAAGGAGGTAGAGGTGGGGGCCTTTTATAAGAGGAGAAGAGGGGCACTCTTGGAAAGTAAAGAAAAGTCACTTTATTTTAAAGTGGTATTCGGATTTAAGAGGTCCAACATTGATGTATTTCTAGGATAAGGTTATAAGGGTTCGAAATCCATTCATCCAATAGGTTTTGGACATGTGTAGGTCTTAGATATTACATTATCTTTCCATTTTATTTAAATCGTTAAATAATGAGGTCATCGCTGCATCATCATTATGTCATAAATAATTTAATTTATTTAACGTCTAAAAATTATGAAAAAATAATATGATTTAGGAAATTGTTTTATATTTCCAATGACTATTTATAGTCAAAATTATAACTTTTATAACCCCATGTAAAAATTGTTTTAGTAAAACATCTCATGTGTGTGTCATTTCCCAACCAAAGTGGCTCCATGGGGTCCCCAAGTTTACCAATGGCTTGTATTGGTCGGCCATGACACTTCTAATGAGGTTAGGACATGTGTCAAGTTCATTTCATATTATTAAAACATTAATTTTTCCTTAAACTAGACTAATTACCTCTAATCGCGATTAAAAACTTAATAAGTTACTATTCACCAAAAAATTATTTCAATCCCATTGAACCGCATTTTACTTCTTAATGACAACCATGTATGTCGGATTTTTGAAATTCAAAACACAAAATTGGCAAAATTTCATTTAAACGGAAAATCAGTTTTTATAAGTACCACTTAGTGGTTTCACTATTCATCAAAAATTGAAGTTTTTCAGAAAATTACCAAAAATTCACCCTAAGATATATTTGATATTCCGAATTCAAAAATGAAGTCTATTTTACAAAATTCAAAACATATAAGTCATATTAATTAATTTAATAATTAATTCCCACTGTCATGACAAATAACGTGTTTTGATGAAACAATAAGTATCAAAAGATTGACACTAGTTTAAGTCCGATTTCAAAGTGAAATTAATTCCAACAACCACTATTGGATTTAATGGTAAAAATATATTCTAATTTAACTTTAAAACCAATTAAAAAGATAATCTAATCATACAAATAAATTAGATTAAAAAGAGGTTTTGAATTAAAATACAACATTTTACACTATTCATTAAAAAAATGAACTTTATCAGAAAGATGCCAAAAATTTACACAAAGTAAATTTTGATGTCCTGATTCTAAAGAAGAGTTTTATTTGGTCCAATAGAATGTATAAGAGTGAACAAAACTATATTTAATGACGGTTCGCCGTCAAAAGGCGATAAGTGAACCTTTAGTGAAAACTAGGGCATATACGCCTAAAAATGAATTCTTTCCATATTTTAAGCCTTTATCTTTTATTAGATAAATGTAAAAACATTTAAAAAAAATATAACAATATTTTAGTTATTTCTATCCATTCCCGCCAATACAATGGCTACATGTTAACTGCTATTTAAAATAATATTATTTTCTTATTAGAGTGCAACGTAAGATTCTCAAGAAACTCGTTGTTGCGTGTTAGGTACGCCATCGAGCATAGCATCCTGTTTAAAGTCATATTAATATTTTATTCACAAATATGGATAAATATGAAAATTTCATATTCTTTATTTACCTGGGGTGTTAAATCCTTCCCCCCTTTTGGGAATTGCGTCCTCGCAATTTTTAAAATTCAGATTGGAAACATCCTTGAAAGTCCCACATCGGAACAAGAGTCGGTAAAACAATCACTTTAGAATAAAGAAAGAAAAGTACAAAGGTCACCCGAGTTAACCCATACTAGGATTCCAAGTATGAAAATATGGACATGGAGGAAAAAACAAAGGGTCATGTTCTGATGGAGAGTGATGGAAAACATGTTTAGGAGAAAGTTAACCATGATAAAATCACAAACTTGTGATGGGTTAAACGGTATTCGATTCCCCAGTAGGAAAAGTTAATAGACAACATTTTTGTTTTAAGTTACTTTTTATTGAGGAATTTATTCATAAGGAAACATAATCACATATCATGTTGACTTTCAACTTTTATTAGATTCCTTACCCAAACTCATATTTTCTCCAAAAGGCGAGTATTTAGGAAGACTTTTTGACATTAAGAGTACTATAATCAACTTCAATAGAATCACCTGATCCACAAAAGAGAACTATATACTTCCCATGTCTTTAGACATTAACCAAAACCAAAACCAAAAAGGCTAGTACAAGATCAGATAATCCAGAAAAGGATAACCCTTTATAAAAAGAAAATATATGCTTACTCTCCAAAATTTGTCCAACAAAACCCAAAGTTCAACGAGGACCATTAGATAAACAATTTGTCCATAAAATTCTTCAAAGTAAACCAAACTAAGGCTGAAACCCAAATATTTGAAGGATTTAGTCACATAGTCTTCCAAGTTAAATCGTAACATTTATCTCCAAACTACATCTGTTGCTCCTAAAGTCTCGTATTGAAAAGTAATTAACCTAATCACATATCCTCCATGATAGGTTAATCATTTTCATAAATAACCCAAAATCAACTTACTCTTAATTCATAAAATCATATAACTAGAAATAATCAGTCAAACTAACCAGGGACTTCATGTAGTCCAGTGGTAGGCGATAAATACCAGTTGCACTTTGGTTGTGGGTTCGATTCCCGCAGCTTTGTCCGATGCGACGGGTTGTCACACGGTCTGCGTGTTGTCCTTTTTCCAAAACTATATAATTCTTAAAACATCCCCCAAAACGAGATAAAATCATCAAAAATGATCATAATATATTTTAACCTCAAGTTTATCTCATTCCTTTCATTTTCCATCATATCATAGAGTAACCCATAATTACCTAAAAATTAAGGATCATATAAACTCTAATGGTTACCTTTATAATTATTACCTGAACTTCCACATCGATTGTTCATCTCATACATGATGCATTACATAACATACCAAGGTTCAAGTGGTTGATCATGACTCCTTCATAGTTGGTTTAGAACAACCATGAGTTTCCTCATTGAATCTCCCATTTTATATAGTATCTTAATCAGAGAACCACCACAGTTTCCTTCAAACCTGTTGTCTCTTTGGTGCCTGCTAGATCCATCCATTCACTAAAAATAGAAATGTCAGTGTGAGTATATAAACAAAACCATCATGTACTAATGAAGAAGGTAAACACTAAGATATACTTACTCATTCACTTTATCTAAAACTAGGACTCTTTCTGAAATCCTAACCATTATGGTAATGTCACTTATGCTTAAAGAATACCCTAACCTCTAAAGTTATCTAAACCGACCTCTGATACCAACTATAAGGCCCCATCCTTAAACCTTACTTAATATTGAATTAAATGAGTAATTCACGTTGAGGATCTTTTCAGGTTTAGAGTTTTAGAGAAATAGGACATAACTATTACATCTCAAAAGATTACAAAGTAGTCTCTTCTACTAAATTTCCATAAAATAAAAAATCTTAAAAAGAAACATGTATAGTTCCATGTTTTAGGTAGAATGACTTTCCCTTGATCCCATCCTTGACCCTATTCCACACTATATCCTGTGAAAAACATTTCAAAAACTTGGGATGAGCATAAAAATCTCAGTAAGGGATACATATAGAATGAAAACTGTTAGTTTTTCAAAATAACAAGTAAACCATGTATACTTTATCAAAGTAATACTTTTCACCTTCATGAAGTAGTAAAAACTCTTCACTGAAAAAATGTATCATTACTTACCTTTTTTTAACCAAAGTATTACCATAAAACCCATATAAAGAACCCATAACATATATAAAGGTAACTTGGGACATAAACATACTTAAGTGGAATAACCATACGGTCGACTTCCACACATATCACTTAATGGAATAGCCATACGACCAATTTCCATACATACTTAATGGAATACCCATACAGCTGACTTCCATACCCAATGCATTGGAGGTTATAACGTAACCACCCATCCTGGTATTCACGGCACCACCCATCATATGGTTTATCACGTAACCACCCGTAAAATTTCCAAGTACCATTATAAAATTATAACACATAAAACTAACATAAAGGAATGATAACATTTCCACATTTCAATCACAAAAATGGATTAATGAGATCAAATAGGGTATCTCATCATATTAACATAAAGTTTATAGAAAGAGGAATATAAAAGAACATTCCACCAACATAACAAATTGGATCTTAAAAGAAGTGACATAAATGAGAGTACTTAAAAAGAAAGAGAGAGGTTGGATCTCTTACGAAAAATTCGGCAGCCTAACGGCGCCACTCAAAACATCCAAAATGGATTGATGAGAGAGAATAGGGTCTCTCATCATATGAACATAAAAATTACAGTAAGATTAATATAAAAGAATATCCCAATAACAAGAAATATGATCTTTAAAAGGAATGACATAAAAGAATGTACTTAAAAAGAAAGAGAGGTGTAGGATCCCTTACCTCGGTTCTGACTTGACTCGATTGTTCTTTAACGTCCTGAATAATAAACTTGAGTTAATTTATATTTTCTTAAGAACCTTTTTCAAGTTCATTATTCCTTTTATATCACTTATTTCCATGTTATAAACATTATGTAATCATTTATGTTAATAATGTTTGTTTTGTCGATATTTGGTTCTTAAGTCGAAAGTGGACTTCTTACAATTACATGTTGTTAGTGTGGTCAAAGGTTCTTTATATCCCGAATTACATTCCTGATTTGGATATCATATATATCATATATATATAGAATATACATGTATTTATAATATCACATAATCATTTAGAGGTAAGAAATGAAATGCACCGTTCATGGAGACGGTAAGCTGTACGTACGCATGAACGCTACTTCCATTTCTCTGTCATATTAATGGAATTAAAACTAAATGAGAGGTATGTATATTTTAATTCCAGAATTATATTCATAATTTAGATGTATCATTCATCATATATATCCATTATATACATGTACTTATAATAGTACATTACATTGGGGACAAGAAATGAAATGCACCGTTCATGGAGACGGTAAGCCGTACGTACGCATGAACGCTACTTTCATTTCTATCTCATACTTTAAGGGTAAGAAATAATAATTATATAGAGGTATATAATAATTCCAGTATAACATCATATATAATATCATTAAATCCATCCTTTATACGTCCCACGTATGGCATTAACGAATCACATCACTTTGAGGGGGCGGTAGTCCGCACTTCCTAAAATGAAGGTATCGCGTATACCCATAATGGAAGACATAAAGGTAAGACACAAATAAAAAATACAGAAGCTTATGTAAAACATAAAAATATTATATATCATATATAAATATAGTGACATCTTAATGGCCACCTTTGAAGGTGTTATAAGAGTGTTGAACAATCATCATTTCGTGAGGTAGAAATTCGCCATCCACGTAAATAGTATATTATTTAACTATTAGATGTAGGTGTGTGTAAGTGTAGCTAGAATCATTCTTATAAAAACATCCTAGTATATTTAGGATACTGTAGTAGTTACAAAAGAAAAGAATAAAAAGAGTTTAGGGGGTTGGAGAAGCAAAATAAAACAAAAGGACTAAAAAGAAGACATCACCTTAAAATCGGGTAACTCCCCTTGGTTTTTAGCTCAAATGCTTCCTTGGGAAGACTTCTGCCCAAAGTGAGGCTTCAATGAGTAATATAGGGATGTGGAGAGCCAAAATGGTCAGGGGTTGGCCGATCCAAAGGCTTTGGGAGTGTGGGTAAGGCGGTAGAGGTGGGGGCCTTTTATAAGAGGAGAGGAGGGGCACTCTTGGAAAGTAAAGAAAAGTCACTTTATTTTAAATTGTTATTCGGATTTAAGAGGTCCCACATTGATGTATTTAGAGGATAAGATGATAAGGGTTCGAAATCCATTCATACAACAGGTTTTGGACATGTTTAGGTCTTAGAAATTACATTATCTTTCCATTTTATTTAAATCGTTAAATAATGAGGTCATCACTGCATCATCATGATGTCATAAATAATTTAATTTATTTAACGTCTAAAAATTATAAAAAAATACTATGATTTAGGAAAGCTTTTTAGATTTATAATGACTATTTATAGTCATTAATATGACTTCTATAACCCCATGTAAAAATTGGTTTAGTAAAACATCTCATGTGTGTGTCATTTTTACTTTAACATTAAATAAAAAGTTATTTATGTCATTTCCCATCCAAAGTGGCACCATGGGGTCCCCAAGTTGACCCATGGCTTGTCCTGGTCGGCCATGACACTTCCGATGAGGTTAGTACATGTTTCAAGTTCATTTCATATTATTAAAACATTATTTTTACCTTAAACTACACTAATTACCTCTAATCGCGATTAAAAACTTAATAAGTTACTATTCACCAAAAAATTATTTTAATCCCACTGAACCGAATTTTACTTCTTAATGACAACCATGTATGTCGGATTTTTGAAATTCAAAACACAAATGTGGCAAAATTTCATTTAAACGGAAAATCAGTTTTTATAAGTACCACTTAGTGGTTTCACTATTCATCAAAAATTGAAGTTTTTCAGAAAATTACCAAAAATTCACCCTAAGCTATATTTGATATTCTGAATTCAAAAATGAAGTCTATTTTACAATATTCAAAACATATAAGTCACATTAATTAATTTAATAATTAATTCCCACTTTCATGACAAATAGCGTGTTTTTATTAAACAATAAGTTTCAAAATATTTACACTAGTTTAAGTCTGATTTGAAAGTGAAATTAATTCCAACGACCACTATTGGATTTAATGGTAAAAATATATTCTAAATTCACTTTAAAACCAATTAAAAAGATAATATAATCATATAAATAAATTAGATTAAAAAGAGGTTTTGAATTAAAATACAACATTTTACACTATTCATTAAAAAAATGAACTTTATCGGAAAGATACCAAAAATTTTCACAAAGTAAATTTTGATGTCCCGATTCTAAAGAAGAGTTTTATTTGATCCAATAGAATGTATAAGAGTGAACAAAACTATATTTAATGACGGTTATCCATCAAAAGGCGATAAGTGAACCTTTAGTGAAAACTTGGGCATATACGCCTAAAATTGAATTCTTTCCATATTTTAAGCCTTTATCTTTTATTGGATAAATGAAAAAACATTTAAAAACATATATAATCATATTTTAGTTATTTCTATCCATTCCCGATAATACAACGGCTACAGGTTAACTGCCATTTAAAATAATATTATTTTATTATTAGAGTGCAACGTAAGATTCCCAAGAAACTCGTTGTTGTGTGTTGGGTACGCCATCGAGCATAGCGTCCCCTTTAAAGTCATATTAATATTTTATTCACAAATATGGATAAATATAAAATGATATATTCTTTATTTACCTGGGGTGTTACAGTCGGTGTGCCATGCACCCATTTTTTGGGCATCACCTTAAATTGAATTGAACCCTATTATTTCTTATCATGTTTTAGGTAATTGAATTGGTGTGATTATGCATGTTATAGGTTGTATACCTTGTATAAAGACCACCACATGGGTGAGTTTTCTTGATTAACCCTTTATAATTTTTTTCCTTTGATTCATATAAGGCATTCCTTTATCCCCAAGTCATGGGATGTCAAAATTTGAATTTTCTAGTGAATTAAATTGAAATGTTAATCGATATTAATTGAATTAATTAAGGACATGGGATGGATGAATTTTTCCTTAACCCATGTTTTCCTTATTTTTAAAACAAGTTTTCCTTTATTGTTTAAAACATGCTTTCCTTCCCCATGTGAGTAAGTATAGGATATGAATTGAATCAATATAATTGGATTGAATTTCCATAAATTTCGGTTTTCCCATGTGAGATATATGAAAACTAAGCCTTTGGTAGATTGTTAATATGGTAGGTATTTTTAAGCTAAAAATTACCATGTGAGTATTTAAAGGCAAGCCCTTGATCTTGGATTTGTTTTGTGATTTACTTAACAGGAATAGATTGTACCATTTAATGATATTCCAATTTTAGTTATAGGATAACCCATACATTAGATAACTTGTTATTCCTTTGAACCATGTTATAAAAAATATACACACAAGAGTAAATGAAAGGCCAAGCCTTATGAGGTTGTCCAATTCTTCAGTCACCCTCTTTGAGGTGAGATTGGTACTAGATATTCTTGTTTTTGACCTTGGCATGTCTAATGAAATGTTTAAATGAAATAGAATTGTTTACATGAGAAATAGCCTTGGGTGAGACATGGATTCAAATTAGAATTCCATGGAAATACTCAATGGTTAATATTATATTGTCATGAGTGATACAAGGATCCAAATGAGAGATGTCATAGACGGACCCATTGGGACTTGAATTATATGTGGAGTGATACCTTGTTTCTTTTCAGAATTCTATGGATGGACTCAAAGGGCATTTGAATATTATTCCAAGGGTGATACTCAATCCTATGTTGAGGAGAAGCGACAAGGGACTCATTTGGTTTGGATGTTATACCCCACCTAGAGCGATAACAGGTTCTTGAAAGGTTCTCTAGGGATGGGCTTCTAGGGTGATGGTTCATATTTCACCTAAAGTGATACATGAATTCAAACATAGTAATGTCAATGATGGGCTCAATTTCTAAATTGAATTGTGAATTAAATTATTTATGAAGTTTCTTCCAATAAAAAGCACAAGCTTGGATTTAGACATCACTTATACATGTTAGATGAACTTATGATGCATCTATTGTGCTACCAGTTACATAGGGGATGCCGAGTCTAATCTAGATCTTGATAATTATAAATCAATGTTATTTAATTAATAAATTAAATGAATTTAAATGAAAACCAATTCAAGTATGTTGTTTTCTTTTTAATTTTTCATTACTTATTGCTTTTATTATTCCACACTACATGCTATATATATATTCACTGACAGATTGGAATGGAACTTGGGTTATTGACTATGGGGATTTAGTCTCACAGTTAGTTGGGTTCATGATTTTGGGGCCAAATAGATTATATGATTGAAATTAATGATAAGGAAATCACCATAATACGTGTACATTATATGCTTCTTAGGACCAGGAGAGCGTGATACCAAACTGAGGCTTGTAATGCTATGGGGATTCCTTTGGACTTTTTGTAATTTTTTAATATGGATTGTACATCTTCCTTGTATTATTATTTTGTATATTTTGTTAGAAACATATTAGATACATCATCATATTTTATATGATATGATATCTGTCTTGTTCATATTATCATTCTTCCACTATTTGTTTCTATTATATAGTTTGTCGCTTCCTATATTTGAATCTATTATTGAAATTATATTATGATACATTTTTCAAATGAGAGAATAGTCTCCCTACAGACTCACCTAGGACCTCACTTCTAGTTAAAATCCTTTAGAATTTGGGGATATTCTCTTTAGGACATGTGACCCATAGGGGTTGGGGAACCTTTTTGTGGAATTCATTTCCCGGATGTTACAAATTGGTATCAAAGGGAGGTTTTGATCCTCCAACAGGTGTTTTATGGGACCACATTGATTATAATTGAGAATATCATGCTTAATGCTTAATGTATATTATGTTATAATGTTCCATTGGTTGACACCAATCATTGATTCTTGGGTAGTATACCACCCATAGATAGAAATTTAGTGTGACAGTAATTTTTTTAAAAAAAATGGATGTCATAAACTTGCAATTAGTATCAATTTAGTGAATGTGAATGTAAACTCAGTTTTAAATAAAATTTATATTAATTTAGGTGAAACTGAAATGGATTATGATAGAGAACTTTTCTATACCCAACCTTTGTAGTGTGATTTTGGTAGTGTCTCTCGTTTATTTGAAACCTAGACCTGACCCAGAGGGAAGGAAGAGGAGTTAGTCCTTATAAAAGAAGGTTTTTACTTATCAGGTTACTTTTTGTGCTTTTGATCTGTAAAATATTTATGGATCATAAATTGAGGTGTGTTTTGGAATTTTAGATCCATGAAACCATGATGAACTCTATCTATGCACCAGGAGGGTGATGATGATCACACTTTGGAGGTGGAAGGCCAAGGGATACTTGTGGGTACCCCAGTAGTTCTAGTAGTTTCACCAGCTAATATACAAGAAGAAGGTTCATAGGAATAGTTTTGTTAAGGATTTATCCAGTTCTTACAGACCTTTTTGGGAGCGCCACAACCTTCCCCAACTATGGAAGAGTTGATTCATATGTTTCAGCAGCAGCATCTTCCCACGTTTTTAGGGAATAGTGGACCATAGGCTGTAGAGTCATGGAATGAAGCCATGAAGTCTATATTCGAGAACTTAGAGACACCTACTAAGAGGAGGGTAATGATCAATACGTACATATTGCTTGATTCTACCATGAGGTGATGAGATTTTGTCCCCCAGACTGATCATCATTAGGAGATGTCATCGATGGTGATTCATATGGCCTAATATGGTTAATTTTATACTAGGATTTTGATGTCCAATAATGATAGGGAGTTATTACATCTAGCATGGGTTGTTATATTAGTGATGGACTACTCATCCCATTTTACTGAGCTCCAACACTTCATACATATTCTAATGTGTGATGAGTTATCAAAATCTTGTTGATTCGAGTATAGTATCCGTAATGAAATCCGATCTTAGGTAAATGTATTATGACTAACTACAGAATATTTAATAGTGAACTAAGTTATGATAACAAAGCGTAAACTGAGGAAATATAGTGGTTCTATTTAGGGTGGTTTGATACCTAGGACTTGTATTACAATGATCGGTACAAGGAATCATTGCCTACAGCTTCCACACAGTGATATTACCATTCATGACATCACTTTGGGAAGCCCAGTGAGGTGCTACCAGTGTAATAGGCTGGGACATACAAGGCAACAATTTACAAAAGACCAAATGAAGTTCTTATATTGTGACAAGATGGGCCATATACAGTGTATATGCAAAAGTATTCCACCAACAACCAGTGAGAGAGGGTCTGCACTGACTCCACGTTCAGGAGCAGGGTTAACAGCTTCTCACAAGACTAGTAGTTGGGGTACATTAGGCCAATCTGGACATGGTGGTGGCTATGCCCATGGTAGAAATTTCCCAGGTTCAGAGTGATAGTAGGGAATATCAGGTCAAGGTATCCAGAAAATGTCATGGGGCCTCAGTACGTTCTAGGAATATGTTGTGCAATAGATCCAACAAGAGCAGGATCCATGACCTTTTACTATTAGAGGTGTTATTCAGGTATCCTTTATTTTAGATACTTCACTTTTTGATAATTGGTCTTTACGTATATTTTTATATGTGTCCATTGTAGAGAATCTTGGGATATGTGTCTATACTTATAATGGTGTGATGATTATATACACTATGTTAGGGATTAGTATGGAAGGTGTGCATCAGTTCAGGGAGATCCCCCTTGAGGTTGGTGGGTATCACTTCATATGGGACCTCTATATCCTCGAGATGAAAGTCTTCAATTCCATTATTGATATATACTGGTTGGTTATCTTTCATTCCTTTGTTGATTTATATTTTCATAGGGTTAGTTTTACATCCCCATAAAGAAAGGAGTTCATTCACATGGGTGAATGGGATGTTCGAGTGAGACGAGATGGACATGATCATAATCTACTGGTCGGGATGACAACCTAGATTGTGAGTTTATATCTATATGATTAGGGGGCATGCCAGACCATTTTCCCTCTAGTGGTTGATCATTTCATGTAAGTCTTCTCAGATGACTTCTTAAGATTACCTCTAGTGAGAGAGGTATATTTTACTATTGATATAGTGCTAGGAGTTTCACTAGAATCTATTACTCCTTAAATATTACTATTAAGGAGATTTAAGAGCTCAAGATGCAGCTATAGGGTTTATTGAAAAGGGTTTCATCCAACCCAACACTTCTTCACAAGGTTATCTGGTCATTTTTCAAAAAATGAATATGGTACCCTTAGGCTATGTGTGGATTACCGAATATTTAACCAGTTGACGGTTAAGAACTAATATCCTCTACGATGGATTGATGATATCCTTGACTAGCTATGAGGAGCTCAGGTCTTCTCATGTATTGATTTGAGATCCTCTTATCATCAGGATCATGTTAGACCATCAGACATACCTCACACAGCCTTCAGAAGAAGGTATGGTCAATATGACTTTTTGCTTTTTCTATTCGGTCTCACGAATGCACCATCCGTCTTCATGGATGTGATGAATCGAGTGTTCCATCCTTACCTCGAATTATTTTTTGTTGTTTTCATGGATGATATATTGATGTATTCTCACAATCTGCATGACCATAAATAATATCTTGAGATCCTTTGGAATACACTAAGAGAGCGTTGGTTTTATTATAATATCACAATGTTCCACATCGGGATGGTTCATATTCACTTCCTAGGTCACATATTTTTAGAGATTGGAGTATCTGTGGACCTAGAGTAGGTGAGAGAATTTTTTACCTAGGAGCATCCTAAGAACATCTTTAAGGTGCAGTGTTTCTTATGGATGGCTGGTTAATAACATAATTTTATACAAGACTTCTCATGCTTGGAAGCTCCCTTAACAGGCTTGACTAAGAAGGGTGTTAAGTATGTATGGTCATATTCCTATGAGACAGACTTTCAAGAGTCCAAACGGATGTTAACATCAGCACCGATTATAATTTTTCCAGAACTAGGAAGCAGTTATATGGTGTACTGTGATACATCAATTATCATGATGGGAGTAGTTCTTATGTAATAGGATTGAGTCGTTATGTACACGTCTCGACAGTTGAGGCCACATTAGAAGAAATACCCAATGCATGATCAAGAGTAAGATTCTGTTGTTCGTGCTTTGCATTGTTGGAGACATTACTTAATGGGAGAGAATTTTTTGTTGTAAATGTACCACAAAAGACTCAAGTACATATTTACATAGTTTGATGTGAATATGAGACAACAAAGGTGGGTCCGGAATCTTTAATATTTTGATTTCAATCTTGGATACATTTCTCGTAAAGGGAATAAAGTGGTTAATGCACTATTTAAGAGGACTCAAATACAGGTAGTGTAGCAGGCCCATAGCGAGTGGCAGTTTATGGCGTTGTTTTCTAAGATGTACTTGGAGGTTCATGATAGTGAGGGTAAGATGTTTATGTCATAATTAGCTGTTACCTCTACCCATATGGATAGAGTGAGGATGAGGAAGACATCTGAACCTAAAGTCCTAGATCTATGGCATAGTTTGGAATGTGAGGACCCTCCTTTTATATGGATTGTAGGCGAGGATGAGATCATGTGAGTAAATAGTTTTGTGTTGGTCTCTTTAGACATGCATGGGTAACTATTGTAGTATTTTGATGCTTCATCATTGGAAGTTCATCCTAGTGTCACAAAGTTGTTTTAGTATTTACATCATCAGTATTGGTTGATAGGTATAAAGATAGTTGTAGCTAGTTTTGACATTATATGCTCCAACTATCAGTAGGGGATGCCAGAATTCAAGAAACCTACCATACTCTTACAACAGATACACATTACCAAGTGGAAATTTAATGATGTCACATGGGATTTTTTGATAGGTTTACCAAGGTCACATTGACGTAATGATGTTGTATGGGTTGTTTTTTCCAAGCTCACGAAGGCTTTTCATTTCATTCAGATCACTGAAAACATCTCTTTTGATGATCATGAGAGGTTTTACATCGATGAAATTGTATGACTACATGGGTTCCCGAATTATATTATTTCATATAGGAAATCCCATTATAATTCTCGTTTTAGGAACGAGATACATAAGGAGCTATGTACATAGGTGATTCTGAGAACGACATTTCACCCCCAATAGATGGCTAGTCAGAGCGTATTATTTAGGTTCTTGAGGACTTTTTGTGGGCTTGCATCATAGTTTTCAGAGGCTTATGGGAAGGTAATATATCCCTAGTTGATTTTTCCTACAAAAACAGATTTCAGGATACTTTTCAGATGGGACCATATGAGTATTTGTATGGTAAGCCAGGCCGATCACCCATGTGTTGGCTTGGTGCAGGAGAGGTAGTTATGTTGGGACCTCGTCTTGTATTGGAGACCACAAAACGGGTATAGTTGATTCAGAAGTGGATGGATAATGCGAAGTATCTTCATAAATCATAAACCAATCACTATAGACAACATATAGATATCGAGGTTGAGGATCTGGTGTTTCTATGTGTTTCACCACATTTGGGACACAAGAGAATATAGAGACATGGAAATCTTTCAACTAGATACATCAGGTCATTATTAATTATAGAAAGAGTCGGGCCGATATCCTATCGATTATAGTCACCTCAGTGGTATCGAGATTTTCATGTTTTTTTACAAATCTATCAACTCCGACTCTACTTTTTGGACTTGTATCACATTTTTCTACATGAGGAGGATTAGTTACTGGTAGATACATCCTTTCAAGAGAATATTTTGTGAATATTGGATTGTATCATAAAGGTTCTTCGAGGATGATCTGTTCCCTTGGTACGAGTTCTATGGAAGCACAGACGAGTATAGGATGACACCCAGGAAAGAGAGACTAATGTACAATCACAGTGGCCATAGTTGTTCAAGGATATTGCTTCACCACCCATGAAAGTGAAATTTGGAGATTAATTGCATTAAGGGGAGAACTTTGTAAGATCTAAGTTCGTTGTTGTGTTATAGACTCATTATTTTACATTAATTCTCTATTTAATTACTTAAATATGGCCTAATATGAATTCCCATTGCATTCATGAAGGTATTGGGGATTTTCAGGGCTGGTATAGATCTAGGAACCTGATTTTTGCATGATAAGAGGGGGCCACACAATTTGTGAAAACCATGCGGGTTGAGCCATATGACCATGTGACCAAGTCTTCATTTTTAGAATAATTTGATAGATTCTATTCACACGGATAATTCATGGTTATTAAACCATTTTGGGTAGCTCTGTTTGTGTCCCAGACCTATATGAAACTGTGAATGGTTCTAGGTGGTTCAACAAACCATGCGGGTAAACCATGAAACCCTGTCATTTTAATAATATTAATAACTTTCAATTAAATTAGAATTAAATTTAAACTTAATGAGGTTTATCCTATTCACACAACAACCTCATCCTCACCTTGGGAAGGCTCTCCTATTAATCATATTCTTTGTTTTCATATGTACTCTCCATTCGATACGTGATTCGAATGCGGTTTGTCTCCTTGGATCTGTAATGGTAAGGCATTAATTCCTTTTTTCTCCTTTCTCGATTATTTTGGATATTAGTTGTACTATTTGGGTTTAGGAACATATGACATAATTTATCATTCATCATCCTTTATTCAAATTTCTTCCAAACCTAAATGATTCAGAGCTTGATACTGGACGAGCTATCAAGCATGCGCCTAAGGTAGGTGGTCATGTTCTTTTCATTGAAATTCAGATCATATATATGTTTCGGCATGGCGTACTCCCAGTTTTGGGGTGTCACATTAAATTTAATTGAACCATGATATTTCATATCATGTTTTATGTAATTGAATGAGTGTTGTTATTCATGTTATAGGTTGTATACGTTGAATAATAACCACCCCGTGGGTGAGTTTCCTTGAATGAACCTTTATTGGTTTTGTCCTTGGATGCCTATGAGGAATGCCTTTATCCCCATGTCATGTGATGTAAAAATGTGAACTGTCCTATGAATTAAATTGAAATGTTGATCGACTATAATTGAATTAATTAATGGTGTGGGATGGATGACTTTACCCGTCACCCATGTTTTCCTTATTATTTAAAACATGTTAGCCATTATTATTTAAAACATGTTTTTCTTTACCATGTGAGTAAACATAGGATATGACTTGAATTGATGAAATTAGATTTAATTTCCATAAATTTTGGTTTTCCCATGTGAGGTACTTGAAAACTTAGCAATTGGTATCTTTTTAGCTTATTAATCTTGTTATGCTAAAAACGCCCATGTGAATATTTTAAGGTAAGCCCTTGAGCTTAGCCTTGTTTTGAGATTTCATAAATAGAAATGGACTTAACCTTTTAGTGTTTTTTCAATTTGAGTTATAGGATAAAAAAGCTATGTAGTAGCTTGTTATGCCTTTGAAACATATTATGATAAATTTTCCCATATGAGTAAATGAAAGGCCAAGCCTTATGAGGGTGGGTAATTCTTGAGTCCTCCCTTGAGGTGAGATTGATACTAGATGTTCTTTGTTTTGACCTTGGCATGTCAAATGAAATATTTAAATGAAATTGAATTGGTTACATGATAAATATACATGGGTGATACATGGATTCAAATTATAATTCCATGGATGGACTCAATGGTTAATATCATATTGTCATGAGTGATATATGGATCCAAATGAGAGATTCCATAGACATAATCATTGATACATGACTTATATTCTGTGTGATACATGGGTTATTATGATAATTCCACGGATGGAATAAAAGGGATATTGAATATTATTCCAAGGGCGATACCCGAGCTTCAGCTGTGGAGCACCGAGTGAAGACTCATTTGGATGGGATGTTATAACTCAACTAGAGTGATGTTGGGTTCCTGAAAGGTTCACTAGGGATGGGATTGTACGCTGTTGGTTCATATTTATCCTAGAGCGATGCATGAAATAAAAGTTAAGAAAGTCAAGGAAATGCTTGGTTTCTAAATATAAATGTAAATGAAATGACTTATGACTTGTCTAAAAATTCAAATCACAAGCTTGGAATTGATGTTCACTTGTACCCATTAGATTTCTATTTGAGGAATCTAATGGGATACCAATTACACAAGAGATGTCGTGTTTGAGTTGGAACTCAATAATTATAAATTCAAAGAAATTTAATTAATAAATGATAAGAATATAAATAAAAACCAGTGCACATAGGTTGTTTATTTTTTAGTTTTTCCTTCCTTACTTCTTTTCTAATAGTATAATTCCTGATATATAGTTTCACTAAATGATTAGAACATAACTTTGGTGTTTTCCTACTGATATTTAGTCTCACACCCTATTTGGGAAAAGCTTTTGGGCCCAAGCCGATTATATTATTACCAAAAATGATAAGGGAAACCTCCCTTCCACTTGTACTTGATATACTGCTTAAGAGAAAGAGATCTTGTGGCCAAGATGAGGCTTGAGATCCTACTGAGATTATTTTATAATTTTTGTACTTTTGTTATATGGACTGTACATATTTCATATATTCTTGTTTTGGCTGTTTTTTCAGAAACATATAACATACATCATAATATTGTATATGATATGATTTCTGTCTTGTTTATACTATTAGTATTTTGTTGTTTTTTTATTTTATATGGTTTACTTCTTACTCTATTTGTATTTATTATATATATTCGTCTATGCTCCACTCTTTTAATGGTGGAACAGTCTCCCCATGGACTCACCCAAAACCTCCCTACAAGTCAAAATCCTCTGGTGTTTGGGGAGATTCACTTGAGGAAATGTAACCCACTGGGCTCAGGGTACTTTTTAGTGGCATCCAGGTTCAGGATGTTACAAGAGATGCAACACTTCTCATGGCTTTCGTTTCAAATTTAGTCGAAGAAGAGTTTGGAAAAAGTTTATGATGGTTATGATGAAGGCTAAATTTTGAGGCCTAGTTGACCTTTTCCATGATTAGTTAGTAAAAATAATGGCCCATGAATTTATTATAATACGAACATGTGATTTCAAACTTGATAGTCATAGAGTAGAGGAACATTTCTCCAATAAATATCACTAAGAAATATTCATGACAGTCTTCCAAGAATTCATGAAGTTCTCAGATGTTGAGAAGTTAATGAAACATGTAGGTTTAGGTGAGAATGGACTTAAAATCTATTACATATTTGTTATGAAATGGATCAGGTATAAAATATATATATTATATAGATAGTTTCAAAATAAAAGAAAAATGGAAAAGGAGAATAATCTGGAAGATGGAGTAGCAGAAATATGAATCAAGGAAAATAAAGGGGGATATGAAAGCACTTTTTCTCATTAGATTTTTTATAAGAAGTGTGAATATATTTTTAGGGGCTTCATTTTTTTGTTTATCATGTTTAATTTTCCTTGTTTTGATATATCTTTATGAATAATATGATGTATTTCTCTATGATTATTGGATAAACTTATATTGAGAACGAGGTTGTGCTGGTGGTAGAAAAAATAAATTCATTCAAGTTTCAATTGTTGCATTGAACCTATTATATTCTATTGGAAAATTTGTTCATGACCACTTTTAATAAAACCCATGGAAGTCTTTCCTTATGGATTGATCCATACTAACCACTACACTAGTCTTACGTAGGGTATATAAATATTAAATTTTCCTTCACACTATTTATAAACAAGGGATATTCCAAATCCCCTTAACATTCACAAAATTATGAACATCCATAGAAACTTATCTTTTCTCAAAAATTTAGCAAAGACTCAATGAAGGGAACCTTCTAACTGATACCAATTTAAAGGCCCAAAAGGATCTGTTTGATCACCTAGAGGGGGAGGGGCGGATCAACTATCATTTTTTATTTAATGTATTATATCTTATGAAACAAAATAAAACTCTTATTAAATATTTATATTTTTTTTAAGATACAAACTAATAATAACAATCAAAAGAACAAAATAATTTACAGGGTTCAATACTCAGCAAGATTTACAGTCCTTGGATTTTTTGGAAATAATCCAATACCTCATAATAAAGAAGAACAAAGTACTTTATGTGATTAGAATAAATAGTGAATATCCTTACACATGAATTGAAATATAATAAAATATTAGTGAATGTTCTTCCTACAAAAATATATAAAAAACAATGAATACACTTTTAAAATCCTTCACCAAGAGGTTCAAAATGTCATCATTATGCCCCTTGTACAAACATCACTTTATATCTTTCTGAAAACACGTTTTCTTTCACATTCATACCTAGTAATATGTAAGAGTTTCCTCTATATGATCACTATTGATATGAATACTCTATCTCATATGCATTTCTAAAATGATCCCATATGAATCTTTTACAATACCTTTAGATAATCAACACTGATTTCTTACACTACACCATATATTTGATTCATCATGATAGAAAAGTTTATCTAGTAACTAAAATATATTTCAATTAATTGATCAAAAAACCTCTGATAGATATAAACTTCTTATTCAATATCTACTAAGAGATTCATTAGTTATAAATTTCATACCCAAACTTTGGCTTATAAAATTTCATCTTGAATCTCTGGCTGAAACCAATTCTGCAGCACTTCTACTTTTTTCATGAATAATAGTAGAAATAAAAATTTTTATATAAATTTTATTTATATATTCATTTTAGTAAAAATAGTTGAAAATTCTGTTTTGATTTACCACTTAATGAAAAAATTAAATTTGAAACTCCTTCTCAAAATAATTTACTAAAACCATCTCAACAATTCCAGAATATTTTTGAATGCATATGAGAAAGTTCAGCTCCTCCAACTTTCTTCAAATATCCTTAAAAATTGTAGAGTATCATGATCATTCAATATGATAATTATAATATTCAAAGACCTTCTCATTATATTCATTTTTTTCATATTTATGAATATTTTACAAATAACCTCAAACAACTATGAATATTAAAATATTGAATATTTTTATGGAAAGAAAAATTTTAATAATTCATCCACTGTATGAGAATATCTATTGGAGGATAATATTTGTTTGACTATTTACATAAAAACATTATAGGAACTTATCATAATTATTTTTAAACACTTTTTCTTTATAATGTATTACAATGGAAGACTTCATACCATTCGAAACATCAAACCATGTGTTTGTAAAAAATATGATTTGTTTTTTTGGTAAAAATTCATTAAAAATATTTAGCTTGATGATAAAAATTTTTCTGATTATTCATATGATCTGTTTATTAGAACTTCTTGAATATTGTATAAAAAGATTTACCAATCCAATTATTCTCATAATAAAACACTACTACTGAAAACTTAAAACAACTTATTTATTATGTTCTTTATAAGAAAAATCTCATCTAATCATCTTGTAACAATATAAACTTCACAAATTTATAGAAGCTTGTCTAACATACATTATACAAAATGTTAATCTACTAGGCTTCACCAGATGGCTTCATCCGATTTGAAATAATGTTATTTTTAAATAATCTAATTCTAGTGTTAATAATAACTATTTTTTACCCCAAGAACATTCATATATTTATTTATCTTCCCATATATCCAACAAAAATCTCCTAGTTTCATTGCTTCTAAACATCAAGCAAACTTTGGATAACACAAAAACATTATCTGGTATAACTTCTATAAGACACTTTCTCATATCGTCATAGAAAGAACATTTCATATAAAAATGTTTTTATCCCCCATTCACCTTAAGAAAATTTTCAATTTTTAAAAACATTTTGAACCTCTATTTATTATAAAAAAGAAATAGAATTTTTTTTGTTATATAATTTTTTTTACCCACTTTATGTGTGAGGAATTTCTTTCCCTTTAAAACTCAATGATTAAACATATCATTTAAGTCATAATGGTAACATGATATTTACAAAACCCATTTAAAAAGGAAATTAATATCATAAAACCATAATTATATTTTATTATCGAACAATATATCCAAGGGAATTTTGGTAAATTTTAACGTAATCATTCAGCCTAAAACTTCTTCTTATATTCTTAGATACAATTTTATATGGGCACAATTTAGGAAATATTTTTTTGATCTTCTACATTTGATGAAATTTACATCAAATTTCCTTTGTTAAAAGACATTATAAAGGTATGGAATTTTTTAAAATATAGAAAAAGAAAAGAATTTATAATAATGATTCTTTTTCAATAACATGACAACCAATCTTCTTCAAAATAGCTTCCAAAAACATCAAAAACACCTTTATCCACCTTTATATCAACTATATAAACTCAATAGACTAACTTGAATTTTTTCCAATATATAGTATTATTATGATATAATTACTATAATCCCATAACTTTTATAATAATAATTATTAGAGTCACAACACAAGAAACCTTAATCATTCATAAACATGTCTAACTTCTAGTTCCACTTTCAAGGTGCCTCTATCAATACATAGATTCATCACTTAAACTAAAAAATAAGGCCCTCCTTCTGATGGTTTTAAAAAATCATAGGATGCCTTATGTAGATAACCATATTAATGTCACCTAGAAGTAATGGTTTATTTTTAGTCATCTTCTCTAAATTTAGATCATCAGAAGAAAATAGACAAAGAACCATCCATTATGTTATAGTGCACATATTTAATCTAGTAGTTTATTTAACTTCCATGTTCAATTAAACTTCATGGAATTTATTTATTCCTCCGTACACAAATCAACCTACTTATAGAAATTGAGTTTTAGTTCCTCTTATGGGTATTTAGGTTCCTTGATATCCATTACAAGTAATAAATGAAAAATAATTCTATACCTACAGTCTATTTTACAAACTCTATAAGATGATCAAAAATCTATCTGAGATTAATCTTTTTTTGGTGATTTTATTTATAATTACAAATATTTAAGTTTAATTTTTTTATATTAATTAACTTTCATATCTTTCTCTTGATTTTTAGAATACCATAGGTGATCTGGAACATCTATTAATGGTTTAATATATAATAAACCTATATTGATATCTTGTATAACTGGAATTTTTTACCTTTTAATGCTTCCACCTAGATCAACTTGTAAATTAATATTTGAATTAATTCATTTAACTTATTATTCAGCTAATTTCTAATCCTTTCATAGGATTTTATCATTAAATATACCCTTCTAACTTATGATTATTTTCATCCACTTTTCATCCAGTAATTTGAAACAAAAAAATTTATTTCTGTAGCTTGTAAGAAAAATGGGTTTCGACATTGACTCCATATTGTATATATCCTTAAAATAAACCAAGGGGACATTATAAAATTCTAATGAATTTTAGGTATCTAAATTCAATAATCTAACCATACCATATATTTTCGAATAAACATTTTCCTATAGTAGAAGATAGGATTTTATTGGATATGTATTATATAGTGTTGATTGATTTCATACCAATGGAATTGGGAATTATAATGTGTACATAAATAAATATTTCCTTGTTATTCAATTTCCAATGAATTATCTTTACTAACCCACTTTTCTAAATATTTTTCAGGTATTTTCATTTATATCATTATTCGCTTCTTCCAATTGATGTTCTGAAAGTGTCTTCTTCTATATTCACTATCATTGTCTAATGTGAGAAAATTTAACTTATAGAATCTTCCCTTTGCACCATTGATTTAAACTTTATAAAATCCATTAATACACTCTACTTATGATTATGTAAATACACCCATACATTCATTGTAGCATCATTAATGAATGTGGAAAAGTGACGTGATCCTTAATGAGAGAAAACTAGGTTTAATCTTCCTATATCGAAATAAAAAATATAGTTTATGGGATTTGGGTTTATTTCCCTTAATTTTTAACAAAACTCCCTCTTTATTCCCTAAAAAAATATCTTATAGCTTCTAATGTTCTAATTTTTGAGATTTAGTATGCCTTTCCTTAAAAAACACTTTATGTTCTTCTTATGGATTAGACCAAGAATGTAATTAAAAACTTCTTTATACTCTAGGGTTGAAATTCCAAAACACTTGATCTTTAGTAAATTATAATATACCATCCTCTAGTCCTCACTCTATAATTATGTGCATTAAAGTCACTTTATAAACTCCATTGGTTAACGTCATTATGTAGCATGTATTATTCAGATTCTACATACATAATATGTTTTTTCATTGAACTAGACTTTTTATGACTTCCTTCAGTTTTAGGAACCATTAATTAAATTTTAAAATGTTAAAAACTAAATTTTAAAATCGCTTACATGGATTTATAACCTACTAAATGAACATTTCATAATCTTACAGATATATTCTTGATCATGAACATATGATCATCTATAGAGTGGATAGATGCACTAGAGTCAAATTTTCATGGCTCCACCGAATTATGACCATTGAGTAGAAGGTTTTCACCTCCTTGAACTGTGTTAATGATATTTTAAAATGAGGTGGTATAATTATTGTAATACTCTATATAATTCTTATAGTTACTCTAAATTTATCTAGGATTCATGCATTGAAAAAAATGAGACCTGGACTGGTCCAATTTCCATGCCTTATCTTCTTAAACATTTCCTGCGATCATCAATGATTCTTTCTTTTAGGTGAGTATACCTTAGTATTGGAATTAAGTGCATTGATGAAAGGTATCTGGACCAAGATTATTTAGATTCTATCTCTGAGGATTAATTTATGAACATCTTCATACACTAGATCAATCATTTTTTAAGCGTTACCAAATATACTAACCATACCATCCCACAATTATAATAAGGATAAAAGTAAAAATATTTCCCATACATTATACATAAAAGTAACTTTCACAACTTCAATATGAATCTTTATCATGTTGAAATAATTCAAATTACCTTCCAATGGACTACCTTCTAATAAACTCATACCAAACAAGTATCAAATTAGAGAAACCATATTTAGTGCAGTTAGTTTCTCATACATGTTTATCAGGGATTCCATCTGTTAAATTGTAGTATTATTCTCTAGAATTTTTAAGAATACATTTATTTCTAATAACATCCTCACTAAACCAAATTCCTTAGTCTTAATATTTTCATATTCACTTTTCTCTATTTACTCCTACTATTCAAATAAAATGTTATACATCCTTTTGGATGATATAATCTTCTATTTATATCCAATAAGAACTATATTCAGTTCAATAATATAGACTAATTTGGGAATTAACTTCTACCATAATCATATCTAATGATGATAGTAAAATGAAACTGAATTAGATTTAATCTTGGGGAAATAAAAAATGCTTCTTGAGCTACGTACTAATTGTGAATTGTTAATTTATGGAACCACTTATTGAGGAAATACCATTTGTGAAACCATTAGAAGAAAAAACATAAATACAACTAAATATTATAGGAAAAATAGGATTATATTTATGAATAAGAACAAAAAAAACGCCCTTTAACCTTAGTATAATGGAAGATGGAAAGATGATACACCCCACTCACCACACTATGTTACAATACTCAAAACCCCTCTAAATAGTCTCACATACAAAAAATTATAGGAAATAATGAATATAGAAAAATAAATTGGACATAAAAGATTGTGTAATTCATTGTTTTTTCTTAGGTCTATGGGATAAATCAACAATATCTTATATTACTTGGAGTAGAAAATATTACAAAAAACATAGCTAAGGATTAACTGTTACATTAAGAACATTTGTTCAACAAACACATTATTAAATGGTCCAACACAATATTATTGAGGTAATTATCCAATGATGTAGTTTTCACTATGAAAAGATGTTTGTTGTTAACTTACCATTGGAGTTAGTCATCCAATGATTCTCAATAGCTCCACCTCCTCAATAGTTATAATTGATATACCTCCATTGTGCTTTACTACCAACTCATTGTGTGTTTTTCACCTTATAGAAAATGTGACCACATGTTGGAAACATTGACTTACACTTCCTTTATAAAATCAATGTGACCTTCCAGAGTTACTAATTCGGGTAAGACAAATACAACAACATAAATAGGCTTCAAAACCCCAATAAATAACAGGGGAAGGGTCAATGTATGAGGATTTAATGTTCATACTGATATGACTAAAAACAACATTATTTTCACTTTTCATATACATAATAAATAAATTCAATTATCAAAGGTGAAACAACTATAAATGGAATCTTTATTTGAATCTGTGTATCATAAATTTATATTAGAGGGATGCATGATGTGAGAAAATAATCACTTTGAATCTGAATTGCTAAGAAATGAATTTATTAATTGAATAAAATTCAATAAAATTATTTTTTAGCTATTGTTCTTTTTTTATTAGTTGGATCTAGTGTGAATGATGATTATGTAATTACATAAATTGACAGATTGACACATTAAGATGATATTTATCCAAATACATAGTTGGAGACATTATACAGGATAAAAAATAGAATATTCTATTTAGGTAGTTGGATTATAAAGGGTAACATGAGGCTTAATTTTAAATTATTAAATAAATACTAAAAATTTTCATTAAAATTAAATTCAAAGTATTTTGGAATAATTAGAATTGGAATGGTAAAATATTAATAAATTAATAAATAAAATAATCACAAAATATAATGTGTTCTAAGAAAGATCAAATATCACAATTTTTTTGGCAAATTAAAGGAACAAATTATATCAAAATATATTTTTTATAATTGGATTCCTCCCCTAGAAATTAAATTGGAGAGATTTATCCCTTATCACACATTGAAATGAGATTTCATGTAATATAATATAATATGTATTTGAAAACCATGTTGGTGTAGTACACTTTTACTACTCAAGAATTCCTAAAAGGAGAATTGATTGATGGTAAAAATATTCAAGAATATATCTATAGAATTATCTAGTCAATATAATGATATATAAACCATCCATCACTAGAATATAATTGGAGAATTTGAAATAAAAAATAGAATCCACTTATAAAAAAATGCTCCAAATGGTAAATTTATGGTTATTTTGTTATCAACAAGAGGTATATATATATATATCAAAATATTCATAATACCCATCATAGTGATAATAGTAGGAATTTCTCACCAACATTCCTAACATTGTTTTAGTAAATGGTAATGGGAAATGGTTCATCAATGTCTATTTGTTTATTTGATTATAATCAATAGAAACATTCTATATTTATTTACACGATTTCTTACCAAAAAATATGATTCATTTTAATGATTGCAAGACCAGTTATTTTATAAATTTTCATCATTACAAAAATTGATTATAAAAAATAGAATAAATTATTTTAGTATCCAATAATTTTCAAACAATCCTTTTAACAACATTATGTATATGTTATATAATTTTTATGATAACCTCACTAGTAAATATTCATTATTTTAAAAAACATGATTCATATAAATTATATAGGAAATACTAGTAATGCCAACATGTGTCCAGTTGAATACTTATTTATACTCTTAAAAAATTAAAAAGAAACCTAATTCATGATTTTAAGGGAGCATGTTAGCAATGATTACAGATATATTTTAAAATATAATGAATTTCATATATTAAATGTAAATTAAATGGTTTGAGTTATAATTTAGTTTTTTATAGATGAGAGGGAATGGAAAATGAGGAGGTCCATGTTTTCAACTCTCAATCAATGTTAAATTCATTAGAAAATTAATTATATTAAAAAATCTATGAAGAATCATTGATGCTCGTTGAAATTTCATAAGTTATGTATTTTTAAATTAAATAAATGAAGGAATGTTTTCCAAACTAATACAACATTCCCCATGTGATTCATTACCTATAATATTTTTTCATGATGAAAACTCAAGAAATGTGTAATGACCTAGTGTTTATTAATAATATTAGTTTATTGAATAAATTTGGGTTGTATTATATTATATAATATTATGAAAAAATATAAATAAAAAATAAAAAAACATTATCTAATTAATAAATATCCTTACATTTGTCATCTATGATATCAATTAAAATTATAAACATTACAATTGAAAAAAATATAAAATAATAAATATAAAATTAAGAAAATATGGACATCTCTAATATGATAGAATCATATCCTAGATGGAAAAAACTACAAAAATGAATCATAATATTATTAAACTAATAATAATTTTATAATATGAAAATATATAACCTTGACAATAATTCTAGTGAATATTGAGTAAAATAATTAAGCGATATATATTGGAGGTAATGTGACCATTGTAATTGTAATGTGACAGTTGGAACAACAGCCTGGCCATTAGAATAAAAATTTATTATCAATATAATAAATTTTAAAATATATAATATTTATCATTATTAACATAACTATAAATATTATAATGCCAAAATATATGTATCAGGATTAATAATCTCAAATAAAATTTTTACACGTTTTTATTAAACTATATTTTAAATTATTTTCTAAAAATAATAATTTTTATATTAAAAATAAATATTTCCTATGATAGAAATTTATTTTTACAAAATTAATAAAATTTTGGAAATCATTGAATCTAAATTTTCCAAGGTATATTTTTTGATAATTTTATGAAATGATTCAATTTTCATGTGAATATTAAAAATACAGGGTTTCACAAAATTAGTGTATCTTAAATTACATCATACATGATGTAATAATGACATAATGGTTTAAAAAAATATTTTTTTCCATTATATATTCAATTTTATAAACATGAAATTAAAATAAACTAAAATAAATTTCCAATCCTAAAAAAGAACATTCCAAAACCTAAAGACAAAAGTGATACCTTAAAATAACAATTCTTTTATCCTTCCAATTTCCATATTAATAAACTAATAGATTAGAATTATAAAGAGGTTTAAATTAATAAATTCCTTGATATTATATTTATATATATCATTTATTATGTCAAAAATTCAATATTATATTTTTTACCTTTCATAAACCATTTTATTTGAAGTTTTATTCTAAAAACCCATCTCCTAAAGAATCAAAAACCCCACTCTATTTCCATGTAAAACCAATAATTCCCCACTTTACAAATCCCAAAATCATAGAAAATACTTAATCTAAGTCCCCTTATAATATTTAGGTACGTTCTAGAGTAATCTGACTCCAAACATCATGGGAGTTTTTATGCCTTACAAGAGAAGCTACACTGAGGATTAGGTAAGTTTTGATCAACTCCTCTATTTTTTTATTATTTTATTTCATTTTTCACCACCAATTTCAAAACTATTTATGATAAGATTAATTAAGAAATAATTTAACATTGTGTTAATGATATTAACCTGCTATAAATTTCATATTTACTATATATATATAAATTTCAAAATTTACTACCCTCCTCGTTCGATATTGTCCTGTAAAAGACCAGTTAACCACATACAGAGATATTACCAAGTGTATGATAATAAATAACTTCATAGATGGACAATATTAATTATAAATAACATATATATATATATATATATATATTTAATTACATGTATTCTATGATTCTGGAGTAAATTATACTTATGTGTAAATGAATTTTTATGAAAATAGTGAAATCGAAACGAAATGGTCAAATTTAATGAAAACAAGATATCAACGAAAATAACGTTTAACAAAGATTGTTATAAAATAGAATCCAATAATTATAATAGATAATTATTGTGAAAAAGTACATAATTTACTTCCAAAAATATGTTTTAAAAATCCTAGGGCTATTATTAAGGAGGTGGAAAAGTGATAAAAAAGAGAAGGATTTAATGTAAGGGGATTCTTGAAGGAAATTACATTCTCAAGGATATCATCTCTTCAATAGTATTAATGTTCATATTATTTCCATAAAATTTCCTCTCCCTTTTTTTGATATAAATGGTCCTTCCATGTCAAAAATATTTCTAATAAAATCCATTTTCAATGTGACTTTATTTTAGAAAACATTGTATTTTTATCCAATTCAAATATTTTTTGTCCTCCCAAGAATAATGATTTTTAGGTCCAATTATGATTTTCTTTATTCATTTGGGAGCCAAAAGGTTTATTAATGAATGTATGTTGTGTAAAATCCTCATGAAACCTATTCTATTTTTTGGATTTATTTTATAACTTTGATTGTTATAAGTTCTATGAAAAATGCATGATTATGAGCTTCTATGATGGATGGGTGGAACTGTAATCATATTGGTCTCCAATAAATTGGGAAATGTGGTGTATCTTATAAGATAATGTGAATTATTCCTAAACATGATTCTATATTCTTCCATAATGATGATTTTATGACTATGGAAATATGTAATATATGAACATTAAACTCTTCTTGCACAACTATGTGTCGTATATGGATACTCTGAAATAATGTTTCATTTTTATGCATATGCACATTAAATCCATTGATCATATTTTTCGCTCTTGATTATGATAATTATCACATACTTATGATATGATTATGATCACCCATATACTTTTCATTCATGTCCTTTATTCACCCCTTGTTGTACCTACCCTTACTGGGATTTTAGATCACCCCTTTCATTGATGCATATACTCAAGTGAATACTTGTACTATGGAGAATGTGTGAGGCACTATGAGGATAGATAAGAATGAATTAAACAATTAATTAATTTTATTATGTAAAAGTTTTTTTTATATTAATTTACCCAAGATACAAAACCATAGTATCCTTTATTGTATCATTATTATTATTTTGTCATAAAAATGATGTAATATAGGTGTAATGAATAAGTTGGGTCACCATAATTGGTATTAAACCATGGTGTAGTTAATTTGGGAATTTTTATTAGGAAATGTTGGTGTAAAATCCTAATTATAAGTCAATGTATAGACAAAAGTCCTATGTTTTTGTAAAGTATAATAGTGATTGGTTTCTGAGAAATGAAATCTCGATCTGGATACTACAAGTGGATGTGGCTCTAGAACATATTTACCTAAGGGTAATAACCATGAAAAAACTATATTGAGCTAGACTCCAATAAGATCTAATGCACGAAAATGTGTCGTGCTACACACCTAGTTTTACACTCGCATGGGGTATGCATTGGTTAATCACAAATAGTATTACAAACCATTATGAAGGATGTATAGCTAAAGTAATTAATCTTTTTTAGGATATAAAAATATTAGAATACACCATCCTAGAATTATTATTTACGTAAAATTATATGAATATATATCCCATAATATATGAAATTATAAATAATTGCATAAAATTATATATTTTTTATTAATGATTTGGTGACTTGTGTTTAAAAAAATTTATTCTAGATAATGGTGAGAAAAAGGAGAATCCAGGGAAACAATCCATGTGAGGGATCGTGAAATGATTTCACAATAAAACACCCAATGCAATGGGACTTAGAATTAACAACTTCATTTAGTTTCTTAACCATCCATCCCTATCTAGAAAAAATAACCTGAATAATGTGGTAAATTCACTTTCCTATATAGAAGAAAAACAGGTTATCATATCATTTATGAAACAATGACCGCTGACTTTTAGTGGATCATTTGATTTGCATATTGAAAAATAGTGGGTTAACTCATGAGAGAAAATATTTTATATTATCTATTTTTTTGAGAGAGAGATGGTTACTCTATCCATTTGTCATTTATATAGAGAGACTGAAAGATGGTGGGCTCTAATAAAAAATACTAAACTGAAGGATAAAATGGATGTAATAGAGTGGGATGACCTTAAGAATTTATTTCTTAACAAGTATCTAACTCATTGAACAAATATTGAGAGAGAGTTTCTATAGCTTAAGAAAAATGATAGAGAATATATAACTTCTTATGTGGAGACCTTTATAAGGATTTCATGATATGACTAATTTTTTGTTATCAACAATGATAGAAGAATCGATAGATTGTTTAGTTTCTTAAAAAAACTTTTAAAGGATATAATTATATGAGAAATTGAGAATTATGAAGTGGTTATTCGATATGTTATCAAATTAGATATGTAGGTTGGATTGTGGTACCATGGGTTTGGAGATATGAAACGAAACATAGAGTTTCAAGATAGAGGATCTAATGAAAAAGGTGGAAAGAAAGCTCAACCACCCACATGTCAATAATGTGGGGATAACCATCATGGGAACTTCCTCAGTGTGATAGGGAAATTCTAAAATTATGGGAGATAAGGCCACCATGCTCAGGACTTTAGGATATAAATGAATAATATGACCAATATGATTATGAAACAAAAGAACCACCCATTTTTTAATGCATCAATTATAGGGATCGATCAGTCTTTGAGTGAAATCAGTGTCAACAGCCACAAAATCATCCAGTGAAGGGTAAAGCGTGTGCCATCACCATTGTTGAGGTAGAACATCAAAAAAAAGTTGTACAAAGTACACTTACTATTCACTCAATAATGGAAAAAGTTTTATATGATTATTGTTCAATGAATTCCTTCAAATCCTTAATGTTTTATAGAAATTTTGGATCAAAAAACTGATACCTTTATGTAGATATATCTAAAAAACACATAGTGGTTCAATCAATGCATCCCAAGTGTTGAAATCTTATCCTATTTCTATCTTTGGGAAGATTCTTACATAAAATCTCGTCATACTTAACTTGGTGGAATTTGACATGATACTAGGCATGGATATTCTATTTTTATATAGATAGTACATCAACTATCAGGAAAAAGAAATGTATCTCTATATTATAAACCATCCTATTATCCTATACAAATGAAAGTAATATAAAGAATATCCTTTGTAAAATCCCTCAATTTTGTGGGTGATGATACAATGAGAAGAATAATACATTTCCCAAATGGTTTAGTTGAAGAAAAGTGCCACAATTGAGGAAATTATCTTTATGAGGGAATACAATGTCATATTTTCTAAAGAGTTTCCCAGATATTCCCAATATCATGAGGAATTTTTCTCAGTATAACATATACAATATGCCACTACTATATTTAAATTACCCTATAGTATGGCATCGATCAAATTGGATGAGTTAAGGAAGTCTCTAAAAATGTACGTGGACAAAGGTTTTATATGCCCTAGTGCATCACCTTCGGGTGTTCCTGTGCTCTTTAACAAGAATAAGGATGGATAAATTTCGTTCTGTATCGATTATTGGGATCCCCAAAAATGACCATAAAGAATAAGAATCCTCTATCTGGGATTGATGACTTGTTTGATCATCTTTTGGGAGATCAGTTGTTCTTAATAGTGGATATTTATTTTGGATATCATCAAATAAAGGTAAAGAAGGAACATATTAAAAATACAACATTCTATAAAATTTATTGACACTGTGAGTTCATACAGATACCCTCTATATTTACTAATTCCCCTAAAATATTCATGGATTTGATGAATATAGTCTTTAAATACTATCTAATCAATATTTTGGTAGTCTTTATCGAATAAATTCTTATCTACTCCAAGTATATGGATGAACATTAGGAGAATGTAATCATTTTTTTGGTGACATTATTTAAGGTGAAAATATATGCTAATTTTAAGAAGTGTGGAATTCGTATATAGAAGGTCAATTTCTTGGGGAACATGATAAAAAGTGATGAAATTTATATGGACTCTTCAAAAAAATCAATTGAGAAATTAAAAACACCCATTAGTTTAATGGAAATCCATAGATTTCGTAGATTAGATAGATACTACCAAATTTTTATGAAAAATATCTCATGATTATATGTAACTCTAACTAAGTTAACATGGAAAGGGGTAAAGTGTTTCTGGATGAAAATATGTGAGGAAGGATTTATGGAGCTCAAGAAGAGGATACTCAATGTTCCTGTAATCACACTGCCAACAAGTGGAGTAAGTTTTGTGATAAATAGTGATTATTCAAAGAAAGTATTGGGTTGCACACTCATGCATAAATATAATGTGATAGAATATTCCTAATCATAGTTGAAGATCCATGGGTTGAACTACCCAATACATGATTAAGATTAAGAAGCTATGATATTCACTATGAATATTTAAATACACCACCTTTATAGTGAATTATATATATATATAATGATCATAAGAGTCGAAAGTATATATTTGCATAGAAGGAACTCAACATGGTCCCACAAATATGGTTTGATATGATTAAAGACTATGTTTTATCTATTCACTACCATACTAAAAAAGGTGAATAAGGTAGATAATTTAATTAGTAGAAAATAACTTTCTACTCTATCTATGAAGGGGATTGAGAAAGACCCTATCTTCTAGGATATGCAAAGTATGTAATTGGAAATCATAACGGTAGGGAATACATCCTAACTTTCCCAAATTATTTCACAATAGTATATCAAAGGGAATATCAAGGAGGTATAAAGGGTGGATTTTGAGCTTCAAAAGAAGGTGAAAGTATTAATGGAAGGAAATATTTATGAGTTCTACATCAGTGAGGATGATTCATTCAATTTGGAATTAGACATTGTGTGACTAAATCACCGGAGATAAAGAAATATACATTGGAAAATAAAAAAAGCTCATTTTTCTCCATCCATCCAGGAAGCACTATGCTGTAATGTGATCTATAAGAGAAATTTTGGTGGTAGAATATTAATAAGGATATCACTAACTATACCTCAAAGTGATAAGTATGTTAGAAAGTTTAATTAGAGTGAAATAATTCCAATGGGATGATATAACCATTGCATATACACATTTGGAAAAGGAAAAATATAACAATATACATTGTCACTGGTCTCCTAAAGACATATAAAGATAGAAAAGTCATATTGGTTGATGTGGATCGACTCACCAGGACATCCCAAATTATCACTATTCTAGATGATTTATTATTGGAATAATTGTTTATGATATATGAAAGGGATTTGGTGAGGCTGCATGGGGTCCCACTTTGGATCGTCTCAGATCAGAATCTCTGTTTCACATATAAATTCTGGAGAATTATCTCGACTGCTCTTAGTGATGAATTAAATATCAAAATTTCCCATCTCTGCCAATATTATGGCAAAAATTAAAGGACTATTTAGATTATCTAAGACATTCTAAGATAATTCTCAATGAAATTTAGAGGATGGTATTATCATCTCCCATTAGTTGAGTTATCATAAAAAATGCTTCCACTGATGTCACCAAATGGCTCTATATGAAACTTTGTATGTGAAAGGATATAAAACTACTTCTTGTTGGATGAATTCAGTGAAAAAAATCTACATAGACATTATCTTCTGCAAGAGACGACAGAGAAGGTTCAATCCATCCAACAACATATAAAAGTTGATCATAGTAAAAAAATAGATATAATATCATCCATCAAAGGGACATCGGGTTCAATGTGGGATAAATTTGTTTCCATAAAATATAACCATGGAAGAGATTAATCTAATTTAGAAATAATGGAAGGATCATTATATGGTACAATGGACCCTTTGAGATCCTAGATCACATTGGAGTAGTGGCCCATCGACTAACTCTTATACCAAATATAGTTCATGTATATGATGTGGTCCATGCATCTCTATTGAGGAAGTGCATACTCTATACCTCGCATGTATTTAATGAGGAGGTGGAACAACTAGATAATGACCTTTCTTATTATGAGACACAAGTAAAGATCTTGGATTTTATAGACAATGTTATACATAACAAGTTCCCACACCTTGTAAAATTATTGTGTAGGAACAATAAGTATGAAAATGTAACATGAGAAATAGAGGAAAAAATGAAACACAAGTAACCTCATATATTATCAACTAAGAATATGAGTTGAAAATTTGGGGATGAAATTTCTAAGGGAGGGAAAAATATAATTATTGGATGTTTATAAATATTTTTCTCCCTGAATAAATGTGTGTTGTATCATATTATTTAATTTTATGAACATATAAAATATATAAAAACCAACAAAAACATTATATCAATAATAATGATAATTTCATTAGTTTACTTTGAAACCAATTAAATTTATAAGCAATAAAATTGGCCAAAAATTATAAAATAGAAATGCTAGTTTTGGGAAATACAGATTTCCCCAATCTGTTTGGAATGTCACCCCCATGGACATCACTATATAAAAGCGGATTAATATTAGTAAACTATTCATAATCTTATAAAATGAAAATCTTTTACCAATATATTAATTGTAGTGAATATAGAGTAAAATAATGAAGTTTTATATATTTGAGATAATGTGACCATTGGAATAACAATGTGGCTATTGGAAAAGTAACCTGACCGTTGGAATAGTAATTTAACCTCAAAATAATAAATTGTGAAATAAATAATATTTATAATGACTAATTTAAGGAACTATAAATATTATAACATCAAAAAATAAATATGATGAATAAATAACTGAATGAAAGTATATGTAAAGTTTTAATAAGCTGCTTTTAATGTATTTCTTAAAAATCCAAATATTTATATTAACAAAATTACCTAGTATAGAAATTAATTTTGATAAAATAAATTTTATTTTTAAATCATCAAATCTAAATTTCCAAGGGTGATTTTTATTAATTTTCTGAAATACTTATATTTTTGAGTAAATTGTAAAAACATAGTTTTTCCCATAACATGTGTATAAAAAATTGAATAATTCATGATGTAATAAGGAAATATTATTTTCTTTAATTTTTTTTCATCCATGATATTTTAAATTTCATAAATTAAGTATTAATATTTAATTAATTTAATTCCCAAACCTAAAAAATGACTTTCCAAAACCTAAAGTAAATAATGATGTTTTAAAATAACAAATTTTAATTCCTTCCTCTTCCATTTTTAATAAATGAATGAATTACAATTATAAATTAGTTTAAATTATTAAGAACCGTTATATTATATTTATATGTGATTTATAATGTCAAAAAATCATTATTACATGTTTTACCTTTGATATATTATTTTATTTATTGTTTTATTTTAAAAATACTTGTATCTTCAAGTTTAATTATCTGCACTCCCTCCCCAAGTAAAACCAAACCTCCCAAACTTTACAAAGAATAACTGATATAAACAAACTTCCTCTTATTACACTTATAATCCTTAGGTATTTTCTAGTGTAATCAAATTCCAAACATTGATGGAGTATTGGTGTCGTACAGGATAAGCTACACAAAGGATTAAGTACGTTTTGATTAACTCTTCTCCTTTTTTTCTTATTCTCTTAATTTATTTTCCACCCCTTTAAAATAAACCTTATAATATTAATTTGTAAGTATCTTAAAAATATATTAATTATTTTAACCTATATTAATTACCATATTTACTATATATATAAATTTCAAAATTCTATTTCTCGCTCTTTTAACAATGTCCCGTCAGAGCTCAGCTAGCCACCTATAGAGACATTTCTAGTATAATTATTATAACCACATAAATGAATGGAAATTATGAATGATATATAATCTATAAATATTTAATTTAATTTTTTCTAATATTCTATAATTAATTATACTTCTTTATAAATGGATTTGAATTAAAACAGTGAAATTAAAATAAAAGGGTAAAATTTAATACAAAATGATATCAAAACAATTAACATTTTACAAAGAGTTATAAAATAGAATAAAATAATTATGATGGATAAATTTTGGAAGAAAGAACGTAATTCACTTGTGGAACTATGTTTCAATAATCCTATGTTTATTATTCAAGAGGTGGAAAAGTGACAAAATAAAGGTGGATTCAAGGTTAGGGGATTCTTGACCCAATTAATTTCGTTGGTTTATGCAATATTCCATTGTATTAATTATAATATTACACAAATAAAATATCCATTAAATTTTTTGGGAATATTCATGTTCCTACCTTTTCAAAATTGCTTCTATGAAAATCCTTTCTTTAAAGTGACTCCAATTTCCAAAACAGTATATTTTACTCCTTATGAAATTATTCTTACCCACTAAATAATTATGATGTATTACGTTCAAGTATGATTTCCCATATTCATTTGGGTTCCAAAAGTTTTATTAATTAATTTATCCTTTATGAAACCCTCATGAAACCCATTCTATTAATTGGATTTTTTTCATTATTAGGATTGTTGTTTTTTATGTGGCATGCATGATTATGAGCATTTATGATGTGACAGGTGGGTCTATAATTTCAAAGCACTCTAATTCATTAGAGAATGTAATCTATCACATAATATTATTTTTATTAGGCTTGAACATGATGATATATTTATTTACAATTATTATTTTAGGATTATTCATATATGTAATGCACGAAGATGATTCTAGGGTTTTTCACAACTTTGTGTGATATTTGACAACTATGACATGATGCTTCAATTTTATGGATATTATACATTCCATTCCTTTGTAAAATATATCCCTCATGATTATTATTCTGATACTATGATTATAATATGATTATTCTCATCCATGTACTTTTGATTCAAGTCCTTTATTCACCCCATGTTACAGCTCCCCTTACTGGCCTTTTAAATCACCCCTTTTAGTGATGTATATCCTTAGGTGAGTAATTTTACTAAGAAGAAAATTAAAACCAAAAATATTATGGATTAAAATAAATTAAATAATGCTTTATTTTTATTAAGTAAAAGATATTTTGATCCTAATTTACCCAAGATACTAAAAATTTAGATATTGGATTATATCGTTATTATATTGTCTGTCTAAAAAAATGATTTAATAGTTATGTAATGAAAACATAAGGTTTCTATAAAAAGGATCGTTGTATAGAACATAATTTCCATGGGATTAGGTATGATTTTAGAAAAATTAATAAGGACAAAAATATGTTCCTTAGAGGTGTTATTTATAACACGAAGGATGTTGAAATGGAATGTGTCCCAATAAAACTCCATAGATAATGTACAATTTTGTATATTAATTGTGGTTTTGTATATTTTTAAGAATAGTGCCTCAAAAATTGATTGGTTTATTTAAATTCATCATATCATATTCATTTAATTTTAAAAAAATTTGTTGAGAAAGATAAATTTTTATCCCTTAAAAGAAAATATCTAATCACACTATGTCCATGTTTTGTAATTTAATTTTCTATTTTAATAATTATACATATATATTTAAGATCATAAATTTTCAAAGAAGATAAAATAGAATAGGGAATAGAATTTATTGAATAAACCAAATCATACATAACATCATAAAAAACACCCTTATGGTACTTGAAACCAATAATGATTTGGGATCCATTTAATTTGGTGGGATGTGAAAATTTGACCAATGTGAGAATATTTATTATAATAACCTACATATTTTACATATAGTATTGTATCATTTTAAACTAATTTTTTTATAATAAACTTTTAGATATTATATTTCGGTTTATTTTGGAAAATAGGAACACAATACAACACATTTCAATTGGACGATACAATATTTTATTTCATTCTTTGAAACATTCTCCATGATCACACCATACTCCTATCATCTCATGGGATATTATAATGAAAAAATAAAATAATGTCAGAACTATAAATCCTAGTAGTGGGTAAAATGATAAACATGTGGTAAGAAACTATAATACTCAATAATAATAACATGGAATCATAAAATAAAATCATTATAAACTATCACATCAGAACATGTAATAAGTGAAAAAATCTATACAAGCATAGTTATCACGAGAGTGATAAATTTTTGGGAAGAAATAAGTCATTTTATCATTAAAATAAGTCAAGTATAACCAATAATTAATCATAATGTAATAATAAAAATATAACAACATCATGCTTATGTATATGATTAAGTACAAATATAATTATATAATTCCCACACATAACATTATGTACAAATCTAACCATATTTTTACCACACATGAATATCTCATGAGATATAAAAAATTACCCAATTTATTAGGTGGATATAATATAGTTTTATATCCAATCAATATAATATTTCATGAACATTTGTTCCACATATATAAGAGTCACTCATAAATAATAATCTTGAAATAATATAATGTAAAAGAAATGGATGACATAAAAAATCTATAAATATTTAACAATCAGTGTATCAAGTAGGATCCCAATAAAATACGGTATTAAGGAATTAATTTTATTTATTATAAAAAATAATGGGAAATTAAAATAGATCCCAATGGATTAAAATTTCATAAGAAAATATAAAGAAGTTATGAAAATAACATCTTTTTGGTTCTTTGAAGATATGGTCTAAACAATTTTTAAAAAAGGTATAAGTGAATTAGTTTTTTAAAAAATATATAGAATGGAAAAAAATATATTTTATGTTTAAAGTAGTGGGGTTATTTTAAATTTAAGTAAAAAATATAAAATTTATATGAGTGGAATATGAAAATGAAGAAGAAAGATAATCATCCCCTTGATTAGGTTTATTTTAAAGAAAATAGATTAGGGAGAACTACAGATACCTGAATATATAAAGAAAAAAAAATGAATATAATTTTATACATATAGAAAATATATATAAAGAATAAATGAGGATGTTTAAAGATAAAATTTTACAGATCATTTATAAATGGAAATATTTTTGTATGTGGGGAGAAATGGGCGAAGTAGGGGTGTTTATAAATCTATGGGGGAGTACTATCTTTGAATAAAATATTGATTATTTTATTATTTATCCTAAAAACTATGAATAGTGTATATTCTTATGAAATATAATATTTAGTGAATAAAAAATATAGTTTTTTGATTATTTTACATACCTGAAATCTTTAGAAACTTTAGAAAAAATTTATATCTATTAAATAACCAAATATTAGTTATTATTTAAATATAATATAAAATAGGTCTTGTTTTTTATTTATATGTTTGTAAATTAATTATTTTATTTTTAAATGAATTATTATACTTCTTAGATGCATTTTAATTTGTTAAAAATGTTTTATAATATTTTGAGTCATATTTATGTCATGATGATGTCATAAAACATATCGTATATGAAGAAATTATATTTTTTACTATTCACATAAAAATACACTTTCTTAGAAAAATACCAAAATGTAAACGTAAGATAATTTTTACACAATGATTCAAAAAATTAAGTCTATTTTATAAAATTAGAATTATATGTATTAGATATATATATGTTGAATAAAATGTTATAATATATAAATTATTTATGTGGAACAAAGCCAATTTCATTTAATACTTCTGATACATTTCTAGTTTTTATAATTTATTAATTATTATAAAATTCAAAATTAATTACAAAATATCCTAAACAGAAATATTTTTCAATGTTATGTAATTATAATAAATAAATTTTAACATTAAAATTAATATTTTACTAAATAAGTTAAAATAAACCATGTTAAAATTTATTCTTAAAGTTACGTAATATGAGAAATAATTTTGTTAAATTACAATTTTAATATTTTACATTTTAAACCATTTTAAAACAATTGTTTTTATTTTCACGACTATCATCAGCTCAATTAGAATTACTATTTTCTGTTAAAATTCTAATAGTCATTTACTACTCAAAAAGTAAAATTATTTTCTTACATCCAAAAAAATACCTCTTATTTACTTGATTAATCATTTACACAATTTTATATCAAAGTATTTTACATTACATTTGTAAATTTTTAATCTTTTTTACAATGTATTATTTTCAATTTTACAGTGTTGTACATGTATTTGATGATTCTAGGAGACTATAATACACAAGAATTTCAATTTCTAGTTATGTTATACTTATGTGTTAATTTAACTATTGTACTTTGTTTAATTTTATATAGTATACTTGTACAATATATGTAATGTTTTATGTGAATTTAGTCAAATGATGATGGTTTTTATTATACCATGTATATGATTTATAGTATACATTGTACATAAATACGATGCACATGACGAATGATCATGTTTCGTAGCACATTATCCTTAAAATTTATTATTTTCATATAATTAGACACATAATATAGATCATTATCTAACTGCAACTCATCTATATTTAGTATTTTTTACATTTTTTTAGTTACTCAAGAGGGAAACATAGAAGAAATAATGTGGTTGATAAATTTTGGATGAATGGGAAAGTCAATAGGATAAAACTATCACATGATCAAGATCATAAAGGGGTATACATCCCAATGTTTTTTATTTTACTTATTCTAATACATATTAACTCACTTCCGTGGTGATATTATGAGGAATAATTTATCTTTAACATGAAACTTCATGTTTCACCAATGATTGTTAGTATAAATCTTATATAGAATCTATAATACTCTAATGTGTTTTGGAATAGATGAAAACATATTTATAATTGTTAATAATAGTTTCTGTCCTAATATATTCCATTATCTATCTCCATACCAAAATGTTGGAGGTATATTTTTTAACATATAAAGGTATTTATAATGGTCCACATGAATGCTTGAGTTCAAGAAAATTTTATTTGATAACTGAAATAATGTATTATGTTGATACCAACCTCCATTGAATTCACTAGAGCAAGCTCTAAAAGTGTCTTATAAAGATATAAATGTTCATTTAGATTGACCATATATCTAAGGATGATATGTTGTACTAATGTTTTACTTGGTGTTTAGATCCTCCAAAAGGATTATTCGGGACATTAAGTCCAATATAAAATCTCAATCAGTTACAATAATCATTTGTGTCCCTTATATCTTCACCACTTCTATGATATATATCATTGAAATTTGATCAAGTGAGAAGTTTTACAAAATGGAAATTATGTGAAGATTATTTATAAGATGAACCACCATAATGAAAATGGAATTGTTTCCTTTAGAATAACTGTGAAAAAAGAAATGGTGATCTCTTATTTCCATTCATTTATGGGTAATGGTTTCATTATCACCTTGGAATTATTCCCTTTTTCCCTAATTTTTATCATAATAATCATTTGGAATCATATTTAATAATATAAATCCTTACAATATTTCACAAAATTTCACTTATTGATCTATACAAATATTTGTATCCCCTAGATAGAAAAATAATTTTTTCTAGGTATATCATTTTATATCTCTCTCTTTATCTTATGTTCCAATGGTATATATAATATTCTACCATATATTATAACTCCATATTTATCAATATTTAATTTTAAGATTATCCCATTTTGTTTTTTCCTAGACCTTATTTTATATTCTACATCATCCCTTTTTTACTACATTAATCATATCCATGATAGATTATTGAGTAATCCCTTGAGAAAGGTAAGATACCTTACCATCCTTTATGATTTATATATTCAAACTTTTTATATATAATAATATTGTATCCCTTTAAATCCTTATCCCAAATATAGTTTTATGATATTATATTTTTATAGTATACATTACATTACATTATTTTACAGGATTGTAACAGATTGAGCAGTCATAATTCTAGATCAGCTCTAACCATATTCGCTAATTTATTTTTAGATCCATCTCTTTGAATATATATACATTATAATTTTTTAATTAGTATATATATAAAACCTTTCTACAAATATATAATTCTTATAAATCATTACTAAAAATATTACCACTGAAAACTCTAAATCATGAGTTAGATAATTGTTCTCATGTACCTTTAACTATCCTGGCCAATATGTTATTAATTTATGATATTTCTTGATTACAGAACCCATGTATCACTTTGAATCATCACTTTATATAAAAAAATATTCTCCACATAAGGGTTGTTTGAGTATAGGTACAATGATAGGAATTTTTTTAACTCCTTGACCACTCCCTGAAAAACAATACTTCATTCCGATTTATCTAGGTTAGTGTTTTGAAAAATCTTGGGAAACTTCTCACAAAAAATATATAGCACTGAGATAATACAAGGAAACAATATATCTCTATCATATATCATGGTTTAATCCATTAATCTGTCAACATATACATTTAGTGATTTGTATATATATCTTAACTTATGATCATATTCCCTTGGAATGTGATTTTTATAATCAATAATTTACATTTACTATACTTTCCATAAAACATCTCCACTCAAAAATTATTTAATATAACTCTCAAGTTCTCTTCTTGATATTGTTTAATATTGTAATATTTGAGAATATCATCAAAAAACACAAAATATTTATCATATTAAACTCTAAATACTATATTAAATATGCCTATGAAGATTTATGGAGAACTAGTGAGTCTAAATATTATGACTGTGAATTATTTGTTTGAATATATATTATGAAAGATATTTTTATGAATATAATAAATTTTCACATTCAATTGATAATATACCTATAGAAAATACACCATTGATAAGTACTAAGACCAAAATAGTTGATCAAAGAAGTCATCAATCTATAGAAGAGGTTACTTTTTAATTATTAAGAAATTATTAAGCTCATGATAATCAATACAGAGATGCAGTAACCCCTAGGTTTTCTTGAATGATTTCTAGGGAAACCCATGGAGAAACACTATTGTTTATAAAACCCTTATCTATGTTCTCATATAGAATCTTCTTAAACTATTTAATCTTATTAGGGAAAAATATATAGGTACACTTTGATATGGGAGGATCTTGAGGTAGATGGTCTACAGATAACTAAACCTATAAATTAGAAGGATGTTCGAGATAAACTTTTTGAAATACGTCAATATATTTTATTATAATATAGATATCTTAAAGTATGATTCTTTATTATTCCTAAATAATTTTATTCATGTATATTTTCTCATAAGGAAATAATATCAATACTTAATAAGAAGTTTCTAATGGCGATTCAAAATTCTACTTGAAATTTTTTAGATTTTAAGGATGGTTTGAGATATTGAATGTGATTTCCCTCTATTGAATATTAATATTATATCAAAATAATGAAAAATAATTCATTTTTAATATAGTATAAAATTATATAGAAGGATGCATATTAATATTTATAGGAATATTCTTACGTCAAATTTTAATTGGAGAAATGTTATATACTTGTGATATATTGACTCCCCTACAAAGTGTTTTCACCGATAACTTAACCTCCACATCTAGTGGTAGTGTTATAATATTTCTAGAGAAATTTCATGTCATGAATGATTATGTAGAACCAAAATAAAATAGTATATTTTCTATTCATGAATAAATAACAAGTTTACTTGTCACTACTTCAGTCTCTCAATGCACTTCGAAGGTAGTTATTTCATCAGATCTCACTCATTACTTTGGATTTAGAGGTTCTATTTGTTTATTATCCTCTATGAACATTGGATTAAGGGAATTATTTTTATAGTTCCCATGTTGCTATTTTTCGTAACATTGAACCATGGGGGCATGGATCAAAACAATATTTTATTCTGTTATATTGATTAGATTCTTCATGACCCTATGATGAAAAGTATCACTATCACCTTGTTTTATACTCTTGAATTATCTACTCATTTATTTGTGTAAATTTATTAAGTTATTTTTACCACATTTTTGTTATATGGGTAATCAAATTATCTTTTCTCCATGATTATTATTATATGAAATCTTTATGTAATAACTATGTTTTTCCTTATAATATTTTAGAATATTTTAATAAATATTTTTGATGCTAGGGGATATGTCAGTGCGGGATTCTAAGGCTCATAGAGCCTTAGTGTGGATATTTTACAAATAATAAATATATTATATAATGTGCACATAGTTTTTCTCTGAAATGTTGGAATGATTCTCAAATGGTGTCACAAATGAGAAATTTAAGACCCCCATAAAATCTAGAAAATGAGTCTTACACTATTTAGGACAAAATTCATCTTTTTATTGGGAATATAAGTAAAATTTGAAATACGAGTCTTATATTAGGGAATTTTATTTGTGGTTTTAACCCCCATTTAATGTTTGAGATGAATATTAATTAATATTTTCCCTAATTAAATATTAGATGTATCTTTATTGGGTTTTACAACATTTTTTTGTCTTTACAGAGCTTGGAATTTGATATTTGTTCCTCATTGATTCTTTATACATTTACCATCCACAGTTCATTGATTTTATTGATTATAGAAAAACTAAAATGAACTTTATTCAATGATAACATTGTGTCTTGTGACATTCTCCCTTTTCTCACAGAATTATTCATCAGTCATTAGTTTTCTAAATATGCAATGAAGCATGGGATTACAAGTCATTGTGAATTTTTTCTATGGAACAACAAATCATGGTCACAAGTTCAGATTTGGGTTTTGGATATGTGATGACGGTTTAATAAGGACGATGGGAACCTAAATTTGGATAGGGTATCAATGGTTAATGTGATAGATTGAGAGGATCTATCTGGAGGAGAAGTGATAGATATTTTTGAGAAAAAGTTTCCCAAAAATTGGGCACTGGCCAGGATGGAGTCTACTGTTGGTGTAGTTAGTAGGGGTTCCATGACTCAAGACATTTAGTGAAATCAGATGGAAACAAGGGACATTTTTCAGTAATGATTGACTGAAATCCAACATTCGACTAGCTATGGAGGGAGGTCAACTCTGATATAAACTTTCCAACATGATTCTTGGTTGAATTAGAGGAAATGATAGAGTTATGATAAAAGTCATTTAAATAACTCAGATTTCATGGAAATTCTAATATACACACAATATATTATAGATTTATACACACCATGTAGTTCCCTCTGAACGGTGGCTAGGGTTTATACATTGAGTTAAAATTGACCCATCTTGTGATCATTAGTTAACTAGATCGACATGTATATAGAGTATAGACCATCAAGGCCATGTGAGCCCCTAAATCATGTTTTTAGGGTGTAAATTGTGTTCATTGAAAAATAGTCAGTTCTAGTAAAAAGCATGATACATGTGAACGAGAATGACATGGCACACGAGAATATATCGGGAGGGAACACGAAACCCCACACTGCCAAGATAATCAGTGTACACCATGTACATTCCAATTAGTTCTACACGGCTATAAAATCCATGTTTTGGAAAGGATACACCCAATATTATAAGTGAGGTTACACATCGTCTGACCTTAAGAACATGCCTTATACATTCAATAGATTCTTCCATATTATGCATATCCCTATTCGAGACTTGTATTTGGGCCTATAACAAGCCTATCCTGAGTAGTATTCTACGTATAATGTGATGGTACCCCTAATTTTAGTAGATGAGATATGACATTGGGTGATGTTAAAGTGGTTCTCTACTCAGCGATGCATAGCTAGTAGTAGTGATTAGCCGTGATCATCAGTGTGTGGTTTAGGTCGGTACTTCCCTATCCACTCCACATTATAGGTCACCATATCCTTTATGTAGGTAGAGATAGAATTACTTCTCATTAAAAATGTTGAGGTTTATCTATCTACAAAATAGAGTCCCCATAATTGAGCACTGATGGTGGCTAGTTCCTCCATTGGAGTAGTGTTACCTCTACTGTTCTATAAAGTGGTGAGGTGTTAGAAATCCATATTCTAGAGAGGCTATGAGAGATTATTGGGTAGGATTTAGGGGTCCCCCATCATGGATACATATTAGTGAGGATTGTGATTTCCACTTCATATTTTATGTGGTTAGATGGGTTGTTTTACATCAGTGATGAGACCTATTAGAGTTATTTCTCCCTCGGTTATAGAGCACAGTTGTGAGGAGAATACCCCTCCACTAAAATTCTTGTGAGGCGGTACGTGATATTGGGAATCAAAGATATACTTAGGGAGTTATAGAAAGACCCATTATTCTTATCTTGATGTGGATATAAAGATACCATTTGTCTCATTTTTTAGGGTTATTATAGAGCATATCTTGGTTATTAGCATATTTTTTGTCTCATATTTTGATTTAAATGATTTTTTTGGTGATGATATGTATACTCTATATTTGATGATTCATTTTTATTGATTTCATGGTATTCTAATAGGTATGTATATACTCAACCCTTCATGAGATCATCTTTTACATTTCGTCTGTTATGTGTATGATAATTCATTTGTTGGAGTCCTAGGTTTACCTTGAGTAGGTGGGGTTAGTAGAGATTGGTAAATCTAGATGAACCTCATATGGAACCAAGAATTTCTTTTGGGTAGCTACCCACATGTTGTTAGTAGGTTGGGTTCTTTTTCAATTTTCAATGATATTGTATTTGGTTATTTTTATTTTTTTACTACTTATTTTACTTGGATGTGGGATAGATGTTATGAATTCGTTTATATTATGATTTATTCATATATCAACATTATAATGGTGAATGTAGACGTGTGTGTTTAAAGGTACTATAGGATAAGTCCATACATGTGTGTAGTATGCCTACTCAACACTAGTCACCAACCCCTAGCCTATTGGAGGAATATTTTAGGAGTCACACTCGGATTACATCGGGTAATGTGGGCTTTATTGGTCCATGATAAGATAGATTGGTATTAGAGGAGGACATATTATGAATAGATCTTGGATATTTTATAACTATGAGGTTTGGTTTGGGAACTAGGGAAATAGTGTTAAAGTGTCTCTAGTTTGTATTTCATATCAAGGAACCCAGTGATGGTGCATAGATTCATATATCAATTCACCACGACTCAGATTACCTACTTTTTAAATTGGAATATAAAGGCATTAATTGTAGAGAAAATATTGGCACATGAATCATATTGGAATGGGATGTGGTTTTTATGTTCTTCTTAAGTAATCTACTTAGATATTATCCTTTATCAAGATTCATATTAATAATATTCAAGATGCCTCTGTCATGACATCCAACTATGATTTTGAGATACTGTCATGAAGGCAATGAGATGAACTATGAGGAATCAGTTCTTAAACCCATTCAAGAGGTGTTTCCTCCAAGTAGGAATAGAGGAATGCTACAACCTATTGTGTGGTGTTAGGAACAACCTCTAGTGTTCCATGATAATGATCATACTCATGTTGAGAAGTCGATTATTATAGAAGGATAATAAGAGAGTGAATGTAGTATCAACACTTTTCACGAGTTCTAGAGATAGACACTATAGTTACTCAGATTTCCACATATTTTTTTGATATTTTATGTATCGTTTTTGAGAAAAAGATCTAAGATGGAATTATATTCCAAGGGATGATGTACCATGAATAAATTTAGAAATATTATAAATATATTTAATAGCACACATGTGTAGTTTTCCTGAAAAAGTGGAATAAATTATAAATGGTGTCCTGGATCCAAAACCTTAGAAAATTGTTATATTTTAAATGTGAATCTTACCTTAGGTACAACATATTTATTTTTGGTGCATGAAATTTGTGAGAAATTCCTTGAGGGCGTAAAATAAATTAAATAAATTAAATATTTTTTTTATTTGTTGATGTGTCGACCTTGATTCTATTTTCAATATTTTTTATCTAAATTCATAGAGTTATCTACTAAATCTTATAGATCTAGTGAACCGTTATGGAGAATTTGAAAATATTTCATGGGAAAACGACAACCATATCGAGGTTCCACGATTATTGTGCTATGAAATCATTGGATCTCATCAACGAAAATAGCACAACTTCATTCATCATTATAAATTTATCCATATCGCGACAGGATTCTTGTTTATTTGGTTTTATGCCTATTTTATCTTTCCTACAAAAAACTCAAATCAATCTATTAATGAATTGATTCTTCAATCATGCGTATTTCGGGTATGGGATAGATCCATCATGGAATTGAGGGAATTTCTTTGTTGTTAATTTTGTTTCATTATGTTTTTTATTCTAATAGTTATGAATCGAGGCCAATGACAACATTATATGAGGTTTTCTCCTCTTGTATGTGATTGATGTTTTTTACCAATTTATACATTCATCGTGGGTGGTTTCCTTTGTCCCTTGGTTTCACATATTCCAAAAAATCTAATGTTTTGAACCTATTTCTTTTCATAAGGGTTTGACATCATATATTCAAGTGTTGAAAAATATGAGGATCAGTTGATGGTGGAATCGGTTGTGGATCAGACAAATTTGGGATACCTGATTTGTATTCATTGAAACACAATGAAGGTTTTGATGTGTGAGGCCGTTTTTTTAGTGGATTAAAAGGATAGATCCTGATGTTTGATGATGGCATAGTCAAGAAACCTCATATTCATGTTTTCCTTAATGTTTTTTGGTCTAATTAGTGTATGGTGGAAGGGGAGAAGAAGCAGAATCCTGATCCAGATTTCAAGAAATTTCCATAACACACCATGTACTATGGAACCACACATCGTGTGGGACCCTTGGTGTGGTGTCTAGAGTCTGGGTGAATTTATTGATCACACGACATGTGACCCTTTCCACACAACTTGTTATTACTCCACTCGGGCTCGACATGTAATTCAAAGGGTACATAGACATGGAAAGGATTACATAGGATATGTCACAAAATGTAATCCCATACAGATAGGGATAGGCTAGGTGTACATGTTTATATCCATGTATTTATACATAGGAAGAAGACCACTATCATGTTAACACTGTTTACTTTTACATGGAAATGGGAATGTTCCATTTTACTTGGGCTGGACCTGGTGCTAAAGAGACACGTCGTGTACTAATAGTATATACCATGTACTCTTTCAAGGAAGGATTGTAGACCTTTTCTTCTATATCTTGTACAATTCTCTTAGGTTGTGTCCCCTGTATACATTCCCTAAGGGTCAGTTTTCAATCATGTCTAATACATAGGATAGTGATTCCTTCAACATGAATTATTTGGTAGAGTTGATGGAATACTTTCATGAGGCTTGTAGTGATATTATCTATCATCTTCTTACCGTAGGTGGAGTTCTTGGTATCACTATAACCAATACTATGTGTGCTTCGATCCTCTACTTAACAGATTTAAACATATTGAGTTATTTTTATACCCCATGATCTTTGGGGTGATTGACATTTTTGGATCATATCTCTTCATACATTGAGTGCATACTTCCTATGATGAGACTCAATGATCACTACCTCTTCGAAATATATCTTTAGTGCTATCTAACACATGGAGTGTTTTCTCCTAGATGAGTTCATTATGGAACCTTCGAGTATGAATCCTAGGTTGGAATTACGATTGTGAATATACCTTGAGTCTATGTGTCTTTTCTAGGTATTTTTTGTATTCTTGTTATATGTGTTGTAGAAATATAATTGTGTACACAACAATATTATTATTTTTTTATATTATTTTTAGTTTTAGGAAGTCCTACTGGGTTTTTTTATACTCACCCCCGCATTGTCTTTTCCCACACTTCTAGTGTCTTATGCTACCGATCGACATTTTAACATAGTTCTAGAGGGACTAGGAAAAGTTATTGCTTCGTGAGAAAGACTAATAATGGTGTTTTCCTATGGTTATCTTTATATCATTCCCTATATTTTCCTTCATGATGGAATTTATTTAGACAATTTGTGGTAGGCTTGTATTTGGACCAATTTATTTTCCTTTTCTTAATATCATATTGTTGTTGTGGGATTTATATATATGAATGCATAATTATCTATTGTTTTAAATTTTAGAAATTTTTAGTCTTGGAGATGTCCACATGGGTATAAGTACTTTAGTTTTTTCCATCCCATGTTAGTGATATCTCAACTCCACCCTAGTTCCCATCCCTTATCCTATTGAAGGCTGGCTTGGGGAATCACGACATAGCCTCTATTGAAGATGGTTCATGATATATTGATATTAGAAAAGGTTCTAACTTTGGACCAGAGTCTTTGAGATTTGTTTTGGGAAATGGGGTTAAGTATTTTGTGTTCTTCTTTCAGGATAGGGACTCTAGTGTTGGTGTAGTGACCAACGTATACATACACTAGGACTCGGATCACCAACCTTTTGACAAAGTACATGAGGACACTGGTTGTATGGAAAATATTGGTACATGCATCATATATGAATGGGTTGGGGTTTCTATGTCATTATTGAGTTAGATATCTAGATATAATCATTAACAGTGGTATATATTGTGTATTTCATGATTACTCTTCAACGTATTCTAACTAGTTTTTAGAATCAAGATCATGAGGACTATCCCCTTTGTGATGATGCGTCTATATAGGGACTAGTTCCACTGTTGTTACCTCATTGTGGAGCATCACTTATACCACCAACTATAAAAAATGGATTTTTCCTATAGTACCAGCAGATGATATGCACAGGATATGTTCCATTCAGGAGTTTTAGTGGTATCGACCCCCTAGGTTCTGAGGAAAACCCATCCCACAGGTGGATAAATACTCTCTTGAGGTGGTTATGATATTTTTCTATTAATTAAGGACACTGACAGTTATGATAGTGGTTTTGGTAGTGATCCTTCTCTATGAGTCAACATGAAGATTGTGCGGTTTGGAAACACAGTAATATTATGATCCAACTCTAGCAGGGTCGGAGTTAAAACGACTTTTATAGATGAGTTACCTCTAGTTAAATAGAGGGATGCATGCATCTTGGAGATTATATAGCTTTAATAGGGAAGGATGATAGTAGTTGAGTATTTCATCGAGGTTTACAAAACATTACTGGTACTCTGTGGATATGGTGTGAGTCCAGTTCTTTTAGGCTCATACCTTCAAGAGAGGTTTTCATAGAGACATACGATCTAGTGTTATACATCTGTTCATTCCTACCTATGATGGGGGTGCTAGAAAGAGATTTCAAGGTTGAGAGTTTTTTGGCAGATCCAATGCAGATAGTGGGAACACCGAAGTAGATAATTTGGATGGAGTAAGATAACGATCATCTCTAGGACTTGGATGTGCATAGACTTTTATGAGAAAGTCCTAGGATAGAGGTTCTACTATTCAGGGATCCTAGGATGGGTATAGTCGTCCCAAGGATAAGTGGTACTACTCTTTTGATGAAAAAGGAAATATTTCATGATAATGTTTGACCCATTTTATGTATGACAATGAAATAGTTGATGAGCCACCGAAGTAGAAGATATAATACTAGTATATAGGTCCACAAGGAGGAATATGTGGTAGAGTAACTCAGAGTGCAACTAGTGGTGGTATAAACTATGACTTGTTACTACTACCACCTTATGGTGGCCCATTCTAGGAACAAAAATATCGAGGACCTGGGTGGGGGTAGCTGCAGGCCATCATGTCTTATAACCTAGAGGCTTTGGGAATGAAATGAGGTATGGTGTTCTATTTCTTTTATACCATAGTTTTTTTACTAATAAACATAAGTACTATTCATTCTATTATTTCCATATATCTAGTTTGAGACATAGGGATTTTAGTTTATTCCATTTCTCAATCCTTAGGCATGAAGACTCCTACTAGAGATGACTCAGTGAACAGACACTTTTGCCAATAGTGTGACCTAACTCTTAAATGGGAAAGTTTCTATTGGAATGTATTTGTAAAATAGATGAGGAGTTATGGCTTCATCTTAGGGTTTTAATGGATATATATAGTTTATACCAAGATAATATATTTCAGGAGGAAGATGTGGTGGGACAAAAATAATGAGACTAGGTTTTCCTTTTCTAGTGAAAAGGAAACCTAGACAGTGTAGGGTGGACCCATGTATAGGAGGGTGAAACAGATTACTCATCATGTGGATAGCATGAACCTTGATGTTGTGGATTTTATGAGTTTTCAGTTCCCTATAATGGTGGAGGAGTATTAATAAGTCATTAATGATTATTTTATAGGCTTGCCTCCCCACTTAGAGATAGAATTATGCAATGATTTACACCCTAGGATGACCTCGATAGTTGTTCCATCATATTAGATGGCTCCCACAGAGATTCATGAGATTGGGTGCTATTGTTGGACTTGAAGAGGAATGTATTTATTATAACCAATGTTTCACCCTAGGAAGCCCTAGTTTTTTTCACCAAGAATAATATGATAGGTTGAGTTTGTGTATTTATTTTCGTATCCTAAACTAGGTGACTGTAATGAATATGTTTCCACTAATGAGGACCGATTACCTCTTTGATCAATTGAGAGGGGAACAATGGTTCTCAATGTTTGAACTCAGATTAGGCTATAACTTTCAACCTGTATAGGATAAGGATATATCAAATAAGGAAGTCAAATGTCAATACAGTCACTATGAGTACTTTTTGATTCCCTTGGGAATGACTAATGCCCTATAATTATTCATGGGACTCGTAAAATAGATCTGTTATCCCCTTTTAGACTGGTTTGTGGAGGTCTTAATTGACAATATATTAGTGTACTCAGCATTTGAGGAGGAGAATTCAAGACAATTGAGGATGGTTCTATACATACATCAAGAGAATTAGTTGTATGGGAATATCTCTAAGTGTTAGTTTTGGATTCATGAGGTCCAAGTTTTTGGAAATGTTATCTAAGTGGATGGTGTTGCAGTAGACCCAACAAAGGTCAAGCTGGTGTTAGCTTCAGATCCAACCTAGATCATGATAGAGGTGTGGATATTCCTTGTATTTGTAGGATATAACAAGAGATTAATTCCTGGGTTCTATAGGATATAATCTCCCTTGAAATATTTGACATAAAAGGGTAAGCCTTTCATGGGGAAAATACATTCCATCAGGACTTTTTGGAGTTAAGGTATATATTTACGAGTTCTCCCATCATGAGATTATCCAAGGAGGGTGTGAAGTACATTGTATTATGTGATTCATTAGATAATGGTCTTGGTTGTGCTCTGATGTAGAGGCATGTGGTGATTTCCTATGGTTTATGTCAGTTGATACCACATGATAAGAACTATGGGACACATGATCTTGAGTTAGGTGTGGTATTCTTATCATTAATGATTTTGCCGCAATTCTTGTTCAGTGGGTGATTTATCATCCATTCCAACCATAAGATTCTCAATTATATCTTACCTTAGAAGGATATCAACATGAGATAGAGGTGATTTCTAGAGTTTCCCTCAAAATATGACTTTGATATTGTTTATACTCATTTGAAGGGGAATATGGTTGCAGATGAACTCGGTAAGAGATCTTATATGTTCTTACTGAGAGAGGCATTAGAGAAGTTGGACTCATTGCAATTATACATTGTGGATGGATATAGAGAATATTACATCTAGTATACAGTAGTCACCACACCATTCTAATACAAGGTCATGGAGGCACAACACGTGGATGCTGATTGTGATACCCTATGTACTTAGATATCCAGAAGTCATTTTTCTGATGGATTTTCAGAAGGTTGGGAGCATGTATTTCTTTCTAGAAGACGCACGATGGTACTATTGACACTGTGTAAGGATGTTTTGAGAGGGTTTCATACATCTAATTTATGGTACATACATGTGTGGAAAAGATATTTTAGGATCTCCAATGTCAGTTTTGGTGTCCAACAGTGAAGAAGGGAGTTGTAGAATTTTCCTATCAATGCTTTACTTATTAGAAAGTGAATGATAATCACCTTGTGTGGATTGGTTTATCTCAAACCTTGATATTCTAGAGTGTATGTGTGATAAGGTATCCATATATTTTTTAATGGGGTTACCATGTACATCAAGGGGACACGATTCTATCTCAATGGTCATAGAACAACTCTCAAAGTCGTCTCACTTCTTATCTATTTGAGGGTAGTGTTTAGTAGAGAGATTTGGAAGCCTCTACATACATTATTTAGTTAGATTCCATGGAGTTTCCTTGATGATCATTTTTAACCATTATTCTAGATTCACATATTTTTTATGGAAGGGATTTCAGATGTCCTTTGGGACTCAGCTGCCTTTAAGAATGACTTTTCATCCCAAGACCTATGGCTAGACCGAGTGAACCATTTAGGTTTTGGAGGAAATTAAATGGTCATGCATGTTGAATATTTTCCATAGTTTTAAGGATCAAATAACATTCATGATGTTTGTGTACAAAAACAACTACCATTACACCATCAGTATAACACCATTTGAGGCCTTTTATGAGACACCTTATAGGTCACCACTTTGCTGGACTGACCTAGGAGAGTCACACTCATGGGACCCGAGTTGGTGTGATCAACTACTAATAAGGTAAAGATAATATACATGTGAATGATGATTGTATAGAGGCATCATATGTCTTATTAGGACTATTGACAAAGTCCTTTGGACTTCAAATATGGATATCATATGTTTCTACGAGTTTCACCTCGACCTGGATTACCAAGATTTGGATGGGGCAGAAAGATATCACATAAATTCATTAGTAATATATATATACTTCATAGATTTTGAAATGTTACATACATATTCGAACTATCACCATATTTATACAGAGTTCATGACATCTTCCATGTGTTTCAGTTGAGGAGGTACATGCACAACCCATCACAAATTTTTGATTGGGGAGAGAAAGAAATTGAGGATGAAGCAACATTTTCTAAGTAACTAGTAGAGATCAAGGATTGATATGTGAATATCCTTTAGTGTCGATTGATTCCTTTGGTTCTCATTCATTGGTATCAAGTGTATCCTCTAGAGATCACCTAGGAGAAGGGGGATTATATGTCTTCTTAGTACCCAGCTATTTTTGTATTTCAAATTTTTTTTATTTTCAGGATGTAAAACCCAAGGTTGAGAGAATGTAGTGACTAAAATTTTCCTTGTATTATTTTTGTATATTTTGTGGATTATTTTTTAGGCCAAGAATCAAGACAACATGTGATTCTAATCCCTAGTGTGTGTAGAATAATTTTTTGAAATATATTAAATATATTAAATAGCATATGAACATTGTTTTCTTAAAAAAGAGGAATAAATTATAAATGGGGGACTGGATCAGAAGTATGAGGGAACCATTGAGTTTTAAACATGATTTTTCCTTAGTCATTACATAACCTTTTTCATCTTGGGGAATTTTTAAAAAATTCCACATAAGAATAAAATGATTAAAATAATTTGATTAAATAATTTTATTTATTTATTGATGTCAAGACCTTTATTATCATTTAAATATATGGTTGTTAAAAATTATTTGTTTTAGCTACCAAACAATAATGATCCATAGAACTGTTAGAGAGAAATTTCAGGAGATTTCATTAGAGAATGAAAACCGACGAAGGTTCCATGATGAGTGTGCAACAAAATCAGAGGATCTCATCCACAACAATGACTTAACTTCATTAATTATAATTTATTGATCCAAATTGAGGTAGTAAATTTCTATTATTTAGATTTATTCCCATTTTATGATTACTATGAGGAATTTGAATCAATCAAAAAATTAATTGATTTGTAGATCAAGTGTATTGTGGGTACAAGATAGATCCCTATAGGAATTGAGCGAATTTCTTTATGATAAATTGTTTAACTCTTCATTCATTGTTACAATGATAATGAATCGCTGCCAACACAAAAGTTGGACATGTTTTTTACTCATGTTTTTTTGCGGTTATCTTCTCCATTTTTTTGTTCATCGGAGGATATTTTCTTTGTCCCTTAGATAAAAAAATACCAAAAAATCAAATGTTGCACACTTTTTCTTAGTTCAATAGTTAAATATATTAGATGCAGACTCGAAACAACATGAGGATCATAAAATGTTGTAAGAAGAATAATATAGGATAGAATTGATATACTCAATTTTTTTCTTCAACGTGCAATAATGGGTTGATGTGGGAGGATGTTTTCAAAGTGGATTCAAGGGATGGATCTCAGTGTCCGATGATAACAATGTCGGGTGACCTCAGATTCATATTTTCCGACAAGGTTGATGGAAAAAAGGCTCGAGAGAAGGCATGGAATCTAGATATATAATTCTAGAAAATTATGTAACACATGGTGTGTACTATAGATCCACACACTGTGTGGGAACCCTGGTATGGTGGCTAGAGTCTCCACATGAAGTTAAGGATCAAACGACATGTGAACGTTGTCACATAGTGTGTGATGCCACTAATGGAACCAAGGCTATTTTTTGATGGAAATGGAGTATGATTTTTGTTTTTTGTCAATCCAATCATGGAAGTCCAGAAACATTACAAGGAAAAGGATCATACAGTTCATGCATAAAACCATATTGTGTGTAAGAGTGAAGGTGGTTTGGAAACATTCTTGAAAGGAATGTTTTGGGATCATCTCATCAAAATATGAAAAAGGAAAAAAGTGCACAAAATATTTATATGTGGGAAAAATACAAGGTTACATGGAAGAGTATTATATTCCCAAAGCGACGTCAAAATGGGTTTTCCATGCTCAATGAGAATCTCACATATAGGTTCATTAAGGACTAAAAATATGAAGCATCCACCATCAATATTTAGATCTTTTTCAACGTAGATCAAGTCCATCTACCTTTTGAAAAAGTTACAGGTGGAAGAGAAGAAATAACAAAATCTTGCACACAAAGTGTTCTACTATTCTAAAAATACCAAGTGAAACTTGTGGTGTATATGTGCAAAATAAAATAGGTATGAAAAAATAAGGGTTTCACGAAATCCATCTCAACAAAGAATCCCAAATCTTGAGCGTAAGAGAAGATGATGTGCGTAGGTTCCAAGATGTTATTATAGCATGTTTCAAATATATTTTCTGTTTAATTAGTGATTTCAGGTACATTAAATCAAGAATTTGATGAAATAATAGTATCATGATGGATAGAGAAAGGGATTCAATACAAATCTATTGAAAAGAGCTTCAGGTAGATAAACTAAGTCAGACATCACCCAGGGCAGGGAGCTAGAGGAGTCGACAGAAGTGTTCTGAGGGACATAGTGGGATATCCTAGAAATCATGTAAATGAATTTTTCCTAGAATAGAGTGACTGTTTAAGAACATTCGTACTCCCCAACTAGTGAATATTAGTCGATTTTGGTATGACTGACACTCTTTTGGTGTATGATCCTTGGACTAGCCCTTTGTGTTTACCCAAACAAATTCATGTGTTTTATCTTTGTATTCGATTGTTTGATTGATTATTGATTCCATATTATAGGTTTAATTAGTTCTTAATAACATGAGAACAAGATCTGTTGTTTTAGAAGAAAAATATGACACCCTAATTCACCCATCCCCTCTAAGAGTTTTCCAGGGTCCTTCATCCTCCCTCAGTGGATTGATCCATACCTTAAAGGGAATATATACAAATATGTGATTATACAGGCTCAAACACACCATGTACTCCCAAACAGATACAACCAAACCAGGTGTACATGGGCATAGCTGTGAACCTAGACATGGGAATAAGTAAACAGACATGGACACACTACACACTTTTTCATGAACATGGGTATGGGTCATTTTACATCGGTAGGACCCATTTCCAAAGGGACACACTGTGCACTACATGTACACACCATATACTCACTCAAATATGTTTTGGAGCCCTTATCCTCTATATCTTGGAATTTTTTTAGGGTGTGTTCTCTATAGCCATTTTATAAGGGTTAATATATAATCAATGCCTAAAAATTGGATGGTGATCCCTTCAGTAGGACTTCTTGTAATCCTTTCTAATGTATGGAGTGATATCATCTATCATCTACTTACCATATGTGGAGTTCTTGGTATCATCATTACTAACACTTCATGGGTGTCGATCCTCTTCTTAGCGGGTTAAATCAGATAGATTTTTTGGTATACCAAATAATCGTAGGTATGGTCCTAATCTATTTACGTCATATATTTTGACATAAAGTGTATAATTTCTTTGATGAGAGCTGATGAAAACTACCTCCTAGATGAACATCATCAGTGTTCTATGAGTCACGGAGTGTTCTCTCCAGGATGAGTGTTATGAAGAACCTTCAAACAATAATTCCTAGGCTGACATTACAGTTTTGAATTTAAATTTAGAAAATTTATATTTTTTGAGTATATCTATATATTGTTGGTATATGTGTTTTTGACTTGTAGCTGTGTAGAGATAACTATTATTTTTTTATATTCTATAATATTTCAGGGTGTTGTACTAAGTATTATTATACTTACCACCACATGGGGTTTTCTTTCACGTTTCATTTCTTTTCTAGATTATCTAACTTGTAACAAATCCCATAAGAACTTGGACTATACTGTGCTTAGTGAGATGGAAAAACCAAGGTGTGTTCTTGTAGTTATCTAGAAAGTAGTATATATCTTTAATTTCAAGTTATTCTTGTTTTTAGACTCATTTTTGTTGGCTTTTATTTGGACCTGTTTCATTTCCATTTCATATTTTCATACTCTAGTTGTGTGATTTATATGTGTACATCCATATTTATCATTTTTTTCATTGCATCATTTTAAGGACTTATAGATGTGTGCATGTGTGCATGTAATTTACGATATGGCCTCCCACGTTAGTGATATGCCTACTTAGCACTAGTTTCCAACCCATGGCCTATTGGATGTTGTATTTATGAGTCATCAAAAGATCCCCCTTGGTAAATATCATGATATAGAATTCTTATGGTTTTCAAAGATCTGTACCCTTAGGCTGTGGGGGATTGACATGAGGTGGTGGTCTGGATTTTCTGACATAAGTGGACTCCAATTGATTGGATGGTTGTGCTCAAAAACATTCATCTACATAGAGAAAAAATTGGATCTAGTGGTAAAGAGATATGACACACTTTTTTTGAGTGTGAAACATAAGTTTTAGGGATATGAATCAACTAGGATTCATGGTGTTCTAAAACACCTTCTTAAGTCGTGGAGGGATAACTTGGGCCTATGTTGTGAGTGTCCTTCTTAGTTTGGACCCCTCTGGATGGTTTTCCTAGTAGTGGTTATTCTCCAGGGTTATTTAGGTCATCATAAGGGCCTTTTCATTACTGATGTTTGACAAGGATATTGACATGAAATAAAGAGGGACACTTCCCTCACTAAGAGATGTTCTTATAATATGATTTTAAACTATACAGATGAGTTAGTGATTCCCAAAGAAGATAATGTCATGGTGTGGTGGGTTAGTTAATTTTATTGGTATGATTTAGGTATTTTTGACATGATATGGTATTGTGGTGATCTCTAGTTATAGTAAACATATGATTAAAGGAAAGGTTAGCTCCATGAAAAAATAGACTGTGAACCTGAGGCTTCAAGTGTGGTTCGGGGTATGGATTATTTCTTTTCTTCTCTATATATAGTTTAGTACATAGTATCAATACAAATTTCCCTTAATGTATCCCATGTTAGAGGGATAATTATTATAGTGGAGTCCATTTCAAATGAACCTTGTGTTTGAATGATTCTGTAGAGGAGGATCACTAATCATACACTTTTAACAATAGTGTGGCTTTACTATGGGAGGAGAGAGAGAGAACCTCATGTTGAATCATTCAATTATGAAATTGATACCCTATGATGTTTTCCATATAATTTACTAGATTTAAACCATTCATTTTTAGTTGAATATCACTTATCAGGGTTTTCGTGTATCCATGTTAGTGGGATTGGATTTTCCTTATTTAGTGAGAAGGAAATCTAGGAAGAGTGGGATAAGTTTTTGTGATGTATGGTATAATTGATATATTATTAGTTAGATAATATGGCCCTTGAATAAGTGGATGATATGATATGTTAGTTTCTGGTAATGTTAGGGGACCATGTTGAAATATTCCCTGAGGATATTCCATGACTAAACCCCCATGTAAAGTTTGTTTTACGCTTATACTGACACCGAGTGATGACCCAATATTTTTTCCTGCATATCATATGAAACCATGTAGTTGTGAGAGATAAAGCTACAATTTGAAAAATCTATATAGTAGAAAAAAATTACCCAGTGTGTTTCCCTTGGGTGCCTAATGTTGTTATTCTATAAGGAGGAAGTGAGGTTGATGTTAGGAATGGATTAAGATCACTTGAACTAATTGACTGTCAGGAAGGAGTATCCACCATCAAGAATCAATGTAATATTTGACTAGTAGTCAGGGGAGAAGTGATTCATAGAGTTTGTACACAATACTATTTATCACTAACTCCTAGTGTAGGATAAAGATATACCATAGGTGGATTTATAAAACCTCTGCATTTTCTTTGGGTTCTTTTTGATACCTTTTAGTGTATTGAATTCCCAAGTGGTGTTGTGAGACTTATGGAATGTATCATTTATAATTTCTTGGAGTATATCATATTATTATTCATAGATGACATCCTTATGTATGTGGAAACAGAGGAGGTGTGCACAAGACATTAGATGATTATTCTGGACATACTCCAAGAGTAACCATATAATGGGAAGATCTCAAAGCGTTGGTTCTAGATTTAAGAGGTCCAATTGATTAGATATGTATTCAAGGGCACGAGAGTGATTGGGGATCTGAAAAATATTTAGGTAGTTCTAGATTGAGATCCAACCTAGAGTATTAATGTGGTATAAAATTCTTATATCCATGTCTTCCATTCTATTTTTTATGAGTTCGGGGATGGAGCAGTTGATCACTTTTTTATTGACCTTAAAATATTGGTATGGAGTAGCATACCTTAAGTTGATGGTTTTTAACCTTCCACTTATTCATCATGCCTGGAAGGCATGATTTGGGGACATTTATTGGCATATCATGAAAGTCCCAATATCCATAGGACATGTTCATGATTGATTCACTAAAGTTGGGGAGTCCTTCATCCTTATTGGAGCCTAGAAAATGAAACCATTCATGCTATGAGAGGAAGTGATTAGGGGGTTTAATGCTTTCCATCAGTAGTACATCAAGGAGAGGTAAGGGTGTACCCAAATTCTTCAACATTGGGTTGGGTATCAAAAGAGGTGGTAGAATGTTTATGAGTTTTTTCTTCAATTCCTCACATATTAGTAGGTTAAGGTTGAACTTCATAGAGGGAAGTGGAAATGTGATAATAGATTTTTCTCTTTGTGAAGGGGATACCATAATTATTGAGAGGTTAAAATGATATTCTAGTTAACATAGACCAACTCACTAACATGGCCCACTTATTAACCATCTGATATCATAGTTTAGTGGAGATTTTGGGATTCTTGTTCATTCAGGAGTTAGTCTGTCTTCAGAGTGTTCCCTCGACGATCATTTCAGACCCTGATTTTTGCCTCACATCATAATTATAGAAAGGATTCATATGGGCTTTTGGAATTAGATTTGGTTGATCATGTTGTTTGCTCCAAAGATATATGTGTATATAAATTAGACCATTTGGGTTCTGAAGAACATTCTTGAGGTTTTCATGTTATTTTTGGAAATATTTGGGAGGATCATCTACCTCTAGTGGAGCCTAATTATATAATCTATTTCCAATCCACCATTTGTGTATCAAAATTTGGTACCATGTATGGTAGACCACATAGTTCACTTCTATAATTATTAGAGATAATTATAGGTGGAATTTATGGGCCTAGATTTGGGGAGACAAATGGTTGTAAAAGGTGTAGTTCATCCAAGGGAGGATTAGGACTTTACAGAGATATTCATAGTCCTTTTGAGGACCTGTGAAAGAGGCCCTGGGATTTTTAAGAAAGATAACATGTTCATATAGATCACACCTTCTCAAGGATCATAGATATTTTGAAGGGGTGATATGCTCTCTTTGATGATCATATACCATTTTCCAATCACTGAGTTAGTTTAGCGAGGTGGCGCACCACTTAACCCCAACCACCAAAATTATTCCAAGTTCCGGAGGTGTTTAACATGTCACATTTGAGGAGATATGCGAAAAAAAAATTACTTTATGTCTAATAGTGTGGGTTCTACATCGATGATGAAGTTACCTTTTCAAGGATCCCAGTGGAATTTTAGAATTTGTTAGAGAAGTCCCCTCATGGATAAGTGTTTTCCCTTAAGCGCATTTTTTTAGTAGCATGGAGACCCCAAGGAGAGATTGTTGGAGTGAAAGACATAGATGAAAAATCAATATCATCACTTATGAGTATTTTTCCTCTTTTCCGGATGAATGGTCTTAATGGAAGGGAGAATGTGACATCTTTATTTTTACCTTAGAAGACTTTGGAATATTTTAAGGATTGTTTTTTAAGCCAAGCCCTGAGTCATCACAGGTTTTCGAGGCCAAAAGTGCCTCTATGAAGATATATTAAAAGTATTTAATATATTATGCCACATGAGTGTATATTTTATGAAATTATGGAATAACACCCAAAAGGTATATCAGATTATAAATGTGATACCACCATAAAATCTAGAATTCATGTTTTACCGAATGAGTGACATAAGTCATGTTGGTGTCAGTATCTTGGATTAAGTGTCTTCATGGGTGAACAAAATAAATTAAACCAATTTATTTATTCATTTGTCATAAAATTTATACAAATTTATGAACCCTTATTTAATATCTTCTATGTAAAATTTTCAAGTGTTATCCACCTAACCCTAGAGGGAATGAAAGGATATAGATAGAATTATTTGGAGGAAAGTGTGTCGGTAGATGGTCTTGGGTCATGGATCGAGGATCATTGTACCATGAGAATCATAATCATCAAAGGACCTTTTGGATATCACAAATGAAAATAAAGAGGAATCATTATTCACAGGTGATAATTCCAAACTCAATATTGAGATTTTTTTGGATTTTTGCTGGTTCAATGTGTGAGATGAACATGAATTAATCCTTTCCTAAATAAACTCACATTTTGATCTCCATTGGGTTGATAAACATTTACTTTATCTTCTTAGATCAAGGAATTTGATATATTTTCCTTGTTTATTATTGCTAATTTTATAATCCACACTTCTTGGATTCTAATAATGATGGCCAAATGTAAATGACCTCCATTCATTGTTTACTCTATATATTATGTCTTTCTCCCTTGGTTTATGTTTTTTGTCATTATTAATCGATTGAATGGTGATTCGATGATATCAAGATTATATATCACTGTGTGTTTATTATTTGGAGCAACATATCACAATCATGAGATTGGATTTGGGTTTTTGAGATATGACAGAGGTGTGGTAGTGATGAAGGGAACTTGAATTTGGATGTGTATTTGTTGTTTTTCAGCCAGATTGAGTGAATTTCTTCAAAGAAGTAGTGATTGATGATTCAGAGTAATGGGTGGATGAATCCAGACACCAGCGATGATAGAATCTAGTGTTGGTGTAGATTGTAGGGTTCCATGACCTAGGATGTGTAGTTTCTTCATATTGAAATGATGGATGATTTTATGATAAAGAACAATAATAATATAACATCCAGGTTTCCATGGAGTGTGTTGAACTATGATTGGAAAATTGTGGTGTAATTATTAGTAGAATCAGAGGAAATATTAGAGGCATGGGTGAGGCTACAAAAATAATTGAGATTTTATGGAAATTTGTATCTACATGTTCCATGTACATGCCATGTAGTTCTACATGGACAACTAAGACATGTGCAATCGTCAACATGCTCAAGTATCTAGGAATGGTCATACATCATGTGACCCTAGGTCCGTTCTATTAAATTTTGAAAGAATCTTCCACCCTGTGTATTTCCCTCTTCATGACATGTTTTTGGTCACACAGACAGCATACCTTGAGTAGTTTTTGAGATATAATGCAATGGTGGCCTTAATTTTAGAAGTATAGATACAATAAAATATGATTATATCAGGAAATACCTCTTATCATATCATATCCAATATCTAGGTGTGAGAATCTAAGTGTTATTACGGTCAATACTCCCCTTTCTCTCACTAGGTTCTGGGTCCCCCATATTTTGTATGCATGTAGAGAAATAATTTCCCCATATTACAGAGGGAACGTGTCCTCTATCAGTGTATTGGACTCCCCATCACTGATATTTAGGGGTAGGAGTTTCCACCATTAAATTAGTTATCTATAGACTATGTTATGTAGAATAAAGGTGTGGGATTTCAATTTTATAGAGAGTTTATGAGAGATGAAGGCTTAAGAGTTAGTTCTCCCTCATCTAGGATGCGCAATATCAAGAAGTTGGATCTTCACTCTGTATGTTATGAGATTTCAGGGGTTGTTTGACATTAGTGATGGGAATTTTGGATTTAGTTCTCTCTCATCCATGAAGTATAGTAATGAGGAGCTAGCTCCTCTACTCAAATCCTTATGAGTTTGCACTTGGTACCAAAAATATTGATAAACCCTTGGCGATGAAGGAAAACTCATTATTATTAACTGGTTATAGATATGGAGATCTCCTTAATCTATTTGTATAGTATTCTTTTTAAGAATATGTGTATTATTGTTAGGGTTGTTTTCCTATATTCTATTTGAAAATCCTTTGTGCTGAAATGATTACAACTCTCTCTTTTATGCTAAATGTTTGGTTATTTCAAGTTGTCATATTGGATATGTATATACTCACCCTTGTAGGAGGTCTACAAACACATGTCATGTGTTATGAAGATGAAATGACATTAATTAAAGTTCTATGTGGACTAGGAACAAGTGGATATTATTTGGGGATTGGTTATGATAGATTGAATAATATTATTCTCCTAAATGGAACTGCAGACTATTTTTTTAATATCTATAAAATTATATAATCAGTCATTCCATTCTGAAACATTCTTTTTATGACACTAAATCCATTAACCGAAATTTAAATGTCAATGGAAAATCATCATGTGTGCCTTGAATTTTTTTTGTTTTCTTCATATGAACCAATTGATTTATCTTAAATTTCCATGATCCTAAGAAATTATTTGTAAATTTTATTAGAGTTCGAGGAAAATATTTGTTGAAAAATATTTTCTCGAATTCAACCTATCATATAGAGTCAATGTCTTCCTTATGTTTTGTATTCCTAACCTTTTTACACCAATGATTATCATCTCCCACAAAGTGATAAAAAAGAAGACCACTTTATCTTTATTGGATCATTATATTATGTTTAAAACAAATTAAATTGAGTTTGTCCATTACTCAAAGATTAATGGATTATAATACCACAGAAAGAGGGTGGTTGTTGTCATATAAATGAATTAACCCTAATTTGATTCTAGTTTGGAGGAGTAAGGTTCCCAATATGGTTAAAGTTATTATTCATAGGATAATACAAGTTAAAAAGTATCATATTAAGGTGTTTATATCCTATTGAAATTATATTATGCATCTCATTTTGGAAATGGTAACATCACCCTTTGCATTAACTATTAACATGATTCATCCTATTTCTAATAATTTACTAAATAAATATATTTTTGGATTATAATAATTTAATTAAATAAATATATGAGAAAAATTATTAACATATAATTTATAAATCAAAAATCACATATAAATCCAATCATATGGCATCATAGATCTCAATCTAGGTTTTTAGGGTGTATTTCCTCTTAATACCTCTAATAAAATCAGAAAAAAATAATGACACCTCACTTTGATACTATGAAAAATTTACCAGATCTCATGTATATAGTATTACATAATTTTAAATATAAATATTCATAAAGAACTAAAAAAAAGAGTTATAATGTGTTTAGAAAATTAAATATATAAAAATAACTTTTTTGTATTAATTAAACAATATTTTATTTCTATTTTAATAACTTTATCATTGAGATCACCATACTCTTATTATTACATGGAAATGTTTTGAGATATAAAATAAATATTTTCTTATCTATATATCATAGTAAGGTCATAAAAGATGATAAAAATGTGGTTACTGGTTAGAATATCCAATTATAAAAACATGGAATCATAAAATAAAAAAATAAAAATACTATCACTTCAAAACAAGGAAAACGGAAAATTAAATAATAGGAGCCTAGAGATCATGAGAATCATAAACACTCTAAAAAACATAAGTAATTTAATAATAAACATAGCTCAAGGTAGAGTTTCAATAAATCAAAATATAAAGAATTAATATAGTCATATCATTCCCATGTAAATGATTGTGGAAAAAACTAACTGCGTCTTACCCAGATATAACATTGTGGAAAAAGATAAAGACATCATGCAAATATATAATGATATCATGATATATACATATATACTAAATAAATATGGTAAAAATATATTTTTTGTCTCACCCATCTTCTTAATATGTCATGGATACTTTTTAATCATTCAGAAGAAACACACATAAAGCATACTCATGAAATAAACCACTAAAAAAGAAACTGGTGACATAATAATAATATAAATATTTAATAATCATGTTTTTATGTAAGATTCTAAAAAATTATGGGATTAATTCTTCTTGGATATTCATTATCAAACAAAGGAAAATGATTCAATAAAATTTATTTCAATGGAATGTAAAATATTAATAAAATAATAAGAAGTTATAAAATTAAACTCTTTAACGATACATCAAAGATTAGAGAAATGAATTATTTAAAACATATAATTAAATATTGTTTATGAAAACAATAAATAAACATCAATATTTTAATTTAAAATAATTAGGGTTGTTTTTTGAAATCAACGAAGGAAAATAATCTTTATAGGAGAGGAAATTAAATATAATAAGTAATTAAATTGTTCCGTTTATTGGGTTTAATCTTAAGAAAATACTGGAAATAAAACTAAAGATATAATTTTTTTTGAAAATAAAGAGATAATATAACTTTTACATACAAAAAACATATATAATGAACATATAAATAACAATATAAATTAATAAATTAATTGAGAGAGAGATATAGAGTGATAGAGAACATAACACGATTAACAAAAAAGCGTGAGAATGACCCCTTACCTTGGGTCTCAGTTTTCTTGTACACTCCTCTAATGATATAAATATTAATTTTACATTCATTATTACTTAATTAAAAATATTCTCTTTGTAATAACAACTATTTAACATATAAAACCCTCATTACATTGTATAACACTTTATAACACATGTGATCTTTAAGGGTTTAGTTTCTTTAAAATTAGAGATATAATACATGAATAACATAAACAATAATCAAATACACTTGAACTGATTCTTCATAGGTTCATACTATTTTACTTCTACTATATCTCATATCATGGGGATAAAAATCAAAAAATGGGCGGCTGTAATGCCTAGTATGGTGATAAACAAATGATATATTTAGAATGTGTCCTTGAGGAATATAAATAAGGACTGATAATAATAACATAAGGAATATATTAATGAAAACTATATGAATCATTACATGTAAATATGGATACAACATAAAAATGATACATTTAGATGTATATCACCCAAGTTTAACACCAAGGTGTCGTAAATCATAGTTACCAAGGTTATTCACCATGGTATCATAAAACATACAATCTCTAAAGATTAATTGTTTACCTAATTCATTAGAGATCTATTATGGTAAACCATTCATATGCATTAATTCATTTGAACCACATTTATCATAATCAATGATTTCATAAAAAACCCATTGATAATAAATAATAGGTTACATATATAATCATTGCGTACATAAGTGTTTAAATTTATGAACATCACATAATTTTTAACCCATAAAAAGGGATTTGGGGTTTCATACATGTAAATATCTAAATAAATAGATTTTATTTACATATTGGTGAAAATACATGGATAAGGATATGGTTTGGGTATTATAAATATTATAACTTTACTTATGAAATAGAAAAATTCAACAAATGAATTTGACAACAAGACGATATTAATTATGGATTAATGATATTGAATAAGGGAGGGGGATAGAGTTCTACCACTAATAAAAAAATATTTTAGTAGTAATGGGATATTAAAAAAGGGTATGAATATACTATAATATATGATTAAGGGATCATTCCACAAAGGATGTACTTGAACAGAAAAGAGGAAGTTGATAATTATCTTACCCTGAGGAGTTTCTTCCTAAAATGTGAGAATGGAACCTTGATGACATAATTAAAACTAGGATGGGATCTTTACAATGTAAAATGACTAGAATTTTGGTTCTATTGGATTTTTAGTGGATAGAAATTGGTAATTGGTTGGTATTTCTAGTAAAAGTGGAAGAATTGTTTAATAGTTTACGAATATAAGTCTTAGAATTATATGCCATGTTAAATGAAAAACCATTTGCTTAATCATGGGTTTTACTCAAGGTTTTATACATTTAATTCATGTTTTATAGTATTTTAATCTGTTCTGATCTAAATATATTTTTTAATACTACTTTTGACATGAAAAATAGACTTCCCCACAAATTATAGCTTTTAAAATAAAATTTTTTTAGGACTTTTCAAAGTGTTTTTTATGTTTAAAAAGTTATTTTAATACATTAAAAAACATACTATTGTTAAAATATAACATTTTAGGTCTTGTATTATATTTAAAGAATTATTTAATCATCATTAGATCTATATGAAGTCAAAAAAAATCAAAAAACACAATACTGTATTTTTTACTATTCATTTAAAAATGATGTATTATAGAAAATTATAAAAAATTCAACCAAAAATAATTTTGACATGATAATTTAAAATAAAAATCTCATTTTATTAAATTTTTTTTCTAATTATTATAATCTTTTATTTTAAATAGTAATTCCTTATTTATTTAAAAATAACATTTTTCATGACATAGTCAAATTTCTGACACATATAAATTTCTTAATCCATCATAAAATTATATATTAAAGTAAATAGTGTTCTAAGATGATATTATATGAAACAAACGCTATATCCCTAAGGTCTATATATATAACCCCTTATTACAATCACATGAACCCTGTGTGCGATGGTGGTTGTTTTATGGGGTGTTTTAGCTAAAATTGACAGAGTGGTGATATCCACTAACTTGAAATGATCCCCTTGTCTATTTTATTCAAGCCTCACTTGTGGAATGTTTTCTTGGGATTGGTTAATGATTAACCCAGTGATGTTACCTCTCTTCCATGTTTTGATAGGTGTTCTCCAAAAAACCTGATTCTACTGGTTGAGGCAATCATTTATCCTTTTTTCATTAGTTATCATTTTCATTTCCTTTTTATAGACACTAAATATTACAATAAAATTACTATCAATATTCAATGTTCCCAACATGTATATTTTACAGTGGTCAAATTATGATTCCCAATGATCATGTTACTATTCCCAAGTGTCAGGTCACTATTTCTAATGGTTATATTACCTCCAAAAAATACATCTTTATTTATTCATATATTATTCACTAAAATTCCTCTACAATTCCTACATTTTTATTATTATAAAATTTTGATCAATGTATTAAAATTCTATTTCTTTTCTATAGTGTTTTTCATGATACCCCCATGCTCGGCCAGGGTGGTAAGGATGTGGAGGTTTTTGGGGCATGGTCGCACGGTCAAGTCCCAAGGACATCAGCTTATCTGTATTTTGTTTGTTGCGTCATGTGACGCTTTCACAGTTATACCCAATTTTTTTATAGTTCTTTTCACGAGTTTGATGATCCTATCAGAATGGAATGATCCAAATTTTCCCAATATAGTTTTCTTATATTATATTTTTCTCATTACAATGTATGGAATTATCTTGGGTTTAGATTATGACTAATGATATGATATTAATTAATGAAAAAATAAATGATAATTTTTCTATGTATTATATGATTATAATTCCATAAAATAAAATACACCACTACTCAATAAAAAAAAGTCACTAATAAGGATTGGGTCATTAAATTATTTCCCCCTTAAAAAAATTCATCCCAAAATTTTCAACTCATTTTATTGGTTGTGGATAGATGATGGCACATATTCCGTGTTGTTTTCTCCAGTTCCCATGTTTCCTATTCATATTTATTGTTCACCACAAAACTTGTACATTGTTATTTTTCTTATTGTATAACACTTCATTCCATGATCTTTACCGAATACTCCTCATAAGAGAGGCTATTATCCATTATACCTCCTTCAAATTCAATACATGGGAGGTATTGGTTATTTACTTTATAAGGAGTGATACATGGAAAACATCATGAACATGGTCCATTATTGTAGGATGTGTTAGCTTATTTGACCAAACTCCTACGAGATCAATGATATCAGAGGGGACAATGTACCTAGGTCTAAGACTTTTTTTCTTTATAAACAACATAAATCTCTTCCATTTGGATATTCTAAGGAATAATGTTTCTCAAATATTATATCCATTTCCCTTCAATGATTATCAATATATATTATCTTGTAATATTGATAATATTTTATATATTTTTGGATAGATTGAACCATTTCTATAATCTATTTCACATGATCAGGTCTAAGTTTATTTTTTCCAACAACTTAATTCCAACAAGTAGTAAATCAACATTTACTATTATATAATACTTCATATGGATCTATTTGAATAACTGAAATAAATATTTTGTTTAATGAGAACTTCTATACATGGTGATGTGGATCCCATAAAACATTAAATTCTATTGAGAAATATCATATCATGTTTGTGAGTGTTTGAATGGTCCTTTCAAATTGACCGTTGGTTTGGGGGTGATAGGTCATTCTAAACATTAATTTAGTATCAAGAGCCTATTGAAGAGTTATATATAATTAATAATTAACCGTGGAACATGATCATAAATGATGGAATTTGGTTCCCCACATGTCCTCACAACTTAATTTATGTATATATTGGAAAAAAAATTCAAGAGATAAATCTTTCTGAATAGCCATGAAATGGGAAATCAAGGTGAGTCGGCCCACCACCACCCATATCACACTATTTCCTTTGGATGTTTTTGGGAGACTTGTGGAAAAGTCTACTTTGATTTTCTATTATTTAAATGTGGGTATGGGAAATGATTTCCATATCCCCTTGGACATCGATCACTCTCCTTTATCATTCTGACATTCCATTTACATTGAGGTATACTCAACGATCTCATTCTTCATGTTGTTCCAATCAAGGTTCTCTCAAAGATCACAATACATCTTGGTACTTCTAGGATATATGGAGAGTGATGAAATATGTGCACCATAAAATAGTTCATTCATCATTTCATGTGGGGAAGAAACACAAATTATAGTTCCAAATCGAATTACACTATTTTTATCAATGTGGAATTCATGAAGATTCTCCTCCTTTACTCCTTTCACCTTATTTTGTTGCTACAAATCGTCCCTTATGCCTCTTAAATATTATATTTGATATATGGATAGAAAATAATTTAATTAAGGTATGATGTATTCTATTCTGATATGATTTCTAGATCCATACTTTTTATATCCATGAGTATAGGTACTTTCTTAATCTGTATCTTGAATAGAGTAGTAGGTTCCTTTCAGATAAGAGCATCAGCTACCATATTCACCTTTCCTGGTTTGTAATGAATAAGGATATTTTAGTCCAAGATTAGATCTAACCTTCTTCAATTACTCATATTGATCTCCATATGTGTGAAAATATACTTCGAAATTGGGATTTCTGTGTATATATCACAATTTTACCCATAAAGATAAGGTATTTATATCTTCATATAAAGGATAACTATAGAAAACTCTTGGTCATGACTAGAATATTTCTTCAAATGAGGCTTTAACTATCATGAAGAAAAAGAAATAAACTTTTCATTTTTCATGTGTACACATCAAGGTACTTTTAAGGAAGAACCTTTATAAATGAAAAATCCTTACCTATTTGAGGGTAAAATTAACAATGGTTCACTAATCATTCTCTTCTTTGGTTCACAGAAACAATCTTCACACTCCTTTGTCAAAATAAACTTAACTCCCTTTCAGGATAACATTTTTAGTGGCTTAGAATGCTATGAACGGTTTTTTCACAAAACTTCTAGAGTATTCTTACGGGGAAAGGAAATTTTGAATATTAGTCAGTACAGTTGTATGTGGCCACTCCACCATAGAATTTGTCTTGGGAGGATCAAATGAAATTAATTCACCAGTAATGATGTGTCCTAATATTGAAACATATTATAACCAAAAATAAAATTTACTAAATTTCACAAAAAATTATCCTTTATCAAAGTTTATAATATGAATACTAGTTGATCCTCATGATACTTGATAGTTTGTTACCATATCATATTTTAATAAATAAATACCACTAAAAATTTATCAAGCTAACCATTAAATACTCTATTCATCACATCCATAAATATGAAAAGATAATTTTTCAGTCCAATGTTTATAAAAAACACATAAACTCTATATCCTGTTCAGAATGATGTATTTAGGATATCTTATTTATTGAACCTTAACTAATGGTACCCCAATTTGATGTCAAACATGGATAATAATTTATCCCCATATAGCTAGTCTAAGAAACCATCAATCCATGTAAAGGGACATTTAATAATCACTGTGATCCCATGATGTTATCTATAATCAATTTATAGCTTCATTAATCCACAATTACTCTTTATAAAGAGAACATGTGCTCCCATAAGATGCACACATGGTTGAAAAAATTATAATCCTCAAAATATCATGAAGTTTCTCACTTAATTACTCAAACTATACATATTCTATTATATATGGTGTCTTATATATTTGACTGGATCCAGATATGAAGTAAATTGATAACTCTACCACTATTTTTTGGAGTGTTTCTGGTAGATCTTTATGAAATACATGAATGTATTCCCAAACAATTGGGAAATTTCCTATCTATAGATATTCTGTTTCATAATTTTCTTCTCCAATCATTTCCAAAAAGAAATATGTAGGGGGATCTTCTAGGTAGCATTCTGGATGCAATATCTCTCCAATGAAAATAACAATAGGATGTCTATTCAAGACCACTGAAATATAATGTATTCTACATATAATTTTAGAAATACATTTTGAGAGGTATTCCATCCCTAGATTAGTGTAGAATTTTAACTTGGGAATGACTACTAGATTTACAATGACATTGTTATTTACAAAATTGATACATGTTTTACTACTAACCTTTGATAGTTGTATAACTCATATCAAATATCTAATTGATAAATCTACTTCTATGAGTTTTGGGTTTAGTTATACATTATTTGAAAATGTTAATGAAATAAAGATAGATTTAGAAGCAAAGCCAAAAAAATAACATTCAAGATTCGATATCATAATGAATGTACATTCCACTACATCATTTAGGGTCTATACTGTAGACATTATGAACGAAAAGGAATTACCTAATACCATTGGACTATATTGAGGTTGATGGTGGTTTCCGTCCATTATATTATGTCTTGAACATTTATTTTCAATGTTCCCATTGTTTCCACACTTGAATAATTGATCTTCAGGCTGTTCTTGCACCATTTTCCATTTTTTGATTGAATTGAGATGTTTTGGCTTCACCTAGATAGTAAAATTCCAACCTATTTAGCCATATAATTCCAAATTTTATTAATTTACCCTCCCTATAAATAGTTCCATGAATTATTTTCCTAATTTTTTTTATATGTGGTCATTTTTAGTTTCTTTTTTTCTCTTCCATGATCAAATTTTTCCCTAAGTTTGGATCCATTTCTGTATTTTTTTATTAATCCTATTCAACCACTTTGTTCCTCTAAATTCCATTTCAAACGTCATAACACTCCATACTATATCTGAATATATTTCATAGTCTTTATTTTCTAGATTCCTCCAAAAAATGGGGTCTCATTATATCGATAAACCTATCATCATTTCTTGTAGAATCCCTAAATAATCTTGAGGTGAATTAATAATTTTTTGTAAGTTCAATTTCATAGATTCCCCCTCATTCATTCTACTTATATATATAATATGATAATCCATTCTCCTTTTTTTGTTCTCATTGAATAGGGAAAATATTTATTTGAAAACATTATCCTCAACTCTTCCTACACCATAACATCAATCTCTCATCTTTTATTCAGGTTCTTAATTAGTTCCCACCACTGACTAGCTTAACATTTTAAGATTTATACTACCATAGTGTGTTTCTATAAATCTTAATAATGTATTTCAAATAATCAATTTTCTATATTTTAATATATCATTCGACAATTAATGGATCATAAGATCCACTAAATAAAGGTGGTTATTGATGCCTGAAGGACTCAACCACATGTTGTTCCCTTTGAGGTTAATCTATCCACTCAACATGATTCTGGATATTATTCATAACCCAAGATAATTGATTCATCATCCTTATAATTTTTACCAGTCTAGGTTTCATTATGTTATAAAGTAATTATGTATACCACACATTTTACTCATCATTTATGTGGGTCAACCTATTTGTATCTATTTTTTTAAAAGAGGAAAACCATTGTCAGACATGTGTTACATTTAGTAATATTGTAATCATAAAGGGATTTTTATTCATAAAAAACATTCTTAAATGAGATTATTCATTTAATCTCCTTTAATATTCAAATTCTCAATATATCCTTCATAATTGTTTATAAAAAATATGATTAAATGAACATATTCTCTTGGTGTTTCAAACATGGTGTACAATAATGTCCATTATCGGGCACATGGTGAGGATTGAATTAAAGAAAAACACACCATTTTTTTGTTATCACACATTTGTATAAAAATAATAGCACTAATACAAAATTGGCCTTTAATACTGATTGAAACAGATCTAATCTACGCTAGAAAATCATTGATGGCGTGAGTGATGAGAAAATCCTGAGACTTTTACTAGCACTGAAAAAGTTCTGATAATGGTGTCATTAATCAGTGATTTAATTTAGAACTACTAAAGGAACACTTTAACAGTGCTGATAATGGGGTCATTTATTAGTGCTTTAATTTACCACTACTAAATGAAATCTTTAACAGTGCTTATAAAATTGCTGATAAAGTGTCATTCTATAATCGACTATTATAACACACTATAAGACCATTGTAGTGTGTTGTAACAGCACACTACAACACTAGAGACACATTTTATATAAAAAATAATTCCTAATAAAAAATTTAATTGAAATAAAATTTAAAAAAAATATAATAAAAAACTATATTATAAAAATTTTAAACATTGATGTATATAATTACAGAAATAAAAATTATTACATACACAAAAAAAATAATGACTATCAATGATAACATTATTTCTGTTGTCTTTTTTTGTCTAACAACCATCATTTCATGAGTAGTTTTGAAAAAAATCACCTCAATTCATAAAAAAACAATCCACCTTTATAAGAAAAATATTATTATGAGTAATACTTAAAAGAAACAAATTGAACATAAATATGAAAAAAAACATTAATTATATAGAAACTTATTTTACCATGAAAATATAAAGATTAACTTTGTCATTTATTAGTGGAGGGAACTTGAAAGAAGGTGACAAATGTCACCACTGCATGAGTGAAAGGTTTGGGAGAGAATTAGTCTGTGGAAGTTTTGGCGCAGAAAGGGACGAAATATGGAAGGACCACCCAAAATCCAACAAAATAATCCACCTTTATTAGAAAACAATTATCATGTGATTAATACTAAAAAGAACTAAATTAAAAATACATAGGAAAACATAAATTAATTATATGGACAATTTTTTTACTGTGAAAAAATCATGATTTCCTCTTTAATTGAGCAGATGTAGCATTGTCTCTCTTCCTACAAAGGAAGTGGATGTAACATGAAATAAAGTGGTAAATTCAGCACTATAGGGGTGAAAATGTTTCGAGGGAGAAGGAAGATGAAAGTTGGACATAGAACCCCAACTCGAGCAAAATAATCCACCTTTATAAGAAAAAATTATTATATGAGTAATACTAAAAAGAAATAAATTAAAAAAACATATGGAGAAATATGTTAATTATTTGGACAATTTTATTGTTAAAAGATCATGATTACATTTTTGTTTGACTATAGATAAATTCCTTTCTCTTCCTATGAAGGTAGTGTTGGTAACATGAAAGAAAGTGATAAATTCACCAATATATGACTGAAAAGGTTTTATGGAAGAAGGATCACAAAAGTTGGAAATATCACCCCAACTTGAAAAAAAGAATCCACCCCTATAAGAAAACAATTATTATATGATTAATATTAAAAATAATTAAATTTAAACATAAATAAGAAACAATACATTAATTCTATAGTGATGATTTTATTGTGAAAACATCACGATTACCTATTTTATTGAGCAGAGACAACATTGTTTCTCATATTGCAAAGGCATAACACATGGATATAAATATTCTAAAATAAACAAACTCTATAAGGAATATTTAAAATTAAATCAATATTCTATTATATAATTTCTTAGTAAAATAGAGAAACTATATTATAACACTACATTTTCATCTATCCGAAGGGTTTTCGTGATTATAGTTTGTTATTTCGAGGGATTGGTAATATCATCATGTGTACAAGACATTTTCTGCATGAGTAGTGAAACATTTATTATAGATTATATTAATGCATTAGATAATATTTAACATTGTTAGGAAGAAAATAATATATTAAAAAAACACTTTTACCTTCTCATTGACACTCATTATTTTTTAAGAGTTTCAATGATTTGGTTCCACTTTTAAGAATCCAAATCCACTATTTATGGTCCCCTATAAAGTATAAGACATTATCTATATTGGGACCGACATGAACTGATTGTGATTTCCCAATGAAATGGTAATACTTGATTGAATTTTCATCCCAATCAACATTTTTTTAGTCCCTAACAGGACAATCGACCAATTCTTATTTTTTAGATCAAAGAAAAAGAAAATTTTCATAAATTATGGTACCATTATAAATGGATCGTCTTTTTTCCATTGTACACTAAAATTACACTTCACAAAGCCCATTTCATCAACTTTCACTCCATTGATATTTTCAACCCATTTGCAATGGAATAGAATAAATTGAAAAAATTTATAATCAAACTCATATAAGTATTATATAATTCCAAAATATGACATATTTGATTAAATTATATTTATATTTTTGAACCAGATATTTGCATCACTTCAGCCACAAGAGTAACACCACTGTTTTACATCATACTGAATTCATCGTGTTCTTTTATATAGAACATATATAGATTGAATAAAAACCTAGTGTAAGATATAAAATTTTAATTTTGTCCTCTAGAAAACCATTGAAGTTATTCAGAAATTCAATTTAGATTTTTAGATAGCTCCTTATAAATCTGATATCTGAACCATCCTATAAACATTTGATTATGTGTGTCAGATATCCATATTTCAAACATTGATGGATTCAAATCTCTAAGAATTTATTTGTGGGATTAATTATATGGATCAAAATCTTCACTATTATGTAATATGTAAATATGTGCTTGATCTCACCCTGTCAAGGTAATTGTAACAACATATCTTCCCCAAATCACTTATCCTATAAGGAATTCACTGTGATGAGACTTTTGGAGACCGATGCTTTCCACATGTAATAGGTAATCGATACAGAATTCAATAGATTATTAAACAATATATCTTTTTTCAATACATCCTTCTAATCAACTTTGATTTTTGTCTTACCCTTAAAAAATCCTTATATTCCATTTAGTGGGGTACATCCATCTATAATGGACATGACCACATAGTTGAACCCCTCTGACCAAGTGAACCATTAAGAAGACCATTATATGAAGGAATAATGGTGGGAGGAACATTTCAAATTCATATAATATGATTGAAATATCCTTATTCATTAAGGGAAACTTCTCCAGGTCTAAAAATATACTAAATATATATTTAATAAACAAGCATATCCTGGTTAATGTATATCATACAATTTGAGGTAGAATAAAATAGAAAGCAACAAGAATTTAATATTACATGCAAACATGAGTTTTGTTTGATTTTAGTTCATATAACTTTAAATTAGTCATTGAAACAAAAGTCATGATATTTGATGAATAACACTATGGAACTTTTAAACTCATATTGAAAAGGAAAAATTGCTATATCAATTTCAGATCTTCGATCAATGGATCCAAATAGACATCAATATCATTGTCGAGTTTCTTTCATCCCGATATAAGTAGATATAACATAATTTATTTACTCTTCATGAATACCCATGGAGGCATGTTATAATTTAACAACATGGTGGTCAATGTTAGTTGAGTACTATTGTGTACACTAGAAGGATTTATTCAATCTATAGATAACAAAAGATTATCGTTTCTCTGCTCAACTCATAATCATAGAAACTCTTAATAAATTTTCTTTCGCTGGGGAGAATCTGTTGAATAACATAGGTTCCCATATTTAGTTCATTTATCTGCATGACTTGTTAATTGTATCCCAGTTTTCAAATATCCATATAGTCTTCTAAATAATGGAAGGATAGGAAAGTACCATACATATTTTAAAGGACATTATTAATTTTTATTATAAAAATCTATTCCACCCATATGGAATTTGATGAGTAATTCAAGGTACTTTCAAAACAATATGAAATCATTTGGAAAAGAATGTATTTTTTTATAGATCTTTACAATTGAATGTACCATTCTTTTACTGTCATGTGTTCGGAATGGTAGTTTATTTTTTTCTGGTAGAATATCTTTTAAAAGGCCAAGTAGTTCTTCAGTGCTGGTGTCACTCAATATTTTTCAAACAATAAAATATATAACTTCAATATAGATAAAAATGTTATCTATTTAGTACAAATTGTTTTCAATAGTTTGATAGAAGATATTTTTAACTCCTCAAACAACTTTTTACGATCATGAATGTCATCATAAAGTTCCATTGTCATTTCTTCCATGTGATCCCCATCATCTTTTACAAAGGTATTAATATCCAATGATTTATAAACTATAGTATCATCCCAATCGATGTCCATGTTTAATATCTTCATGTGTTTAGTAAATCATTTATAGAATTGATCTATTCAGTGAAAAATAAAATTTTCTTCTATCTCTTATAGACTAATGTTTCTTGAATAACAACAATGTAAACATATATAGAGGATTTTAGAATGGTTGTCTATATGCTATGTTTCAAACTAGATGAAATATTTAACTCTATATTCATATTAGTTTTTGAAATGATAGGAATGCATCCAACTTTTGTTCATATCCTTCATATTAGGTTTATAATAGATTATTTTTATAAAATACATAATAAATACAGATAATATATTAATTATAAAAAGTGAAAGTTATAGAAAATTCTAATATGGGGAATATAGATCATTTGTACTAGAATATTTGAGCACCTAGATATTCTAAATCCAATAATAAGGGATTTTGGAATTTGAAAATAATAGAGGGAGATAAAGCAATATAATAAATTATATTGTCACTAAACATTACAGGTTTAATCCATAAGATGGCTAGTGTAAGGACCATAGCCTGAATTACCCAAACAACATGAGGTTAGATCATTTTATGACCTCTAACAAACCTCAATGTCATTGAATGATGGTTTAAACATTGGGTGTAAAAAACCATAAATACGATCCTCCCTCCGAATAGAAACAATTAGTATCATTGGTCAAACAAAATTATAGCATGACCCTTATAGTCAATGGAGATGCAGTCCCAAAATCATCATTGCCTGATATAGGCATATGTGTTAGACAAACAACTATGGAAATAAATGATGAAATAGCTTTATAAACACACATAAATGTCATGATAGTATAAAAACTCCCTCACTTAAAATATATAGAAATATCAAATAGACAAAAACATGATACTCAAATATAACATGATCTAAAGGCACCATAATGATTCAAAATGTTTAGGCTTGATGTGATAAAACCGCATGTGCTTAACTTGGGATGACCCATTTAAATATGCTTCATAAGAAAACTAAGGAACATAGTGAATTATAAGATTAACTAGATCCTATGATACTTATAACCAATAGATGAACATACATCACTCCACAGACTTGGTTCCTAAAAATTGAATCTGAAGCTACTTGTCCAATGGGGTGTCCATGAAAGGTATCATCATATATAAAATCATCAGGGAACCACCAATGTTCCTCAAATCAGTATTCAATAAACAAGAATATACAAAAACATTTAAACACATTTATATACACATATGAAAAAAATATTTAGTAAGAAGATATAAAACATAGAAGTAAGACAACAATGAATAAATCCATGGTTCGGTGTCAGATATAAACAACATATCATACATCAGTAGTCAATACAAACAACGAACCACAAATAGTTTCCTAAACAATAGATCACAAACAAATCATAAACAACATATCATAGAGAATGGGACATAAAAATCGTAGAAGAAGAAATAAAATGAAACCAAAAATACACATGGAAAATCAGAAGGTCAACCTCTCTCGGTTAAAGAAAATCCATGACCCACTTTGAATGTCGGACGAGATATTCAGATGTAGTCGAGTGGTCTGATTCAACCTTCGATTCCCGGAGGAGGATCGTATACAGTGGGTGGCTTCCATAGAAAGATTCTATATTGCGACTGGTTTTCAAATGGTTAGGGTTTTAAAAATAGACCGGGACACTTTTATCAATACTTACCAATAATTGTTGATAAATAGCCTTTTTATCTACGCTTATTAAATTTGTGATAATAAAACCTACATTTATTAGTGCTAAAATTATAGCGCTAATAAATATTCATTTTATCTGTTCTTTTTTTATCACTGATAAATCCTCATCATTATCAGAATGAGAAAAGTTTAGATAAATATTCTTTTATAAGAAGTTATTACTAAAGCACTGTTAAAGGGTTTATAATTATAATTATAAATTAAAAAAATTGCAAATATTTATAAATTCATAATAAATATATATAAATATAAATAAATTAAATATATTCTATTTTATATATATTAATTATAGTTTTAAAAATATTCATTTATAATTATAGAAATAGTTTTTAAAAATATTTTTTATATCATTATATTTATTTATATCATTATACATATATATATTTAATATATATATATATATATTTAGTAAATATATTCATTATATAATTAATTTTATTATAAATTTAATAATTATTAAAATATTCATATTTATTTATTTATAATTATATAAATACTTTTAAATATATATATATATATATATTTATTTATAATTAAAAATAAAAAATTGTATAAATATAGTGAATCTACATTTATAATTGAATAAATTTAAAAAAAATTACAAATATTTTTTTTAACGTTATTAATGAATGTCTAATTTTCAATGAATGCATATATATACAAAATGAGTGAAATTGAATAAATTAAGAATATATGTACACTTTAAAAATATTATAGAATGGGTAAGTTTTGTGGGTGTGCATATTTTATTTAAAAATAGATTAATTACATATATGTGAAATCAATATAACACACATTTGATCTATATTAAATTGAATAATTAAATGAAATTTAATAATATGTCGAGTACTATGCAATTAGTCAATATTTTCAATGCATATTAATTTTAAATAATATAACATTATTCAATAAATATATGTAAATTTAATGTAAAGAGCATAAATATTTTTTAATATATAAATCATATTTATATACATTAATATATATCTATATATTTAATATATAAAATTTAATAAAATTAATTATCATAATTATCTAATTAATAAAAATTTTAAGATTTAATAATGTACAATCAATCAAATCATTTTTATCGATTATTCTTTAATTAAAAAAATTTATAATATTTTTTAATAGACACATTATTATTTTTTATTTATTTAAATATTTCATTTTATTAGAGCTAAAAATTCATTGATTAAATAAATATTTATCAATGCTGACAAAGAGTACCCTTTATCAGTGCTCTAAACAAAGCGCAGATAAAGAATACCCTTTCTTAATGCTAAAAATAAAGCAATGATAAATGATACCCTTTATCACTGATAAAAATAATGAAATGATAAATGTTTCCTTTATCAGTCCTAATAAATATGCTAAAAAAGGCTAAATTTATTAGCCCTATCTTTAGCGCTGATAAATATGCCATTTATCAACATTTTATTTTCGTGATGATAAATAATAGCACCTTTGAAGTATTGTTTTGTAGTTGTATAGATCCACATCCACATATAGTTTCTAGTTAGGTATTTAATTTCTTGGAAACCACTATCTTCATAATTCACCCAAATTATATGATTTTTTTCAACATTAATATTTATCACTAGGGTTCTTACTACTATTTTCTATTCCCAATTTTGATAAATAACTAAATTGTACGATGATTACAATAATGGAATTCCACATTTTTAATATATAAAACAATCATAGCATTGTAAAACACTTAATAAATCACAAGAAATTTTATATAATAGTTTATTAGAAAATATAAAAGTAATATATGAATAACATAAAAATACTCTAATCCACTCAAAAGAATTATTCATAGGTTTATTCTCTGTTACTTTTTCTGCATCTCATATCCTTGGGGCATACATCACAATAATTTGGTGAGCATAATTCCTAGTAAGGGAATAAAAAAGGATATATTTTTCATGGGACCATGGTTCATATCAATAATGCTTGAGAATAATAAATATATGCATAAAATAATATAGTTTTTTTGAATCGTAACATTAAAATTTGGATAAAATATAAAATTTAGACAACCATATGAATATTTTTAATGTTTAACACCAAGGTGTTGTAAATCACAATTACCAAGATCATTCACCAAGGTATCATAGAACATGTCATATCATGAGACTAATTATTTACCCAATCCATTTGAGCACTTTCATAGAGAACCCATCATATTATTTAATTCATGTGATTTACATTTATCATAATAAACCATTTCACCAATAACCCATGGAGAATAAAGAATGGGTTTCAAATGAAATCACAGCAAACTTGTGTCGTTAATGAATTAAACACTACATCATTTTTATCCTTGAGAAAGGGAATGTGGGTCTTTTACATGTAAATACCAAAAAATATATTTTATAATTAAATTGATGTGAATATAAATTTATATGAAAATGGATTGGGTATTCACAATATAATAATTTATCTCATCAAAGGGAAAAATTCAAGAAATGAATTTGATAAAATGACAGTATAAAATTCATATTTAGGAAAAAGAATAATGGTAAGAGATAAATTTAAACCATTTATAAAACAATATTTTTGATAATAATGGTATAATAAAGGAGTTTAAAAATATTGTAATCCAATATTTATAAATTATTCCATTAAATATGTACTTGAACATAAAAGAGGAAGTGGAGAATTCCTTTCTGTTGACGATTTTCTTCCAAAAACTTGAGGATGACACCTTGATAATATAAGGACACCTTGGAAGACTCATTAAGAGGTAAAATGACCTAAAATTGGAGTGAAGTATAAATGGTTATGGTGGCTGTTTATAGTAAAGGGGGGGGGGGAATTGTTTAATAATTTCTTAATATAGGACTTCAAATTATAGGTTGTAAAATATTTAAAACCATTGCCTTTAGAATGGGGGTTTCTCATGGATTTAGATATTTTATTTTTTTTATAGTATTTTGGAATTTTATATCCAAAATCCAAAATTTAATATTAATTTAGACATAAAAAGTTTATTTTACATGAAATATAGGTTTTAGAATCATATTTTTAATTTTAGACTTTGGAAAGTAATTTATAGATTTAGAAATTGATTTAAATCCATTAAAAAAAATAATATGAAAAATTAACATATTTTAGGTTGTGTATTATCTTTAATTAATTATTACATGATTATTTCATATATATGAAGTCATAAAACATACAAAAAATAAATAACAATATTTTTACAATTAACTAAGTAATAAAAAAGTTTAGAACATTCTCAAAATTCATTCTAAACTAAATTTGGCATGGTAATTTCAAATATAATTTTTATTATTTAAAAATAATTTTCTAAATATTATTATTTTAAATTTGAATGAAAAAATATTTATTTATTGAAATAAAATAGTTGTTATGATATAGTCAAATTTCTGACGAATAGAAAAATTTATTAGGATAGTCTAAAATTATATTATTACATATATTTAAATAAATAGTGTTTTAAAAGGATATTTTATGAAAATATACATTATATATAATAAAATAGTTTATTATAATTTTTTTGGGAAAATTAAATTTTATTTTTATCCAAAAATTAAATAATCAAATTCATCTTATTTTCATGAAATTTGGTTAAAAAAGTACTTAAAATGGGATTAAAAAAGAAACCAATTTCATTTATGCAAAGAAAATTAAAATTTTATGATACAAATATCTAGAAACATAACCCATTATTACACCAGTATACTCCCTATGGGAAAGGTGTAGTATGGTGGTTGTTTCATAGGGTGGCTCAGCTAACAGCGACCTAATGGTGATCTCTACTAACATGAACATCTCTTATAGTAAATTTTATTTCGTGCCTCACTTGTTAATTATGTTTTAGTTCATGGTCAAGGGAGAACACTAGTGACGCCAACTTCCTCCCAAGATCTTACAAGTGGGATTCAAAATGCACAACTCCTCTAGTTGAGGTGATCGTCTCCCATTTTTTCATCAATTATTATTTTTCATTACCTTTTTATAGATAATAATGTTTATGGTATAATGAAAACACAATATTAATAGGTCATGGGAAAAGAAAATTTATTTTTCTAATGTGTCACATAGGTTAACCACGGTCGTCTCACTTGATGATCTTCTCAGTTGATTCACCTACCTAGTCTAATTAACCTAAAATACTTTTTTGGTTTTTTTTTTATTTTATGAAAGAAATGGAATTTAAATTAAATAATAGAGTTAAAAAATAAAACCATTAGTCACATAATTAATGTGATTAAACAATAATTAAATTGGAATTTTTTGTTTGGTTTATGGGTTCTATCATTCTACTTATTTGTGTTTAAATTTAGTTTGATAGTTTTATCATGACATATAAATATTAAACTAATATTATTTTACTTCTTAGGGTGAAATATTTAATTCCATTATAAATATAAATTCCACCACCTCCTGTAATCAATATTTATCCAACCCCTAAATTTGAATGGGTTAAATATTCTAGGACTAGGCTCCATCATATTTCATTTCATCCATTGAATGGATCAACTCAATCATACAAAGAGATTGTATCTAGTAAAATGGAGGGAAAATATTTAATAAAAGTATAAAAATAAGTTTGAGTTTACTGTCATGGTGGGATGTTTCCACACTTATAAACATAATTCTTAATCACTACAAATGTATATAAAAATTATGAATTTATGTAAATAATGAATTGATACACCACTTACCTCCCTTGGGTGAATCCTCGAGTTAGCGCCTCATTTTTAGGGTAAGTAGTCACTATGGAACAAAATAATTAGAGAAAAAATAAAATAAAAAGAATAGGCATGAGAGAGAATGAAAGAGTGAGAGAGAGAATAAAAATAATAAAAATAAAATAATGTAAGAAAATAGAATAAAATAAAAGGGGGAAGAATATAAATATAAGAATAAGAAGATAATATGAAGAAGAAGTTGAGAATGGGAAATGGCAGTCACTATTGTAAAAAAAATGCATCCATGAATAATAATTAAAAATATAAAAAAATAAAAATTACATAAAATATAATTAATATAATCAAAATAAAATAAAAAAAATTTAAAAAAAGAAATTAAAAATGCTAGCCACTTAGTCGAGCCTCCATGGGTGGCTTTTCCCCTCATATTTTATAACACCCTTTTGGATGGACTATCATCTACTTCTTTTATTAACATGGAGGGAACCCTCATTCTTCACCTTTGGGTCATAATTTAAATTCTTAATTATGGTTTTAATTTTTAGATTTGAATATCTGAATCTTCAAACATTCATAATGATAATATTATCCTGATTCTAATCATAGAATATATCCACGAGGGATTCTTTAATTTTCATGAATTGCTCATGATTTCTTTGGTGTCATTTCCATATAGAAATAATGAATGTAGTTTGGCATGGTAATAGTGCATTTGTAAGTGGATTCCTCCAGTTCCTCATTCCCTTAAGCCTTTAGATTAGATAGAGGGAGCGAAAAATGAGCATCATGTGGTTTGGATGAGTCTTTAAGAGTGATCTGATGTGGTCTCAAATGGTGATAGTGGAGCTATATCTTATCACAGGGCTCTCTAGTGGAATACATGGTGGTTTCCTGATAATATAGAGGTATCATTCATTGAATGGTGGTTTTAGGATTCTGAATTGGACAGAGGGATCAGTCTAAGGGAAAAGTGACCAAGATGAGCCTAGGGAAACACCATTTGTGTAAAAATGAATAGTGATTGTTGTCATTTGTCTCATATTGGAAGTTACTTTGGGAGGCATAATAATTTAAATTCAACGATGCTCTGTACTTGGCTTAGAAGCCTACCCCGGGATGGGCTCCTCAAAACACTCACAGACACATGACATGGGCCAAGCCGCATTGCTCAGACTACATGGGACTCCTTCCCACCACTACAAGTGGTACCTTCCATGACCCATGATCTGCACTATCTCCTTTTTCAGGCTCTCTTGCGGCCCTACATAGCCGGTCGACCCCTAGGGGATAGCTATGTGGCAGGTGGTGACTATGGTTGAGGTTTATCCATTATTGACCTCATTTTTATTAAACACCTATTGATATAAATCATTTGAAAAACATAATAAAAATTATAAAGAATGAATATTTAAATACCAAAACTCAAAATTAAACATTTTCACTCATGTTTGATCCATTCTACCTTCTCTCTCATAATTTAACATTATTATGTTAAAAATTTGAAATAATGGGTATTTAGATTAAAAACCTATTAAAATACTTAAAAAATGTGTTGAAATGTTCTTAATAATATCCATTTTCAAATGCACCTTCACATAAAACATTATTTTCCTCAAGAAATAAATATCATCATAGAATTACCAAGAAAATAATGTGTTCATTATTCAAATTTCAAAGTAATAAAATAAAATTATTATGAATGTGGAATCCAACATTAAAAATCCAGATAAAATATAAATTAAATTTCCAAATTTTCAATGAAACATTCAATTGAATTATTTTACTTTCTCCCATTTGAAATTTGTGGAACTAATCCCTTAATTAATTAATGTTCCTCAATTAATTATAATTAAAAATTCCACATCATGATTTATCTCAAATTATTCTTTTATATAATCACTCAATATACAATTCAAGAATATTTTTTCTCATATCATGATAAGAATATCCTTTTTTATTGTATTGTATAGGAACTAACTTCTTTACATTTGAAGAAAAAAGTCATAGAATACCAGGAGTACTTTTCAAGAAAGGTTCTAATGAGTCTGAGGCTTATGGATGATAGTAATTTATGTTTAGAACTTAATCCTCAAGGAGGATATAATTCTTGAAAGTAAAATTCGATATATAAGAATTAAAATTTCAATGAAATCATCTCCTTTAGAGTAACAAATCTAACTTACAATGCTCAAATTAAGGTCATTAATAATGAAATCATAACAAACTATGCGCACATACTTTAATTTTTCTCTACTTTTATACATTTTTTCAAATTCCATTTATTTTTTTTTCTAAAATTTATTATTATAAAAAACCTCAATTACACCACCTAACCCCATATGATTAAAATTATCAGTCTAGTAATGTTGATTTTTTTATTATTCTTTGTCACAACCCATTCCTATTTTATTCATTTCTTTATTTTGAATAAGGGAAAACAATAAAATATCAATGTAAAATCCATTTTCAATACCCATAATTAATCACCTCATACTTTTCATTTATAATTTATTTCATACCTTCCACCTTGACTCCCCAACACCCACACATAAACATTAAAATAGCATGAAAAATACTTAGAGGAGAGTATAAATAGATACAAATGGATTGACACATGGGCCATAAAACAAGGTCATTCATGATATTTATGGGATAACTGGGATTTATGTATAGGTAATATCAAGTATTATGGATTTTCATAAGAATCCTATGTATTTTTCATAGTTTTTATGTTTGAAAAGTATCCATGAAATTTCAAGTTGATTAAAGGTCCAAATATCACTCAAGGAATATATTATAGAACAAATAATAAATACTTGGTATAGATATCCTATCATAAATGGTAAATTTTATTTGGGAAAAATAGTCAAGGAATGAATATTTATAAAAAATAAACTCACATGAATTTCATGAGTTCAATGCATGAAAAATGTTAGTGAAATTTTATTTAAATGAATCACCCAATTCCCTAAAATCTTGAGTCATCATTTCCATATCCATGCTTCAATTTAATCATTTAATTATCCATTTTACTCATTCAATCTCATTTTCATTGAAATATTAATCATAGTATCACATGATTCATAAGAAACTTATGTCTCGTAGATAATTCAAGTAAAGAAGTAATTTAAGCATGGACATGCAATTTTCAATTTCAATCGCAAAACAAATTTTTTGAAAAAAACTAGAGAGTTAAAAAATAATGACTTTAATAATTAAATACTAGTTGAAATGAAGTTTTATACCCACTCCCATTTTTTTGGGGGGATTCCTTGTTCCATCATGAACCTAAAAAATAAAATCAATCATTAAGCTCAACATCTAGTCACTATAGATATAAAGGATATGGGATTGGTGTTTAATTCAAAACTAAATATAATAATGAAATTGAAATCAAAATTCATATAAATGAAATATAAGGATAAGTCTTTTTATTATCACCCCAAGTGGCACCTAGATTTTTATATCCTTAAGAGGGATTGACTAGCTACTATCTATAATTAGTCAGTGGGTGGTTCTTTATGGACATGAACAACCACATGTGTATTTTCTAAGATATCTCATCTTATTTTTTGGTGGGGAATGATCCATGGATATAATATACCAAATCCACCCCTTCATAGTTATTCGTATCTTACATGGAGGGGATATGATTAAGTATAGATTGTCCTCGTTCATGGTTTCGACTTCTGTAATCTTCTCTTTATTTTACTGTGATGGATCAATTTGGGCTATAGAAAATGAACAATAATTGGAAAATTATGTAGATATTTTCACTTGAATAAAATTTAAATTTGAATAAGTAAAAATATTCTCCCTTTCAATATGAGAAGAAAGTGTCTTAATTTCCACACGCACAACGACATTAAATTCCTCATTAGATTCTTCAAATGTATATTCATCAAAATTAGGTATCTCCACATATTCCATAACATGTTCATGTTATATTTCTTGATCATTATATAAGGAAAAAATATTGAAAATTAAAGGTAGTTGGAATTAATATTCAAATCAGATTGAATAAAATAAAATGAAATAGATTTTGATATATGATCAACTCCCTTAGTTGGTTCATATTAAATATCTTCTTAAATGGTGAGTGAATATTAGATTTGAATGGTACAAATTGGAGGTAGGTAGTTGGGATCATCCAAATTTTCTTCAAATTCAACCAATTTGGTGGTTTCTTCCTATTCCATGGATAATAATATATTCAATGGTGTTGGATATTTTACCTTTTATAGATTGGGGAGGTCAATTTTATCTCATACTCATTTTATAAGTCATCTAGATCTTCTTGGTCTCCCACAAATAGCTTATAAGACATATATTACTCATCATTAATTCATTATTTCTCATTATGACCATCTTTTATCAAATTAGTCAAATAGTGGGGTTGTGGATACTCCGCATCATTAGCCTCAATTTCTTGGATTTCCTCCGAAAATTCAGGAAATACTAGTGAATCCTTTTTATGTTTACTCAGATGTTGGTTTCTCAATTAATTCACAAACATACTCAAATTATAGTTATACTTTTCTCATTAGTTATTCTATTCTTTACCTATGTTATTGAACCCCAAATTTATCATCACTAGTATCTTCTTATTATTCCCTTACACTTGTGAGTGGTCAACCTATGTAAAGAAATATAAATTTGAATACATCAAGGTAAAATATTTTTTTATAAATTTTTTACACAATGAAAACAACATAAAATGTGAAAATATAAAGAGAAAACATATTACATGTAATTTCCTAGATTTTTTTTTAGTTTTGACAGTACACCTATCGCAGTGAATAGAAAAAATAAAATTTACTTTTCAAATGCATTATAGAGTCTAAAACAGGTCCCCTCAATTGAGGATCTTCCCATTTAATTCACCTTTATATTCTAATTCCTATAAACTAATTATTTTTTGTTATTCTTATTATATTATGAATGTAATGGAATTTAAAAAAACAATAGAGTGAAAAAAACTAAACAATCATGTAATCATAGAATCTGATTAGAAAAGAATGAACATGGACATTGTGGTTTAGTTTATGAGTTACATAATTCTCCTTGTTGGTTTTTAATTTTAGTTTGATAGTTTAATCATGAAATTTCAATAATAAACTACTATTATTTTATTCATTGGTGTGAAATATTTAATTACTTTATCAATATAAATTCCACCTCCTCCAATAATAAATTTTTATGGAACACCTCAATAAAGGGTGTGACATCTTCTAGGACAAAACTACATTATATGAAATTTATTCCACTTGATGGATCAATTATAACATATGAAAATATTTTATATAGTTAAAGGGAAGTAAAAGTATTATTAAAAGTATAGAAATGTGTTTGAATTCAGTGACATGGTGGGAAATGGCCACACTAAAGATATTCACTCATGATCACCACAAACGTAAATAAAACATATGAATTTATGTGTCGAATGAATGGAATCACAACATACATGCCCCAGGACAAGCCTCGGGTTAGCCCCTCATTTTCTTAGGTAAGATGTGACTGTAGAAATAAAGAATAATATAAAAAATAAAACAAAAATAATTGGTATGAGAGGTATTGTAAGAGACATATTAGAAATAAAAATAATGTAAGAAAATATAATTGAATAAAATGTGGGAAGAATGTGTAAATTAGAAGGAGAATGAAGAAGTAGAAGAGAATATGATGAATAGTAGAAGATGAATAAGAAATGGTGTAATTGATTTTGTAAACAAAGTGAATGCATTAATTAGAATTAAAAAAATAATAAAAAATACATAAATTTAACAGAATAGAATAAAAAAATTAAAAATAAAGAAAGAAAAAATGACAGCATCATGGATATCCACCTTTGGTGGCTTCCATCCTTAGATGCCCAATTCCTCTTTTTATGGTAAAACATCTCTTTTTTTTAAAAGTTGTGAGGAGAACAGCGAGATTCTCCATTGGATCATCGTTTAAAATGGGATTTATGGTATCATTATGGAGATTTGAATATCTTAATAATTAAACCTCTATAATCATTATATTTTCACGATTTTTATCATGGAAGATATCCAGGGGTAATTTATTCCTCATGCATGACTCAAACCCTCTGGCCTTCGATGTGGCTGAAGGGAACACTAAATTAGCTCTAGTGAGTTTGAAAAAGTATTATGGAGTGATCTGAGGTGATAACAGATTATTAAAGAGGAGGTAGAGCTAGGGATAAAGCTATCTAGTGGCAGTTGTGTTGTTTTGTCTGTGATGCACAGACATCGATTATTGAGTGGTGAAAGCAGGTGGCATATTTTGGTGGTGGGGACTTTCTATGGATAATGAATGCTTGTTGATCATGTGATGACTTTTTTTGTTAAAAAATGAATAGTGAATGGTGTCATTTTTCACACATCGAGATTGAGTTTGGTAGGCACAAGCTTTTAAATTGAAAAACACTTGGTACAAAGCTCAAAATCTTTCAATGATGTTGGCTCCTAAAAACACTCACATACACATGACATGGGACAAGCCTCACTACTTATACCATGTGTTCCATCGGTCCTCCTAAACATTTGATGCCTCTCACGAACCACGATCCTCACTATCGCCTTGTGTGGGGGCTCTGAAAATGATATTTAGTCAACCGACCCCTATGGGCTAGCTATGTGGCTAATAGTGGATTTGATCAAGGGCTACCCTGGATACCCTATTTTTTTAGGAAACAACTATTGATATAAATCATTTCAAAACCATATATAAAATTCAAAAGAATATATACATAAATTAATAAAATAAAAAATTACATATTTTCACTCATTTATATCCATTTTACCTCCACTATCATAACATTCCATTATTATGTAAAGCATTAAAAATCATGGTTTTTAAATTAAAATATAGTTAAAATCCTTAAAAAATGTTTATAATTTTCATGATAATATCTATGATCCATAAAGTTATTACCAATGGTTATAAATCTAAATTTTCATATTGAAAATATTCAAATTACTATTCTCAAAGGCCATGTTACTATTACAAACTATCATGTTACTATTACTAAATGTCTTATTACCTCCTATAAATACCTATTTATTTTTTATAAATTATTCATTATAATTATACTAAAGGTTCTATATTTTTCCTTTTCAAAATTTTCAATTGGATTGCTAATATTATGTTTCTTTTCTATAGTGTTGTTTGTGAGTGTGATGATCATATAAGATTGTAATTAACCAAATATTCCAATTCCACATTTATTATTATATATTTTTTTTGGCTCATTGTAGTTTTTTTCATTTTTATTGGTTTAGTTGTTGACTTATATAATGTTATTTTTTAATCAAAAAATGAGGTTTTTGTTTTACAATGATTTGTATGAGTATAATGATATATATTTTAAGACACAATTATTCAAAAAAAAACACTAATGAAGTCTTAGAAATTACCTTATCATTATTTATTTAATTTTTTTTATCAATTTATAACTATTATTTATTTATTAATTAAATTAATATATTTCATATTGGTTATTTTGAGGCTATTTCATTTATATTTTCCAAAACCACTTTGGTGTAGTGGTAATGGTTGAAGGATAGGGCCAATTTTTTTACATAATATCCATATGTGTCATGGTATTATTTTCATTCTATTATAAAATTATTATAGTTCCATATTATAGTAGATATTTACAATTCATTTAATCTTTCAAGATATGGTTTATTTGGATAGATTAAATGTACTCTTTTTTATTAATTTTATTATGATTATTTTTAAGCATATTTATTCATTCTAAAATTTTAGAATTGAAATTATTTTAATATTAATGTTATATTAAATCATGGAATACATTTTTAATAATAAACATGAAATGAATAAGTGAAAAATATATCATAATAATTTACTTATATTGTGTAAAACCACCATTAGTGAACCAAGGCTTTCTAAAGTACATTAAATAAGGGAATAACTCTGGGATATTAATGTTTAAATAAAATATAGTATGACTATAACACTATTTTTTGGTTACTTTTAATGATCACTTATACTATACAAGGTGTAATAGGAGCTACCTCGTTTAGGTTGGCACAAAAAGTATATATAGGTGGGATTTTCTGTCTAGAATATGGCCTTGGTAATGTAGATAAGTATGTTTAGAATGGTCTTTGGGTTGATATTTTGAAATAGAATGATTTTTTCATTTAAAGGGAAATTGTTAAAGAGGGATGTCTATATATATAAGGGGGTGTTTTTTTTAATAAAATATTTACTTCTTTATATTATAGGCACAAGAATATGGATAATGATGATTCAATATGACTTTTATTAATGATTAAATAAAATTTGTAGTTTAATTTCAACATTTTCACTCCTCAATACCTGAATTTATCCTCAGAAATATTTTTAAATATTTTATAGAATCAAATATATTTTCTTATTTTAATAAAATATAATTTATGTTTTGAAAAATGATGTTTATGTTTTTAAATTAGTAAAATTATTTTTAGCTAATTATTTTACTCATTAAATACATTTTAGTTAATAAAATACTGTAAATTTTGTAGTTATATTAATATCATGACGATGTCACAAAACTTATGGATATGTAAAACTATATGTTTTAACTATAATGATAAAAATAAATGTTTTCAAAAAATAAAAAACATCACCATAACGTAATTATATCATGATGATTCCAAAAATAAAGTATATCTTATCAAATTGAAATTATAAATATTAAATATTTATCTTTTAAGTAAAATATATTAATATATAAGAAAAAAATTGTTTCTCAAATAAATATAGTTTCTTTTTCTATAAGTGATTACATTTTTTGATATTATTTGTCATTATGTGATAGATAATTACTTATAAATTAATTTTTACCATAATTGGATTAAATATTTTCAAATTCTAATAATTACATTTTAAAAATAAAATTATTATTTCACAAAATAAGTAAAAACAATCTTTATTAATAATCAATATGGAATGATGGAAACTCACTCCTCCTGGTGTTGAGGGTGGTGATTTGGTGTGATTAACTAATAATACAATTTTCACTAATATTTTTGAAATGATATCATGTTTGGGTACTTATATTATTGTTATAGTGGGTATGAAATACCAAACCAAGTTTTAATTAGTGAAAGAGAACCACAAATTCAATCAAGTACATCATTATCCTTCATCTCATAACAATTCCTAGAGAAAGATTAAGTTTTTTATTATTATTATAGGGATGATGGGTAGGATACTTTATTTAACTATATCATTATCAATTTATGTAGACTGTTTATCAGATTAGAATATCAAGAGGGCGGTAAATTGAGTTCCAACATAAAATTTATGTTAAAAACTTTAGGATAAATATCCCCCAATTTTGAAACAGCCTAGTTAATTAAGAAAGTAGAGATATAAATATTTATTTAGTCAACTAGTTTGTCAAAGGTTGATTAGTCCTCAATTAATATAGTTTAAAAAACTTATTCAACTTTTGAATCAAGTTCACTGAATTAAACACATACACACACTTACCAGAACTAACTATCAATGTAAATGTAAAACAATTTTATGTTTGGAAAATAATGAGTAGAAAATATAGTTAAATAGAGTACCACAAAGATTGTAAATAGAAAATTTAATCAAGAGGTTCAGTCTCAAGCCGAGACTTAATCCTCTCCACTTAGTGATATCCTTCCACCAAGTAGTTTATATTAACAATAAACTTGATACACAGCCTCTATCAGGTTTTACAATATTTTTTAAAAACTGTACAGGGTTCACACCCTCTACCACATTTCTATATAAGGAAAAAACAATACAGACCACACACGGTCACTTCCACAGTTATCCATGAAAAAAAGTTGTAAGTGATGTTTGATGTGAGTATTTTTAGTATCCTCAGTTTAAACACATGAGACAGTGTTTGTAACACAAACACATACTTCTCAAAAATGTAAAATAAAAGATCACAATAGAGAAAATATTATAAGATTGAGTTTAGAAGGCAATATTTGTTTTCAGTTTGGCCCTTAACTCCTTGGAGTGAAGAAATTGTAGTTCGAGTCTTTCTCTAGAACTTGTCCTCAAAAACAGAGTGTCACAACTCTAGGTTATAACTTTTAAGAACTGAGGTATCCTGCTTCTTATTTAGACAGAGGGTTGATGAAGCACATAAAAAAAATTTGTTTTTCCCAAATGATCTTTGTGATTCTCTTGGGTTCAGTACGTATGTGTTGGATGGTTCTTCTTTTATCTTGTGAGTAAGTTATTTCTGATGCATTCTTCACTCTTTTCTGCATATTGTATTTTATATTCCTTGGTCTTCACTTTTATAGTTGAGTTCTGACAATAGAAATAAGTAAATCACGTGCGGTCCTCCTTGTACCTCGTAATGTCCCCAGATATGGTCTCTTGATATGTCTACATTTTGAATTAATTAATGTCAGAAACACTATAGTCACCAAATATGACTATTAAAATAATCTTAAGAATTTGAAAAAGTATGAAAGGGTAAGAATCGGTAGACTGGTAATGGTAGGCTTAAACAATAGGTGTGCATTGGTAACCTTCATCTGTAACCTTCTCAATGGTAACCTTACATGGGTATCCTTCTCAACAATAGCCTTGTATCGGTAACCTTCAGCGGTAGCCTTCAGCGATAACCTTCTCAATGGTAACCTTCAACGGTAACCTTCATTGGTGACCTTTCATTGGTGACCTTCATTGGTGACCTTCAACAGTGACCTTTCATAAGTGACCTTTCATCAGTGAACTTGCATCGGTGACCAGGCAGTAGTGACCTTGCATCGGTGACCTCACATCAATGACCTTTCTATTGGTGACCTTTACTTAGATTAATTTTTCACTGTAAGCTTAAACAATAGAACAGTTAGATTAAATATACATAGGTATCACTGGATAGTGAAAATAAATAATAATTAATAATGATTATTCTATAGTAGAAACACGATTATCAGAGAAATGAAACATGATTTGTGATTATCAAAATAGGTGAGTCCAATAATATCTCCCTTTATGATAATCACAAATTATGTTAGTATTTTTTGAATCTAGGTTAAGAACATTTTCTAATAGCTTCAGAGGTTTGTATAAGTAAAATTGAACCATGTTTATTGTGGATATTATATATATGTGCAAAGATTCTAGTTAACATAAAAACATATCCCCCCTTAAGGAAACATAAAATTGAAACATAAATCTTCTCCCCCCTTTAAAAAACATACAATTAAAAGTTAAAAGTTCTCCCCCCATTAGAAAACTTAAAATTAAAACATAAAACGTATCCCTCAATGCGATTAAAATAATATAGTAAGACAAAAAGTGACAAAAGAGGATTTTATTATTAAGGAATCAAGAATACTAGATACAAAAATTGAACAAAGATACTTATCAATTAAGACATCCCACCATCAATCCAAATCAGATATGTCCAAGGGAGATTTTTCTTTGGAATATGAGGAGTCAGGTTAAAAAGATGGAGGGATAGGCTAAGGGATAGCAGTGAGAAGGGTTGGAAGAGATGAAACAAAACCATCAGTAGACCTGTAGTGAGTAGATATCTGATGAATCATAGGGGTCATGCTTCTGATGGATTTTTCATGAGTCATCAATGGAGTCTCACTGGTACAGCCTGAGGCAGCTGAGGAAGAGGGTAATAAAATTAATGTACTTTTGAGATCTAACTTCAATGATTCTAAATAATCCTTCGTTACATATTCTCGAGGTAAAAGTACTACAGGATGCACAGTAAAAGTCTCTGTAACCAAAGGAATTGATGTACTTTTGAGAGGTTGTTCATCATCAAAATATCCATAGTCTAAACCCAAGACAACAAATCTAGGGTCTTCTGAACAATATTCTATTCCATGAGAGAAAAAAATGTGTCCTGTGGAAACAGTTTCCTCCCCCTCGCTTAGAGAATTCTCTTAATCAACCACATTCTGCTCTGCCATACCTCATTGATCAACTGCATTATTAGGAGTGTCCACTGCCACTTCCTCTACATAATCTTCAACTACTGCTAGAGGAATTCCATCTTTAACTGAACCATCAACCTCTTCATCTAAACATTCAACCATTTCTATATGTCCTATCTGAGGACTGAGACATTGACATTTTTCTTCACTTTCATTACCAACAGTCTCAAAGTCATCATGACTTTATTCAGTGTCATCTTCCTCCTCTGAGGTATCTCTAATGTCTCTTAACACATTTTGATCTCCTTATTCACTAGTTTCCTCATCATCACTGTCCCTCAGGATAGTCTCCCTTCTATGAAATCTCTTTTGTGGGATAGTCTCACCAAAGGATACAGTATTATCATGAGGGTTTCAGGGAAGGTTATGATCTGTCTTGTCATCTACAAGAGAATCCTCTCTTTCTTTCACAACAACAACCTCTTCTTATTCATCTGAATATACTGGCTCCACTTCATCAAGATTTAGACTAGGGTCTCGCTTATCCTTAGGCCCAGTTGGATGGGTAACAGGGTTGAATTCCTCATATATCTTGGCCTCATCATGAACCCATTTTATTTACCAAGGGTTCCCGTTTATCTTCATTAACTAGAAAATTATATTAGTAATGAATTTTTTTTCCCTTACTACAACTATTTCCTCCTTATTTACAGAAACTCATTTCACCTTCATCATTAATGATATCAATTTGGAATGAAACAAATAATTGGACTTAGAACTAGGCTTTGTCATATCCTCTAATTGAATCATAAAAAATATACAAAAATTTATCTTCTATCCATGATTCAATATATAAAAAAGAAATATGTCCTGATTCCTTAAGGTATCCAAGTCCCCTCTTCTGGGACTCAAGATATGTTGAAAAAATATAAACCGTAACTTTTCTTCACCTTTTATTTTAGAAGCAATGACTTTACTAGGGATCCCATTCCCTGTAAGTTTAGCCAAAACGTATTCATAACATAAGAAAACACAAGTGGGAGACACCACTCCCAAGTAGTAGTCAAAAATACCTTCATTTGGTACTCTCAAACACTCATCCCATTCAATAGAGGAGAATATTACACTTACTCTATTTTCCCAAGAAGGCATTCTATTTTCATTCTCAGACTGTTCGAATTTCAAGAACATGTAAAAATATTTCACCAATATTAGGTAATAGGGTCCATTTTTATTTGCAAAGAATTCGACCTAACCGTGAGTTTCAAGTACCTTCAGCACTAAATAGCTGCTCAACAAGGGCCATTCATAACATAGCTCTTTCTCAACCCTCATTTCCCTCTTCGACGTATGAGGGTTGATCAGCTTTTACACTACATTTCATCCACTAATAGACTCAACATGGGGTATTTTAGGATTTGGAACACATCCTTCATCACTGAACAACGGTCTATTTATTCTTCCCATGAGATCCGGATTGGTTCGAGGGTTTCAGGAGAAGGTTAGGTTCTATGGTTAGGGAGCCAGAGATTCGGGAGAGAGGAGAAGTGGATCGAAATGTGGTATTTTCTTTATTTTTATAATTTAGGGATTTGAAAACAAATAATCAAAAGGAAATAATTAATACTAAAAATGTTTCAGATTATGGTAGAGAAAAAAACACAGTCCTAGAAAATTCGACTATAGGTAAGGTTCCAACGGTGAGGTCCAGTGATGAGGTTCCAAGTGTGAGGTCCAATGGTGAGGTTCAAACGGTAAGTTCTGACGGTGAGGTTCCAATGAAGAGGTTTAATGAGTGAGGTTAAAACAGTGAGGTCTAACAGTGGGGCTCCAAACTTAATATTTTTTCATACCTAACTCATGTTTGATGTAATTTAACCTCTTTAAATTCAATGGATTTGGGAATATATCATCCAATTTGTGTTCAGTTCCAATGAATTCAAGATTGATATCACCTCTTTGATAATGATATCTCAAGAAGTGATGTCTCACATTAATGTGATTTTTCCTATCATGAGATACTAGATTTTTAGAGATGTTAATAACACTTGTATTATCACATTTTATAGAGACATGTTTGAATTGATATCCATAATCTTGTAAAGTGTGTTTCAACCAAAAAATTCAAGCACAACAACTACCATCTTCTATATATTCTGCTTCCATAGTAGATAATGCAAAAAAATATCTTTCTTACTACACCATGATACTAGTGACTTGCCCAAAATTTGACAAGTTCTAGAGGTTACCTTTATATCTAACTTGAAACCAGCAATGTTAGCATCTGAATAACTTATTAAATCAAATGATTTTTCTCTTGGATAAAATAGTCCTAAGTTTGTAGTATATTTGAGATATTTAAAAATATTTTTAACAGTAGTTAAATGATACTCTTTTGGATTGGATTGAAAATGATCACACATGAATACACTTTAACATAATATGAGGTCTTCTATTAGAAAGATGGAGAAGACTCCCAATCATACCTCTATAATTGGTTTGATCAACTGGTTTTCCAGTTTCATCAACATCCAACTAAAAAGTGGTACTCATAGGTGTATCACTACCTTTATTTCTATCCAAACCAAAACATTTCAAAATATCCTTCGTATATTTATTTTTATTTAAAACAATACAATTTTTCTTTTGAAAAATTTGAAATCTAAGAAAAAATCTAATTTCTTCCATTAAACTCATTTCAAATTAATCTTGCATATTTTTTGAGAAATCAGCACACAAAGAATTTTAGAGGATCCCAAAATAATTTCATCTTCATAAATTTGTAATATTAAAACAGCTTTGGAAATACTTTTAATAAAAATAGTAGGATATGTTATTACTTTTGTAAAACCATTTGAAATAAGAAAAGAACTAAGTCTATCATACCAAGCTCTTAGAGCTTGTTTTTGATCATATAGGTCATTAGAATGTTTAAAGAAATGATTTGAAAAATGGGGATTGGTAAAACCAGGGGTTGTTCAAAAAATACATCTTCAACTATGTACCCATTAAGAAATTCACTTTTGACATCCATTTGATAAAGTTAGAAATTCAGATGAGCTACATAAGAAAGTAATATCTTAATGGATTCTATTCTAGCTACATATGCAAAGTTTTACTCATATTCTATTCCTTTTTCTTGACTATATCCTTGTGCAACTAGTCTAGGATTGTTTCTAAATATGTTTCCATATTCATCAACTTTATTTCTAAACACCTATTTACTGCCTATTGTCAAAGTGTCATTAGGTCATTCTACTAATTCACAAACTTTTTTTCTTTCATACTGATTTAATTATTCTTGCATAACATTCACCCAAAATTTATCATTGATAGCATCATCAATATTTTTAGGTTCATGTTGTGAAAGAAAGGATTTATGTTCAACCTGGTTCCTTAGAGAAGCTCTAGTTTCTGTTCATCTTTTTACATCACCTACTATAGAATCTAAAGGATGATTCTTAAGAGTTCTAATACCTCGAGAAATATTTTAACTAGAATCCTCATGATTGTATATAGGTTCAGATTCACCATTCCCAGATTCTAGAAAATTTCCAAAAATAGTTGTTTTCACTAAGGGTTCACCGTATTTATCATTAAGATCCTGAATTGACATATCTTCTTCACGATTTTCAATGGAGGTTTTGGGTTCATGTGTATTAGTCTAATAAATGTTGACATGAATTGATTCATCCACGCATTTGGTTCTCCTATTTAATAATCTATACACTTTACTAGAGATTGAATACCCTAAGAAAATTTCTTCATCACACTTGGAAGAAATTTTTTCAAGGTTATCCTTAGTGTTAAGGAAAAAGACTTGGAATCCAAAAACTCTAAAGTAATTTACCTTAGGATTAATATTATTCAATAAATCATAAGGGGTTTTCTTAAGAACCGGTCTAATTAAGAATCTATTGAGGATGTAACAACCTATATTAATAGCATCATCCCAAAAATAAATAGGTAGATTATAATCATTTAGCACAGTCTGGGAAAACTCTTGAAATTTCCTATTTCTTATTTCTATAACTCAATTTTGTTAAGGTGTTCTAGGATCATAGAAATTTTGAGTATAGCCATTATGTGAGAAAAACTATTCAAATTCCTGATTTTCAAACTGACAACCATGATCACTTCTCAGGGTCTTAATTCTAAGTCCACAAAGATTTTATATAGAGTTGAAATATAAAATGAAGTTAGAACAAGCTTCAATTTTGTGAGCTAGAAAGTATACCCAAGTATATCTTGAAAAATCATCTACTAGAACATAAAAATATTTCTTATCATTTAAACATGAAACTCTTGATGGTCCAAACAAATCCATGTGAACCAACTGAAGCAGTTGAAAAGTAGAAGCCATTTTATTTAGTTTGAAAGAAACATTTTGTTTTTTCTTTTTTGAAAAGGATTACAAACTTTGTAATGTGGGAATTCCAATTTAGGTAAGTCTATAACTAAACCTCTCCCAGTTAGTTTCCTAGGTGAGTGAACATTGCAATGTCCTAATCTTGTATGTCGTAACGAATATTCCTTATGAAAACTATTCAAAAAATAAATATTTTTCTTAGCTAAAGAATTTAAATCATAAACATATACATTTTCATTTCTAAGAGAAGTGAATATTAAATCATTTATAGAATTAAAAACATCGTATGTATCATTTTCAAACCTTACATTAAAACCTTCATCACAAAACTGAGAGATACATAGTAAATTTTATTTTAACCCATCAATAATAAGTACTTTGGAAATTAATATAGTGTTAGGGTTACCAATTTGGCCTAAGTCAATGATCTTCCCTTTAGCATTATCACCGAACATGGCATGTCCAATATCAACTTCAATTAGGCTCTTGAATCATGAATAGTATCTTGTCATATGTCTTGAACATCCACTTTCCAAGTACAATAGAGTTTTATAGGAGCTCTTTAGACAATTTTCCTACAAAACAGATTAAGCGTAGGGTAACTTTGGTAACCAAATTTGCATGGGTCCAGAGAGGTTAGCAAGTAAAGCTTTGGGAACCCATACATGTCTCACATATTTCTTATAATGAACATATATGTTTTGAGACATGAACACTTTGTTAAGTCCTTTAGAAAATTGTTTTTCAAAAGATGGTCAAGACCTTGAACTAGTAGTGAACAATCCAAATTTCGGAACAAATTTATTTTTAATAATATTTCTTTGTCCTGGTTGATATCCTAGACCAGTTGTATATTTTTGAGAAATCTGTTTCCCTAGTAATGGGTCAAGGTTTCTCTACCAGCAGTAAACTTCTCAAGATCCTTTTTTAATTGCTAATTTGATTATTTAAGTTCATTATTTTCTTTTAATAGTTGAACAGATTTTTCTTTCTCAATATCCAAATTAGGCTTATAATTATCATTTAAAGCATGTTTTCATTTTAATAATTTATATTTATGTTTATGTTCAATAATGGTGTCCTTAAGTATTCCACAGTATTCAAATAGTTCATCTATAGTCTTATTCTCATCATTATTAGATTCACTTTCATTCCCATTATAATAAACATAAGGTATAGGAGAACTGAGTGTTACCTAAGATGTTTCAGTCAAGAAACATAGATTTTTATGTTTGTTCTTATCAATATCAGAAGAGTCAGATCCAGTAGAGCTATCTTATGAAGCACTCCAAGTATATTTCATATCCTTTTTATATCCCTTTCCATTGTCCTCATATTTCTTCTTAAACATCAGTTTGGGGAAATCAACTTTCACATGACCTTTTTATTTACACTCATATTAGACTATCTCATTTGTATTTTCATTCCATTTTCTCTCCTTTTTCCACTTTTCTTTATTATCATACCTTCAATTGTAGTATTACTTTCTAAAGAACTTATTCTTCCAGTAGAACTTCTTGAATTTTATATAAAGATGAGCCATCTCATCATTACTATCAGAGTCTGAGTCTTCACTGGTGGAAGTGTCTACAGAAGCGTGAACTTTTTCTTTGTCCTTGTTCTTTGAGGTATCAGTCTTGAATTATATAGATTTATTTTTTGGTTGTTCTTCTACTTCTTGATTTACCTTAAGCTCCTCTTTATACATCATAAGTTTTCTAATTGATTCCTTCTCTGGCAGCTTGCCTATGTCACGAGATTCTCATATAGAAATAGAATTTCCTCTCCATCTGTCTGGTAGGCATCGAAGAAACCTCATAATATGATCCCTGTTGTCCACTAGTCTCCATGAAAACTCATGGTATTTACTATTTTATTGATCCTAAGATACATTTTATATATAATTTCATTTGGATTAATTTTAAAATTATCATATTTAATTATATAAATATTTAATATCATTTATTTAATATTGGTCGTTCCCTCATGGGTAACATCCAGAGTATCAAAATTTTCATAAGTAGTTTTACAGGCCGATATTATAATAAATTATTCATCACCAAGGGAACAATGCAATGCATTAATTTCATTACAGTTATTTTTATTTGTATCATTAGTCAACTAAGACCATGTGTCCCTAGTAGTTACAGGTAATACATATTGTTCTTCAATTGTGTCCCAGATTTCAAGATCTAAGCTCTATAGATAAATTTTCATTTAAAATTTCCACTGAGCATAGTTATGTCCATTAAAGAAAGGTGGCCTCTTAGTAGCAACACCCTCAACTCTGTTATCCATTGTTAATTAAAATTTAAAGAACTGAAAATTTAGATATGAAAAAATTAAGATCTTTAATATACAACTTTAAATCACAGTTGGAAAGAATTTGACAATTCACACAATAGTTCATATAGTAGAAATAAAAATCAAGATCCTCTGATACCAACTGTTAGTTGGAGTGGAATCTCAAGAGAGAGGTGAAATGAGTTCCAACATAAAATTTCTGTTAAAAACTTTTAGATAAATATCCCATATTTTGAAACGGCCCAGTTAATTAAGTAAGTAGAGATATAAATGTTTTGTTGGTCAACATGTTTCTCAAAGGGTGATTAGTCCTCAGTTAAATTAGTGTAAAACAATTCTTCAACTTTTGAAACATGTTTACTGAATTAAACACATACACACACTTACCAGAACTAACTATCAAAGTAAATGTAAAAAAAAATTCTGTTTTATAAATAATGAGTAGTAGAATATATAAAAATAGAGTATCACAAAGATAGTACAGAGAAATTTTGAACAATAGGTTCAATCTCAAGCAAAGAATTAATCCTCTCCACTTGGTGATCACCTGCCATAAAGAAGATTATATTAATAATGAACTTGATACATAGCCTGTATCGGACTTTACAATAGTTTTGAAAAACTGTCCAGGTTTCACACCCTCTACCACAATTCAATGTGGGAAAAACAAACAACACAAACCACACATGGTCTCTTCCATAGTTATGTGTGGGAAATAAGGTGTAAGTAATGTTTGATGTGAGGATTTTCAGTATCCTCAGTTTAAGAATAGGAGAAAGTGGGTGTAACACAAACCCACACTTCTCAGAAAAGTAAAATAAAATAAAATAGTAGAGAAAATTTTATAAGATTGAGTTTAGAAGGATCTATGTGTTTTCAGTTCATCTCTTGACTCCTTGGTGTGAATAAATTGCAGTTCGAGTCTTTCTCTGGATGTTTTCCACAAAAAAAGAGTGTCGCATATCTAGGTTCTAGCTTTTTAGAACTGAGGAATTCTTCTTCTTATTTGGACAAAGGTTCGATGAAGCAAAGAAGGCAGATGTGTGTTTTTTCCAAATGATCTTATTGGTTCTCTAGGGTTCAGTAAGTATGTTCTGGATGGTTCTTCTTTGATCTAGCAAGTAAGTACTTTTTGATGCATTCATCACTCTGTACTGCGCATTGTATTTTATTTTCCTCTGTCTTCTATTTTATACTTGAGGTCCGATAATAGTAATAAGTAAATCACGTTTGATCATACTCGTACCTAGTACTATCCCCAGATACGGTCTCTTGATATGTCTACAATGAGGATTAATTAATTTCAGAAGCATTAAAGTAACCAAATATGACCTTTAGAATAATATTTAGAATTTGACAAAGTATGGAAGGGTAAGAATCGGTATACTGGTAATGGTAGCCTTCAAAATGGTATGATTCAATAGTAGGTGTGCATCAGTAACCTTCATCGGTAACCTTCTCATCGGTAACCTTGCATCGGTAACCTTCTCAACGGTAGCCTTGCATCGGTAACCTTCAGTGGTAGCCTTCAGCGGTAACCTTCTCAACGGTAACCTTCAACTGTAACCTTCATCGGTGACCTTTCATCGGTGACAATCATTGGTGACCTTTAACATTGACCTTACATTGGTGACCTTTCATTGGTGAGCTTGCAACAGTCACATTTCATCGGTGACCTTGCATCACTGACCTTGCATCAGTGACCTTGCATTGGTGACCTTGCATCGGTGACCTTTCTATCGAGGACCTTTACTTAGATGAATTTTGCACTGTAAGCTTAAACAATAGAACAATGAGATTAAATATACATAGGTATCACTGGATAGAGACCATAAATATCAATAAAACATGACTATTCTATAGTAGAAACATGATTATCACATAAGTGAAGCATGATTTGGAATTATCAAAATCGGTGAGTCCAACATAGACTATAACGAAACTCAATGATGATTCAAATATTTATATGAAGAAATTGGGTATCAAACCATTCCACACATTTATCCATTTCTGAATTTTGTGTCTTTTTATAAATATTATAGATCATGCTTCCATGAATGATTCATTTCATGATAGTTTATTGTCCCTTAATAGTAGACCTATGATATTTATCATTTAGTATGCCTATATGAACTATGATTTAAATAACTAAAAATGCATAACCATGTGGATTAGGTAACCATATCATTAGATACACATATAAAAATATGGATCATAATATATGATTTAAAATTTTGTTTGTAAGGAAATTTTATTTGTTGATATCGTGGCCCATAGAACTCATTTAACATATACTTGAGTCTATTTTAAAATCAAACCTGAATGATACATATATATAGGAAAAACTCATCCTTAAGAGTTATGGTGGTATATTTTTCATCAAGAGGTATAGGTATCAGTAGGTACCAAAAATATTACCTAATTATAAATGTTTTTTTCATTCTTTGTATTGTGGAATATCACCAACTAAACTCTTACTAGTATGGGTCATGAAGCATATTATGAAGAATAGTATAGAAATATATTTTAATGTTGAAATTTTTGTTGTCTTCTATGACCAAGTAATAGTATCCCATCTATAGTGTCCTATGATGTTTATTTTTATGATAAGGTGGTGGTTATCCATCAAATAGATAATGGAAATGGGGTTCTTGTAATGAAAAAGAATTCCTTACATGTGTAGAATCCAATGTAGGATTTACCTTATGTAACATCACTAAACCCTCAATTAGGTCCCTCAAAGGATAATAAACCTAGTTTTCTATGATAGTAAAGGATATAACGTAGAGTGTTATGATTTTTACAATAAAAGCTAACTTTTTATTACCCTTATGATAAATGTTGACACTACACCATCCCTTAGAGAACTTATTACTAATAATGAGGGATTTACTATTTAAACCTCAAAGTATCAACTTAAAAAAGTAGAATCATGATATGAGGATTATTATGTTAATTGTGATTTTATATATTGAGGTAATTTTGGAGGATATTATGGATGTTGATAGTAATGATTTTAGGTTGTTAGAATATAATTGGTTTAAATATCCCCTCAAACTTTCTTTAAAATTAAGGATTTTATCTATAATTATGGTTTATAGCTTGTGTATATCCATGAAACCATTAAATCATTATATAACTATGATATATATAAATAATTTTTTTGTATTTCAAATAGGTTTACAGGGAACAAATTTTACATGGTAGGAATGGGAGTATTCTAGTCCTCTAGGGTCTTGTTATTATCTCTCTTAAAAGGTGTGTGTGGTTTTATATATATTTCACCATAATGTTATATGGGATTATAATTTGTGGTTAATATATTATGTGTATTATTTTAATGATATAAATAATCATTATGAATTTTTGTTATATTTTACTAATCGCTCCATTAATAAAAAATCATGATTTATTTTAGGAAATTTAATCAATCTAGCCTTTAATAAGGAGAATTTATTACAGTGAAAAGTGTCTATAAGAGATATTTAGGGTATAAGTAACATTATATACACACACACACATATATATATTTAATATTTAATCCCATTATACTTTTGGTCACTATTTTACTTGGACCATCAAAAAAGATGATAAATATATGTTTAGAAAACTTGATAGGGAATTTGAGATAGCTCGAGACCTGTACACCTAAATGTGGTTCCCAAACATATTCCGTATATATTGGGTAAATGGAAATATAGGAATGGGTGAGCTCTGATACTCCATAAGGGTAAACATGGGATATATCTATTAATGATTGTATATAATAATAAGTTAAGAATATGGGTATGAGGGCATGAAAATAAAATATGAAATTCATACACAATCATTTAAAGATCATTAATCTTAATTCATGGCATTGGGAATTATCATAACGAAATACATATTTATAAGAGTCTTGATATCAAGAGGAATAAGAACTTTTATTAAGAATAAGAAAAATGTTTTTGGGATATACATAAGCCTATAAAGTCATTTCCTTAGTCATGTCACACTACCAAGAATATCATACTAGATAGAGTCCCATATTGTGTTGGGTTCACTCTTCATTCCCATAATTTCATTATTCAATCATCCCTTCCAAGACCGTTATAATAGATAGTGTCCCTTACAGAATTGGGCTCACTCCACATTAAAGTTCATATAATCCCATGATGAATCATTATTTACCCATTTAATAGGAGGGATATATAATAATGGTCCCACCCGTCATGTAATAAAATCATACATAAGTCTTCTAAAAGATCCAAAAAAAATCATCATTTTATCATATCATTATCCATGAAAAAAGAAATAGGATTCATAATTATTTCCTTATCACATAATCATAATCCATCTAAATAAAATAACTCTATGGTATCACAAAGGCATTAATTATTTCATCATAACTTAATTGACCTATGGAAGGAAATAGATTTCATAGGAACATCCTTGAAATATTGTCATCATAGGCCATATAGATAAGGAATGTGGATGGTATCATTAGGAAGTTTCCCTAGTGGAGCATAAGATACCTCAAAGTATATTGGAATAGATGTAAAATAACTTTAAAATATAATTTAGACATTTCTTGGAAATCTTGGGAAAATAATCTTTTCCTTCATCATTATTAAAGAATAAATATTTCTAAATTATTGAAAATATTTATTTTATAAACACTATTACATAGATTCATTTCACATTTTGGAAAAAAAATTTAAAAATCGAAATTTCAGAATTTTTTTTCAAAATATTCCTCTTAATATTTTATAAATAAATTAAAAGTCAGTTAAAATGGAAATTTTAAAAAATATAAAGTACAATTAAATACATCTATAAAATATTTTAGAGAACATGGATATGGAATAAAACTATCATAATCTAAATTACATAAATAAGGTCAACTTGTCATAGAAAATTTTTCACAATCGTTTTTAGTACAAAATAGTGGATAATTGAAGGAAAACATGAATAATAAAAAATTAATAATATGATAAGAAAATATATAGTTTTTAAAAGATTAGTATTATATAATATACTTTAATTTAAATTTAATATAAGAAATGCTAATAAAAAATGAAACTATAATTGAAACCATTACCGTCATTGAAAAATATAAATCAAATCCACATGAAATAAATGGATTCAAATAAAAACAATAACTACATGAATATGAAGAGAAACCTTTTTTTCATTTTCTATGAAATTATCTACTAATTAATTTTTTTTCAGTATTAACTTTTATGTAAAATTGGAAAAGAAATAAAATTCTTGGTATCGAAAACATAAATGTGAATATGAATTAACTGGGTCATTCTAGAAAAAATTATAATAGTTGTAATGGATTAACCTATAAAATTTCCATTTAATGAATATTACCTTAATTTATGTATTGTGATTAATGAGATCCTCTAAATGTAAATCTATCTTGGCTACATACTATATGTGTTCCTCCATGTTTGTTTCCCCTCGTTGACTCCACACATCAAAATCCAATTCTGTTTGTAAATCCAATTAGTTTAGATAAACATGCATAAATATTTGATAGATTTTTTGGGAATATTCATTTGAGACATTTATAATGAAATACTTCTCCAAAAATCCTTGTTTATTAGGAATGATAATCTCTTGGACATTAGAACTATTAACTAACTCCTTATTTTTTCCCTTCAAAAAATATACCATTTGAGGATATCTTCTATTTTGGGGAGAATTATATATTAGTAAAGACATAATCATAGGTTCTAGTTTCATACTTATACCACCTTAGTCCTCCAAATACTTATTAAAATAATTAGAAAGTTTCTTTATGAACTTATCAAATTTTGAGTAACATCTTCTACAAGTGTCAATTCACCCGACCGTGATTATTCCCCAAGTTTCTTTTCTCTACCCAAAGATCTATTAACCATTGTTTTTGATATGCTTGAGTAATCCTTTTGAATAATTGTTACCTTCAACTTATTAACTAGGATGTTTCTAGAGATAATTCTACCTTTCATACCATTTCTCAAACTATACACAATACTCCTTATTATATTGGGTTCCTATTTATAATCCATCATTGGTGTGGAGTAAATTTTTGTGTCTGTTTGCACAAGATCCTTAAGGTAATGTGTCCCAACCTTCTTTATTTTCCATCATGGATTATATGTTTTCAATCCATCAAGATCAACATTCTCCTTTACTTTTCCATTCAATATTATCAAATTATTTTGGAGTTGTATTAGGATGGAAGTATCATGTAGGATAGAATACCTCTTCCTCGTTGAATCTTTTTAACTATGGAATGGATAAACATACATTAAGGATGGGGATTGATTAGTATTTTTTTTAGTGAAAAAACACATGATAGTATCTAGTTTATTAGGATCCTCCTACCCATTATCCTTAATACCAACCTTGATATTTTCTACAAAATAAGGGGAGACTATGTGAGGGGTCAGACCAATAACCCCTAATCCCTACATAAACTAAATTTGATCCCCTAAATAGTGTCTCAAGTTGGAAAATATGTTTATAAACTTTGGATCAGAACTAAATAAACTTGACTTCTTGTAAAGTGGATCAAAATTATTGGATTATTTATAATTTTAAAGATCTATAGAGGGGGATGTGAGAGGAATATGCCCAATCAATCAATGATCAAGAATGACCCCCTCCCCATGATTCTACCTATGACCACATCGACATGAAGAGAACGAATAACCCATGAATATCCAAGAATAACAATAATCTGTCCATGACTTGAAGATCACCGCCTATTTACATCAAAAATATTCCCCATTCCGTACTTCACCCACTCATCTGGTGGTTTAGAAACATAAAACTTGGAAAATATACGAGGGGTGATCTCAGGTTGAAGACAATATTTTTTTATTGGAAAAGCATAAAAAACACACAACCACATTTCATAGTGTTAGGATAATAAAATGGTTTTGAAAAAGATGTGGACTTTTAGGATGCTTACCAAAAACACCATTGTTGGAGTGTCTCATTTCATATTAAATTTATTGGACCATATTAAGAGGTATAAATGGGATCTATGTCATGAATGATGAGATCTAGATAAATCTATGATCAAATCCTCCATCGATGAATATGGAATCCAAAATATTTATTGAGTGGCTGACAATCACCTTCTCATGTAATCCATAAGAATCGAACAAAAATCAGTCAATAGAGTTTTTTGGATTTTTTTTGAACTAAAGTGTGCCCCATAGGTTAGGTTTATAATATTTTTATGATTTTAATATAGAAAATTAATTTTTTTTACATAAAATACCATTAAATTTATTTTTGGGATTATTCACATAATTTATCTTTAAAAACATCAATATTAGCATATAGTTAAAATTTTAATATTTAAAAATTTTATAAAACTTCATTTTTATCCATAAAAATCTTGAAATCTGGGGAAATATCTAAAACACAACACTTTAAAAATTTTAAAATTATTTTCATTGAGTTTTCATCCTCTTACACATGCACTACATTTAAAAGACATTGAATTTTGGGTAGTTATACCATTAGAAAAAAAATAAACAAATTAATATAAAAAATTAATTTATTCTTATTAATTTTGTTTTAACAATTCATATCATCTTATTATTCTTATGAAAACATATTATAGATATTGTAAGAATAAGAGTGACAATATTTTATGTATTCTTTACTAAAAATAATTCAAGGGCCATTATCAAAGGAAAATGTCACTAAATTGACTTATTTTCAATTATAGGATTATTTTGGTATATATTTACTCTTAAAATTAAATAATTTCTTGTTTTTGTATATTTTTATGCCTTAACCTGTGATTTGAACCCTGATTAACTCATTTTCCATTTACCAAGTTGATAAACTTTTACCATGCTTACGATTCATTGTGACAAAAAATGAAATGTAAATCATTGAAATATTATAACATGATGATCCAAAATATTGAATCCATTTTCTATGATTTAATTTTTTTAGTTGTAAAAATTAATTTTAATAAATTCATAAAACACATTGAAAACTTGTATTCTAAAATGGCCAATTTGGGAATATGAAATGGTTTTATACCAAATTCATGTAAAATTTTGATTCACAGAGAATTATTAAAATAATTTTAAATAAAATGAGTCTTATTTTAATTTTAAATGAATTAAAAATATAAAGGATCCTTTTAAAAGCTTTATTAAAATATATGTACCAAAATGGTCTTTATTTGAATAACAAAATCACCAAGATTTCCAAAATGTTAGACATGAATATCTAATTTAAATTTTTTTAAATAAATTGTGTTTTATATTAAATATAAATTTTTTTCAATAAAAATTGTTTCATTATCATTAATGTCATTATTATATCAAGATAATGATAAAAAAGGGACATTATTTGTAAAATCAGTATTTTTCACTATTTACCTAAAAATAAATGATTTATAAAAAATAAATAAAGTTAAGACTAAGAGGAATTTTATATATGAATAAAAAAATATTTTATTTCATAAAATTAAAATTATAAAAGGGACTAAATAATTTTTTTAATAAATTATAAGGAATTGAAGGAAAATACACATGTTTTGATATAAACACATTATAATTCACACAAATTATATTTCCATTTTAAAAATTCTTTATTTTCGATGTTAAGAATAAAAAACATATCATTTCTTATATATTTCTTACAAAAATAATTTAAAATTTTGAGACTTTTATTTAATAATGATTTTCATAAATATACATTTATAACTTAGTAAAATTTTCCAAATAGGACCTGGTAGATTTATCTTCCTCTTGAATGAGTTTGAGAAATTATTTTTCCCTAAAGATTTCTAATGTGAGAGAATATACTTACTTGTTTTCTTCACATAATTTCATCATTTTTTTGTGTATTGATAATTTTTTCACCTAATATTTATGTCATAAGATATATAACAATAATGAGTTTTTTATACCTAAAGAACAAAAAGTATTTTTCAATTGATCAAAAGAACTACAAAAGTATGAATAAATTTTTCTCATTTTTCTACCAATTAACAAAATCCAAATTGGTTCACACATGTTAATATAATATTCAATATGAATATAATTTTATAAATCAATATTAAAGACTATAAAATAATACCCAAAGGCCAACTTAAGTCATTCCACAAACAATTAACCTTAAAATCCTCTAAAATTGTCTTGGTAAAATTCAAAACCCAAAATGAGAAATATTTTGTCACTTTTTCTTATAATATCAATGTAAAATTTATCCTTAAATAAAATTATTCTTTAATTAATTAAAAGACTAAAACTTTATACACATTGATCATATAATTTATAAATCATACTAATCATTTCCCAAAATAACCTAAATTACTATAAAACCAAAATAAAAAAACATATGCTTTAACAATTTTACCCAATATTTATTCAAAAAATAAAATTCCATACTATAAAATAATATTATGTTTTCCGTAATCATATAATATTCTATATAAGATGAACTTCCTCAGGACTAACTTTAATCACATAGTCACTAAATCACTATTCAATATTAAATGTTACAAAAATATTGTAACCCCTTTGTTCCCATTAACGGTAGTTACCTTGCCATCAAAAAATAATTTGAACATAAATGTTATATGTTTAATTAAAATTATAAAACAAATAAAATTCAACCCTAATATTTTCAGATTGAATCACATGTTACAGATTTTTTTCGCATATACGTTAAATATCTATTGAACCCTAAAATATTTTCAAAACATTTCATTAGTCAACACAAAATCACATAACATAAAACCCAAAAATACACATATAATTTTAAACTTATGATAATACCTGAAATTATCAACCCATAATGGTTCCCCTAACTCTTAAATAATTCCTATCTAATAAAATCATAAGCATTAAAGTTGAATAAACCCTGAAACGATACAAAGTGAGACATCTTGAGAACCATACGCCCTAATCTGAGGCTAGAAAAATACTCCTAACATATTGAATTTTTTAATAACTAAAGAGACTCAATATTAATTTTCCATAATTACAATATCAATAACTATTATTTAGTCACTTAGATACCCATGAAACTTTTGATTTAAAGTATTCATAGAATTAGTAAAAACGCATATGTAACAAAACCCATCTCTATATCCTCAAATGGAAATTTTCCCCATTATGCCTCAATTTTCATATTCCATAAGAAGAAATAAAAATTTCCCAAACTATTCTCCAAAAATGATATATTTTAAGTCATATATAACATAATATCATTCTAAAAAACCTATGTAAATCGGAAAAAAATTGTTGAGCTCATATGCTCAGTAAGGGTAAATATCATAGATATCAATCAATAGTCATATCTAATCATAATATAACCATAATATTAAGAGATCATGATTATTACTTAATAAATTCATACCCTATAAGTTAATAATCATTAATAATGATTCATGGAATTAGTCTTTGTCATAAAAAACATCATAAGTAATAATAATTTCGATTAATAAATACTAAATAAAATACCATGAGATCTGATTATAAGAATAAGAAATAAGATTGTTGAATAAACCAAATCATTATAAAACTATTTACTTATTCAAGTATTATTACCAAAATTATCATAGTTGATGTAGTCACATAGTGGATTGAGTTCACTTCACATCCCCATCATTTACATAGTCTAGGATCACTGCCATGACTATCATTATTGATAATTTACCTTTCTAAAATGGGTTCAAACCCCATTTTTTTATATTATCTCATTATATAAAATTATTAAACTAATTAATTGGAGGGATATATAATTCTTAGTCAACCCATAACATAATTAAAACTAGACATAAGTGTGAAAAAATATGATAAAAAATATTCATCATTTCTTTAAAAAATTACCCATTAAAAAGAAACGTGTTTTATAAATAATTCATCATCACATAAAAATAATTCATTCATATAAATAATGTATATGGTATTTTAGAAACATATATTATTTCATCATACCTTAATTGTATTCTGGAATGAAATATGTTTAATAGAATCATTCAAAAAGAGTCATCATCTTAAGACATATATAGAAGGAATGCAGATAGAATCATTAGGAAATATACCTAGTAGAGAATAATAATTATCTAAGGTTATTAACAGAGATGAAAAATACCTTTTAAATATCATTTCGACATTTATTTGAAATTAGGTGAAAATAAATTTTGAATAATGTACCACTAAAAACTAAAAAATTCTAACAAATTGAGAAACAAATTTATTTAATAACAATTGTGATAAATTTTAATGGAATATTAAAATAAAATAACAATAATGATTGTGGGAAATTATTTTTATTTGGTAAATGTTAAAAGAATGATTTTTTCACACTATGGTAAATAAATTTAAAAAATGGATTGTTTATAATTTTTTTTAAAAATATTCCTTTTAATAATTTTTAAATAAATACAATGTTAGTAAAAAGTGAAAATTTTAAAAAATTTACATTAAAGATAAAATCTTTCATAAATTTTTTTAATAACATGTATATTGAGTAAAACATTCATCATCTATTAAGGAAAAATAAGGTCAACTTTTCTCAAAAAACATTCTTGAGTATTTTACATACCAAAGAATGGATAATTAATTGAATATATGAAAATCAAAAAAATAAACATAAGTGACGAAAATATCTTGGTAATAAATGATAATAATGGTATAATTTCCATAAATATATATTTTACATAGAAAATCGTGGAAATAAATGAGATTGTAACATACACTCTTACCTCATTGTAAAATTTAAAACATAATCCACTTGAAAAAAATCACATTAAATGGAATAATAAATGTAATTAATGTTAAATTATTCATGATAGAATATATCAAATTTGAATTATATATACCATATATGAAAAAATAGGTTTATAACATAAAACATGTAATAGTGAAACAATATTGGGATGAATATTCAGTATTGGTAATATGTGATTCAAAAGCTCATAAAATATATAAACGTATGTTGATTTGTAAATTCACATAGTTTTCATGATAAAAATAATAATAAACATTCATGATATTTATACACAAAACATAAAAGAATGAATCTGTGAATCTGGCATATGTCATATAGAAATAAACTTGAAATGAGAAACCCTTGCATCGGGTCGTTACATTCTCTAGACACGCTATTAACATCATCTAATTTTTTGATAGAATATAAATTTTTAATATAACCTTATTAATCATTATATTACTAATTTTTATTGACTTATAATTTCTATTGAAATATTAATTAATAAATCTTCATTAAAATCATCATTCTCAGTGTTCATTATTCTGTTTTCAATCATGTTTTAGTATTTTAGTTCTAGTAATTTCCCCTCGGTCATGGTTTCATTATTTATAGAATCATAATCAAATTATATGTTTCATATTTATTCATTATATACACTTTTATAATCATTTTTATAAGTCTATGATAATAATTAATTACATCACTTCATGTAGGTTGTCACGAATTGGATCTAGTCACCATCAAACCAGCACCAAACCCGGCCCTTGCCAAGGCCCGAAGGGCGTTCCCGATCCCCATGGGTTGGCACAAGTGCCCGGGTATCATAAAATAATAATTGGGAATGATTTACACAAATTTTATTTACTTAAAACAACAGATGAATCTAAGAAATAAAATCTGGATTTTTCAAACCAAAACATCTTTTAAAAAAAATCAGAACTGAATTACAAAATATTAAAAAATGTTTGAACACCATTACAAAGGTACAAACCCAAGAAAAGACAGACCATGAACCTCCACATGGAAAGAGGCACCGCCCTCAAGCCATCTCCACGACATTGTATCACGATGGACCGCTAATACCTCGAACCAACGGCATAAAACCTGTACCCAATCTTGTGACATAAAATAAGCAGGTCTACTTACACCCAAAGGAGTAAGTAGGGTGTGAGAGAAAGCCCAGTAGGATACCACCACTAAGAGATTCCATGTGATAAACATTTAAAGACGGAAAGCATGCATGTTTTCAAAAACATGAAAAGATGGTTACAATTTCTAAAAGATGCAACTTTGAATAAAAACAGTTTTCAAGTGGGCAATTTTAACGGGTTAAAACTTTTAAAATAAACACCAAATCTACTGAATTTTCAAGCCAAATGTACCATATGCTGATGGTAAGTACAAAGTAACTAATGAGCACAAGCAATAGGAAATAACCCCTAGGCACTAGCTAGCTGTCGGTCCCAGGTACCTCGTATCTCAGTGAGAGTAACCATCACAAATATCCATTCTCGTGCACGAGCCACTAGTATGGAACATACCCATAACCTAGTGGTCCCCAATCATCATCATCATAGTTTAGTTAGAGTTGTAATCGTCAATCTTGCTAAGTGAAAATGAGGCCAAACCCCACGGATTTACTAGCATACTAGTACACGTCCACCCACCTAGATACCCGGGTTCTCCCTTTGTGCCCAAACATGTTCAACAAGACAAGAAATATAATTTTCACATGTATATAACACTTCCACATCACACATTAACCAAACATAACCATGTACATCATAGAAGTCACAAATTCCACTTTTCATTCAAATGCATTTTGAAATCAAACTCACACCAAAATATCCCACAACACTTTTTTCATAACTTTCACAATCCAACACATCCTTTAACAATTTTATGAAGTCCCTAAAAAATATGATAAACATCACATAAAAGAACTATTCATATTTAAAATGGCTCATTTGAAAGTATAAACAATCCAAAACAGTTTTCCAATATGGTTTCACCTCTTACATAAATCATTAAACCACTCCAAACTTTCATAAAACAATTCTAAATAGTGTACCGATGCTTTTCAAATAGAAACCATTTCAAAACTATATTTCAAGGACAAAATCACAGCAATACAAATTCAAAACAGAATTGGAAGACCCAAAAACATTTATTAAACAACCCCCATATGTTATACAAACACCTCAAACAATAGTACAAAATATCCACATGAAACGCACACGTTTTTAAAATCACTTTCAAGAAGTACACTAATGTTTTACACCTTAAACCCTTAAAAAAACTCATTAAGACCTATTGGAACACCAATACCACACAAAACCATAATTTTCATCCCAAACAAGATTTATTTAACCAAATTCATATGTTATAAAACAATCCCAAAAAATATCCAAAGGGTTACACATGAAAAACACCAAATTTTAAGCTAAAACGAAACTATAAAAATAAATGCTTAACCAAATCCAACATAATTTTTTTTGTACCACACACATCATATTAGAAGAATTAATAATAAGTAATTCAAGCAAACTAAATCATCTAGAAATGATTACACACGGAATCACCTACCGGAAGTGTCAAATCCCTCAAAACTTGGTTCGAAACGTCAACCGCACAACCGCCGCACCACAAGGAAGATAAATTCATACCTAGATCACAATATTTGACCACAAATACATCAAATGAAACCCTAGGATCAAACCCTACCTTCTGGAAATTTTATAACATAATTAAAGAGAGAGGAAACCCTAAGGGAAAAGGAAGAAACCAAGAAGGAATCATTTAACCAAAAGAATCCTGAAGAAAACGACCCAAAATCGACCAGAATCTGAATATGAAAATAGATAAAAATTTAATGGATATTCGAACAAGAATGAGATGGTCATGTAGGAATTGGAATGGGGGAAAAGAGTAAGAATAGAACGAGTTATGAAGGAATGAATTTACCTCTTAAAATCATCCCGATTTTAGAAACCCTAATAAGTTTAGCACTCAATCGTGATGTAGAAGTGCTCCAAAGAGGGGCGAGAGAGCTTGGGCGCGCTACTGGGTTAAAAGGGCGCGTTTGAGGCTTGGAATCACCAAAAAATCCTTAAAATGAATAAATTATTAATTAATCAAATTATATTTTTAAAATTGGAATTGGGCTTTCGGGCAGGCCCAATCCATAAAATAAAAACCCATATACAACTTGGTTATGGATTTCAAAAGGCTCCAAATTTTAATTTTGGTGTTAATATATCAAGGGAGGAAAGTTATGATTTGTAATGAGTGAAAAATATTAAAAAATTAATAAGTTATAAAAGAAACAAAATTTATTTTTAAATTTGGAATTGGGCTCACGGTTTGGCCCAATTCATGAAAACTCATCTATTCTTCATAAAACCTTTGGAAACCCCCAAAACAAAGAATTTATGGAAATTAAAATAAAAATACATTTAAAATAAGCTATGTATGTAAAAATTCTCCCTTCCATGAAAGCTTTCCACCTCGTAATGTCACAGTAAGGCCAAAGTGACAACCAAACCCAACTGAGAAACCAAGAGGTCTCTCTTGCCAGGTTTCTCCCCCAAAGGCCAAAACACCTCCAGTGATCAATGAAGGAATAAATACTCTCACAAACCTAACTTACACCACTTTCCTGAAACAATAAATCACATTCAGGCTTTATCACAAATGAAAACTCCTTAAACACAATATGAACAATACTCAATCAATTTACCCAAATAAACAACAACATCAAACAAGTTTACACTTGCCCTACTATAACTAAACCATTGGTCACTCTACAATATAAATTTTACCCAAGGATGATGTAATTATTTATATATCTCCAAATTATATTACCTACTTCCCAGACAATTCCAAGGAAAAACATGATTTACTCGTATGAAGAGACACAAAAGGGCCCCCCACCATAAGAGACAACTTAAATTTTTTTTCCCGTGACAGAATCAAGACAATAATAGGGGAAGGACCAAATAGACTCCCTAGTACAAGGGGTATAAATCCATTAGAAATTTAAAAAATAATATGCATGATACCCATGGTGGGTCTTACCAACACAAGAACCAACCATCTTAATCGACCGGCGTGGGCCGACACGAAAAGACCCCAAAATTAAGGAGTTAGGACAGTCACATGGTTAGTCTGCACAGTTTGAGAAACTGTGCGATAACTATGTGGATCCTTTTATCTGCATGGTTATTTTTTTTGTTCAAGGTTAGAACTAACCATGTGAAAACCGTGTTCTCAACTTGTCTAGCCAAATTTCCAACCGTTCTCCAAACACTCAATGGAAACCAAAGGGGGAGGTAATAACACTGTGTGATGACATGGGTACAAGACCCTCCACCTATTTCCACCAAACGGGAACAATAGAAGAAATATGATGACACCATAGGTTTAAACTCTTCTTATCTTTCATACTGAGGAAAGGACTTTGTACAAGGGTTTAAACGACACTGGGGTTTCCCCTAACTACGTGCCAGCTTCTCTCCGGGACCTATGGTTGGAGCTCAAAATATTAAAGCATCTTCGGCCTCGCAGTTAGGTTGTGAAAACCCCTATATGGATCTTCTTCATTCAATGCCACAAACAACAACACCGCATACCCTGATGGGTTCATCAAGACATAACACACTACATAGCTCACTTTACCAAAACCAGACATTTCACTGAAACAAGGGATCAATATAAGCACACACATCGCACCTTGTTTCTTTGGGTTAGAAACAACAGAAGGGAAAGACACGTATAAACAAATTCCTCTAAGATAGAGGATTTGTTGTTTCTTACATGGGAGACATACTCCCAACATAACATAGAAACTCAGAGGATTGCGTGACCTTCACCTTTATGGCCAAAAGAGCACACAACATTACAATGCATCACCGAACATGACCCTTGTGATTGATAGAAACAATACGTGGAACATGACCATATTCCAAGTCTCTTAATAATAGACAAGTCCAAAAAGTGGAAACAATATCCTATCATGACCAAAATCTCAAAATTGGTGGTTTAATAATAAATCTTGCTTCAAGGAAACTATGAAGAACTCAGAGGCCCTATTAGACATCATCAGGACACTCATCCACACTAACAACCAAAGAACACTTCCACCTTCGATGAATCGGGAAACTTAAGAAACTAAGGCCTCTTTTAACCTTCCGCAAGCACTATTCCACTACAAGAGGATCCACAAATCAACTAAATGAAAGGTTGTAGACTCAATCAACAATGATCTATAAAATATTCCTTATATTGATCAACTGGAGGATTTTCCAATGGATAAAGAATACGGGTTGCACTTCAGTTGTGCATTAACCCTTAATGGGGGTGTACCTTATCCAATGAGAGAACCCAAGGACCCAACCAAGCTGGTCCATTGGACAAAACTTGCCACAAAATAGATCAAAAAACATGAAGGGAACCATCGTAAAGGCATCCCAATTTTTTTTTCAAAAGATACCACTAACTGTCCCTACGTCACAGCTTACCGACCAAACACAAACCCAAAACACAGTTCAAACAGAACTGGTTCTTGGACTCAAAACATCCAACAACATCAACATTTTTAAAAACCCATAATACAATCCATACCAAACTATTAATCAATACATAATGTTTTTCTTTAAAACCAATTCTTTGAAAAAAAAATAGTTTTGCAGTATGCGTATCCACCAATGGTACCCCATTGGCCTCACACATGCATGTTTTTGTGCCACACCGGGCACCCTCCTCATAACCATCCCAGCAGTCATCCAGTCATGCCATCAACCATCCATCATCAAATATCACCCCATGCATGTGGTCACTAATGGAAATACCAAAGGGGAAAATAAAAATTCCTTCCACTATTCAAAAACAAAATGGTCAACCAACCCAACCTTTTTCTCAAAACTGCTAACAATGAGATCAAAATCCCAATTCAAATCATACAAAATATTTCATAAGGACACAACCATTTAAAAAAGAACTCACTTTCAAGTTATTCACATCAATTTCAAAACATATCATCCCATTAAAACACCCTTTAATCGTTTAGAAAACTACATTGGAAACACTTTTGAAAACCAACTTCAATATGGTTCCGGATTTCAAAAGAGGTGTAAGCATACTATTTTCCATTTCAAAACAATTCTGAAAATTTAGTTCCACCATTTCAAAAATCAAAACATTCCATTTTTATTTGAAAATCATTTCACAAAAACTTTACACTTCTTAAAACCAAGTCATTTTAAAACCAAAGTTCCAAGTTTCAAAACTAAAGAACACAAGACAATGCGAGAGGAAACTAGTTTCAGTGGGTGACTTGGAAATATGGTTGGCGGCCATATTCCAATCACTTCACTATCACCGAGAGTGTTATAGGGAATATCCCCAGCTCCACATGGCTTGCCAGGCCCTTCGAGCTTACTGAGACCATTAACCCAACTCTCTTTTCATTTCCCCTAATCATTGTTAAACCAAGAAAACCAAAGGACTCTGAAATGTCTCGAATTCCCCTGGAAACATGAATCCTTCCATGAGGTGTCATGATCAGGCACAATACCTATAACTAGAATACCAAGTCCCTACAATCTGATCTCCATACTATCCTGACTCTTCCCTAAATAACATGACCCAAAGAGAGCGAACCTCCTTTGATACAATTTTTTCACGAACCGGATCTGGTCACCATCAAACCAACACCAAACTCGGGCCATTCCAAGGCCAGAAGGGCGTTCCCGATCCCCACGGGTTGGCACAAGTGCCCAGGTATCATAAACTGATAATCGGGAATGATTTACCCAAATTTTTTTTACTTAAAATAACAAATGAATCCAAGAAATAAAATCTGGATTTTTCAAACCAAAACATCCTTTAATAAAAATTCAGAACTGAATTACACAATATTAAACAATGTTTGAACACCATTACAAAGGTACAAATCCATGAAAATACAGCCCATGAACGACCACATGGAAAGAGGCACCACCATCAAGCCATCTCCATGACACTGTATCACGATGGACTGCTAAAAACCCGAACCAAAGGCATAAAACCTGTACCCAATCCTGTGACATAAAATAAGCAAGTCTACTTACACCCAAAGTTGTAAGTATGGTGTGAGAGAAAGCCTAGTAGGATACCACCACTAAGAGATTCCATTTGATAAACATTAAAATACGAAAAGCATGCATGTTTTAGAAAACATGAAAAGCTAGTTACAATTTCTAAAAGATGCAACTTTGAATAAAAACAGTTTTCAAGTGTGCTATTTTAACGGGTTAACACTTAAAATAAACACCAAAGCTACTGAATTTTCCAGCCAAATGTACCATATGCCGATGGTAAGTATAAAGTAACTAATGAGCAAAAGAAATAGGAAATAACCCCTAGGCACTAGCTAGCTGTGGGTCCTAGGTACCTCGTATCTCGGTGAGAGTAACCATCACAAATATTCATTCTCGTGCACGAGCCACTAGTAGGGAACATACCCATAACCTAGTGGTCCCCAATCATCATCATCATAGTTTATTTAGAGTTGTAAGCATCAATCTTACTAAGTGAAACTGAGTCCAAACCCCACGGATTCACTAGCATACTAGTACATGTCCACCCACCTAGATACCCGGATTTTCCCTTTGTGCTCAAACATGTTCAACAAGCCGAGAAATATAGTTTTCACATGTAGATAACACTTCCACATCACACATTAACCAAACAGCCCCATGTACATCACATAAGTCACAAATTCCACTTTTCATTCAAATGCATTTTGAAATCAAACTCACACCAAAATAGCCCACAACACTTTTTTCATAACTTTCACAATCCAACACATCCTTTAACAATTTTATGAATTCCCTAAAAAATTTGATAAACATCACATAAAATCACTATTAATATTTAAAATGGCTCATTTGAAAGTATAAAAAATCCAAAACAGTTTTTCAATATGGTTTCACCTTTTTCATAAATCATTAAACCACTCCAAACTTTCATAAAACAATTCTAAATAGTGTACCAAAGCTTTTCAAATAGAAACCATTTCAAAACTATATTTCAAGGACAAAATCACACCAATACAAATGCAAAACAGAATTGGAATCCCAAAAAACATTTATTAAACAACCCCTATGTGTTATACAAACACCTCAAACAATAGCACAAAAGATCCACATGAAACACACACTTTTTCAAAATCACTTTTAAGATGTACAATAATGTTTTACACCTTAAACCCTTAAAAAACTTATTAAGACCTAGTGGCACACCAATACCCCACAAAATCAGAATTTTCATCCCAAACAAGATTTATTAAACCAAATTCATATGTTATAAAACAATCCCAAACAATACCCAAAGGGTTACACATGAAAAACACCAAATTTTAAGCTAAAATGAAACTATAAAAATAAATGCTTAACCAAATCCAACATAAACAATTTTTGAACCACACACAACATATTATGATAATTCATAATAAGTAATTCAAGAAAACTAAATCATCTAGAAATTATTACACACGGAATCACCTACCGGAAGTGTCAAATCCCTCAAAAGTTGGTTCGAAACGTCAACCTCACAACCGCCGCACCACAAGGAAGATAAATTCATACCTAGATCACAATATTTGACCATGAATACATCAAATGAAACCCTAGGATCAAACCCTAACTTCTGTAAATTTTATAACATAATGAAAGAGAGAGGAAACCCTAATGGAAAAGGAAGAAACCAAGAAGGAATCACTTACCCAAAAGAATCCTGAAGCAAACGACCCAAAATCAACCAAAATCTGAATTTTAAAACTGATAAAAATTTAATGGATATTCGAACAAGAATTAGAAGGTCATGTTGGAATTGGAATGGGGGAAAAGAGTAAAAATAGAAGGAGTTATGAAGGAATGAATTTACCTCTTCAAATTTGCCCGATTTTAGAAACCCTAATCAGTTTAGCACTCAATAGCGATGTAGAATAGCTACAAAGAGGGGAGAGAGAGCTTGGTCGCGCTACTGGGTTCAAGGGGCGAGTATGAGGCTTGGAATCACCGAAAAAGCCATAAAATTGAATATGTTATTAATTAATCAAATTATATTTTTAAAACTGGAATTGGGCTTTCGGGCAGGCCCAATCCATAAAATAAAAACCCATATACACCTTGGTTATGGATTTCCAAAGGCTCCAAATTTTAATTTTGGTGTTAATATGTCAGGGGAGGACATTTAGGATTTTGAATGAGTGAAAAATATTAAAAATGAATTAGTTATAAAGAATGAAAAATTATTTTTAAATCTGGAATTGGGCTCACGGTTTGGACCAATTAATGAAAACTCATCTATTCTCCATAAAACCTTTGAAAACCCCCAAAACAAATCATTTATGGAAATTAAAATAAAAATACATTTAAAATAAGCTATGTATGTGACATAGGTGTTAGTCTACACGTATAGACAGATGATGTTTTCACTTATGGATAGATGGAATTAAAAAAGGCAAATATTAATTTACCTTTAAAAAATATTAATTACATAATATATATAATATATATTCATTACATCTATTTATATAATTGTTTACATAAATTTTAAATGAAAAATTAATCACTCCGCTTCATTCAATAGGTGTTCCTCACATATGCACGAGCGACGATTTCACCTTCCAACATATGTGATAGTCAGAAGGTAGATAAGATTTCACCCGGAAGGTCAGCCAGAGACAATGTCTCTGACCATTTATTAAAATAAAGGAAAAGTACAACCAGAACAGCAAAAAAACATCACAAACCATAAAAGTAACTATAAGTCATAACAGTCATACCCGTCTCCATAATCATGATCCATTGCTTCATCCGCAGTAGCAGAATCCCACTCCGTGTTGTCAAATTGCGTCATAATCTTGGCCTATTTCCTTCTGATATTTAATTAAATCAATATATATAATCATCCATTAGAGGGGTTGATGAAAAATAAAATATGTCGTTCCTGGAGAAGGTTTTTCATATGTACACACGATGATGTATTCATTTTTCCATTCAGATGAATGATAAATAGGCAATGGTTATTATAGTAAAATAAAAAAAAATTTGTAATATAATTTTACTAATTTCATTATGTTAATAAGGATTAAGAATATTTTATGGTTTTATATTAAAAAATAATCGTAAACTTATTCGGTGATGATAGTTACCTACTATTTGAGAAACCTCTTTTGAATCTCTTATTAAGTACACTTGTGACGGAATTTTAAGAAAATAAGTACATCTATAACGTGGATAGATAAATTTATAATATATTTTGGTAGGTTTTTTTCAAAAAAATTGGATCAATAAGTTGTGAATAATGGAATATCGTAGGTACCCTTTTATAAGTGAGGGGAGTGACACATTTTTAGTTTTTCAAAATAATAAAATTATATAAGGTCATCTTCCTGCAATAGTGGCTAAAAATTATATCAATTTCAAAATAATTATGAGATAGGATCTATATCCATTAAATCAATATAAATAATCATTTTTTATGTTATTTAAACCGATATCTCTTTAGTTTAACCCCTCATCAACAGTTTTAACCCTTACAATGGTAACAAGATACTTAATCGTTAATGGTCAATAATTTCATTCTAAAATTTAAATTGGGGACTAAGTGGATTTTTTTATATTATAGAAAATTTCCCATTTATTTGAAAAATTATAGTATTTTTAAGATTTTTAACAAATTTAGTTCAATATTGTTTAACTTCAAATATTCTGAGAGGCATTTTTTGGACTATTCACATAATTTGGACTTAGGAAAATAAATTTTAATACAATATTTTAATTTTAAATCATAAAACATCACATAAAATTAATTTTAATCAATAAGAACCATGAATACTTGATCTTATCCAAGGAAAAAAAATATTATTTTAAATCCACTTACTTAGATTTTTTACCATCCAACACAAGAGTTGTATCACTATTGCACAAGTGTTTTAGGTAATTAATAAAATAAAAAAAAATTATTTGTATTCCAAATAACCATTTATAACTATTAATAACATATTTTTACTAATATGAAAAAATATTAGACATATCAAAAGAAAGATAGTGATATTTTATAAATATTCTAATCTTCAAAAAATATATATGTCATCATCAAAAGAAAAAAAACCAAATTTTCATATTTTAAAATATTGGATGTTTTTTATCCAAATAAAATCATTAAAAAAATTATAATAATTTTTTTGGGAGAATTTGTGACCTCTTCCTATAGTTTTAACCCTGATTAACCCGTTTTAATCATTACCGAGGTGAATTCTTTTTACAATGGTTACTATTCATTATAACCAAAAATGAAATAGACTGCATTAAAAAAATTAGAAAATGATTATCCAAGATATAGACTAAATTTTCTATGAATATATTTCCATAAGTGGTAAAATAAAATTTTAATATAATTTTTCAAAAATTGTTGAAAAACTATTTTAAAAAAATAATTTCTTAAAAGCATGAGAAATGATTTTATTCCAAAACCATGTCAAATGTTGATTGCAATAATAATTATTAAATCATGATAAATAAAATGAGAATTATTTTACATTAAAATAAAACCATAATAAAAGAAGTAATCTTTAGAGTCTTTATTAAATTTATAGCATAGAAAATGATATATATTTGATTAAAAACATCACTTAGATTTCCAAAATGTCAAACCATAGATTTAAAATTTCACACTTCATTTTTAATTTAAATATATTATATATTAAAAATATATTTTTTATATCAAAAAATTATTTATAAACATTCAATTAATTATTATAGTATGATAATTTCATAAAAGTATCATTATTTGTAAAATTTTTGTTTTCACTATTCATCCAAAAATCTACGATTTCTAAAAAATACCCCAAAATTAAAATAATATAATTTTGATATTATGAATTCAAAAATTAATTTCATTAAATTAATATAAAATCCTAATATTCATTAATTTATTTTTTAATTAAAATAAAAAATATAAATAAATATTCTATTAATAGAAAAATGACTATTTTAGACACTAACAATTCTTATCCATATGTGATTTGATTCATATAAATCAAAATTAAGTACACATTTCTGATAAATAATTAATAAATATGAATAATGAAACAAAATCAATTGATATTTCATAATTAGGTTACTTCTATTCATACTTTCAAAGCCATTAGTAAGGTTACAAAAGTCATATTTTAAAAATAATATCTCTATAGTGTATCATGATTAATTTAATCTTAGAGTTTTTTGTGATAATCTCTATCAAATATACTTTAATTTTAAAAAAAATCTATTATAAAATATTTTGGTGTTAACAACGTTGTTATTTATAGTTTCTATCCATTCTTTAATGATTATTTAGTTAGGATTCTTCCTCCACGAATCTTTGGTTGTCGTCCTTATATGGTGAAAACCTAATTGGTTACATAGGGGATGTTTCCCTTAACATTTTTAATTTTTTGGTAATATTAGAGGGTTTTTTGAAACCTTATTCAGTAATTTTTTATTTAGCATTCTTCTTCCCCTATCCTTTAATACATTATTGTAACACCTAGGATGTTGAAAAAATATTTAATGGCTCACTTTAGGAAAGAATGGCCATGTCTGTTTTAGAGGATTGGTAATATTAAGACTAAGATCCCCCTTCCAATGTGAAATTTTTATGATGTCTATGGATATTTTTATATGTAATTAAGATTATTTTATTTGTTTTAAAGAAAATATATCCACTATACTTTTAAAACATGTATATAAATAAGATGGATGAATGAAAGATATACTTACTATAATTTTTTATGATTTCATTAAATTAGGGAACTCTATGAAAATAATACAAAAAACAAAAAATTATTTTGGGTTATTGATTCAATAATTAGAGGATATAAAATATTTTTTTTCTTAACCACATCTCTAGGTTACTTAGTACCCCTGGACATAACTGAGATTTTGTTTTCACCTTATTTAAATATGAAAAGTGGTTAATATAAGTATTTTAATCTCTATATCCTCATTTTAGATAAGGAAATTAATGATTATTTGTCTTCATAAAGCAGTGATGAATCCACAGGACAACTAGTAACTCATTTAATTTTATTATGTAATTATGGAATGTATTTTTTCTAGTATTATTAGAGGTATAAAAAACTTTTTTGGAAAAAATTAAATTCCTATTGGTCTTAATTCCACCATCATTTCACATATTCCTAATGTGGTTAACCAAGATACTACCACTAATTTAAAACCCATTTATTTCTATAGTTTAATTTATATGTGTACGTATAATTACATTTCTTCTAGGCCCAAAAGTGTAATTCAAAGTCTTAATAGAGAGGATAAAGGGAGATTTAAATCGGGCCATGAATTTTCTATCATTATCTTTCTCATTGAATAGATTTTATGACATTATATCAAAATATATATTAGTCCTATATTTTGTATCTTGATTTAACTTTCTCTGTTACATTACATGGTTTGTTTTTCGTTCTTATTTATTATTCTAAATAATTTTAAATTTACCTCAAAATTTATTTATTGTATTATTTGTTCCATCTCCTCTTATTTGTTTTCTGTAATCATCAATGGTTAGATAAGTGGATATTTTATTAGTATTTTTTTTAAAAAATGGTGATATATTATCTTCCATTATATCTTGTATTGGTTAGGGAATAACTTTACAAATTTCCAAACAAATACAATTATATGAAGGTTTATAGATATAATCTAATGTTCCATAGACATAATATTTATATTGTGATGTTTGGTGATAATTAATTTTTTTGTTCTCTAGAGGTGACCCTTAATCTACTAAAATAATATCTAAATATCTAAATTAATTTAGCAGGGGTAGATGATCTTTCCATTAATGACATGAAAATAAATATCTTTTTATTGTTTCCACCTATGAACTAATGATAATCATTATTAACTAGTTTAACTTTATTATGGGAAAATACATATTAATTATTTAAATATTTCCCTATCTTTTAATATTTGCCCCATTTGAAAAAATATTCCTATATAGAAAGAATCAATTAACATATTTTTTCTTCATTTTAATGTCAATTTTACCATGTGGGTATAGTGGTTCTTGGTGGAGTTTTCTTTTGTACAATTTGATTCTATTAGGGGTTCTTTATCGATCTTCCTAGAAAAAAATCATAAAATGAGTAATTTCATTTATAAGTGTTTAAACTACTATGGGAATTATAATTCTAGAAAATTGGTATTTTTATTCACATAAAATTACCATCCTTATTAAAAATTTTGGTTTAAGAATGAAATGTTATTTTAAAACCAGCATTATGTTCATGATTCATAACATTTAAGAAGTTTGTTTGACTAAAAAATATATTTGGGTTCATTGGGTTCATCACTACTAACTCCACGACTCCTATTTTTATATATTCATGTTAAATACAAAAGTTTTGTGGGTTTTTATGGTATTTCATGAATTATCAAAAAATTCTATGCTTTGTGTAGATGTTATAAAAGAGATTACTATGTGTAATGGTAGAGGAGTATCTTTTACCATAGCCACCATAGTGGAAATAATACTCCATTTATTTATTGGTGATATTACCAAATGACCACTTCTTTGTTATTCCATGTTCATCATAATAAAACATGGATTTTTAATGATAATTTGTTTTATCAAGATAGGTTTTTTAACTATAGGTAAAATGTTCCAATTTCACTTCCCATGGTTTTTTCTTGTTACCTTTTTTGCATCCTAGTTCCAAAAACAAGATACCATTTATTTATTTAATGTCATGTTTCATATCATGTGGTATATAAGATTAATTTTATCCTTTATATATCATTATCAACATGTGTCTGGAATGATATATTTGAATTAATTATAAGAAAACTATGATCATCGTTCATTTTTCCTTCTTGTAAAATAGTATGATTGTCTTGGAAATATACTATATTTCAAAATCTAGGAATAATATAAGTTTATTTAATAATGAGACCCTTGAATATACTATTTTACTAATTAATAATTATTTCAATTTGAAAATTAAGGTGTCTAGGATAACAAAAAATAAGGATTCCGACTATAATATAACCATTTCAAAGGAACTTAACTTCTTTCTTTACTTATCTTAGTATATTTTTATAAATTTATTTGCTATTTCAATTTTTACAGGTTTATTGTTTCAATCAGTTCAAGAAATCTATTTTACACTAGTGTTGGTCTATGGAGTTTTTCATCTAGTTTTTTTTTGATTTTTATTACTATTTTACGTATTTAAATTTTGGACTCATTATTATAGGGTTGGATGAGGTGGGTGCACAATATGATTTTTCTTACCAGGATAGATGATACATGTGTTTCCTTTAATCAATGAAGAAATTGGATTATATTTTCCAATTTACATATGATATTATATATGGATTAAGTTGTTCAAATCACCCCCACGGTGTTGGTAGATTCGATGGGAACTCTCTTTGATGGTGCGCCTCTTAATTTAATAAATCACGGTTTCAATGCCATTATATATTTTATATTTATCATATATTATGTGGTTATGAGTTTTGGGTTCCAATATATATAGGTTTTCGATTTGTGTAATCATACTTATGGGACCTTATTTTTTTAATCGTTAATCTTTTTTCTCATGGCTGCATGCTCGGTCTTATGACAAGCTATCATAGGGGCATTTGTTCCTTTGTTATTTTGGTTGTTGTTTTGGGTTATTGGTTCTTATTTTCAATCCACATTTTATATTTTTATTTATTTATTTTACTTATTATTAATATGTAATAAAATTTATTTTTTTCCAAATAAAATTTTTAAAACTTATTCTTCATGTAATATAATTTGAGAAATAATTCTCTATAATTCTAACATTTATTTTTAATTATTTTAATTATTTTTTGTGAAATTTTATACTCTGATAGAGATTATATATATTTCAACTGATGTTTGGTATTCCAATTGTCAGTTATTATCCCATTGATCATATAATAATTATATTTCATATAAATACCTTTACTTCATTATTCGATCTCTTAATATTCTATCAAATTTATATCTATTTTATTTACACAATGACAAATTTATTTCAAATTGTTTTTATAATATATAGTTTTTTTCTCATATAAGATATTTTTGGTATGTTTTAATGAACTATAATTTAAAATTATATTTAAGTTTTTTGTATGTGTACATTTTATGATTGTACTATTTTTATTTATGCAGAATATTTTTACATCACATGTATTAATTTATATTGAATAAATAAAATATTTTTATTATTATTTATTTTATTCAATTTATACAATAAAATATAATTAAATATGGAACATGTATATTTAGAGAATTTAATTTATCATATTGAAGATTATATGTTGTAACATTCGTCCCCTAGTTTACCATATTATGCCCTTTAAATATTAATAGAATGGGGGAATATTTCCATCATAGAATAAAAATATTATGTAATTTTATTCATGAAGACAATCAAAGTGATGTTAACTTGTACTCTTTCTAATTTTTTCTTGGATTTACATTCAAGATAATTTTATTTTGATTTTGTAATCTAGGTATCCCTTTGTAAAAATAATAGATGATTGGTTGGGCTGGGGGATCATCAATAGAGATTGTATTAACCTTAGTGGGATTCCTCTTAGTGTTGAAATTTTCAGTACGTGGATTTTCTATGATGGTTGGGAAGGAAGATTACATGGAAATAGAGGACTCGTTTATGGTGACCACGGGGTTACCATGTTATAAAACACTCTATGTATTTATTACATTGGAATTTTACATATACATTGGTTTTAATATAAGTTGAGAATAAATTTTACATTTACCTTGACTATGGATTCTATAATATTTTGGATATTTTCTATACTTGATTTATTGATTAATATGTAGAAACTTGGTTCTTTTATTAGAATTGGATATTTATAGATAATATTTATCTCATTATGACTTCTAAGATATACTTTATTTTTTTAGGTGGTGGTTGGAATGGTTTTTATGATTATTGGAGTAGGGGTTAGGTGGTGGTGGAGGAGGATGAGCATTCATTAGGTGATACTCGTACTATTATAGATGGTTATAATTTTCCCTTTCTTATATACATTGTTTTTCAAATAAATAAAATTTTAAATATACTATTTTTCTTTTTAAATGGAAATTGGTATTTATTACCCAAAAAATAAACAATAACTCTACTAAAGATCTATCAATTTACGGTTTTAGTGTCTATAGTGGGTGTTATCAATACTCATGGCCTAATGAGTAGGAAAATGAGGTTAATATTGATCACAAAGAGGATAATGTTTTTAAATAATGTCATTAAACACATTAAAATTCTTTATAATGTTTTATCTAATGAATTGTTTCACTATTTGAACTATTTTAACAGATGTGTTAGATATTAAACTGAATATTAGTGTGTTCTGGAACATACTTCTGAAAACAATACTCATCACTTCTAGATTATTTTCAAGAATAGAACAAATTTTAGCTACATAAATCATATTTTGATCCAAATAAATTAACCATCATAAAAATATTCTCTTAGAATTTAATCTTTATATTGATATTATAGATTACTTTCTCATAATAATTCAAATAATTCATAATATTAAATAAGTTTTTCATATTGATAATATCATATTCAATAAATTTATTTTTTTTTACAATTCAAGAGGTTAATAAATATTTCACTAAAAATATGGTTCATGTCTACAAAACGTCTAATTAGGGATTCTAAAAAATAGAGATAGTCTATTATAGAATTATCCAACGAAAATGTGAATATCCATTTTAAAAAAATTTCTCAACCGACACACGAAGGTTTTAGTGCTAATCTTATGTAATAAAACTCTTTCAAATTACTCTATAGGTATTTTCCATCATATCAATGTAATTAAGAGAATAAATTATTGTTTAAAAAACATATTACAAAATTTTGTTCTTTATATTTGATTGGAAAATAGGTTTTTTGATATTCCAAATTTGGTAATGTTTTTTTCAATTTAGTGTATAATTATTTTTTAAAATTTTAAACAACATTAATTTTCTCTCATTTTTTGTTACAAAAATAAATGGATATTTAAAGTGTCCACTAGATCATTTTATGTCATTTAATGGTTTGATATTAGTGTTACATCTTTATTAATCAAGTTATTTTTTTATAATTGTCTCAAATAGTGATACTTATTATAGAGATAATTGAATCATAACAAATACTAAAAAAAATTGGTTAACAAAAAAGTTTTTCTACAAAAATAAATGCATGAAAATAATGAAAATAAATATTTAATTTCTTATAAATCATTATCAAAGTCATAAACTCTAAAAAATGGTTTTCATAGAAAAAGACTCCAAAATTTGACTTTTCTATTACGACATGTCAAATTAATTAATATTTTACCAAGATATCGAATATTGAATATTTATGGTAATCTCACAAGGGTATTTTTAAATAATTTATTTAATTTTTATAATTAAAATGAAACAAAGATTAAGTGAGGTGGATATAATGATAATTCATAACTGAATGAAATTAAATAAAAAACTAAATATGTTACCCTCTCAAAATAAAATTATAATTGATATAAATAAAAACTGGTGGTATTCAAAAGGTTATTACCCATATTTATAATTGTATATTTTTTAAATGTCTCTTAGATTTTGTGAAATAATTTGGTTTAGGTTTAATAGGGAACTAAATTATTCTTTATCTCATTAAAATGGTGTTCTTGGGGATAAAATAGGAAGAAACTATTATATTTCCAATGTATAATCCATATGTAAGGTATTTAACCTTCCAAAGTACACAAATATCTAAATTATTTGATTAAATATATTGACCCTGGAGTTATCAATTTGGTATAATATAGGTTCCCAACTCAAAATTACAAAACAAACTCGTTAAGAATAAAAAAATATGTTTTACAAAAAAACTTAAAAATAATGAGTAAATTTAAACAAAATTATGATAAAAATATAATAAATGATAAAAAACACTAATAAACAAAACTATGAGTCACATGTGTCATCTAGACTCCTTTTTAAGTGCATATATCATTCACAAGATTTTTCTTTCCTTTATCTATCCATAGAGAGTTAGAGGTAGTAAAAATAAATTACCTTAATCATATCCACTCACCCTATGAGAATAGTAATTTCTACCCCAATCCCAAAAAATCAGTTCTGTGTTGATGTAGAACATAGTGTAGTTACCCCAAAATTAATTAATAAAAATTTATTTTCTTTTAAATATGTTATGTAGTATATAGAAAATATAAAAAATATATATCCCAATAATTTTTTTCCCATATATGAAGAATGATACTTTTGTAATAAAAAACTATTAATAATGAAAAATATTATAGCAGGATAATAAATGGAAAATAATATAATAATAATAGGAAAATTTTAATCTCATCAATCCACTAGAATGACCGAACTCACAAACAAATCTTTAAAAAAATATTAATAATAAAGTATTAATTAAAAATATGAAAGTATATATAACATTGGGGAAAAATAAAAGTGATTCATTAATGGAATATTTTGTATTTATATGAAGTAATAAACATTTAAGACTGTTGGAAATCTACCGTTGGAAGAGTAACTTAATCGTTGAAATAGTAATGTGATCGTTAGTAATAGTAATCCAACTGTTAGAATAATAAACTCCCCTAAGAAAGTATAATTTAAATTTAGGCATATCATAGATGAAAATATAATATATTTAAATCTTTTAATAAGTAAAAAATGTTTGAAAAATGATAAATTACGTTTTAACTTTTTATAAAAGATAAATATTTATTTACAATTTTATAATTAATATAATTAATTAAAAGAAAAATAATTTTGATAATATATATTAATAAATTTATATTATTTTTGATTATAATTATAAGAAAATGTTATAAGATCATAATTAATTTTTCAAAGTGTCATAAAAGATTTTACAATATTAAATTCAGTATTTTTTGACTGAATGATGATTATAATTTAATTTAAATTTATCATATTTATAAAATAAATTTCATAAAATTGACACTACTTTTCAATTCTACACATAAAAAAATGGTTAGGGTGAATTTTTAGTATTTTTCTAAAATAGTTTAACTTTTAGTGAATTGTGAAATATGTTAACTTATGATATTTAATATTATTTGTAAATAAATTAATTTTTGATTCATGGTAGAGTCAAGGATGATGTTAGTTCCCATTATCACGAACTCACATGATCTAGTTACTATATTTAGTCTTTTGAATCATCAATAGTCATAGTCTTGATGAAAAATAATAAACAATTGATTAAATAATCAAAAACACCCTTCTCATTCCCTTACAATTACCACCCTCACCACACCTTCTTCTCATGCCTCCTAAGCTTCGTATATTGTCTATGTTCTAAAAAATTCATGTCTTGAGCCTCTTCCGCATGTTGTGGTTTTTTTGGTCTCACCAGAATATCACTTCTAAGGGCCTCAAGGAGGGTTTTAAGGAGATGATAATCAAGAGGTAAAATCTACCTTCTTTCTGTTTTAGTTTCCTTTATTTTCATATCCTTTCCTAAAATCCTGTATATAAAGTGACATGATAAAACCAATATTATATATATACATGAATTTTATTGTTTTAATTTGATATCCATCATCAATTTTATTCTCTCCTGCTTTTATTCTAAAAATGAAAACATCAGTTGTGATATGTCGATTCACTGCCTTTGTTTGATGACGATTTTTTATTTTTCATTACATCATTCGTGGAAGGTAATAAAACCATTAAAATTGTTAAATAAGATTTTAAAATTTTTAATATAATTTTTTTATTGGAAGTAATATATATATACATATATAAATATACTTAATATAAAATAATAAAATAAAACTAGTTTTTGATGATTAAGAGATCTGCCAATATAATCTGAATGTTTATCACTAAAATTTTATCAAATGAATCATCCTTATGTAAAAAAATAAAATACGAGACCAATTAAATTTCATGAAGTGAATTAACACCATATAATTTCACTTATTGATAATTTTTCCAATTTATAAATAACATCCATAATTATACACAATCGAATCGACCATGAAACTATGAAATTAACGCTCCTAAAAAAAATTTAAACATTATAAACAATCGAAATGAAAATAAATAAACATAATAAAATTATAATAAATAAAATATAAGTTTATTATGTTATTAGTTAATTAATTAATAGAACTAATTTGAATATCAAGGACTTTAAGTGCAAGTACAGAACACAGTCAGACATAAGGTAATGGTTCTCTCCGAATATAAATTGTTTTCTTCAGGTTGTGATTTATCAATATTTAACCAAATTTATTTCTTCATTCCTCTTAAATAATTATTATAAATTCTTTTCCTTTCTTAAAAAATTATATATCTAGTTAAATTCATCCTTCTTTTTTAGGTAAATATACATTTTAAAAGGTTTTGTCCTCAATTTATCTTGATAAGCATGCCCGGTTGAAGAGAATTTCTCCTTTACTTACCCATTTTTAAGTACACTACATAAAATAATGTAAAGAAATAATTTTTTTTAATAAAATAGTTAATTTTGTCTGGAAAAACAATCTAAATTAATATTAATTTTTATACAAATAATCATTATTTTTTCCTCTTTAAATATACTTGGATATTCTCTCTTAAACAGTAATAACATGGGTCATTTCTAAAGTTCCATAAACACACTTTTACATTTTTTCACATAATTAGGAAAATATTTTTAATTAGATCTGGATATTTTCATTTATAAATTCCCATGTATGATTTTAAATCCATTCTTTCATGGACCCTATTTTGATACACCCATTGGTTATGCCTTATAACATGATTATGATACCCATTTCCTTCCATGAGAAACCATTATGTTTATTTATTATGCTTTATTAATTATGTGTAGAACATATTCATTATCATTTTTAATGGATTCACCCAAATATCACTTAAATTAATTGGGTAATTTTTTAGTCTCATTATTTGTCATGTTTGGGATTAAAGAGTTATCCTAATCCATTGTCGGCCTTTTTCCACTATGTGATATAGTTTTGGAAGATAACCTAGACTCATGTTCATGTCATGTTACATAATACTGTGACATTCCTATGTTTCTATGATCATATTATCCCATGTTCTATGTTCTATGATTCTATATGATTATTCAGGTTCCATGCATTTCATGTTATAATGTTATTCCTTCTAACACATGTGTTATGATTTATTCCCATGTTTATTCCCTTACTAATATTTTTAGCTCATCCCATTTTCCTATGTAATACCTATGTTATTCTTAGAAGATATTTGATTTCAAATGAATTTAGGATATCATTTTGTAATATTTATATAAATATGATTAGTTATATTTCTATGTTTTCAGTTTTATTACCCAGTCTTCCAAGTTTAGTAGAATCTACATTCCTTGGATATTATTTTATGGTTAATTATTTTTAAAATCATGTAATGATATGTGTAAAAGGATAAAGTCACTATATTTGGTATCATAGGATGATCTAGTTATTTTTTGATATTAGTACAATAAAAAAATTATGAACCCAAGTGATAATTATATAATCATTGATAGCCTAGATTGAAGCTTAGGGAATCATAATTAAGGATATATGTTTAATTTGTAATTTTATCCTTCTATGTTAAATGTTTAATTTTTATATGTTTATTGTAAATGTATTCAAGAGCCCCTAATTTTATTTTATTTTTCTTAGTTAATGTATATAAATAGAATAACCCATTCCAATAATCAATGTTAAAGGCAATGTGACATTTCCCTACTGAAATTCCAAATATGATGGGAATGGGAGATCAAAAACTATGGATAGTACAAGAAAAAATTGTTCAATTTATGGATATTAATATGAATTAGGTTGAATCACCTCCTTCTCCCAAGAATAAGAATTATTTGGTCTAATAATTTATGAAAAATGCATCCAATATTTATTGCATCTTCTGATCCCCTCGTCAGAGAATAATAGATTTATTACATTGATAATATATTCTTTCTCCTATAATGTTAAAAAGAAGAAAAAGTAATGCTGGAGGTCTTTAATTTTGATTTAGAATCATATCAGTGTTGGTCATGAAATAAAAAACATAAAGTCTAATGATTAAATTGATTCCATATATTGGGAAGTATTCAAGAAAATATTTTTCAATTAATATTTTCCCCAAACTCTCCATCTTAAGATAGAGAGGGAGTTTCTAAGATATAAGTAAAAGGAAGATGAGTCCCTCAGGGTGAATGAGGAAAAATCTTTCAAGGCTTGAATGAGATTCCATTGGATTTATCATGAACATTGAAAGAAAGGTATATTTCTCCTTTATATTACTAAGGCCAAGTCTATTAATTCTTTCATATCCTTTATGATTATCAATACTATTCAAACACCACCTCAAAATAAAAAAGGTTGAATTATCTATGAGAAAATGGAATGGGAAAATTATTGAATCCAAATTATATACCTTATCCCCAATTAATTATTGTGGACTTAGACTTCCAGCAAATATTTTCTTACATCCTTTTTTGGACATTGATTCTATTTTGGGCATGGATGTCTATATTTCTATAAATCCAACATCAACTATTGAGAAAGGGAGATCACTCTTCATATTCCAGGGAATCTAATTTTTTTTACAAGTGTAAGGAGGAGTTTAAAACTACATTATAATTACCATCTCAATTGTGGATATTATTACCTTATAATAAATCATATCTTTCTCAAATGATTGATTCAAATTAAACGATCATGCTAGAAGACATGCCCACTGTGAGGGACTACACTAATGTGTTCCCAGAAGAATTTCCTATTCTTACTCTAGACTGATATGTGGAGCTCTAATTTGATTTTATACCTAGATCTCTTCCAATATCAAATACTCATTTAATGATGGCCACCGTTGAGTTAGAGTAACTGAATAAGTAGTTATAGGAGAATCTAGAAAAGTGTTTCATCAGCCCGAGTGCTTCACTACAAGTTGAACTAGTCCTTTCCATCAAGAATAAGGATGGGTCAATGTGTCTCTTTATTTATTATTATAATATCAAAAGAGTCACTATATAGAAAAACTATCCCATACCACAGATATATGACTTGTTTTATCATCTACACGGGGACAAGTATTTCTCTAAAGTGGACCTTGGGTTGGGATATCACCAATTAAAGACAGAGAAGGAAGAAATTTCCCATACTTCCATTCGAATAAGATATGAATATTATGAATTCATAGTGATACCATTAAGACTCTCTAATTCTCTAAAAACATTCATGTATTTAATGAATAGACTCTTGAGATATTATCTCAAAACATTCATGGTAGGCATTATCAATGATATTTGGATATAATCTAAGTGTATAGAGGAACAAAAGGAGCATTTGAATAATGTGTTAAAGAAATTGTGAAGGGATAAAGTATATGAAAAGTATAGTAAATTTTTGTTCTAGATAATGGAAGATCATTTTTGTGCAATTTTATCATAAATGATGGAATATTTGTAGACCCATCCTAGATAAATGAAATCTGAGAGTGTCCCAAGACAACATCAATAATAAATATTCATAGTTTCCTTGGTTGTTATGGGTTTTACTTACAATTTGTGAAGAACATGTCCTGATTTTAAAACCAACTAACCATGATGTCATAGATGTTAGTAATGTTTTTCTAGACCATTGAATTTGTATACTGATTTTAAGATCTACAAACTAAGCTTATAACTACACCAGTACTTATAATTCTAATAATTGGGGAACTCTTTAATGTATATACCATTGATTCATATAAAGGATTACTCTGTGTACTCATGAAAAATGAAAAATTGATGGCCTATCCCTCAAGGTAGATAAAATTACATGAGAAAAACTATCCCACATGTGACCCAGAGTCGGTTTCTATGAACTTTTCATTGGAAATATTGCAGCATTATCGCTATGGAGAGAAGTGTGAGATATATAATGATCATAAGAGACTCAAATACATATTCACATAGATGTAGCTTAATATTTACTAGTAAATATATTTATATCACATCAAGGATTACGAATGCTCAGTCCACTACCATCCTGGTAAATAATATAATGTGGTGGATGCTCTAAGTAGAAAGAATTATTAAACTTTATCAATGATGAAAATTGAAAAGGATATTATATTCTTGTACTTAAAATGTATGGACATGGGAATCATAATGGAAGATAAATTATCATTTCTTTCAAAAATTATTACTCAACCATCCATTTTAGAGAAGATAAATGATGCTCAAAGAGATGATGTGGAAATTCAGAATATAGTGGAAGCTATCAGAAATAGGAAATCCTCATGGTTCAAAATTGGTGATGAAAGAGTCTTAAAAGGGGGTTCATGAGTATGTGTTCCATAGAATCCTAATATAATGAATGATATTTTGATATATGAACACAACTCAAACTTATTTATCCACCAAGGGAGCACAAATATGTATCAAGATCACCCAGTGCACTATTGGTGGGAAAATGTGAAGAAGGAGATGGGTAAATACACATCAATGTGACTGGTATGTCTGTAAGTGATGTATTAAAGGAAAATTTCTAAGGGGATGTTATAACCATTACATGTACCTATATATAAATGGTAAAACATTAGCATAAATTTTTTTACCATACTTGAAAAGACATCTAAAAGAAATAATGATATATGGGATGTTATGGATCTTCTTACAAAGACAATACACTTTATTAAAATTAAATAAGATTTACCACCAGACCAACCTACAAAGATATACATCCATGAAGAGGTAGGGATACATGGATTACCATTATCAATTGTATCCAATAATTATATGATATTTACTTCCAGGTTATGGAAAAGTATCCAGCATTTTCTAAAAATTGAGTTGAACTTTAGTTTGGATTATCATCCTCAAAATGATGGTGAATGTGAGTGGAAAATTTATACACTTGAAGACATGTTTAGATAAAGATATATGGACTTCAAAGAAACAGGGAATCAATATCTTTCATCTTTTGAGTTCTCATACAATGATAATTTCCACCAAAGAATCAAAATGGATCCATATGAGGTCGTTTACTAGAAAAGATGTAGAGAACCAAAATGCTATGATGATGTCGGTGAATGTAAGCTAATGGGACCTGAAATGGTTGAAAAATGGTAGAAAGGGTGAAACAAATTCATCAAAACATCAGGATAGATCAAATTCGATAGAAGATATATGAAAAAAATCATCAACAATATCTGCAATTTGAGGTTAGAGACATGGTATTCCTTCATATATCTCTATGGAATAGAGTCGTGAGATTTGGGAAGAAAGGAAAGTTATGCCACATGTTCATCAACCCCTTTGAAATTCTTGATCTTTTTGGATTTTTGAACTTTTTTTTATAACTTCTTGAAACTATGTCTCAATTACATCATGTATTTCACATATCTCTATTATGGAAGTACATACTAGATCCCTAACATGTACTAAATTTAGAGGTGATAAATCTGGAAAATAATCTTTCTCATGAGGAGAAGCTGGTGAAGATCTTGGATTATAGAGATAATATTCTATATAACAAGACTACTCACCTGGTCAATGTAATATAGAGAAACTGTTAGTATAAATAGGTGAAATTGGATCCCCATGATGTGATGATATCACTACTACAAAAAAAGAGCTTTATCAGCGCTGAAAACGGGCTTTAACAGTGCTAAAAATGAATTGTAAAGATCAGAGATGATAAGGGGTCACCTTTATCAGTGCTCAAAAAGCACTGATAAAGGTAGACTTTAGCAGTGCTAAGAAGGCGCTGATTAAGGTATCCTTTAGCAGTGCTAAAAAGGAGATGATAAAGGATACCTTTATTAGTACTAAAAAGCGCGGATAAATGGATTCTTTATCAGTTATTTTTTAGCACTGTAAAAGGGATCCTTTATCAGAACTAAAAAGGTACTGATAAAGGCTCCCTTTATCAGTGCTAAAAAAGTACTGATAAATTCCCTACCTTTTGTAACATAAAATTCTGCAGCAACACACCCAAACAAGACCTACAAAAAAATCATCATCTCAAAAATTATACACATACAAAATTAACACACAAATTCATAAGGTAATTATAGAAAGTATACCCATACAACAAGTATACCCATACACCATTAACACACAATTAATAAGATAATTAAATACATAAAGAATTCAATTCATGATTCTGGGGGTTGGGGGCTATTTAGGGGTTTGGGGTGGATGTCCAAGGGGGGTAGGGGGCGTCCAGGGGGTGGGGGTGTCCGAGGGGATGGGGGTTTCCAGGGGGATAAGGGGGTGAGGGGGTTGCCCAAGAAGTTGGAGGGCTGTCCAAGGGGGGTGGGGTGGTGTCTAGGGGTGGTGGGGGTTGTCAATTGGGGTAGGGTTGTCCAGGGGGGTCTAGGTGTTGGGGTGGTGTCGAGGAGGGGTGGGGGCCGTACAGGGGGATGGTAGGGTGCTTAGGGGGTTGGGGGATTTACTGGGTAGTGGGGGGGGGGGCTGTCCAGGGGGTGGGGTTGTGTCCATGGTGTGTGTGTGTGGGGGGGGGGGCTTTCCAGGGGAGGTGGTGTGTAGGGGGTGGGGGTGTCCAGGTGGTGGGGGTGGTGTCTAGGAGGGGTAGGGGTGCCGTCCAGGGGGTGGGGGTGTCCAGGGGGGGCTGTCTGGGGGGGTGGCTATCCATGGGGGTGTCTAGGGGGGTGGGTGGTGTCCTGGGGGTTTGGGGGGCCTTTTCTGGGGGTGGGGGTGTCTAGAGGGGTGGGGGTGTCCAGGGGGTGGGGTGGTGGGGTGGTGTCTAGGGGGTGGAGGCGGTTCAGGGGTTGGTGGGGTTGTCTAAGGGGGTGGGTGGTGTCCATGGGGTGGGGTGGTTGTCCATGGGGGTAGGGTGTCCAGGGGGGTTCAGGAGGTGGGGTGGTGTTAAGGAGGGGGTGTCCATGGGGCGGGGGGCATCCAGGGGGTTGGGGTGTCCAGGGGGGTGGGGGGATGTCCATGGTTGTGGGGAGGGAGGGGGGTTGTCCATGGTGGTGTCCAGGTGGTGGGGTGGTGTCCAAGGGGTTTAGGGGATTTCTAGGGGTGGGGGTGTCCATGAGGGTGGGGTTGTCCAGAGGGGTGGGGGTGTCCAGGGGGTGGGTTGGTGTATAGGGGGTGGGGGCGGTCCAGGGGGTTCGGTGGGGTTGTCCAAGTGGGGTGGGGTGGGGTCCATGGGGTTGGTGGGGCTGTCCAAGGTGGGTGGGGTAGTGTCCAGGGGGTGGGGTGGCTATCCATGTGGGTGGGGGTGTATAGGGGAGGGGGTGTCCAGGTGGTGGGGTGGTGTCTATGAGGGGTGGGGGTGTCGTCCATGGGGTTGGTGGGTGTCCTGGGGGGGGTGTCCATGGGGTGGGTTGGTTTTTAAGGGGGGTTGACCTGTATACATTACAAATGACCCACGGATCATTCTCTTAAAGTATCAACATAATCTGAATGTGTTTGGTCAGATTTCCGTACGTCAGTTGTTGTTTTCACTTAAAATTCTGTCCATTTTAAACAACAGAGAGACACTTTGAGTGATACTAGCCACACCATGCCACATATTGATGCAGGGTTCACTCGTACACATCACAAATGACCCACAGATAATTCTCCTAAAGTATCAACAAAATCTGAAAGTGTTTGGTCGGATTTCCATATGTCAGTTGTTGTTTTCACATAAAATTTTGTCCATTCAAAACAAAAAGAGATACATTTTGTGTGATACTAGCGACACCGTACATCGAATTGAGGTGGGTTTGACTCGTACACGTCACAAATGACCCATGGATCATTTCCCTAAAGTATCAACACAATACCAATGTGTTTTGTCAGATTTTTGTATGTCAGTGGTTTTTTTCACTTAAAATTCTGTCCATTTTATACAAGAGAGAGACACTTTGAGTGATACCTGCCACCCTATGACACTGATTTAGGCAGGGTTGACTATTAAATGTCACAAATGATAGATGGATCGTTCTACTAAAGTATCAACACAATCTGAATGTGTTTGGTCATATTTATGTACGTTAGCTTTTGTTTTCACTTAAAATTCTATATATTTTAAACAAAAGAGAGGCAAATTGAGTGATACCGGCCACACTGTGCCTCAAATTGATGTAGGGTCGACTCTTATATGTAAAAAATTACCCATGGATCATTACCCTAAATTAACAACACAATACTAATGCGTTTGGTAGGATTTATGTACATCAGTTGTTGTTTTCACTTAAAATTTTGTCCATTTTAAACTAAAGAGAGACACTTTGAGTGATACTAGCCATACCATACCTCAGAATTAGGTGAGGATGACTATTAAACATTAAAAATGACAATTTATCGTTCCCCTAAAGTATGAACACAATCCTAATGCGTTTGGTTGGATTTTCGTACATTAGTAGTTGTTTTCACTTAAAATTGTGCCCATTTTAAACAAAAGAGAGATACTTTGAGTGATACCAGCCACATCGTGCCTCAAATTGAGGCAAGGTTTACTCTTTCATGTCACAGATGACCCATGTATTATTACTCTAAAGTATCAACACAATATGAATTCATTTGGTTGGATTTACGTACGTTAGTTGTTGTTTTCACTTAAAATTCTATCCATTAAAAAAAGACACTTTGAGTGATATCAGCCACACCATGCTTCATATTGAGGCGGGGTTTACTCGTTCATGTCAAAAATTACCCATGGATCATTCTCCCAAAGTATCAACACAATCTGAATGCTTTTGGTCGGATTTCCATAAGTTAGTTTTTTTTCACTTAAAATTCTGTCCATTTTAAACAAAAGAGAGACACTTTGAGTGATAATAGCCACACCGTGCCTCAGATCGAGGAAATGTTAACTCTTACATGTAAAAAATGACCCATGGATCATTCTCCTAATGTATCAACACAATAAAAAATGCATTTGGTCAGATTTCCGTACGTCAGTTGTTGTTTTCACTAAAAAATCTGTCCATTTTCAACAAAAGAGAGAAACATTAGTGATACTGGCCACACCATGCCTCATATTGATGAGGGGTTGAATCATACATTCTCAAAATGACTCAAAGATCGTTCCCCTAAAGTATCAACACAATACGAATGCGTTTGGTTAGATTTCCATACGTTAGTTGTTGTTTTCACTTAAAATCCTGTCCATTTTAATCAAAAGAGAGACACTTTGAGTGATAGTGACCACATCGTGCCTTATATTGAAGAAACATTGACTCGTACACAACCAAAATTACCCATGGATCATTCCCCTAAAGTATCAACACTATTTGAATGCGTTTGTTTGGACTTCCATATGTCAATTGTTGTTTTCACTTAAAATTCTGTCCATTTTAAATTAAAAGAGAGACACTTTGAGAGATACTTGCTACAACATGCCCCAGATTGAGGCTTGGATGACTCTTACACATCCAAAATGACCCATGTATCGTTATCTTAATGTATCAACACAATCCCAATGTGTTTGGTAAGATTTATGTACGTTAGTTGTTTTTTTTCACTTAAAAGTCTGTCCATTTTAAACAAAAAAGTTACACTTTGAGTGATATCGGCCACACCATGCCTCAAATTGATCCAGGGTTAACTCATACACATCAAAAATAACCCATGGATCTTTCCACAAAAGTATCAACACAATAAAAATGTGTTTGGTAAGATATTCGTACGTTAGTTGTTGTTTTCAGTTAAAATTTTGTCCATTTTAAACAAAAGAGAGACACTTTGTGTGATACTGTCCACAAAGTGACTTAGATTTGGGTGGGGTTGAATCATAAATCTCGCAAATTATCCATGTATAATTCCCCTAATGTATCAACATAATTATAATGTGTTTGGTCAGATTTCCGTACATCAGTTTTTGTTTTCACCTAAAAATTTGTCCATTTGATACAAAAGAGAGACATATTAAGTGATACCAGCCACACCGTGCCTCAGATTGAGGCAGTTTTGACTCTTACACATCAAAATTTACCCATGGATCTTTCTCCTAATGTATAAATACAATTATAAAGTTTTTGTTTGGATTTTGGTACGTTAGTTATTGTTTTCACTTAAATTTTTCCCATTTTAAACAAAAGAGAGACACTTTGAGTGATACCGGCCACACTGTGCTTTGGATTGAGGCAGAGTTGACTTTTACACATAAAAATGATCCATGGATTGTTCCCCTAAAGTATCAACACAATAGGAATGCGTTTGGTCTGATTTCCATATTTTAGTTGTTGTTTTCACTTAAAATTTTGTCCATTTTAAACAAAAGAGAGAAACTTTGAGTTATACCGGACACACTGTGCCTCTAATTGAGGAGGGGTTGACTCGTACATGTCAAGAATGAAACATGGATATTTCTCCTAATTTAACAACATAATCCTAATGAATTTTGTTGGATTTCCGTACGTCAGTTTTGGGTTTCACTTAAAATTCATTCCATTTTAAACAAAAGAGAGACACTTTGAGTTATATCGGCCACTCCATGCCTCTAATTGAGGTTAGGTTGACTATTACACGTCGAAAATGATCCATGGATCGTTATCCTAAAGTATCAACATAATCTTAATGAGTTTGGTCAGATTTCCATATGTCAGTTGTGGGTTTCACTTGAAAATATGTCCATTTTAAACAAAAGAGAGACACTTTGAGTGATACCTGCCACACCGTGCCGCATATTGAGGTGAGTTTGACTCTTAAATATCTAAAAGGACTGTTGTATCGTTATCCTAAGGTATCAACATAATATGAATGCGTTTTGTCAGATTTCTGTATGTCAGTTGTTGTTTTCACTTAAAATTCTGTCCATTTTAAACAAAAGAGACACACATTGAGTGATACCAGCCACACTGTGCCTCAGATTGAGGAAAGGTTGACTCGTACATGTCAAAAATGACCCATGGATAGTTTCCCTAAGTTTCATCACAATATAAAATCCTTTGGTCAGATTTTCATGTGTTAGTTGTTGTTTTCACTTAAAATTTTGTCAATTTTAAACAAAAAAGAAACACTTTGAGTGATACAGGCCACACCATGCCACGAATTGAGATAGGGTTGACTCATAAACATCAGAAATGCCCCATTGATCATTCTTCTAAAGTATCAACACAATCTGAATGTGTTTGGTATGATATGATGGTATTTTGGGGATTTTACTGGTTTTTATATCCATAGCCCAAAGAAATGTGGTTCACCATTCATGCATGATGTTAGTGAATTTCATCTATTTAAATGGGAAAATATCTCATTGGAGAAAAGATTTTCTATTTAAAAACAATTAAAATTTTCCTACGAACATTTACATATAACAATGTTTCATCTTTTGATCCCCTAAACCCCTCTAAAAAATGTCCGCCAATTGTACACGTCCACAAGTCATATGTTCATGATAATTTTGTAAAATATTCCATTAGGTATTCGGCCCAATCGTTTCTGAACAAATCAATTTCATCTTCTGAGTATGAGGCTTTTTGAAAGTCATATTAGTACCAAAAAATATATAAATAAATAAATAATAAACAATTTAAATTAAATATTAGTTGTTTTTGAAATACCTCTTTAGGGATTCTAGTTTGTTGAAGAAGAATGATCTCTTTCATAAATTTACAAACATAATAACCACAGTCATTATCGTTTGTTTGTTTTGGTCACTGCAAAAAATTTGATCATTAGGAGAATAAGTAACTTGTGTTGATATGTGATTGGATAGTGAAATATTATTTTATATACCCTGATATTTGTCTAGAGGTAGTACTTGATCACGTCCTTATGCTTAGTCCTTGTCCTCATTCCTTTTTTAGATGATAATGATACACTTCCCTATCATAACAGAATCCTCAATAAAAGATAATATAAATTATACTACATTATTTTTAGACCTAAAACATAGGATTTAGTGTCTTAAAAATTCACAAACTTCATCATGTGTGGTCATTTTGTTGGATATCCTTGCATTGAATCCAAAGAATAAGTATTTGGAGTATCCAAGTTCACCTCAATTAGCAGGCAATATTTCCTAAAAACACGGTTGGGAAAAATCCCTCAAGGTAACATTGTAGTATTTTTTGGGTAGATTGTGTTTTTTGACAATGCAGGTTTCCATAGAGAATTGTCGAGTTCCCGAGAATTTGTTGACAATCCTTGTTGACAAAGAATGATGAAAAATGAAAGGACGATCTAGAGGTGGTACAAAAGAGCAGTACAAGGTGGTGTCGTTTCGCAGTGTTTGCCAAATTTTTGGGGTCCAAAATTTGGAAGTTTGGAAAGTGAATATCCATGAAGATCATATTTTTATATGGAAAAGGAATTAATTTCGCGAAGAGAGGATGCATGGAATGGATTTCGCGAAGACCAGAAGAATGGAGGCAGCGATTCTTAGCGATTATGACAAGCTTCGCGAACGGCTGAGGATGAAGCACATCGCGGCGGTGAAGGGATTTGCAAGAAAGATTCACGGCGATGAAGGGAATTACGAGGGAGCTTCGCGGAGAAGGCGCGAAGGAATTGACGGGATGCTCCATGATTACGAGGAGCTCCATGAATGGAAAATTTCCATCGAGCTTCGCGATTTGGATAGAATTCCGGCGGAAACTTCGGAGCTTCGCGATTTGAGATGACGTGGCGTTGACTTCGCGCGGAAAGTTCGAGGGTCGGTGGAATCGCCTATAAATAGAGGTCAACCCCCTCGAGAGAAGTAGAGAGAATTTTTAGAGAAAATATTTTTCTCTCGTATTGCGAAGGTGGTTTGCGGAGCCAGTGTGCTTCGCAAAAGAGGAGCTTTGCAGTGGCTATTGTATCTCCGCGAAAGTTGTGAGCTCCGCGCTGGCTCAGTGAGCTTTGCGAGGGAAGTTTCTCTGCAACGGCTTGAGCTTCGTGGGAGTGCTTTGCGAGAGTGCTTCGTGAGAGAGCTTCACGAAAAGGCATGATCATCTTGAAGGCTTGTTTGAGCTTCATGAAATTGGAAGCCTCGAAAAGTAGGGTACATTGTGAAGGTACTTTCCAAAGGTATTTTCCCAGTAGTCAGAGGCAAAGTGGTATTTATCTGTGGATGAAAGTTGGACTTCAACAGAGCATTTATCAACATTTGAAGATGCATTATTTCATGAAAATGAAGAGACCTACATGTCTATAAACTGTTAGTGGATCCCTTCCAAGTGCAGTGAGCATAGGAAGATGAAGAAGGTGATCCTCTCCACCGGCAGTGATCCAGAGAGAGAGAAATAGGGAGTGACCCTTGGGAAAGCAGTGAGATGACCCTAAAACATGCAAAGGCAGTGAGGCTAGGACAGAGTGACTGTACCCGAACATTGTAATCCACATCTAGTGAAGTATAGTAGAATTTGGTACGACCGACCACCTGTTGGCGTATGCTCCTTGGACATAGCCCTTAGCGGTGAACCAAGTAAAATTGCGGTGTCCTGTGCTTTCCTTACATTCTTTTTATATTATGCAACAGGAATGAGAGAGAAGAGTGTTTTTCTTAACAGCGAAATAAGATCAGAACTGGCATTCATTTTAAATTAGTCATACCCTGATTCACCCCCCCCCCCTCTCAAGGTATTCAGCCTTGTGGACCTAACAAACAAAAAAAGGAATAATTAATAAAAGAAGTGAAAATATAATTGATAACTTTAATCATAAAGATTTTCCCCCGCATGTTTGGTATTAGGATGATTCTATCATCTTTAATCTTTATTTCAAATATTTTTAGCAAGATGTTAACTATTACATTATTTTTTATGGCTCTAATTTTGTTAGTTGTGTGGATATGGTATGAGGACTTACGAGTCTGAATTTTGGATCATGTAAAAATTATTTCAACTATTTTTCATATACACATCTATCAATAATATTAAATGCATTTAGTCATAATTTTCACATTATATAAGCTTTTAGAAAATCAATTCATGAAAACATAGCTCATATATAAATTGAAAAGTGTGATTCCTAGCCAACTATATTCACAGATCTCATTTACATTTTCCAATGAAAAAAATCTTCAATTCATTCTCTGTATATATTCTTTTCAAAAACCAATATATGACTACTACCACCTCTTAGATTCGTATCCAGATGAGTCTTCAATGCTAGTAAATGTGGATAGAGAACATATGGCGTTATTGTGCTTTTAGTAGCTCTTTGGGATCGGTTGGTCGATCCTTTAGATGATTGTTATCCAACATTTCTTTTCACCCCTTCCCTTTCTCCATCTATAATAAGTCTCATTAGTTCATACCCTTTTTTTATTAATTTTTAAAGGATTACCTTGTAAAAATTGAAATAAATACCGCTTTGTCCACAAGTACTATTACAAGTTGTGACGACCATGAAATGAATGTCCCAATAGCCTTTTTGACAGTATCAATATCATCGTGATCAAGTGGAAAAGGTAGATCTGCATTTTGATCATGATCAACAGTAATCATCACTTTCGGATGATCTTTTGGAAGTGGTCTATTATGTAGCTTATCCTTTGGGATGTTGAACACCATTGCACTTGATACAAGGTGATAGGTGCATGTTGACAGATATAAATCACAATCATCATCACCCTGTAGAAGATCAGTAAAAGAAAGGTATTAGTGTTTTTCTGATTCACATTTTAGGGGAACAATTATTAGAATATTTGTTACCACATCTAAGAAAACTCTTTTAGGGGAATGGCTCGACTCAAAGCTGGTGGGGGGTGGGGTGGGATCTTCATGTGCTAGTTGTTCCTAAGTTATGTCTTCTCCATGCTTCCCACCCATAAAAGTTACTAGAAACTCTCCCTACCATTGAAATCATAATTCAAGAGTTTCTAGTATATTGTTCATTTGTTACATTTTTCATCTCTATCATTCATTTGTTATTTTTCTGAAAATATACTCGAGGTTTCACTACAAACCCCGCACCTCTGACTCTACTGTAATGTTCTGGCAGCTTCAAATCCATCGATAATAGGTATGCATCTGCTACAGGAGTAGCTGATTCCTATGAATGTCAGAAATAGGAAAATAACTAATTATTTTTATGTAATAGTAGTTTAAAAAAAATATTTTTATCATGTCATACTTACTTATATTTCCCTAACTTTTTGTTTGTTTTCATCTACTAGCTTTCCTTCCTTATTCACACATGCCTCCTTCCATTACACATGACATGGGATGTAACTGTCTTTGGTTTTAGACTCATAAATATACATATAAATATAGAAAGATAATTATGATGTTGTTTCTTGGAACCTAAAAAAATTTCTATAAATTTAAAATACATACCATTTTCTTTTCTAGTGAAGCATACCCCATCCTTGCTTTATAATAGGGGTATGTTGGGTTTGATGCATGTTCCTTATTTTCAGTACATAATTATTGTTTCATAAATAAAATATTGAAAATCAATGTGATGAATACATGTGTCCTCAAACAATTTATTATCAGCCACAATGTACCTGAAACATCTCATCCCCACGGTGTCCAATAAATGCATCCCAATCTTCTTGGGATATCATGTGACTGTAAACAAGGGGTGGGTGTGGGTTTATTTTACCTTTGGAGTCTTTCAGGTGACATTTTGTTTAAATAGTGCAAAAACTCGATGAATCATTCCTGCAAGCTTGAGTATAAAATTCTTGTGTGAATCATCTAATATAAATGTACTATACAAGAGATTTATAAGAGTAGGACACTGTTTCATTATTTTATTTTCTAGTAAATTGAAGAAATAATATCACAATATTACCATAATTTCTTCCTAGATAACTGCCTTCATCCCGTACACAACATAGTGCCATGAATCTATGTCAATCGGCACACGTTTCCAAGTGAAAATTCTAATGTAACTAATAAACATAGCCTTGTGGGGATTCACATGTTTTCCTCTTGCATTCCATCCCACATCAAATTCGATGCCTTTGCTTCTCACCTTAAGAACTGTTGCTGACACCGTCAAACTACAAGGCACCTGTGTTTTCTGTGAAATCAATCCTTCATCCCCGACCATTTCATTGATATTAACATCATCAATATGTTCATATAGAATGGTAGTAATGGCATGTGATGATGGATTTTGGACCTCAACACTAGGATCATCAATGGGATCAGAAACTTGTTGTAGCTTTGCACTGTGAGCTGCAGCTACATCAGCAGCTTGAGAGACTTGTTCAACCTCGAGGATAGGAGACCCAGAATGTGCAGAAGTCATTATCTGAAAAAGTGGTTGAACAATTAATTTTTATTACATAAATTTAGTAATGATAATATAATAACATGAGATAACAAGATCTATATTTCAAAAAAAATATATAACATGTTTATTGAAATCTTTCTTTTTTTCAAAGTCTGAAGGGATATGAAACCTCTATCAATTATCCAAATCCCTTCATTGTGGTCTCCTATAACATAAAAAATATCATTTACATTTGGACCACTGCGAAATGATTGTGAAGAACCACTGAAAGGATCGTCCTCGACTGAATTTTCATCGTACCCTTCAGTAGTTTTGGATGATAACAGAACAATCAACCACTTTCGGTTTGAGGGATCTGGAACATAAAATACTTGTACCTATTGTCATTCCATTATAAACTATTTGTCTTTGTACCCTTCTTTACTAAAATCAACTTTCACCAATCCCAATTCATCAATTTTAATACCACTATTGTTATCAACCCATTTGCATTGAAAAATCGGCAATTGGAATGTCGTATAATCCAACTCCCATATTTGTTTGAAAATTCCAAAGTATGACATATTTGTAGAAATTGGATTTCATTCCTTACTACCAGAAACATGCATTGCTTTAGCCACAAGTGTAACTCCACTATTTTTCGTGGTACTGTCTTCATCATGTTCATTTGTATATAATGTATTACCATTAATTACATAACCAGTGTAAGATAATACCAACACACTTGGTCCTGTGGCTAGCTATCGAATTCATTATGAAATTGAATTCATATTTTCATCTTACTCCTTATAAATATGGTCCTGAAACCATCATATAGACTAGTGATTATGTGTATTTGATATCCATTTTTCATCCCTTGATGGATTCAACTGCCTAAGATTTTCTTTTTGGGTTTCAATATATAGATCAACCTCCCAACTATTATGAAAAACATAAAGGTGGGCCTGCTCCCAATCTGTAATATTGATTGTCACAACATCTCTTCTAGAAATTACCTCACCCTCAAGGCATCCAGTGTGACGAGATTTTGGGAGTGTAATTCTTTCCACATCAGATAGGTATTTGGTACAGAATTCAATGGAATCCTCAACAATATAAAGCTTTACTATACAACCCTCTGAACGACTTTGATTTTTGACATAACCTTTCAAAACCTCCATATACCATTCAACGGGTTGCATCCATCTATAGTTCATAGGACCAAAAAGTCAAATCTCTCTCACCAAGTGAATAATCAAATGAACCATCATATCAAAGAATGATGGCGTGATGAATATTTCTAATTCACATAATATGATGACAATTTCTCTTTCCATAGATGGTAATTTCACTGGGTTGAAAACGTTGCTACATATTTCTTTGAAAAAGAAAAAATGTTTGGTTAACGTATGAAAAACATTTTTGGGAAAAATTCAACGTAAAGCTATAGGAATTAAATCATGCATCTAAACACGGCAGTTATGTGATTTATAAACTTTTAACTTCAAATAATTCATTAAAACAATGTACTTGATATTTGATGAATAACCCTCTGGAACCTTTAAATCATTGCAGAAGTTGCAAAAATGATATCTCTCATCCCTAGAAAGAGCATAAGTAGCTGTAGGAAGAAACATTCTATTTTCACCCTTCACAGGAGCCAACTCTTCTTGTATTCCCATGTCAACCATATCCATCCTTGCCTTAATTCCATCCTTTGTTTTTTCAGGGGAATTTCGGAACGTTCTGATAACACCGTCACATACATTTTTTTACATGCATCACATCCAGAAAATGTCTTATGTAAAAACAATTCCAGTATGGTAATTCAAAAAAAATTGATCTCTTTTTCCAACTGATTTTCGTATGGTTTTTCAAAAATATTTTACTAAAAATAGTGTTCATATCTTTTAATTTCTCAAACATTTGGTCACCTATTAGTGGAGACAGTGATTTGAATTATTATGAGCATCCATTGAATGATTTCATCTTAGATTGGTACTTATGCCAGTGAGGTATAAATCTATGATGTCCTAAAAACACATATTTCGTCGAATATTTCAACCTAATTGATTCTGTATCTTCTTCGTACATGGGACACCCTTGAGTTCCTTTAATTCTATAGCCTGAATAATTTCTATAAGTAGGGAAACCATTTATCGTCACATACAACATTTCTCTCAATGTGCATTATTCACTTTTATAAGAATCATACAACCTAACACCTGAATCCCACAATAACTTTAAATTCTCAATCAAATGAGACAAATAAACATAAATATCATTACCTGGTTGTTTTGGTCCTGATATAATCATAGATAACATGATGAATTTTTTCTATATACATAATCAAGGTGGAATGTTATAATTTACCAACATAGCAGGCCATGTATTGTGTGTGCAGGTTTGAAAACCAAAAGGATTCACTCTATCTATAGATAACGCAAGATGAAGGTTTATCGGATCTTTTCCAAATTTAGGATTTTCATGATCAATTATCTTCTATTGAGGAGAGTCGGCAAAGTGACATAATTTCCTATCTTTAACTGTTTTATCTACAAGACATGATAATTTTCTTGCTGTTTCATCGCATCTATATAGACGCGTAAACCATGGAATGATTAGAATGTACCACACAAGTTCCATATGACTAGATTCATAATTCTTGTATCAAGAGTCACCACACCATGTGGATTATGTAAGTGATTTTTTCTCCTTGAGAAACAGTATAAAGTCTTTTAGGAAGGCTTGTATTCTTTCAGAAATCATACCCATCGAGCATAACATTCGTTTAGCTTCATATGTCTGGCATGGGAGATAATTATATTTCAGGAGCATGTCATTCAAGAGAGAAAATAGTTCCGTAAAACTGACATCACTCCATCCATTGCATGAATTCAATTTATACAACTTCAGTAAAGATTACAATGCTTTATATTTTGTGCAACAAGCAAATAATGGCGTCTTTGCACAACACTTTAAATTCTCAAACAATTTTGGGCAATCGTGGAGTTCATCTTCAACTGTCCTTGTCATATCTTAAATACGATCTTCATCATCATTTTAATTTGTAATCACATACTCCATATGTTATTATTCATTATTCATATTTGAATTCATATCTGATGATCCATACAATGCAGTTTTATTCCAGCCTGTAGCTACATTCGCTTTTCCTCCATGTTTATTCCAATATTTATAACTCCGATCTATTCCATGACATATCAAATGTTCTTCCAACTCCTCTGGAGTAATTATTCTAGAATAAGAACAATGTAAACATGGACAAAGGATTTTAGAAGGATCCTTTGTGTGGTCTTTTACAAAATTGATAAACTCTTTCACTCCGTTCTCAAATTCTATTGTTAAACGATTAACATCCATACAATATTTATTCATCTCCACCCTTTTTGAATCTCAGATATTTGTATTTATGATTCAAATACACAAAAAAACTTCCAAATATAGTAAAATAGAACCACTTCCTTATAAAAATATAGATTAATAGATTCTAACCATTTCCAAAAAATATTTGAAAATCAAAAGAACCAGGATAGACCCCCCATCAAAATCAACACACTTTCCAACCCACTTACTAATAGTTCTAGCACCCACCACCCTTGTAGAAAAAAATTAAACATTATTTTGACCACCGCTACCATCCACCTCATTCATTCAAAAATAATCACACGAAACATCCCAAAACATGTGACCAAACTCATAGAAAATGAAAACAAGGATACAGTTTTGATGAGAAAAAAAGTATAGTGGATACATTTCAAAACACAAAGGGGTTTGCGTGGGAAATAAATAACATAGGTTTATCCAAAATTACTATGGAATATCATAGTTTTTGTTACCCAAGTTAACATAAGATATAGAAAATTAAGGTTAGCAAACATAAATTCTATCATGAACATCTAAATAATATGCAATAAGTCTTCCTCACTAACATTGGGCTCTACCAATTCCTACCATATACCTAGAAAATAATTGAAAAAATTATGAAAAATAGTTTCTTGTACCTATTTCAAATATTAATACAATAAAAGTATAACAATCATAGATCGTACCAGCAAACACTCCTGGAGCCTCCTGGCAAAAAGACTCTATTGACTACAACTATCTGAGATTCTAACCATTAACTTCCCAATATAGGAGTAGACTACATAGGGGAAGTATAAGTAGAATCAAACCAAAGTTCCATCCACCTCATGATTCTCCCAGATCTCCTCCATCACTTTTGTGCTGTATAGACCTCCTTTATCCAGTTCCTTCCTCCGCCTATGCTATTCGTCGACTGCCTCTCTGACTGTAACATGAATGTTAAGAAAATGTAATGTGATATGTCCATACCCTTAACAATCATATTAAATTACATGGTTTAATGGGATATCCTTGAGGTACCTATGAATGATACTTCCTCTTGATATGAGACTTGTATCAAACACCAACTATGGGTGGGTGCTGCTAACCCTACATCCCTGAAGATCACTACCTTAAATGATTATGATATCAACTCAAACCATAGGTATAATCATAGAAAACTAATATAACCATCCAATTATTAGTATTACATGTTGAATTCCCCTAAACCTCTATAGGTTGGTCTATGAATTGATCAAGAAAAAGTAATGGATTTAATAAAAAGAGCTGAAATACAATCCAACCAAGTGAAAGACATTTACAATCTCCTAAGAATCGATTCATCCCCCATCACGTAATAGGGTTCTCCAAAGTGTGGGTTTACTTAACCAAAATCACTTGGCCTAACACACCAAGGGTATTTCTTTACTAGAGTATTCTCCATTCAAAATAACAATCTTGATACCCATAATTGGTATCAGGGAAGAATCACTATTTACCCTATAAAGTGCATGGTGTATCCCCATTTTCAAGAAAAAACCATCTAGACTAGAACCCAGGAACAACTGGTCATAGAGGATCACTAATTTGAAACCACCATTAAATTATCCTTGACATAAAAGAAAGATTAGTGGAATTTACTATTGATCTAAGTCAAGAAACATCCCATAATCCTAAAAAGAATTAACCACCAAAATACAACTGCTCACATGTTCATACCACTATCTAAACCCAAAGTCCTTTTCCAAAGAATATCATTCACCTTTCCATGGATGCGCTACTATGATCTCCTCATCTTCTGTGGACCTAGTGCATGAAGATTGGAGGACACTCCATGAATCATGGTTTAATAATAAATGATCCTAAATAGCTTATAGGCTCCACTATGAACCGTCTCAAGGAGAGATTCAATTTAGAACATTATAACTTCAAAAATACACTCATCATATATGGTATATGGGTTGATGCATAAACCATATCCCTACCAAGAGTTAACCATAAGTCTCCCTTGTGAAGCAATCCAGAATTCCTCGACATTCATAGGGAAGAAAAATATTCTTCTTGCACCCATCACATTAAACCATGCTCACCAACTAAGGGAAATATATCTTTACATCCACAGGGTTGGATACAATTTCTCTATTTGAGGGGTCCTAATCACTATCATAAATAGAACCTTCCCCATAAACATAATCACCAGCACATCTTGACACCCACAAAGTGTAACCAATTAATAATGAGGTGGGTACTATCAAAACTCTTCTTTTTCATGAAGGGTTTTACAAAAAGTCCACTTTCCCCAATATAGATAAACACACTCCACCATAAGGATGAGGAAAAAACACTCAACATTAATAGAATATTCATTTATAACAAGGTCTAACTTGATATTGCATGATAATATCATACCCTCGTACATATGACACTTTGTGAAAAATAAATTTTAGTTCCAAACATCATAAGGACCCATGGGGAATCATAAAAAAGTCACAATTTAGTTCAAATCATATTCTAACCAAGTATAAGAATACACTACATGTGTTATTTCATGAAATATATTGTTAGAACTCTATGTTAGTTAGAATCTAATCCAAGGGTGGTGGTCATGGGGAAGAATCCAAACATCACCCTATGGAAAACTACTCTCACAAAACTAATCCACCAAAAATAAACCTAAAAGGGGAAGTGAGAAACTTACCTAGAGTAGATTTCACCCACGATGGAGGGAGAGAAGAAGAATCGAGCGGTCAAGGAGCCTTCTGTGCTACGTCGAGAGGGGAAGGTGTGGCTGCCAGTGGGGGAGTTACACGGGAGGAGCCACCAACCATTGAGAAATGGAGGAGTAGGGTTCATGGGGAGTAGGGTCCAACGGAGAGGAGAATAAGTTGGATTTGCGGGGAGGAGGATCCGAAGAAGGGGTTTTAGGGGGAGGATAAGGATTAGGGCTAGTGGTGGAGGTCCTTCATAGAGAATATCAAAGGGGAGGGGAGTTTTTGTTGTGGTATAGTACTGCGAGAGCTTGAGGGTGTGATAAACAGAAGATATTGTGCACCCTATTTTATAAAATGTAGGACTATGGTTTTATCAGTGCTAAAAAGCGCTGATAAAGGCTTCCTTTATCTGGGATAAAATTTTATCACTTATAAAGCATACCATTTATAAGTTCTAAAATTTCAGCGCTGATAAAGCATCCCTTTATCAGCGCTAAAATTTTAGCGCGTATAAAGGATTCCTTTATCAGCACTTTTTTTAGCAATGATAAAAGGTGGTGTTTCCCTTGCCCGTTTTTGTAGTAGTGGATGGAGAAATATCGTCACATGTTTCCAACTTATTATTTAAAACGAAATTTCTAGGTTGAAATTTTATAGGGAGGAAATATAGAGACCCAAGATTTTATCAATGAAAATTTATCTTCTTATAAATATTCTATACCGTATAAAGCCCAAACATCACATAGAAATCCCAATAAGAACATTATTCTCATAAATTAATCAAGATAATTTAGTTGGAAAAACCATTAAAAATGCAAAATATTACATCAGGATAATAAATAGAAAATAAGATGATACCAATAGGAAAATTTGGATATGCTCGATCCACTAGAATTATCGCACTGACGAAAAATGATGTAGAAATAAAACATAATGTTAGTAATAAGATATTAATTTATAATATGAAATTATATATCACCATAGGAGAAAATAAAAGTGATCTATGAATAGAATAAGAGGTATTTATAGGATGTAGTAAACCATTATTACCATTAGAAATCTGACCATTAGAATAGTGACATGACCATTTGAATATTAATGTGAATGGTAATAATAGTAATGTCTCCATTTGAATAGTAACATTGCATTTTAAATTATAAATATAATTTAGGCATATATAAATAATAATATGACATATTTATATCATGTAATAAGTAAAAAATGTTTTGAAAATGATAAATTATGTTTTGTTATTTTTATAAAACATAATGGTTTATTTTCATTTTTATAATTAATATAATGAGTTAAAATAAAATTTCATATTATAAAATATATATATATTATTTTATTATAATTTTAATATAAATTTAGGGGACATTAAATAAATTTTTATAGTTTCATAAAATCAGTTACAATATTAAGATCAATATTTTTTGAATAAATGATGATTATATGTGAAAATTAAATTTCCCATATTTATAATTTTTTCATAAAACTGAGTTGGATTAAAATATACATATGAAAAAATTTTAGGTTTAATTTTTGGGATTTTTCTAAAATAGTTTAATTTTTAGCGAATTGTTAAATATGGTATTTTATGGTATTGAATATTATATGTAAATAAATGAATTTTAGTGTCATGGTTGTGACATGAATGATGTAAGTGCAAATTATCTCGAACTAAAATTCTCTAGTTACTATATTTAGTTATGGGAATAAACAATATTGATATTATTAATCCAAAATATTAAACAAATGAATAAAATAATCAAAACACCCCTATCAGTCCCTTATAAATATCTCCCCTCACCACCCCTTCTCCTCACTCATTCTAATATTTATATCTTTTCTAGATTTTACCCAATTACTTTATCAATACTCTTCCACACATATTTTTTACTTGTCTCACCAAAATACCACTTCCATGTTCTGTAAGGAGGTTCTCAATGATATGATATTGAAGAGGTTAAATCAAACAGTATCTTCTTGTTTCATTTCTTTTCTTATCATCTCATCTCCTCCTCTATAAAAGGTGACATGATAAGTACAATATCATATATAAAATATAATGTTATTGTGTTAATAGAATATCCATGATCAATTATATTTTGACATCTTTTTATTCTAAAAATGAATACATGATACATGATACATCAATTCACCGCCTTCGTGGATGATTTTTTCTTCATTTTACATTACTCTCATAAAGCCTAGTTAAAGAACCATTATAATTGTTAAAATATGTTGTAAAACGTATATTATAACTTTTTTTCTGATATGGAACTAATATATATACATATATAATATTAAATAATAAAATAAAATGTGTTTGTGATGATAGGAAAACCTACCCAAATTATCTAAACATTTATCATTATCATTTTATCAAATGAATCATCCTCATGTAAAAAACTAAAATTAATATATGGGATCATTTAAATTTATGGAAGTCAATTATTACTATATAATCTCACTTATTTATTACTATTTCAATTTTATAATAATTTCAATAATTATACATAAGTTCACTGACTATGAAATCATGGAATGAACGCTCCTAAAACAAAAAAATTTAAACATTATAACCCATCCTAATGAAAATAAATAAACTTAATAAAATTGTAATAAAAAATATGTTGAATATGTTATAAATTTATTAATTAATTCACCTAATTTTAATATCTATGAAATTTTGTTCAAGTGAAGAAAACATTAATACATTTGGTAAGGGATAACTCTGAAACTCCATTTTTTCTTTCAAGTTCAGCTTTCTATCTCTTCAACCCAATGTATTTATTCATTATTCCTATATAGGTCTTATAAAATATATATATATGATAAAAAATTATCTATAAATATTAATTAATTATTTTTATGAGTAAATTTGGGTTTTAAGATGTTCCTTTATCAATTCCTCTCAATTAGCAAAACCAATTAAAGGGAATTTCTCGGTTTCTTACCTATTTTAGAGTACATTGCATAAAATATTTTAAGACAATTTTTTTATAAAATCTCCAATTTTACCATGAAAAAATATATCAGTTTATTAATTTTTTTATAAAACAAATTATTCATTTTTCCTAATTAAATACCCTTCAATATTTTCCCATAAACCACACTAAAGTTTCCTATTTATAAAGTTTCTTAAATACTATTTTACATGTTTTCACTTGAGATGAAAATAATTTATCATGATATATTACTATTTTACCTTATGAATTTGAAAGTATTATATAAAACATTTCATTCATGGACACAATTATGATACACCAATTGTTTATCCCTAATGATATTATTACTATACCAATTTATTTCCATGGGTAACCTTTATGTTTAATTCCTATATTTGATTATTTATATGGAAAACCTATGCAGGAACATGTTATGATGGGTGTGACCAAATATCAATTCAATGAATTGGGAAATGTTTTAGTCTCATTATACATTATGTATAGGACTATGGAGTAAACCTAATCCATTATGAGACCTTTTTGACCAAGTGATATAGTCTTGGATGATATCCCTGACTCTTGTTTATGTCCTGTTATATGTTGGTGAAACATACTATGTTTCTGTGATCAAATTATTCCATGTTCTATACTCTCTTATTTTTTATTATTATTCATGTCCCATACCTTTTATATTATCATGTTATGCCTTCTAAATCATGTGTTATATTTTATTCCTAGGTTTCTTCCCTTACTAGGATTCTTAGATCATCCCTTTTGTCTATGTATTTCGCTTTCTATCCTTTTCTAATATAATATCTCATTGTATGTTTGGATCTCATTATGTTATATTAATATAAATATGTTTAATTTTGTTTAGATATTTTCATTTTTATATACCTGATCTTGAAAATACACTAGACTTTACCATCCTTGGTTTTTATTTGATGGTTAATTTTTCTTAAACTCATGTTATGATATTTCTAAAATTATAGGGTCACATTACAAGGACTCGTGTATACCTCACAATATGAATTATTCTACCAACTATAAGTAAGGGAATATGTTATACAATGAGGAGGTAATTCCATCTGTGCCTATAATCATAAATAATATAAATAGTAGGACAATAATTAATAAATAAAACAGTAGTAAAGAGTCATAGTGGTAATAAACTATACCAATAACATCACAAAAAATTCCCACTAATTCTTTGAATCACCTCTATCCCCCACTAGCTCAATGTTCTCTGCATCCTGATATAGGGACCTTTCATTTTGATAGATCTTTATCATCAACTTTTAAACATGCACTAAGATTCCCATATAGGGTGTGAGTAATAAATCCTCTAGGACCCCACAAACACATCCATAACATATGTTTAATGGATATACAATAGAGTATTCATAGAAAACATTTAAATAAAAAAGAACTAATTTTTCCTCATCAGGTCACTATGAACTATCCAAGCTTTCAGGAACCACGGCTATAAATTCTTCGACTCCATTTCCAAATGATGAGTTATCTCATGAAATTTGTATATATCAATGTATAACTGATACCTTCTCACTCAAGACACAATCACACATAAAGTCCCATAAAAATTCCCAGACCCCACCCTTTAACTCTGGTGAGGTCACACATCATCATCCTAGTGCCTAAGCCTCTTACTCCAGGGGAACTAACAACTCATGACCATATACCAACACATCACAAGACATCATCTTCTCTCTAAGGATACAACCACATAATCTCTCCATGATACTCCACCCTTAAAATAAGATATTTTCACAACCTCATCAGTTATAAAAAATATAATATCTGGCCAAAACAGCTAATAATAATGAAATCCCTTATGATTAACCATTGGTCTTAATAGGACATCACTAACTCTAGGAAGTCACAAGGATAGCACATTGGGGACCCTAAACTCCACCCCTCTAGGTCATATATAATAGACATTATTACCCACCCAAAACTTTTATAATAAAATGGAATCACCTCCCTTATACGTATTTCAAACCATAAGCTCACCCAAGCCTCAACCAATGCATGAAAAGACAACATTAGTCCTGAAAAATATGAAAGTATATCCATACCTAAAACTATTAAGTAGGGTGAATTATCATCAAAACCATGATATTTCACCTATAATGCCCACATTATGGGTTAATTCAAAAAATCCATACTCCCCCATCACTTTGATATGAATAGAATAACATTTTCAGGAAACTGACACACCCACATTCATGAAAGCCCATAGAACAAAATATAAATTCCATATCAATATAAGTATTACATAACTTAGTTTTAATGGCGCACACATAACAATATGTGCCCCTCTATTTCATACCAAAACATATAATCCTAAAAATCAACCATAAACCCATAAAAGATAAAAAAATAAAAATAATCTAGAGAAAGATACTTCTTGGTTATCCACTGGGTACTTAACTAGACCCTACTGGGTACCTGGTGCCCTAATCAGGAACTTGTTCCAACCTTATAATCCACCTTATGGGTATACAACCCCAACATGGATACATCCCAACCAACTAAGTACCTAGTGTTCCTTCATATTTTACATAGTTCCCCCTTGATACATGTCTATGTTGGATGCCTTGGTACCCCTCTCTAAAACGATCTTGAGAACCCAAAACAGTATAAACACACTAAAAATCATCTATGAAATATGAAATTAAATACTTATAATGTGACTTCAATTAATAACCCAATTTTTAGGATCCTTAAAATATCCCTCCCCCACTGATATTTTTCTTCTTGAGAGTCATCTCAAGTGCCCCTCAGTTAAAAAACCTACCATTGGGATCATACAACCAAATCCCTCTCCCATAAGTTTTTTTTCATATGTACATGCCATAAAATATTGGTATAAGATGAATTTACTTCCACCATAGAAGTTTATTCCTCTATTCCATAATACATACTTTGTTTTATTCAAATGATAAATTCTCCTATAGCTCAAATTCATCACTGTTAATCATGTGTGTTGGGTATTGTTTGAACTTTCTGAGCTATGGAATATAAAACACATCATGCTTACCTATTTTTCATTGTGGAAGAGAAAATTGGTAGGACCAGACCTAGATCAATTTTATAATTTCTAATGGAATGAAAAATATAGCTTTTTCTACCATTTATTCCTTAGATATTGACACCCCAACCAATGTGATACCTATAAGAGTACCCAATCACCCTGGATGAACTCCATTTTTCATCACCTATAATCATTATATGAGTGGCACATACTCTTAGAAAGTACCTACCGCATATTGATAAACTAAAAAAACTTTATGGTCTCACTCACTATGATCACTTTAACCACCACTCACTGACCTATTACTAACCATCATAATAGCAAGAGACATAAAATATAATATAATTCCTTAATGGGGGCCATCATGATTAAATACTAAAAGATAATATTATATGAAAACACAAAAAAGTTTAAATTCTCATACCATACACAAAAAAATAAAGAATACAGGTCTTCATTATATCCTTGGGTTTATGGACCATTCTATTAGACTGCCCCACTATCTACATGTCCAAACTTTCACACAAATTTCGTTGAGAGTCCCTATAATTATTCTAGAACATCTAAAATCTTGACATGAAACACACATATTGATGTGATACTATGATCATAGGCCTCACATATTCCTATATTTTCTCCCTCACATTTATTATTCCAAAATCATACAATGACCGAGTCTCCTAGATAAAAAAAATGTGTAACTTTAATCAACTAGTCAACTACCACACATATTTCATATGAATGCCTCAAGGTCTAGTGTAGTCCCATAATGAAGTCAATAGACCCTTTTTAACTCATTTATACTCGAACTAAAAGGGTTTAATGTTAACCACCAAGATTCTCATTCTCCACCTGGATCGTCTTATAGGATGGAATATGAGTGATAAGACATGTGATTTAATACCTCATATCGAGTCACTGTAAATGGTTCTTGATATCGTGGAACATCTTAGTTGTAATACCAAAAAAATTCCTTCTACTTTTCAAATTGATCATGTTTAAATATGGTTGTTTTATTATTATTTTATAATAAATTCACATAGAAATACCATCCCATTTCTTAGGAACACTACACATCATGAAATAATGTTCCTTATAACTACTAGGGATAGTAGATGGAGATAAATAGAAAAGAATAATTCACACAGTATTGTATACTCTATAAGACATAATTCCTCCATAATGATCACTCCTACCGTAAAGGATATGAAAATTGAAATATTATAAATATGATATACATTATCAAGTAATGTTTAAGAACCATTGTAAGTGAATTAGTGAATTAGTGAATTATTAGGGTTGATAATGGTGGAGAATATATAAGGTTTAGATGGAAATGGAACCCTTAGGATATGATTGTTACCTGGCCATTACCTTACCATTGGCATAATAGTATGACCATTGGTATAATAATATAATGATTTGGAATTGTAAAGTGGACAATAAAATATAAAAATAATATTTTTGAAATAATATAATGATTTATATAATAATATAATTATATTAAAGTGTTAGATAAAATAAAATAAATGTTTGATACATAGAAACCATATTAATATTTTTGAAAAAATATGATTTATCATAATTATAGATAAATTTAATATAAAATTTAAATGTTTTAATTAAAATTTCATTTTAATAAAATGGTTTCATGAAACACCACATCTCTTTATAAATATTACAATATTATTTTTTAAAACTATATGTAGTTTTTCTATATTTTATTAACTGGATCATTTCATAATAACTAATTTTTCAATAAATAAGTATTTTATTAAATTATTAAATATTCCATATTTAGAAAATTATTTTGAAAAAATGGATGTCATTTTTGTAATCATTATGTGAAAATTATCATATGGTGATTTTTCAATATCTTCAATATTTTTTTTTATTTTTAGGGAATAGTTTTATATAAAAAAATACACCATTTTACATTATAATTTATATATATTATTAATTTCATAAGGGGTGATGTATGAAAATATTAGGTAAGACTCACAAGAAAAAATTAATATATATAATCCCATTGACATCACAATTGGCTCTCGTAAAGAAAAAAAACTAATGAATAGTTCATTCAAAAACACCCCTCTCCACCTCTTATAAATATAACCCTTCACCACTCCTCTTTCCTTTACACTCTAACTACCTTACACTAGAAATTATTTTCCCAAATATATCGTCAACCATATTTCATGAATCTAAGGAGTTATATCCATACTAAAATACCAAACTATAGAGCCTTCGGGTGTATCTTATGAGTGAACCTTCAAAGGAAGTGGTAACATTATTATCCCAACTCTTTAAATTATTTTCTTCTTCTAAATCCTCTTGATTTTCTCCATCCATCATGGAATAATGAATTTAGTTTGAAAAATATATTTAACTATTATTATTTTCATTGAATATCTAATTTAAAACTATATATTGATTTATTCTAAAATAATGTTTTTGTTTATAATATTATCGGTACACCACCTTAATGAAAAACACATTTCACCTTTCATCACCACCATTCACGTATAGTTTTTTAAAAATATCCAATGAATAAATATAATATTTATAATAACATTAACATTTTCAAAATATCATTTGAGCATTATATCAAGAATATTATGAAAAAATGATCATGGTGGTTTGAACTATACAATATGAGTCAAACATAAAAATTTTAAAATTTGGACTTATATTAAGTCATATATTATACTATAATACTATTTTAAAAATTAAATGAAAAATACTAAATAACTACAAAATTATGATATTTTTAGATCACTTTTATAACATTATAAACCATAATCAACTCATCAATGATGTTTTTCATAAGGAGATCGAAAAACCTGAATAAGCCAATGTACCAAGAAATATGTAATAATTAATTATCATATAATATAAAAATGGACTTATAAAAATAAATTATCATGAATGATGAATTTAATAAAGTATTTAATAAATTTATTTTATTATTTAAGTGGTTATGTGCACTAACCAAACAAGCTATGGACAAAATGTAAGGTATTTTTGAAACTTCACCCATCATATTGGGGTTACACTTTACCTTTATTTTTTATCATTTCCCATTATCTTCATAAAACATATTTATTCTATATTACGTACATTTTTTTCTTACATATATACCTAGCCTAATTTTTCTTTCAGTATTAGGGATGACAGATTTTCTTTAAGTATCATTCTTAATTCCTTCTTTTATGTAAACTTGATAAAAGAAAATTAGTCTAATTATTTTCTCTTTTCCTGTACCACTTAATATAATATTTATTAACCAGATATTTTTTTCCTGATAAAAAGATAATTATTTCTTAGAAAACCATTTTGGTGATTTATAGTTTTAACGAAATACTATGATCATACCTTCATTAAAGTATCTTCATCATTTTCTTAACATCTTTTGTATGATGTTCGTCTACAAATATAATTATCTACATTTTTATGTCATCACATAAATTGAACCACATTTTCAGGACATCGATTATTATTTATTTTATTAAAATAAAATAATTATTTAATTTTTTCATTCATTGGAATATTCTGGATAATCTAGACAGTTATTCTACAAGATAAGATTATGCAACCCATTTAATTTTCTTGGGGTTTTCTTATGAAAATGGATTATTATTGATTTAATTGTGTGTCAGACATAGAAATTTACATATTATGAATATTTTTGTGAGACTATAATAATATATATTTATAATCCATTATTTAATTTCATCGTCTCCTGAGATACCATGCATGGTGTAGGGGAATCTAGCCTAGGAAAATATGTTTTTCCTCTTGGTGGAAATCCTTGAATTATGATTATGATGTCATAATTAATTTTGATCCCACATTTTCATGTTGACTCCACATTTTCTTGATGTTTCTACATTTTCATCTTTTTTCATTGTTGTTTCCACATTTTCATGTTATTTCATTTTTGTTTCCACTTTTTACATTTTTTTCTAGTTCATATTTCATAATGTCATGTTTAATGTTTTACTTTTATTCTTTTCTTACAGGGATTTGTAATTCATCATTTTAATCATTTATGTATTCATGGTATCTTTTTAATTATAATAATTTCAAATTTATCTATGAGTATATTATGGATACTAAAATAAAGATTTTAAAGATTTTGTATATGTTGATATATTTCATAAATAATCTCCAAATAAACTATACATATCAATATTCATGTTTTGTTTTCATATCTCTTATATTGAAAATCCTTTAATAATATATATAAGATACTTGGGTTACTATAGTTGGATTAACATCAAAGTCTAGTTATTTTTAGGGGTTTGGAAAAGAAAAAATTATTGAAATACCTTTGGATAAGTTTATATATAGAAAAATATCCTAATTGTTTTAAGGTAATGAGTATGTGGTCTCCAAGAAAAGACATACCTACATAGATACTAAAAATGGATGAAGGAATGAAAATAAATACAGCATTATGAAATAATCCTTGAAAAATAATGATTTTATATGAAATCGATCACCAATTTATGCACAAAAGGTTGGAATCACTGGAAACTTTATTTGAAACTCCCAAGAGATATGCTTTGGTTAATTAACATGTTCTTTTTAAATTATTATGAATGATTTGAATATATTTTTATGTTTGGTAACCTAATTGGAAATAAATCATGCATTTACAATATTAAGACCTATAATTTAAAATCTATGATATAGAATTAGTTTATCAGTTATCCTATACATGTTCATAATTTCAGTATTATATTCTTACTGACTCTAGTATTCTATAAAAAATAGAATTATATTAGATAATCGATTAAAATGGGAGGAATCATCAAAAGCAAAAAATATAATGGAAAATGTAACTATTTACCAAATGGGATTCTCAACCTTATGGGATCGAGAGTTGAGAACTTGAGGGTTGTACTTTCTAATTTTACATATGTTTCGAACAATAACATGAATCTTGTGGAACACCCCTTCATTAAGAAATAAAAGTTTATGGTCGATTCTTTTATATGAAAATGGCCACCATGTTTTAAAGAACCCTTTTATCCCATACATGTAGATTAATGGTTTAACTATATTAAGATGATAATCTATGTGACCTTGTTCTTATAGAAATAGAAATTAATATTTTCCATATATGTCTTAAAATAAAAAGTCTATCCATAGTAGACACTAATTAAGAATATCCAAAAAAAATTAAACAATGGAATGTGATGGATTAATTAAAATAATTTTTCACATTTATTGTCCTTTCACTAACACCCATAAAAGGAGTGTGAGATACTTGGACTTAATAAAAAATAGAATTAATAAATTAGTTATTATGAGAAAATCATCCTGATGAATGCATGTCAAGCCTTTGGATTTTTTTCCACACCAAAAGTAGAGTTGATCACTTAATCAATGGGACAATGTTGAGTCTGTGAAAACATTTATAATTTGATAAATTTAAATAAATTGGGAAATTAACCAATGTGATGATAAAGTATGAATAGAGATAAAAAAATATCAATTGTCTCATGAGACCATTTATTAGACAAAGATAATTATGTTTAAATATAGGGTATCATTGGATAATTTTCATGGAGGAAAGAAAATCATACTCTCCACTTGTTAAAAGTGTGGGAGGAATCGTCAAAAAAATCGTGTCTTAAGGGAATAAGAAGATGATTTAAGTGTGTAATAATGGTATATAAAGAAATTAAATACATAATGTAGAATAATAATACCATCAATAAGATATAATAAATGAATTTTCTTATCCACTCTTTATCATTTGTCCAATGTTTCAAGTGAAATGTCTAATACACTATTCAATCCACTTCCCTAATCCAAGGGCTATCGTAGATGTTCGTACGAAAAAACCTCTTTGTCAAAAATATAAATGATGGAAATATTTTATATCTAATGTATATTTGGATCCAAATAATGAATTAGTTATAGGTACACTGCTTATTTATTCAAGAATGTCGAACATTATATTTGATTCTTGTTCTACTAATTTTATCATATAAAATATTCTTAGTATAATTAAAATACCATATCAAATCATAGAGGTTGAGTTATCACTGAAAACAATATAGGGAAATTATTATAACTCATGAACACAACTCTAATCTAGCCATTATTTTTGGGATTAATCTCCTACAACACATTTCCATAATCCATTTAGGGATATTAAATGCTATACTGGGTATGTATTTACAGTCCTTATATATCCAACATAAAATTCTTGTATAGAAAAATCACTTTTTGTATTCCAAACCATCCTCCAATTAAATAAAATTGTAATTATGATGATGAATATCCTTTGGAGTATTCTTGTAAAACATGGATATTATTTTATTATGAGTAAGTAAATCTTACACAAATGCTTGAGACAAAGGAGAGTATCTCCATTAGATGAATTCCTATAGTGAGTAAAGATATTTATGTTTTATTTGATGAGTTTATTAGTGTTTCTCTTAATAGAGAAGTTGATTTCTTAATCAATCTTATTACCATATCCCTACAAATATTTAAGTCTCACTATAGATTTTCCATCATAGATGAAGTAGGATAGATGAAGAAATTTTATGATAATCTAGAAAAGGTTTTAATATTCCCATTTGCTTCACCATGGAGAGACATACTCTTGTTTACGAATAATTATTGGTCAATGAATCTCATTATTTATTACCATTAACTCAAAATATTCATGAAAATGAACATGTATTTTATTTCATGGATTGATGACTCATTTGTTCAACTATGTAGAGACCAGTAAAAATCTAAAACAGAACTATAGTTAGGATATCATCAATTAAAGGTAAAGAAGGATAATATTCTCAATAATTCCATTCAAACAAGGTATGAACAATAATATTTCATAGTTATTCCATTCAGAATAACTAATGATATGGAATTATGCATGGATTTGATGAATATTGTCATTAGAAAAAACATAAATAGTTTTATTATAGTCTTTGTACATGATATTTTTTTAATCCAAAATAAATGAGAAACATAAGGATCATTTGAAAATTATGTTGAATACTTTGATAAAAGAGAAGATATATAAAAAGTAGAGTAAATAAAATTTTTGTATAGGGAAATAACATTATTTTGGCATGTTATTACTAGTGAGGGAATATCTATGGATCCCTTAAATAAAATGGTTGTTGAAGAATGTATAAAATCAAATTTATTAACATAGATTTGTATTTTCCATGAATCTATTATAAATAATTAATGAGAAAATTCCAACAATTTTCAAACCCGCTAACCAATGTTGATGTCGATTGACTATGGTGACGTGTTCCTCGAATGGCTCACCGGTTTTGCGGGGTTTGGGATTTTCTTGATTGTAGGCGATTTTCATTTTTCAACTGTGTTGGAGGGTTTTGTTGGTTTCCCGATTCGTCGAGGAGGTTCTTCTGTGGTTCTGTTGGCTGATTTCTATGGTGGAATGCGACGTATTTTAGCCGGCGAGACAACGACACATGGGTTTTTGGTGTTGGTGGTGTTCAACGACGAAGAGGGCGACGAAGCGGACGATGACAATGACGGTTATGCATTGATGTGATAGTATTGATGGTTTCAAGATGATAGGTGGGATATGTGATGATGGAATTGACGGTTTCATATCATTAGGGTATCTCGAGCATCTCGCTTTTCCCATAGAAATTTGGATTCACGTTTTGATTTTTAATATTACAATTTTGAAATTTGAATGGGATTTTGGAATGGTGTAATTCTATATTGCTGTTTTTAGGGGGGTTTTGAATTTAGATATCAGTTTCTGTAAGGTAATCACTCACCCTTAAAGTGTCTTATTTTGAAAATGAAAAAAAAGTATTAGGTGGATTAATGAAAAGAGTGATTCAAGGAGTTAAATAAGAGTATTATCCCAAAAAAATTACTCACATTTCCCTTAAGTGGGGAGGTATTTTTCTTATATAATGTGATTCTTGAAATATTGTATTGGGTTTGTTTACTCATGTGAAATGGTTAATTGATATCCATTTGATCTCAATAATGGAAGATACATGAGAAAACATATCTGACGCATGATCTAGATTTAGATATAGTAACATTCACATTGAATATTTGGTAGCATTATATATATATATATATATATATATCTGTGTGTATGTGTGTGTGAGAGAGAGAGAATTATTTATGGCTAATAGGATCCTCAATTATATATTCATATTGAATTATAGAAACATGTGTCAACAATAGTGATAAGAGATGATCCTTGATTATGCCTACTTAGTCCATTACCACCTTGGGATAAAGAATAATGTTCTAGATACTTTATCTATAAAATATTATACAACCTTATCAATGACGAGGATTAAAATGGATCCAATATTTTTAAACATTCAAATTATGTACATGATAATCATAATGGAAAAAATCACAATATACCATGCTCAAATAATTACTCAAACTTTCATTCCCGATAAGATTAATAAAACTAAAAGGAATGTTTTGGTGATACAAAATAAAGGGGATTATATAAGAATGAGTAAATATTTAGTGTTCATCATTAATGAAGAAGGAGTTGTGTGATTTGGGGAAAAACTATACATACCCTCTAGATGAGATAAATAAGGGGATATTAACTAATTATTATATCCCAAAAGTTACAATCCATCCATGGATAAAAATGAATAAAGGGTTCTTAGAGATGAATTGTGGATAGAAAATATTAATGAAGAGATTGGATAACATAAAAAAATTTCCTAGTATGTGACTAAGTGAACATAGAAAGGAAAATCTTACCAGGATAATGAAAACATTACCCAACTCATCATTGAAATAGGATAACATATCCACATAATTTTTCATAGGTCTTCCAAAGTGAAGAAAAAAATAATAATTCCATATGGGATATAGTGGAATTTCCTAAAATGACTACTCACTTAATTTCCATTAGAGAGTACTTCTCACTTTTTCAAATTGAACGTATATACATCAACAAAGTGTTGATACTATATAAAAAACTGTTACCAATTACAGCTGATTATGATGTTAGATTCACATTAAGGTACTAAAAAATAATTTAACATGAAATGAAATAAAGTTAAGATTTCATGTGACCTATCACACCCCAACTTATGGTCGATATTAAAAGAATATCCATACACTTAATGATATGTTGAATGATTTATCAATTGACATAAAAGGATGTTGGTATAAATATCTTTATTTTATTGAGTTCTCGTGCAATAATATATTTCACTCAAGCATTAATATGGTTAGTTATGGTTTCGGATATGTAAATAAATTTATAACTACAATATGATTTGATGAAGTTGGATAAAATCATATATTGAGACCCAAAATTTTAAAATAAATAACTATGAATGTCAAGACCATTCAACAACACATCCAAACAGTATCAATTCAATATAATAACTATACTGAAAACCATTGATGGGACTTAGAGTTTAAGGTTTGAAATAAAGTGTACCTTTATATATCTCTTGTGAATAGAGTCATGAGGGTTTGGAATTAAGGGAAGCTACATCCTATGTATATTGATCCTTATTAAATTCTTTATTGCATTAGAGCAATGGAATATCGACTAACACTATCACTATACTTGTCTCAGTAATATGATATGTTCCACACATCTTTCTTGAGGAAGTAAATACTAGATCCTTTACATGTAATGAATCTAGAGGATATAAAATTATAGAACGATATTTTTATGGGGGAAATGGAATTTCAATGCTGCAATTTCTTATTGGTGGATGAATGTGATGACCTGAAAATTCCTTCTATTAGTAAAAGAATTCATGTTTCATTACGACTATTGTGTTATGTTTTATAAGAGATTTATATAGAGAGATAATTAAATTTCCAAGGTACTCTGAACATCATAAAATGTTATTGATAATAAAATATAATAATATTTCATGTAGTAAAAAAATGCATAGAAAAACATAAAATCCTTAGGAATGAATTTTCCCTTGATGATCACTCCTGCCATGAACACTATAAAAAGAAAATGAACCACAAGGAATATAATTGGCATTGTCAAGTGAAGTGTAAGAACCATTTTAAGTGATTTAGTGAATGATGAAGTATGATAACAGTAGTGTATATATAAAGAATATAGGGTAATGTGACCATTAGGATATGACCATTACATAAGATATATAATAACAATTTAATTGTTGGAACATTAATCTGACCTTTAGGAATAATAAACTAACAAATGGAATAGTAAAGTAATATTTCATAAATAATATAACAAGTTTATATCATAATATAAGTGTATAAACATGTTAAATAAGATAAAATAAATGTTTGAATCAATTATATATTTTGGAATAATATGATTTATCTTTATTAAAATAATTTTTTATGATAAGTTTAAAATGTCTAAATAAAATTTCATTTTAATAAAAAAATTTAATGACACAATAATTTTTTTTATATATAAGACAATATAATTTTAATAAATAATGTTTAAATTTATTAAGGTTTATAAATTTAATCCTTTCAAAAAATTCAATAAGTTATAATTTTATTTAAATATTAAACTTCCTATAATTACTTTTTTTTGTTAAAATAGATGTTATTTAAGGATTCAATAAATAGAATCTTTCTTACTGTGTTTTTTTAAATTTTTTAAATTTTTTAATTTTAAAGTGATCAATAATATACAACAAAATATGGTATTTTGCATTAGGATTTAAATAAAATATTAATTTTATAAGGGGGATATAAGAAACCATTAGCTCAACCACACATGAAAAAAATAATATATATAGTCACAAGAATCATCTATATTGGTATTATTAGTAAAAGAAATAAACAAATAAATATTATATTAAAAAACTATTCTCCTAACCTTATAAATGTCACCCTTTACCACACCTCTTCCCCTCACACACTATGATCATTGCCTTTCCAAAACGATACCCAAATCTCTCCCCAACCATCACTCTCATTTCCATGTAGTTCTGTTATTGACAGAAGACCAAACTAAGGATCCTTAAGGTGTATCATAATAGTAAACATCCAATAGAAGAGGTATCATTTTCAACCAAAATCGTTAAATTCTTTAGGTCTTATAACTCCTTCAGTTTTATTCTATATATTTTGGTATAATTACTTTAGTATGAAAAATATAATGAAATTTTATAATGTTAATGGAATATCAAATATCTAACCTTATATCACTTTACTGTAGAATTAAATCTGTGTTCATAATATGGTTCGATTTTTTCATCCATGAATAAAATATTTAACATTTTGACACCACATTTCATGAATTTTTTTTAAAAATATTCAGTCAATAAATTTATTATTAATGCTATGATTAATTTTTTATTGTATCATTTGATCAGTAAATCCATGATATTAAGATCAAACAATCATGAAAATTTTAGCCATAAAAAAGATTCATTTGAGACACACTTCAAAACTAGGAAAAATTTTGTATCATCAAATGAACTATAATACTCTTATGTAAGTGGAATTATAGTGTATTGATAACTCTGAAATTTGAGAAATTTTGGAACTCTTTTCGCAACACCATAATCCACAATAATATCCCATTATTTAAATAACCCTTAATGACATGATTTGTAAAATGGGTATCACATTATTAAATTTCCTATGATATTGTTGGTTTAATAGTTTAGATAATTATGAATAACTATTAAATATCAAACCATTATAATAAAATTGGACACTTTTTATCAATATCAATTCTTTCAAAAAACAACATACTAAAACGATTGTTTATTACCTTGAGTCTGGCTCATCCAGTTCATAAATTAAATATATTATAATAAAAATATATTAATTTTATACATTATAAATAATCATTTAAGGTTTAATTTATTATTATTATAACATTGATTTCATTTATTTCCATTCCTTAGACAGTTATTAAATCAGTTATGTTTAGGTTAGATATTTTAAGGGAGTTTGGTTTATATTACCAAAACAACTATGATATGTTGACCATGGAAAAAGGGGTCATTATTCAATCATCTATAAAATATTAATCACAAAATTATCTTCATGATAATATATTGAATTAAATTTTAGTTCCCATCACGAAATACAAACATGGAAAATGAAATACAACGCTTTGTAGAGGTGGTAATTCAAATAATAATGAGAGAGATACCATTTCCCAATGAATGTAATTTTAAGAAGGTAATTAATATATAATATATCAATAATGATAATTATTTCATGAATATAATAAATATTAATTAAATATATCATAATAACTAGCTGTGTGAGGTATTTATTAAAATTGAAACACTTCACCTCATAGAGGTGGTAGTCCACATGTATGCATGAGTGATGTTTTTATCTTCAAAAGGATGTAAAAGAAGAAGAGAAGTGGTAATATTATTATCATAATAAAATTAAATTATATATATGACAGTTAAGTTATAATATTATCAAGATTTTATAATATTTTAATGAGGTGGAAGAGGAAATAAACATGAAAAACTAGGTTAAGTGTTTTACTTATTCATTAAGAAACATTCGTTCGCATACACATTAGGCCATATAGGTTGGTATTTTGGGGATACAAAAACATATAGTACAAGGATTGGAAGTTCTAAGAGGTTCAATATGTGTGATGAATAGAGGATATGATATTCTCTTTTATATGTTATGTGAGTGAAAATATTATAAATAATTGAATTATTAATATATATTAAATTTAAAACTCTTTTAAAATGGATGAAATGTTCTATATATTATGATATACATATTATAATGTAGAAATATAATAAAAAATAGAAAATTTATATTGTTTTACGTGTCATTTGAAACCTTATCTTTTGTTTTAACATCCTCTTTACCTTGGTTTAACCTTAACCATTAATGATTTGTTTTTCATATATGAAGGCCATGAATACAATTTTAAAAAATCCAAGTGACACAAAAATTGTCCATTCATGATATAATTGATAATATACCATCATTTTGAGTTATTATTTGGTTTTTTTATTTTATAATGATTCATAGAATTGTTTTTGAACATTAAATACCATTGAATGTTATTTTATGGACTATTCGAAAAAAATTGACTTTATAGTTATCAAAATAACAATTTAAATAAAATTAAAACACGTAAATCATCACTTTTCAGTAAAATTTTTCTATAATATTATGTTAGAACAATAAAATATCTAAATATTTTCACTATAAATATTTTCTAATTTTTTTCATATGCTGGCAAAAGTGTTGTATCTATACTACGTAAGAAATTTAAAAAATTATAATATAATTGAAATTTAGAAACAAATTATTTTTGGAAATTAAATTATTATAAATCATTATTGTAATATTTTTCATTAATAATAAATATTTACTCTTATCATTACCATGAAAATTTATTTATAACATAAAATGAGAAAAAATTACATTAATTAAATATTACACTTCTATCTCTTGAAAGCTGACCATGATTTCAAATAAGCTAATAAAATAGTGAAATAATGATGATCGGTAAATTAAATGATAAATATCATAAATATATGTTAATTTTTAATCATTTTCCCATTTCTACTTAATTTTAATTTGTATCTTAATTTAACATTATCGTGATCAGTCATGTTTTTTTATCTTAGGGAAATATTTTTGTGACAAAAAATTATACTTATAAACAAAAATAGAAATTATAAAATAAAATTTCAATTACATTTTAAAAGATTAAATACTATAATTTGTAGAAGTAAATTTTAATACTATTGTGTTAAACATAATAAAAAAAATTTGGAAGAAAAATTTATTTTTTACATAAAAATAAAGTTATAACAAAACCAAATATAATAATGATTAATATGGAATTAATTATGATATATTTGATTAACTTATTTTAATATTAATTGAAAACAAAATCTATAAAGAGTTTAATTTTATATTTATTTATTTAAGGAAAATAAATGATAGTTTTGTGAAAATTGGAATTTTTCACTACTCAGTCAAAAATATATATTTGCAAAAAATTATAAAAAATAATCCTTAAGATTTTATTACATAATGTTTTTAAAAAATATTTCCATTTTATTAAAAAAAATATTACGAATATTTTTAGATATTATTTTAAATTTCCTTCATAAAATTCAATAAATACCATTTTTTAATAAAATCCATTTTTAAATCATAAAATGACTTTGTACTCATTCCTTACATGATAACCAAAATTAAAAGAATGTTAATTTGTAACACCCTAAGCCTCTGTGAATATTTATTTCAAATAAATATAATCATTTTTTATCTTTCAATATGCACAAAATTTGGATTAGATTTCATTTCATGAAAAAATAAGTTCAATTTGTGTTACACGGAATTCCATGTTTAGCTTGTGTTATATGCTACACCGAATTTAAATGAAACATAACATACTATTAGTAAATTATTATTTAATATAATAATTATCACCTATAAATTGGAATAGAACATATGAATAATATTAACTAAATTATTAAAATATGGTTTTCACATATAATAAATTCTTTGGTTATAAATTGATTAGAAATGAAAATAATCCATTTTTGAAAATAAAAAATAATCTTTTCATGAAAAACCTTTTTTTATTCATTCTAGTTTTTTTTCATTAATAAAATTAAAAATAAATTTTCTTAAATTATATTTATAAATAATATATTGAATATAATTTTTAAGATTCATCTTATGTGTTTTCTACATAATATATAATAATAAATCCAATTTTATGCTTAAAACAACATTTTCATTAAAAACCATTTTGTCATCTTTGGCACACATGTATTAATATTAAATTTTTATAATTTTAGAAATTTTATTTTAGAAAATTAGAATAATTTGTATATAATTATTTCAAAATTATATTTGGGAGAATGTTTGGGTTTTTTGAAAGATTCATTTTTAATGAATAGTTAAAAATAAGGAATTTAAATTAAAAACTACATTTTCATATAAATTATTTTTTAAGTGAAAGATTGGATCCATTTTTTATCTGTTAACTAAATTTAGGTCCCTAGAATCATTTTCATGTTGAATGTTTTATATAAAAACTTTGTAAACTTTTGAATATTTTCTTTTTGAAAACATGCTTTCTCATCGCATGTGTAGGAGTAATTTAAAATTATATTCCGCCAAGTCTGCGAATGGTATTTTGAAGATGGATTCTATATTTTTAATAATCATAACATATATTATATAACTATTAAAATATTATTTTTGAGCATAATGGTTAGTGAAAATAGTTAAAATTAATTACTATAGTTAAGGTTAAAATGGGGTTTTGTGCATTAGATGTGTTTGGGTCAAGATTAATTCTCCACATGCATATGATTTTTATCTAATAAATTTAATAAATTATTTATAATATATAGTTATAATTAATATAATATACATAATTTTAATTTTATTCTTAAATTTTAAATAACCTAGGTAAATAAAAAGATGCAAGTTACCGTGGTAAAAACTAAAAGGTTAAAATTTAGTAAACATAAAGACTAAGGGATTAGATGATAAAAAATGTGTTCTCACTTTTTTGTTACAGGTTCGTATCGAACAAAAAATCCCTAAAATTAATTAATTATTTATTTTTATGACATTCGAGGTAATATTAACCCCCAATATTGAATACATTTGGGTATTTACAAAAATGTCAATCCTCCTCAATTATAAAATGGAACTCACTCCCCCTTTATTATTCACACCTATCAATCCATTTGGATCATCCTAAACATGCCCAAATAAAATCCCATATTCTTTGATATGTTACTATAATTCTTTTTTTGGACATAAAACCAACCTACAAAGTCTTTTGGTTCAATCCTTAGGAGGATACTCGAAGAATAAACAACGTTCATCAACATGCGTTTTGGTTTTTTCTCTTCCTCCACCTCCTTAAATTATTATTATGCCATTATGATATTTAACCATTCGTATATTTAAAATAATTATATGTTTTTATTTTATTTTAATGATCTTAAAACATCCCCACTTCTATCAAATGAGTTAAGAAATCATTGTTCGTGTGTACAACAGACTAACTTCTCACGAACCGATGCTATTCGATTTCCATTTCCACTTATAATGGACATACAAAATTTTATATTTATTATTTATATATGATATTTATGATACTATTATTCTTCTATAATTACTATATGAAATATACCTTAATGTCCTCAATTTTGGGGGAATACGATGACTTCGCTCGTGTGTACAACAGACTACCACCTCAAAAGGTGATATTATTTATTCACACTATAAATGGAAAGAAATAAATATTGTTTTAAGGAAAATATTTCATATACAAGACATAAAAATTATTATGGTATTATAATATATAATTTACCTTTATTTCATTCATTTTTTATGAAAATGGAAACAATATACATTCGTACGCACAACCTACCTTATCCAAGAATGGTGTATTTCAATTTTTTATTTATCTATAAGTATTATAGATAATATAAAATTATATTTATAGAATATATATGATATTTATATCATTTTTAAATTTTTGGAGATGATGAGGCCATTATTGAATAAATAAGACCATAAATATATAGTCAAAGAATACATAAACAACAGAGAAGTTATTACCCAAAACATGACTTTAACATGAAATTATTAATAAATAGGTAATAAAAGTTAATAATAGAACCATATATGGTATTATATATATAGTTATATAATATAAGTTTAATATACCTATATCTATTATATGTGATTTTTGAATGTGTGTGAAGAAATTCGAGACATAAGGTAAGGGATTTCTAGTCTCTATTTTTATTTCTGTGAAACATATACAAATTCACCACTTTCATATTCAGTGTGGTTTATATAATTCTAAATTTACATGTTATATAATGAATAAAATTCATTTAATGATATTTAAATTTCAATTGTATGTTATTATTTATTGTGGATTGGGATTCCAAATATTAATAAATGAGTAAGGGAGTGTTCTCATAATTTTAATTGTTTGATAATTATGGCAAGTTATACACCTATATAATTTTATGGGGAGTATATAAAACTAATTTGACTTGTAATATCATTATATTATTTATTATAATGATATATTATGTTTCATTAAATGTAATTCCTTAATAGTTCTTAGAACTCAAAGTTACCTAAGTGGTAAATATGTTATGTTAAAATAACAGCATTTATCATGATTGTTTATGACTATGTTTCTGATGAAAAAAATATTATGATCCATATCTCATGAAAATCATGAATTTTATTATCCTATGTTTATTTCATTAAAATAAATTTTTTCCCTTTATTTTCTTATCATCATGTACTAAAGAGTTCAAAAATATTTTTTTTATGAAAAATAACCATTTTGTCGAAAACCCTTCTTCTTCTTTAAAAACCATGTTTTGTAAAAATGTTTTAAACTTACTTTATGTTTTAAAAAAATCAAAACAAAATGAGTTTTTCCCCAAAAAATGTTTTAAATAATTTTTAAATCATCCTTTATAAGTTTTCAAGGAAATTTTAAAATGAAATTATTTTAAAACTATATTATGTTCCTAAAAAATGACTTTCATAGAATATATATATATATTCCTTAAGAGACATTCCAAGTGATCTTTCAAAATCATTTTAAATATAATAATAAATCATTTTATGGTACTTATTATTTAATTGGTTAATAAACCAATTATATCATTCTTCTTCATCTTATGAATGTTTTTTGTTTAGGATACAAAGATGATTATGAAACCTGTTTCTTCTATACAGGTTACACCATTATAAAATTTTTATGAAACACAATTATTTTTTCATGGGTTATGATATGATGAAATTATTAGGAAACCGTTCCCTTTTCCATAGGTTATGATATTTTTAATTGTTATTTTACCCATTTCATTTCATGGGATATGATATGATGAATATTTATGATATCACGGCACACATAAATGTGGTTTTAATTATGAGAGATGTGGGAACTATATCTTTATCCACTATATCAGGTAAAAATGTATAACACTTTATTATATATGTTATGTGTAAACCAAATGAAAATTTCAAAATGTTACGTGTGAACAAAATTACATGTTCAAAATGTTATTTGTGATCTTGATTACATGTTCACAATGCCATGAATGAATATGATTACATGTTCACAATATTATACATGAACCAGATTACATGTTCACAATGTTATTCTGGGAAATTTATTCCATTTCCATAATTTTATATATGTACTAGGTTGGATTTCTATATGACTATGTAAGGGCCTATTTCTATTTTCTTAACATAATGAGTGAACCAGTTTCTATTTACATGTGTTTACAATATTATAATTTGATGTGTATGCCATAAATCTGTTTCTTAATCTAATGTTATGATCTCGTAGATAATAATATTTTATTACCTTATGATTCATTCCTTCTAAAATATTAATCTTTATTCCATGACCCAAGATTATTATCTTTAATTTGCAGGTTTTGGTTTTGAAATGTGATGCTCATGTTCTCATACCCTTATGGCCATGTTATTTCTGTATATCACCTATATTTACCATTACTAAGAATCTCATCTCACATTTCTTATGTTTAATTTCCCCAAGTTATAAAGAAATGATTTTATGTAGGAGTGAAAAAGGGTATGATCTTTTGGGGATACATTGAATATCTTTCTTGAATTAAGAGTTTGGTATCCTAATTTTCCAAATAAAGAAAACTATTATAGTCCTGAGGCATGTGTTTGTGTAATGTAATGTGTATACATTTAAAAAGATATAATATCCATTTATTATAATCCTAGTTTATAATTGTTAGTGTCAGAGTAAATTTTTATTTAACCATTGGAAACTAGGTTAAGAAAAAGTTTGTGATATCCCTCAGGATATTTCTAAGTATATGTTCAAGGATCCATCTAAGGACAAGTCTATGGATGAATCAAAGTATAAAAAATGTCCTATAATTTTCAAAAAGGACAAATCAAGTGGTTTATAAGTAATTACATACATATTTGGATATTACAATTTGATGTGCCTTCAGTGAAGAGGTACCTAGGGGTAATAAAATTGGAAAAGGCGCATTGAGATGGGCTTGTTCATCACCCGTTGCATGGAAATGGACCTTACATCACACATGGTTTCACACTCCCAAGTGATATGATTTATAAATTCAAAAACTATTTTCAAACCATCATGATGGATTTAAATATTGAGCATGAATTAACTAAGGGGTCACATATTTAAAATATGGTGTCATCATTTAGACGTCAGGTAATTGATTGTTCTTGATTATGTGGTTTTATACTACAATTAATATTTCTTACACTATTATTTTTTGTTATTAATAAATCATGGGAATAATATGGAATTGGGTAAATATTGAATGTGATCAAAATATTTCTAATTATAATTTAAAATGTAATTATGTACTGAGTGAGGGATATTGTGATTATTCCTAATCATTTATCATGAAACATGATTAAAAACATTCACTTTAACCAAATATAGGACTCAACAAATATGGGAGTCACCAAATATTAAAATTATATAGTTTACTGAGAGTTTGGGTAATGGAGACCATATAAGAAAAAAGATTTATATTCATAAATGTCAAGAATGATGGAAACATAGCCAAAGTGAATGTCCTAGAATAAAATGAAGGTATTTCGAGTGTGGAAAAAACACAAGGTATGTAATTTCTAAGGGAAAATAAAAAGTTTAATTTACTAAAGGGATAGAAATATTGGTCTCCCTAAATTATTATCAAAGGATGAATTTTTTAAATGTATAAATTATGGTCATTATGCAAATAGATTACCTAAGGCTAAATCTCATCAAGTGAATTATCAAGGTGGTATGTGTAATGGTTATATTGATAAATAGGAAGAGATTAAGAATGAAATATGAAATGTGTCAATTATTTTAGTAGTTTTTTTTATAACATAAGTAAATTTAGTTTTATGAATGTTAATACATGATTCATATTTCATATTATGGGAAATAGGTATTAAGGAATAAGATGATGAATCATATTTAATGTTTTATGAATAAAATGGGATGAATCCAATGAATTGGAATTCAAGAATTATCTTATATGAAGCTTGAAATATATAAGTATTTTTCTATATATGTCTTTCATTTAGGATTTCCAAGAATGTCGTGATCGATTATGATGACCTAGAAAAATTATTTATTAGCAAGGTGATATATTGATTACGGGAATATAACTCTTAATTTGTTCAAGATGTTGAGATAATGATGTTGGGATAAAAAGATGTTGAATATGAAAAATGTAAAGTAGATAATACTGATTACCATGGGATTTATTAATGATTTGTGGACCAATTGGTTTATATTATCATTGGTGGAGTTTACTACATTATTGGATTTATGGAATATATTCAGTAATATATGGTTTTATTAAAGTAAATAGGAAGTATGTATGTTTTCATTAAGTTTTATGGTAATTATAGTTATTACCATGATTCAAGAAAATATATTATCAACATATTCACATTGTTTTTCAGAGTTAGTTACTCAAGTGGGGGTGAATTGAGTTTCCATTAAAAATTTCTTCTAAGTACTATGTTAAAATAAAATCCCATTAATAAAAGAAACTGGCCAATTAATTAAAATAGAATATTGATATAAGATCTTTACTTTTAAAATATTTATTTAAGAGTTAATATGTCATAGTTAAAATAATTTTTAGAATTAAATTTTCTTTTGATATAAATTTACTTATAAAAAAATATAAACACATGTTAAGATTTATTATCAAATTAATAGTTTTGTTTATAGACTAAAAAATAGATTCTAGTAATAAAAAAAATTACATAATAGAATAAACCAGAGGTTCGGCCTCAAGATAAGACTTAATACCCTCCACTTGGAAATCACCTTCTACCAAGAAGATTAAAATAATCATCAAACAAATCCACAACCTGGATTAGGAAAATAAACAATAGCTAAAAGATAACCAGAATAAAGATACTCTTCTACTGTTATACAAGGGAAGTAAATATAGAACATGCCACACAAGGACCTCTTCCACTAACATCTTGGTAAAATAGATGAAAAGAAATATAGAATAAAAATTATTCTCTAGTTTGGTGTAGGATACAATGTGTGTGTGATAATAGAGTAACAACACACTTCTCAAAAGAGAATGAAAAAAATAAGAGCAATAAATAAAATAGTGATTCTTATTCCGGTATGTTTATAATGGTGGAATTCATCAGATCAGATTTGGTGAGGATTTCGATAATTCTTTTTAAAGGTTGCAACAAAATAAAGGATAGTAGGAATTTACAGAAAAGTTCTAGTTGATCTTGGTTAGTGTCTCAGTCAATATCTGTAATGGATTTTGTTCTTTGTTGCCTTTTATCTTCATAAAACAAGAATCCATAATCTTTTTAGGGTTCATAGATTCAATCTCACACTTTTCCATAGGTTGTTTAGTGAGTAATCATTATATATGTTGTGTACATGATATAAAAATAGATAGATGTCTTTCACATCTATATAGCTGCATCAGTTAGATGAAATACAAAATCCCTAGATCATATTTGACTATGTCATTAGGACTTGGTCAAATTATCCTTGAATATAAATAATCATTGAGTCATTCATGTCAAATTCCCCAGACACCAACGGTGATAAGAAGCTGCTGGTGACTTAGAATCTGATGTTACCTCAAGTTTGTGGTTCCTTAGAGTCTTTTAGTGACTCAGATTCATGAAGTACCAAGCCTGTAGGTAGCTCCTCTTGTAGTAACTATCCTAGAAATGACTCTTGATTGGTGGTGAATCACCTTAGCAGTATCTCCTAGCTGACGGTAAAAAGTCTGGGCAGTGACTTCTGGCTAATGATGAATTTACATAACAGTTAACTAAAATATCATAAAAATAGTCATACCATATAAAATTGTGTCATAGTACATGTAGATCATTTGTAATAAAAGCATCATGGATTTTAATCATTATAATAATTGTGTCAAAACACTCAACATAAGGAGGTTACAACATTCCCCCATTTTTTGATGATCACATGACATAGATTTTATAAGATATATACTAAATAACTAAACATAGATAATAAAATATGTATATAATTTAAATAAAATATTAGTATCATTTTTGAAGATATAATTGTGATATAAAGAACATAAAAAAATTCTAAATAGTTTCTGATGATTTCATAGAATATTTCTGTATTAAAAAAATTCCCTATTTTATCTCCCCCTTGGAGATTATAAAAAATAAAAGAAGTTTAAAAGAAAAATAACAATGAAATGAGGAGAATGATAAGATAGTTAATTTAATATCATCCAAATAGGTATTGAGTGTATCAATATAAACAAAATGAGTACAAGGGTATGATCCATTTCAAAAGACTACATCTAATCAGATTAACTATTTTAGAGGTTAGTGTTAGATCAACTTTTTATTTTCTTTTGTATTTATCTTTTTCTGGGATTTTGACATAATTTTAGTTAAATTTCCGAGTATAGGTGGTTATGTAAGTGATTTCTGGGGTATGATGAAGTGTCTCCTGAGTAAGAACTGACCGCATGTGTCAGATTACATCAGATTGTGATAAACTCATAGGAAACAATAGTGAAGGAAGAAGACCGTCAAACTGAATAATTACTGCAGGTCTGTATCTAACTGGCTATGTGGTTGTGGTTGAAATACTTTTTCTCACTGGAATGTATTTTATTGAAGTAATAGTTCTACCATGGACAAGTAAGATGGGTGTTGGGAAAAAATCCCTCAAGGTAACATTGTATAATTTTTGGGTTGATTGTGTTTGTAGATAAAGAGTGTTTCCAAGGTATGTTGTGGAACTCTAAAGAGACTGTTGACATGGTATTTTGACAAATATCTAATAGGATTTAATGAAGGAGCTGGAAGTGGTATTGAAAATTGTCTACACAAGGTGATTCTATTTCCTAGTGTTTCCCAAATTTTTGGGGTCTAAAATTTTGAGTTTCTTTTAGCTTCGTGAAAGATGTATTTCTTTGATGTCCTAAAGAAAATATGTTAAGGAATTATTTTCACAAAGATTGGGTTTGAGAAGGTTGGTTTGATATGTCAATAAAATTTCTATAGAAATCTCTACAATTATAAGAAGAATCTCAAATAACAAAACAGTTTTTGATGGAATGCTATGTGATTACAAAAAGCATCGCGAACAGAATATTTCTATAGTGCTTCAAAAAGAAGGGAGCATCATAGAGGAAATGAGGGAGTATCTCAAAATGGTTATGAAATGGATGGAAGCTTCTAGAATCAGTGGAAACACTTATAAATAGGCCCATACCCCATTAGAAAACAGGTGATAAATAATGAAAATCTTAACACTTTGGACTTATGAAGGTGGTTCACAAAGGTATTTCTGGAAAGAACGTTTGTGAAGACTATGATATCCAATAGAATTTTTTGACCATCAAAACTGTAAGGGATTTTGAAAAGGCTATAACAAATCAATCTAAAGGTTTTTCCTTTTTGAAGGCTAAGTGATATTCATGAATGGAAGGTTCTTCCCAAATGCTATGTGAGTTTCACAAAAGGAAGTTTCTTCGCAAAGGTTTTTTGATATTCGCAAAAGAGGGAGCTTCACGGAGGTGTTGTGAATTTTGAAAAGTGATTAAAAGAGATTACCTAGTAAATCAATGGAAAACTGGTATTCATAAATTGGTTGAAGGTGGAATTTCAACGGGGCATATATCTATAAAAGTGGATGTATTCATTAGTGATAATGAAGGGACCCACATGTCCATAAACTATGGGTTAATCCCTTTTAATATGAGTGGGAAAAGGAAGAGGAGGAAGGTGATCCATTCCACTGGTAGTGAGCTTGAGAAAGAGATAGAGGGAATGAACCTTGGTAAAGCAATGAGATGACCCTAGACCTTGTAAAGGCATTGTGCCTGGGTATAGAAGTGATCTAGCCCAAACAATATTTTGGGAGTGAGCCTTAGTGGATTTGGTACATTGGTCCATTTTCATTATAATATCATTGGGTTTATTCCAATGAGGGTGAACCAAGAAATTTTTTTTGTGTCTTTCTGCTTTCATTACTGCATTACATTCAAATCATCATCATCATATGCAGAAAGAAAATAATAAGATTAGAATTAATAGGTAAGCGCAAAAAAAGTGAACCTTATAATAAATAGGTCAAGACATAATGAGGGAGGAAATTTATGGAAAAGAATATACATACCATGATTCACCCCCTTCCCTCTCAGGATATGTAGACCCCTTTTATACTTAATAATTAATATCAAAGTATTTGTTTATTTTATACTATTTTTTATCTCTAACTTTGTTCGATCAATTTTTGAAATTGAAGCCTTTTTTTCTCTTGTCTCAATGTTCCATGGTGAATGGAATAACATCAAAGAAGAATCATAATTTGGGTGGTTTTCCTCAGATTTGATGTGTCTATGGAAAAAGTGTGATTTAGTTAGAGGAATCAAATACTGAAAAAATAATTATTTGGATAAATCATACAGTGAGAATACTTACTCATTGAAGGATGTTGTAGGAATGAGTGAAGAAAAAGATATTCCAAGTGATAATTGAACTACTAACGATGAAAAAATTCCAAGAAGGCCACTAGGAGTTGATGTTGACGTGAAAATGGAATGGGATTGGAAATTAAAATTGTTTTAAAACCCACAAGATATTCTGATCCATGTACTAGAAATTGAGGTCAACAATCTAGAAGGATTAAATCAAAGGATTATTGATTTAGCTACTAATCAGAAAGAGAATAATGATTCCCAGGATGAAGAACTATATAATATATCTACAATGTTGAAAAAACAGCAAGTTGAGGACATGGGAAAGAACCAAAAATTCGAATAAATTCATAAATTTGATGTCAGATATGTTGATTGTTCTATACAACTATCTGAACTGGTTCAAGAGAATGAAATACTAAAAAAGGAGAATGAATTATGTAATGAATCTATTTAATATAAATATTCTAAAATAAAGGATCAAGATTACATAATAGATAAGCATGCATGATAATTGGAAGATGATAAGGGTAGTTGGAAGAATCTCAATAGAGAACTTAATACACAACAAGAATAAAGGGATATGAATATTTGGAAATTGGGAACGGAAATAGAATCATTTAAGAACGAACTGGAGTAATATAATGCCAAAGGAAAGCATAAATGGAAGGATTATTTACACTCATATTTTATTTTATTATGATAGGTGATAATGAATTGAAAATAAAATATTTTACATTAGAGGTGAAACATGAAAGGATTGTCTCATCCCAAAGGCCATCTAGTTTTCAAAAAAAAACTAGAATATGATATGATCATCCATCTCCCATCCATGATAGGAAGAAACTCGTGAATAGATTTAGAAATATGAAAAAGACTCTAGGTGATGAAAATAATCATAAAAAGACTTTTACATGAAGTAATGAAATAATGTGTTATTTCTATGGGATGAATGTTCATACATCAAGTTATTACTCTGATTAAATAGACTATATTTCAAATTGTGAAGGTAGAAATATTCTTAAATCTGAGAATAAGAAGAATCTTAACAATTCTGAAAAGAATTCCTCAAAAAAAGATTACATCAGATGAAATTATTTTGGAAGACAGGGAAAAACTGTGAGTATGTGTCATGAAAATTCATAAATTAATATAAGAATAAGAATCAGAATGTGGGTAAAGAATTCTTAGTCATATAGCCATAATAGTTAAAGTTGGTTAGTAGTTCGAACAACCACAAAAATAGTACAGTTATTTGAAATAAAGTATCAAATTTTTGATCCATAAAGATTAACCACAATCCAATTATTTAGTATTCCAATGGAACCCCTCTACCTATTTGAATAAATTCTCTTAATTTATATTCATGTGTTTCAAGTTCAAGGGGAGATAAATACAAGGCAGAGTTGAATCAAAAGATATTATGTGGTGAAGTGATGTCCGCCAGAATGTCAATTGATTCAAATAAGTTACTAGAGTTTAAAAATAAATATAGAATATTTCCTTGAACAAATTTAATAGTTTATGGATTCTTGAGATTTATAGAAGTAAATGAGTGAAATGGATAGTGATAGAGTTATTAAGTTTATCTCTTGTTTCCTACACATATTTCTAACTTAGTAGGTTTAGTGGTTTTGTTAATGGCTCATTGAGAAGTGCCACATTATAATAAATTATTCATGAGAAGAAGAATGGTTGTTGGTCTAAACAGTGGGTCTAACAAAAGGAAGTGTTTCACATCCTATGGGGATGATTAACTCTCTAAATCAAATGCAAGATATCAAGGGTATAAAAGGGGTGAAAGATTATATTGTTTGACATCAAGAATAATAATTGCGGAAGAAGTAGAGATATCCATGTATTTCATGATTATCTATGATATTCTAATTATATGGTATTAGAAGACTATTTTTAGGATACCAATAAGTTGGTGTATAATATTAAAAGGGTTTAAATCCGAATCTAGGAAAAGTAATTGAAAGTTATGATGTCACTATAGTAGATGATGAATAAAATCATCAACAACATAGTGAATTGATGTCTGATGAAAGTGACAAGGATGTTAGAGACTCATAGAGAGTATATGTGAAAAATGATGATTCAAAATATGAAACTGATGATTAATAATAGGAGGTCAAATAAACATCATACCGAAATCCAATGATCTGAGATGAAACTGATAGAGAAAACATCATTGGTGATCAGATAGAACCATTGCAGACAATAATAATGAAGACCCTATAGTAAGCATCACTATTTTCAAATGTAGAGCCTAAATTTCTTGAGGAAGCAGCTGAAGATTAAATCTGGGTCCAGGGTATGAATGAATAGGTTGACTAGACTAAGAGAAATTAGACATGACAGATTATTTTGAGGCCAATAGATAATATTGTCATCAGCAATAAATGGGTCTCTTGAATAAGATGAATGAATATGGTACAATGATATGAAATAAATCATGACCAGTGTGAAAAGGTTATACTCCCAGATAGAGTGTATCAATATCGATGAAACATTTTCACATATTTCAAGCCTAGAAAAAATTAGCTTATTCTTGTCCATTTCAGTGGAAAGAATGTTAATTGTTTTTTATATGGATTTCATGTATCTACTTTTGAATGGGGATATAGAGGAATGTGTTTATATTGAGTATCCAGATAGTTTTTCCCATTCAAAATGATGAGAATAAATTTTTTTTGATAAGAAATAAACATTATATGTTGAAGTAGGCACCGAGAGCATGGTATTCAATACCAGATCTATTTTTGAAAAAGCCCAGTTTTCAACATGGTGGAGTTGATTACAATATCTATATGAATAATGAAATTAATAAAAGGATGATGGTTCTAGTTTATATCAATGAAATAATATTCGGTGGATCATAAGAAGCGTAGTTCATATGGTTTTCAAATTATTGAAAAGTGTGTTTGAAATGTGAATGATTAGTGAACTGATGTTTTTTCTTGGTTTACACGTAAAAAAATGAATGAGTGTAACATTAATTTCTCAATATAAATATTCCAAGGAGGTTTCGGGAATATTTGGAATGTATAATTCCAAGGATATGTTGACTTCAGTTGCTACCAGGATGAAATTATCACATGATGATGATTGAAAAGTAGTTAAAGTCACTGAATATATGCATATCATTGGAAGCTTATTATACATAACAGAAACATGACCAGATATTATTATTTTTCACATGTCAGGTAGTGCAGTACCAATGCAATTGAATATAAATCAACAAGATTTTAGTTAAAATAATAATTAGGTATATCAAGGGTATAGTGGATTTCAGTTTGATGTATAGAGACATATATTAGTCACAACTATTGGGATATACATATGAAGATTCAGATAGTTCTACAGATGATATAACATCAACATTAGGTGGTGTATTCAGTATTTGTGGATTTTTTATTTGTTGGAATAGAAGGAAAAAAGATTTCATTTCATTGAGCACCTCAAAAGATGAATATATTGTGGACACTCAAGCGTCCACACAATTATTAAGGATTAATAAGTATCTTGATGATATGTGCGTTGAAGTAAGGTCTCTGATTTGAATCCATTTTCCTCATTCATGTTCTATTTATCTTAGAAAAAATCAAGCTCATCACTCGAGGACAAATCACATTTAATTTAAGTATCATTTAATCATGGGAATGTTGAGTAATGGATTGTAAATTCGGAGCATGTGCCTATAGAAGTATATGATGTATAAATTATGAAAATTTATTTACTCAAAGATTCATTTGAACATAATCAATTAGATATTTTATTACCATTGACTCTACACACTTGAAAAAGTGTAAATGTGGGACCCCTATCCCCGAGGTGTGATGTGTTTTACTAAATGTGTTGATTCGTGTTCTTTAACCTATTTCAGACTAAAATGGAGTTCTCTTTGAATTCATTGAAAAAGGGGTAGCATATGACAACCCTACTCTATATTACACATTTAAACATGATTTATTACATAAAAATAAACATTTTACAACTCATAAGATCCACAGGTCTAGTGTCTTTGGGTCTTAGGAACATTACATAATAACTTAAAACATGAAATACACATCTTTATTGAAATATTTTTTAACATTACCACAACATTCATCCATACTTAGCATTGCATGGTATAACATGAGGAGATACATAAGAAAATGGTGAGCTATGAAGCCTGGTAAGGGAGTAAATAAGGAATAACATGAAGAATACAATAAATTTTAGGAAATAGTTATATCAATGGAGTATAAGAGAAACATGAAAATAATGGCATGGTATAGCATGATTATCAAAACATTGAAATTTCACAACAACTTAAAACACTACATAATTTAGATAATGGAATTAGGTAAACCCTTGTCCAAACATGTTGGAACAAATTCCTATAAAGGAATCAGATAAACCCTTATCCAAAAATGATGTATCTTGAAACTAAACATTACCCAATGCATTGGAGCACTCTTAGGGAACACTCTTCATAATCATGTCAATCTCATGCTTAAGTGTTCCACATAGATCATATAACATGGATTCATTTACTATCACCACTTATTACACAATAAAGGAATGTAAAATTCATACAGTTATGTCACAATTTAATAAGTATATGTTCGTAATGGTGGATACCCTTGATATATTAATCGGTATGGTATTCACTACATGATGATTTTGGCATGGAAAATCACGATGCAATTTTTGCAGCATAACTATGTCATAAAGAAATTCATAAATTTGGATGATCGGAGATAAATGGTTCTATAATAATTTATAAATGGTATGCCAAGTAATGGGATCAGGTAACACAATTTCCCAACATGTGAAAATTAAATTTAAATATATAATATAAAATAAATGCTTGAATGGAAATGAGAATAGTGAAATTCCTTCCAGAATTTTGGCATAGTAATGGGTGGGTTTAAAGCATCATAGGGGGGCTTAATGGGAGTGAAAAGAATGTAACATCATGAATACCCAAAATTTATTGTAATTAGGTATCGAATAAAATATCCCAAATCAATAAAATAGAAATTAAAAGGCATGACATAAAAGAGGTGCTTGAAGAAAAAAAGAGAGGAAGAACCCTTACATGGATATGTGATCCCAAAAGCTTGGGGAAGGCTTCTTGGGAGCTTAGGGGAGCCTTGGGAAGACTATAGAGTGCTTGTGGAAGTGGGTGGTCGAGATTTAAAGATCCTGAGTGAATATAAATGGGTAATTAGGTGGGTTTATTTAAGAAAGGTGGGGGAATTCTTTATTATTTTGGTTATAGACACTACACACTAAAATATTCAATACCACAAACCATCCCAGGGTTTTTGCCCATGGTTTCTAAAAAAGGAGAGTGATATGAATTATTTTAAATGTAAAATGGATGAATATATTTAAATATTTCCCTTTCTTATGTGGATGTGAGTCATACGTTCAAGGAAATGATTTTTAAAACTTAAAATATTTTATATGTCTTGTAGGATTCACTAAGGATTTATAAAATAAATAGAATAAACAAAAAATTTCATTATTTTAAATGGAATTTTTTTTTTCTGAATCTACCTTTTATTGTGTTTCATTACATAACTATTAGGTCATCATGACGTCATAAAAAAATCATACATTTATATGGTATTTAATTTTTACCAAAAAATTTGACTATCTTAGAAAATTATGAAAAATTAACCATTGGATAATTTTAACATCCTGATACCACAAATAATATGAATTTTATCTAAATAATTTTATAAATATGTGAAATTTTACTTTTTAAAATAAAAACTGGCATTAATTGAAATTTGATGGGTTTTGAAAAGAACAATTTTCAAACCTTAATGAATATTAAATATTACATCATAAAAATTTTACGATCATTTTTATTTAATAAAATTAATTTAATAAAATTATTATATTCAAATATTACTTTATTCAAAATTCCATTAAATATCAAAAAAAAATTCCCTAATTGAATTTCAGTATTAACCATAAAAACTATTTTTTCATTAAAAATCATTTAAAAAGTGACAATAATAAAATAAAAGTATATTCATTATTCTATAAAAAATTAATTCCCATAATCATAATGCAAGGACCTTGTTACATATCCCTTTATTACACCAGCATACACCCTGAGAGTAAGGTGTGCAATGATGGTATTTCTTGGGGTCGTTTGGGGAATATAGTTTAGGTCGTGACCTCAATGAGGTTGAACTTATCCCATAAACGATTTCCATCATGCTTAATTTATTGGATCTATGATTGGACATGGTCTAGGGAAATGTAAAAAATTCTATCTCCCTCATAATTTATGATAAATGGGCTTCATATGGTACAATAATATTGGTTATGGCTATAACTTCATTTGGTTGTGCCAAAATGATTTGTTAAAACCCTACATTTATAATAGTCATGTGATCAATGATCAATGACTATATTATGAACAGTAAGGATACATAACAATTATTTAAATCCTAATAGATATAATAAAACAAAAGGACTGAATGGGTTTTCTATATCCTCGAGGCACTAAAATAAAGGAATTTTATTCACAAATGTTTGGGTTTTTACAACCTTCCCCCCTTAAGAAATTGCAACCTTGAAATTTTCTTTTCCCAAATTTAAATAGATGAGGGTAACCTTTCATCATCACTTCCTATGGTTCACATGTTGCTTCTTTAAACATTTGGTTTCACCATGACACCATAAAAAGGGGTGTCATCTTTTTTCCTTACAATTTTTTCCTACGATATAAGATCTTCACCTGATTATCCTCATAGGGGAGGTCATTATCCAATAGTACCACCTCTGGATTGAGTACATGTGATGGTTCAGGTATGTACGTACTCAAGAGTGATACATGGAAAACATCATGTACTTGAGATAGGTTCGGTGGGAGTGATACCCGATATTCCACTACTCTGATGCGATCAAGGGTCTCAAAACGGATGATGTACCTTGGACTAAGGTTTCCCTTCTTACCAAATCTTATAACTATCTTCCATGGAGATATGTGTTGGAATACCATGTCTTTAACATCAAAATATATGTCTCATCGATGATTGTTAGCATATCTATTTTATTGACTTTGGGAAGCTTTGATGTGCTATCGGATGGTCTTAACCTTCTCCACCATTGCATAGACCATTTCCATACATAGAATTTTTTCTTCTCTTACTTCATCTGGACATGCCAGTGTTCTTCAAATCTTCACATAACGGACTTCATATGGATCCATTTGGATTCTTTAGTGCAAACTGTTGATGTAAGATAACTCCACCAAAGGAAGATGTTGGTCCCATCAACATTTTATGTCTATTGAGAAAGATCTCAACATTTCCTCAAGTGTCTAGATAGTCTGCTTAGATTGACCATCAGTTTGAGGGTGATAGGATGTGATGAAGTTCAACTCAGTGTTCATAGCGTATTGGAGACTCTTCGATAACTTAGGTGAAACTTGGATCTCAATCAGACCCAATTGATAGCGGTACATCATGCAGCCTTATTGCTTCTCTAGTGTATATCCGCCCAGTTGACCCAATGAAAAATCCTCTCAAATTGAAATTAAGTGTTTAGTATTTGTAATATTATCCATAACAATTGAGATAACATTGTTTCCTTTGGATGTATTTAGAAGCCTGTTGACAAAGTCCATAGTGATGTTTTTCCATTTCCATGTTGTTATGGGTAATAGTTTCATCATCCTCTTAAACTTCTATCTCTTAGCCTTCATTGGGTGACATACCAGGTACTTTTATATATATTTATTGACCCCCTTCTTCTTGTTAACTCACCAATAGTTCTCTCAAAGATCTTGATACATCTTTATGTTTCTTGGATGAATGAAGAAATTAAAACTATATGCGTCATCCAAAAGTTTATTCTTTAACTTTGGATTTTATGAAACACATAGTTTTGACCCAAATATCACAATTCCTACTTCATTAACATTGTTCTCCATGGATTTCTATTTTCTGATAGATTCTGATTTCTTTTGAATTCCCACATCATCATTTTGAACATCCATTAACCTTTCCAAAAGAGATGGTTGAGAAATCATTTGTGAAAGGATTGATGAAGTTTCATTATTTATGATTCCCATGTCTATCTTGATAAAATATAAGAAGATGGGATCCTTTTCAATTCTAATTAATGATAGAATTATTGGTTCCTTTCTACTTAGAGCATCTTTCACTATGTTCTCTTTCACAGGGTGGTAATGGATTGAGCAGTCATAATCCATGATGAGCTTTAAGAATTTTCATTGGCACATATTCAACTCTTTCTATGTGAATATATTTTGAGACATTTTTGATACATACATATTTCAGAATTCTCACTAAAGAAATAATGTCGCATTATTTTCAATGAAAATATTAAAACTGGTAAATACATATCATGTGTGGGATAGTTTTTCTCATGAATGTTCAACTACCTAATTACGTAGTTAATGAATTTGTCATTCTATGTCAACATACATCCCGTTCCATTCTATGAATCATAGCTAAATATTTTGAAAAGTTACCCACATGTGGGTAGTGTGAGCATAGGGGGAGTGAAAAGCCTCTTCTTCAACTCCAAGAATCCAAATTCACATTTATCATTCTAAGAAAACTTGACTTCCTTCCAATTTATCTTGGTAATAGGGTTTGAAAATTGTGATAAATTTGTTACAAATCAGCAATGATATCCATCTAACCCCAGGATGATATGGATATCCATCATAGATGTCCACCTCATCCACCCCTCAATTTCATTTGTTTTGGAAGGATACACATATATATCATTTCATGGGATTATTTTACCCAATAATGATACTTACTTCAACTATAACTCAGATTTGTTCTATATTTCATAGAGCTTCTCCTTTCGCAAGATCTCAAGCAATGTTCTTAGATTCTCCTCATGCTCCTCATTGGTTTTGGAGTATATTAGAATATAGTCTATAAAGACTACAAAAAAATTCCTAGGTAATCTCATCAGTCTATAATCATCAATTCCATTAATATTTATAGATCATTAGTGAGTCTAAATGTCATAACTATGAACTCATAATGCCTTTATGTAGTACAAAAAGTATTTTTGGGGATATCCTACTTCTTCACCCTGACTTAGTAATATCCCAACTACAGATCCACCTTAGAGGAGTATTGGGATCTATATAGTTGATTGAACAAGTCATCAATTCATGGAAAATAATAAATTTTCTTTATCATGACTTTTTTTCGAGCTCACGATAATCAATGAAAAGGCACATTGACCCATCCTTATTCTTGATGAAGGGGACTAGTGAAACCCATGATAAAGCATATGATCATATAAACCCATTATCTGTATTTTCTTATATTTGTTTCTTTATCTCCAAATTCACCCAAAAATACATTATATACAGAGTATTGGATATTAGAAACACCAAATGTATAAGATCAATTGAGAATTAAACATCTCTTGTAGGAGGAAGACCAGGAAATTTCTTGGGAAACACATCAATGAATTCCATCATAATAGGCATGTATTCAAGGATGGTTCTTTCCTTATACTCAGTCATCTAAGAAAGTAATGTGTACTCATATGTAAGTTATATATATTCTTGAGATAATGGTTCTAAGGAATATTCTTCTCCTCCTTGCACTTGTATAGAATCAGGGGCTGATTCACCATATGGAGAGTAATTTCCTTCTCATAGAAATTAATGTTATCTCTCTATTGGGAAATCCAACCATGCAAATAATAGTATAAAATTCCATCAAGGGAAGTTTGAAAACATTTTCTAAGAAGTTAGATCAACAAATTTTGATAGGGGAGGATTCATATGCATGGGATGCTATAATTTCTCCATTTTCTGTTATCAAAAACATATCTACTTCCATGATTTTTTGTGGTGTTTGAATTTTTCTACCAAACATTCAAGATATAAAAAAATCTATTAAACTATGTACGAAAACCCTACATTTCAATTTTTTATTTTGGTTCTACATTATCAAATATAGAATTAGGGATGAGTATCTTAAACAATTAAACACATAAAGGGGAATCCAATGAAAGAAAGGGATAACTTATAAATTACATTTACCTACTTAACTTATAAATTTCTAATCATTGTTCTCAGTTATCTGTGATCTAAATCCAAACATATATTCATAGAGTAATTTTCTTCCCATAATAATGGTTTGTACTAATCTTTTTAATTTACCAAATCATATCCCCCCGGAGTGTCGAACCAATACTAAAGCAAGGCCTGTTGTCAGGTGCCAATTCTCTTACGAGTCTAGTTGAAAGAAGTGTTTTTATGTTTTACCCCTAGATAAACCTATTCTATAGCCATCTATACTAGATTATATCTAGATAAGGATATATTTTATTAAAAAACCACTTACTCTATAATCATCGAAATTTAAGGATTCATTTTTTATACTTAGTCTTATCCCCACGTATTTCACTAGAGTTTTCTAATTATAATCCCAAAAATAACTAAACCATTCCTCTAATACCATCTATTACAACCCTGTTGTTTATTACACATTTAAACATGATTTATTCAATAAACATTCAAAAAATAATACTCAGAAGATTGGGAGGTGTAGTGTCTTTAGAGATTAGGAATATTAGATAACCACTTAAAACATGAAATACACATCTTTATTGAAAACTTCTTTTACATGATCACAACATTCCTTTGTACTTATCATTGCATGGGATAACCTGATCACATACATAAGATACGGGTGAGAAATAAAGACCAATAAGGGAGTAAAAATGGAATAACATGATGAATAAAATTCATGTTATGCAATATGCATATCAATGGAGCCTAAGAGAAACATGAACATAAAGGCAAGATATAAGATGATTATCATAACATGGAAATGTGGAAAAAACTTAAAGCACCGTATCATTAACATAAAGGAATTTTGTAAACCCATATACTGACATGGTGCAAACATTTCCTATAAAATAATCAAGTGAACCCTTGTTCTAGCATGACGTATCATGATATAAACATTACCCAATTCATTGGAGCTCTATCTATGTTCACCCTCCATAATCATTTCAATCCCTTGCTTAAGTGTTCCACATATATCATATAACATGGATTCATTAAACATAATAATTTATTCAATGATCAAGGAATGTAGAATTCAAACATTTAAGTAACCATTTGATAAGTATGTGTGAATAAAGTTGAATACCCTTTATAAAGGAATGTGTATGGTATTCACTACATGATGATTTGGGCATAGAAAATAACGGTGAAATTATGGAAGCATAACAGAATCATATTGAAATTCATAAATTGAGATGATGAAAGATAAAGGGGTGTCTCTACATTTATACATGTTATGTACAGTAAGGGTATCATGGAATATAATATCTCAACATGTGAAAAGAATTTTATATGTATAATGTAAAATAAATGCTTGAATGAAAATGACAAGAGAAAAATCCCTTACGTAATTTCATCATAGTAACAAGTGGGTTTAAAAGATAACAGGGGAATTAATTGGAATAAAATTATGATACCATAATGTATACCCCAAATGGACATTAAGGAGGTATGGAAGAACATATCCCAAATCAAGAAAATGGAAATTAATAGGCATAACATAAAATAGGTTGTTGAAGAAAAAGGAGAGGGGGAGATCCCTTATTTGGATGTGTGATCCCAAAGTCTTGGGGGAGGATTCATGGGATATTGGGGTTTCCTCCATAGAACTATAGGGTTTATTAGTCAGAGTTTGGTTGAACATCAAATATATTGAGTGAAGATGAAAGGGTTCTTGGGTGGTTTTGTATAATAATGGTGGAGGGATTCTTTAATATTTTGGTTTTAGACACTACACGCTAAAAAATTCAAAACCAAAAACCATACAATGGTTTATGGAAAATAGGAGTGGTTTAAATTATTTTATAAGGCTATGGACCAAATATATTAAAAACATTTCCTTTCTTAGGTGGATGTGAGTCATACTTTCAAGGAAATGATATTAAAATCTTAATATATTTTATATGTCTTGGGGGATTCACTAAGGCTATATAAAAAAAATGAGATAAACCTAATTTTTCGTTATATTAAAGGGAAAACATATATTTGGGTGAATATTCCTTTTATATTATTTTATTACATCACTATTTGGTCATTATGATGACATAAAACACATTATATAATTATATGGTATTTAATTTTTACCCAAAAATTTGACTATCTCAGAAAATTATGAAAAATTAAATATTGGATAATTTCGATGTCCTCATTCAAAAAATAATATTTATTTTAACTAAATAATTTTCTCAATATTTGAATTTTCATTTTTTTAAATAAAAACCAACATTTATTGAAAATTGACTGGTTTTTCACAAAAATAGTTTTCAAACCTTAACAAAAATTACATTTGAATTCAGAAAAATTATGTGATCATTTATATTTAATAAAATTAATTTAATAATAATATTTTATTTAAATATTATTTAAATCAAAAATATATTAATTTTTCAACAAATATTTGAAATTTGAATTTAAATATTAACCAAAAATACTATTTGTGCTTTAAATATCATTTATAAAGTAAAAATAATAGAATGAAAGTATATTCATTATTCTATAAAAATTAATGCACATAATCAGAATGCTCGAGTCTTATTATATTTATCTTTATTGCACAATAATATTCCCTAAGTGTAAGGTGTGCGATGGTGGGGCTTTCTTATGGTTGTTCGGTGGACATGGTTTGGGCCATGATCTCGATGAGCTTGAACTTCTCCCATTAATGACTTTTCTCATGCTTAAGTTATTGAATATTGGATTGGGATTGGTCTAGGAAAAAATATATGAAATTATATCTCCCATGAAAGCTCTAATAAATGGTCTACAGAGGGTACAATCCAACTTTTTGAGGCCATCACTTCCTTTGTTTATGCCAAAAAGATTTGTTAGAACCCTCTATTTATACTATTCATGTCATCACTATTCAATAGATATATTATCAATGGTAAGGATAATTAGCTGTAATTTAAATCCCATTTGATATATTAAAACAAAAGGACTGCATGATATTTCTATATATATAAGACTGTAAAATAAATGGAATTTTATTCATAAATTTTTTGGTCATTAAGGAGAAATCGTAGCTACCAAAAGGGAGAAAGTGTCTTAATTAAGAGAGAGAGAGAGAGGAGGTGATAGGGGGAGTAGTGATGTAGGGGGGGCATTGAAGTTGTGGGTATATTAAATTATACAATTCTAAAGGTGATTAGTCAAAGGTTATATATCATGATAGATTGATTTTTTTTGGAAATAAATTGAATTTTTTTGGAAGGAAGTGATTTATTGATGAACATTGCATTATGATCTTATTTCTCACACTAAGCAAGGATTATATGGTATTAGAGAATATGTTTAGTAAATATTGGATTTCTATATGAATAACATGAAGAAGATATTGGTAAAATGTGTAATAAGCTTCAATGAGGTATCAAATTGTGAATAATTGTCAACAAACCCAAAGGGGGATTGTTGGGAAGAAATGCCTCAAGGTAACACTACTGTATATATGGGTTGATTGTGTTTGTTGAAAAAGTGGGTTTCTAAGGTATTTTTGGTAACTATATAGGTATTTCAGACATTGTATGTTGAAAAATATCTAGGATGAAATAATGGATGTGTTTAAAGCGTTACAGAAAATTCCATACACAAGTTGACGTCATTTCCTAGTATTTCCCAAATTTGTGGAGTCCAAAATTTAGAGTTTTTCAAGCATTTTAAAATATGGATTTCATTTAAGGGCTTATAAAAATATGGAAAAGGCATTATTTTCATAAATATTGGAATCATGAAGGGTAGTTCATGACGTCATGAATTTTTTGACTGAATGCTTTACGATTATGAAAAGCACCACAAATGAAACAAAGGTTTTCGATTGAATGATCTGTGATTATGACAATAATTTCGAATGGGAAATTTCCATGGAGCTTCATGAAGAAGGGATAATCATAGTGTAAATGAGGGATCATCACCAAATACTAATTACATGGATGTATGCTTCGGTAATCGGTGGAAATACCTAGAAATAGGGATCTACCAACTTCATAAATTGAGAAAGACTTAATGAAAATATTACGGTTCTAGATTCATGAAGGTTGTCTACAAAGGTGTTTATGGTGAGAAATTTCATGAAGGATATGATATCCAACCATATGATTTTATCATCTCAAAAGTAAGAGAGTTCATGGAGGATATAAAAAATAGACCAAAAGATATTTTCTTTAAGAGGTCTAAGTGAGCTTTGTGAAAGTACGGTGCTTCATGAAGGCTAATTGTGATTCGCGAATGAAAGGATCTTCACGAAGGTTATTTGAACGTCATGAAAGAGGGAGCTTTTTAAAGGAAGTGTGAATCATGAAAAGTGATTAAAATGGATTTCCCAATAAATATATGGTAAATTGGTATACATAAAATTGATGAAATTGGAACTTCAATATATCATTTATCTACAAATGAGAATGTATTCATTAGTGATAATAAAGAGAACTACATGTCCATAAACTTTGGGTGAATCAATTCCAAGAGTAGTGAGAAACGGAAAAGGAAGAAGGTGATCCTTTCCACCAGTAGTGGGCTAGAGGAAGATAGACTGGAAGTGAAACATGGGAATAAACTAAGATAAACCCTAACATTGTAAAGGTAGTGATCAAGGGAATATAAGTTATCTAGCCGGAACAACATTTTTGCAGTGAGCCTTAATAGATTTGGGACACCAGCACGTTGATGTTGTTTTCCCCTTGTATGTTGCCCAGTGAGAGTGAACCAAGTATAAAATCTGTGTTTCAATAATCTCTCATTCTTTCATTACATTCAAAGCATAATCATTAGAAAAATAAAAATGAATATGATCATTATTGACACTTAAGTGAAATAATAGTGCCCGTTATAATAAAGTGGTCAACATCTAATGAGGCATGAATAATTTTTAAGTGAATATCCATACCATGATTCACCCCCCTCTCAGGGTATCTAGACCCCTTTTGGGCCTAATAAATAGTTTCATTAGATTTATAAAATCCATAATTATGATACCACCACTTTTTATAGGACTCATGAAATCCTTTTTCTCTTCCTTGAATCACTACAAAACTGGTGTGAGAACCATCAATTGAACCACTTGTTCATTGAAAGCTCTTGTAACCAATGGAAACCTCATGTTTTATGACAAAAAATTTAATTTCTCACGAATATCAAGCTTTGTAAAAGTCCCTAATAAAATAATACTTTATATCTTTCTTGATGATGTCCATATCATTCTTGAGATTAATGGGATATTTTATTATCATCTAATAGGCATTCCATCCATGATGGTGTATAATCCATATTTATTATTCATGAGTGGTCACATCACCCAATGTAGTATAAAGTTTTTCCTAGATAATCTGACTGAGAATATCTCGATCAATTGGTAATGAATCACGTGGAGGTGTAGATGATGTAGAGGCAAGAACAATCATGCATTCGAATTTCTAAAAGGCATATTTTAAACATTCCAAGAAGAAATATGTCATTACATCTTCAGAGGCTTTCAATATATCTACCTCTATGAAAAATATTCTATTATACACTTCCATTTATTGAATATGAAATATAACTATTGGTTATAAATGAGATATAACCAACTCATACAAATATTGAGATATTTCATCACTGATTTTGGCCACTACATAGGGTTGATAGTTCAGGACATTTCTAAAAACTAAAACTAAATTACTTCTCATAGATTCCAAATTACAATTCACATTTTATTGTAAGGATTCAAAATATTCTCTTGTAACTACATCAGGATGTGTATAAAATTGATCATAAGGATGATATCTTTTCTCATGAGGCACTCTTGCCTCGGTTGATCTATTAGTCTACATGGGAGTAAAATGTTGCAACTCCCTAACAAGACCAATTTAATCTACTAAAGACCATTGTACACTAAAAATATTTTAATTATCATAATCTCAATTACTATAATACGAAAAAAAATCATCCCAAACTCAGATACTTTTTCCATTCTTCAAAATAACTTAAGTTTGATCTAATATATGTAAGGTGTTTGTGTGTTATTTGATGGTTCTAAGTGATCGATTTGTTCTTCCTGATCAATGGGATTGGGAGTCCTCTCCCGCTTACTATAAGATTCTATATCTTTTGAAGTAATATTTTGTACATCAACCATCTCAATATCTTTAGATTGATTCTCATCCCTGATTTTACATGAGACCACTTGTGATAAAGGATGAGTCTGAACCATCTCATGAACATGAACATCATGATCATCTCTACTCTTATTATTTCAACCATTATGACCATTTCCATGATCATCTCAATGATCATCACAATCTTCACAATTTTGATCATCTCCATGATTAAATGTATTATCATTATCTTCATAATAATGATCCTTATCATCCTTAATCTTACTTCCACTTGATTTCTCATTATCCAGATCATCATCTTTTTCCTTAGAAGCATTTTCCTCACTGCCATTTCCATTACCATTTTAGTCAATTGATGATTTGGAGGAAGATAACTAAAATGATGATTATTTAGATAATTTAGTTTCATCATCATAATTTTAATCTAAAATAGATTCTCATGTAGGGAGAAAACCTTTTGTACTGATAGATCCCAAATAAACTAGAGGAGGAGATTGAGGAATCTTTAGATTAATCACCACTTTTACTAGAAAAACTTCTTCCTCTTCTTTTTCTAAGATTTTATCTACTTTAACAATATCATCATCAACATCATCAGAATATTAAACTAAATAATCAGGCTCTAGAGTAGGATCCAACATGTCCTTAGGTCTGAATAGATTATCAATAGGGTTTAATTCATCAAATAATTTTTCATTCTCTCTCACCTAGTATTTATTACTAGGATTCCAACTTACTTTAACCCTTTTTCAAATTGTATTTGATAAGAAAAATACACAATAGATATCTTCATCTTCTTCTACATCTTTGAAAACCCCTTAACATCTAATATGGTTGATATCATCTTATTAGATATTATAGAGTTCAATATTGAACCCTTCTTGAAAATTTCGTACATGTAAATCATCAAAAATCTATATAGATTGATCATTTCCCTTAATTCACCATAAACTGAAAATAATCATCCTGATATTACATGGTATTGAAATCTCTCTTTAAAGGACATAATACCTTCTATATAAACCAAAAAAATGGATTACATTGATCGTTATGTTCAAAATATGTAGGTCTCCTTAGGGTACCATCTCTTATGAAATATAGGAGAGCCTCTTCATATTTAAAAATATCACTGTCACATGGAAGAATTCCTTGAAAATATTTAAATACCCCTTTATAAGGTACTTCTAAGCCCTTTTCCTATTCTATTGAAGTGATATAAATCTATTTTCTATCCTTCCGACTACTTGTCACATCCTATTTATTTCTGAAAACAAACTCTTTATTCTGATAAAATTCATCTACTAACCTTGAATAATACGCATTGTGATTTTATGTAAACTAATTCATCCATTTATAGTCATCTATAAAATTCAATACTAGCATATTTCTAGAAGTAATCCGTTGAACATAGTTTTCTTTTTCAACGTCAATAACTCATTTTGAAAGATGCGGGTTCCATGAAATAATATCCAAATTACTGGAAGATACTTTTCATTTCTTGGATTGCCTCATCTCTTCTAGACTCTAATATACTAATTGCTTCACATTAGCAATTTGGACCTATTAAAGGCTTCAGTTGTAACACCCCAAGATCTCATAGTATGTTATATCATTTAAGTAATTTAATAGCTTCCGCTACACGCAACATCGAGTTCGAGTGCACCACAACATTACCAAACTATCCATTCAAAAAGTGGATATAAATAGTATTTAATACATGTTTTATATTATATAATCTATTTAATTTTAACATCCATACTATGTGTTTCTTAGACATAATATAAGAACAAATTCATTTTTTTTCAGATAAAAAATGTATTTTTCAAAAAATGAAATTTTACCGCCTTTTAATGGAGAACCCTCTTTAAATCCAATATTTTACACTTTTATATATTCATTTTGACAAAATAAACTTATTCATTATAATAGGGACATAAAACATTAGTTTTGTTAAATTTTTGGTGTTTTTCTGATAAATTTTATATTTAGGTGAATAGTGAAAATTACTAAATTTTAACTGAAAACTACTTTTATAACCAATATAAATTTAGTGATCAACTATACATTTAAATGGTTTTGAAGTATAATTATATTTTATTTTTATTATTTAATAAAATTTTGGTCATTCTGAGCAATTTCACATTTAAATATGACATAAACACATGTCAAACTTTTGATAATTTTTACTTTTTGAAAAACCCATTTCTTTGGGTTTTGACAAACAGAAATTAATTTTAAATTAATAAATCCAACTAATATGTTTTTAACTTGGTAAAATAGACTTCATTTTTGAATTCATAATATCAAAATTTTCTTAGGGGGAATTTTTTGTATTTTTCTTAAAACCTTTAATTTTTTATGAATAATGAAAAACACTGAGTTATTATTTAAAAATAACTTTCTATTTAAATAATTATTTATTTTATTTAAATTTGTTTTATGTCACAATAGATACATAATACTTTTATATATTCAATGTAATTCATTGGGGTAATTTTATAATAAGTTTACATATATAAAAATTATATTGAACTTTTCACCGTGTTTTACCCACCTCCTGGAGCATTTGAAAATTTTCATAAAACATAATTTTACTGCTTAAGTGAATTGAATTTCAAAAATATTAAAGACACAGTTAATATCATTAAGTTAAATTTGGTTCAATAAGATAAAATTTTTTTGATGAATAATAACTTGTGACTTTTATTTACCATGATTAAAAATAACTATGGTAATTAAAGGTCAAAATGATATTATTATTACACTAAAACATGTCCTAATTCTATTAGATAAATTACATTCGACCAAAAAAAGCATAGGAATAAAATATGACCCTTTAGGTCCACTTGGATTATATTAGGACATTTATTATTATTGTAAGAACCCGGTTTTTGCTGTGAAAGACTTTGGATTATTCTTGATGAAATTCCAGAGCAGCGCCTTCAAACGGCGTGCGATTCTGAGCCCCGGAGTGGCCGAAAGATGAATTTTCAGTGCGTTCACACTAGAGACGCCAAATAAATGGGATAACTCCTAAACGGAGTTCCGGATCAAAGATCTGAATGTACAGATGGGTCCGTAATGGGGTGTTTACCCTAGGGACGACATAAAGCTTGTCGGTGCGGGACGTTTGGACTCCTCGCCCTCTTCTGGAACGTTAAACGGATTAAATAAATTAATTAATTTGTTTAATGATGAAATTATAGTATCTCTTAAACGGTGGCTCGGATTAGAAAACCGAGGGCACCGTTGAGTTCAAAGCGTGACGTTTACCCTAGGAGGGGTATAAGTTTTGCGGGTGCGTGCCGTTTGTGAAAAATGGTCCCAGGGGCGTTTTCGTAATTTTGGCGGTCTCGGGCGCTAAGTTTTATAAATTTTGAATGGGGTCTCGGATTAAAATTCCGAGACTGCCATTGTGCTCAGGAGGTGGTGTTTACCCTAGGGGAGGCTTAACCTCGACCCTGCTTAGGGTTCGGCTACGGGCCGAACATCGGGTGGTTAAGCGTTTTCTATTTAAATGCTTAACTCACACCCTCCCTCTTCTTCTTCCCCACCTGGATAGCAGCAAGAAGGAACTCCTCCCTCTCCTCCTCCAGCTCCGGCGAAGAATCCTAGGCGAGGCGTGGCTCCGACGGATCGTGGCGAAGATTCGGGCGAAGCCCATCGAGGTAGGATTCGTCATTTTTATTTTCTTTTCCCGCACCTACTTTGGGCCCAAATTTTTGTATCAAATATCTATCTAATTATCAAAAAAATCCCATGAATACAAAGTATATTTTATTCTCTTTCCGAATATTGTTTCGGATTTGAAATTAGAGTTCGAAGGCGTTTGCAATCGTTCGCCGAAGTTTGCGGGAATTTGGGGGGTCCGGCGAGTGCGGGCGGCGGAGTGCGGCGGCCGGGTGTGTTCAGGAAGCGGCGGTCGACGTGGCTTCTCGTCTTGAGGAGGCTCGGTTGGGTGAGCGGACATCAGAGGTAGTCGGGCGTGCGAGGGCGACGGCGTGGCCAGCTTTAGGGTGACGGCAGGCGGTGTCCCGGGCGGCTCCGGCGTAGGGCAAGGAGGAGGGGGCTGCGGGGTGCGCGACCCCTTGCGGCGCGACCGCGACCCGCGTGATGCGGGTCACTGTGGAAAAGGAGGAGACCAGCCGTCAAGGCCAGTCGGTGGCGGTAGGCCGCAGACAGGTGGCCGTGGTGGAGGGAACCGGACCCGCGTCCGGGCCGCGGGCCGGTCCGGCCTGGGGGGGGGGGGGTTCCCCTTTGGATGTTCTGTCGCCCATAGCCTTCGCTACGGGCGTCTGTTTTGCGTGCCGTCAGCGGCAGCGCGGACCTCACGTTGAGGGGAAGGCATTGAGTTAGTTTTGGGAATATTTAATTCCCAAAACGTGGGGCCTCAGTGGGGCTACACGTCCATCGAGGGGGTTGACATCATTCCGGGAATTTTGTTTTGGACGACGAGGACGCATCCGACGTCCGATTTAAGCGCCGTCAGCGGCGTTGGAACCATGGAATTGAGGCGGAGGTTTTCAAGGTGGTTCTGGGCATTGAAGCCGGAGTTGAGGGGTGGGCCCCACGACCCGTCTTTTGAGCGGTGTGCAGCGTTCCATGACTTTTTCCTCGGACGTCCGTTCGGGGCGTGCGAGTAGTCGATGTTGAGTGTTTTTTCGAGGGCATCATGTTGGCGCAGTCTGCCCGCTGTAATTCCGCACGATGGTGCGGGCCCCGCGAGGGCGGTTCCGGGAGTTGACGGTGATTTCAAGCCTTATCACCGGGCGACCATTTTGGACAAGTGAGTAGTCCATCTTATGTGCTTTTTCGAGAGGATCACAACGGTGTGATCCGTTCGTTGAGTTTCGGGACTGAGATGCGGGTCCCAAGTAGCACCGCTCGTGTGCGGTACGCCGGAATGCATCTTTTTCTCCGGATATACATTGCGCTCAAGTGAGAAGTCTTTTTGACGTGTTTTCCCAAGGGGATCGCAATGGTACGATGCGCCTGACTGTTTTTGGGGCGGAGACTCGGGATCACGGGACGCCGTTCAGGCGTGAGGCGGTGTTGGTGACTTTTCTGTCGGATATCTGTTTGAGGTGAGTAAGTAGTCTATCTCGTGTGTTTTTTCACGAGGATTACAAAAGTGCGATCTATTTGGTTTTCTGGAGCCTCTTACGCGATCTTATTAAATGTGGAAGCATGGAAGGTGTTCCGGTGGTGGTTCGACCTACCTTGTTTGTAGCGGACCATTGGCGTGTGATCGCGTGCACTCTCGTGTGACTGATGAATATGTGGTTGGCTGTGCCTCAGCTGATGAGGTGGCAAGTTAGAGTTGTTATGTCACGCCTTCACGTTGATGTTGGGTGCCGGGTGCACGATAGCCTCAGGGCTGGAGATGAGGTATACTCTGGGAGTATACAGGAGCGCTTGGAGGTATGTGTGGTTTCTTATACCTGAGGATGTTTGTGCGCTCAGTTGGGGTTGACTTGGGGCCACATGTCGTGTTGGCCCCACGTGCGTGCCGTGTTCTGCTTTACATACTTTGACCCCTCGCGACGTAGAGAGTTCATGTGTGCTCGTTTTTTTGACCAGCAGGGTGGAGTTTTCCCCTGGCTTTGTGCTCGTTTGTTTAACCAGCAGGGTAAAGTTTTCCCCTGGCTTTGTGCTTGTTTGTTTGACCAGCAGGGTGGAGTTTTCCCCTGGCTTTGTGGTCATTTGTTTGACCAGTAGGGTGGAGTTTCCCCTAGCCTAGTGCTCTTTTTTTTGACCAGTAGGGTTGAGTGGTTTTCCCCTGGTCCTCTTCTCGATGGTTTGGCCGACATAGATGGTTTGGTTCCTCTGTTTCTTCATCTGTGAGGGGTTTCAGTACAGTGCCCCTTTCACCGGACCGCAACACCGTTTGCGACTACGGGTGTTCATACAGTGTGGGTGTTTTCTCTACTCTCTAGGATGAGATGTATCGGTCCGCTTCGACAGTGACTCAGTGGATTGGAGCAGGATTTCCTTGTGAGGCCTGGGGAGTTTCTCTCGTTGCTCCGTGTTCCCTGGTAGAGATTGTGGTTTCAGTGTGACCAACACTTTACGCGGGCACCGATCCTCTACCCAGGAGGTTGTTCCAGCAGGGCTAAGGTTGTTTCCAGCAGGGATGAGGTTGTTTTTAGCAGGACTAGGCAGTGGGTCACCTGATATCTTGTTATGAATTACCCTCCAGCAAGGTTGGGCAGTGGGACACCTGTTGGCATTCCAGGCTCAGTCCTTTCTACTAGGCTAGCCTGTGCCTTTCCTCCATGATTATCAGAGCGGGACCCTTGGTTATACGGGTAAGTGTTGTTATGGCTTTGACTTTGAGGTGACCTCTCTACTACGGGGTAGTGACGAGGCATGGATTGACTTAACCTGGAACTCTCAAGTACAAGGGGCACTTTCCCCCACCGAGACGCATCCTTATGATGCGACCTAAAACCGTGCGGTCGATTCAGTGCCGCCCAAAGAGGATAGTGTCGAGGTGCGGTCGTTTAAGACCCTTGACTTGTAGTTCGGGGCAGACATGCGGGATGTTGGGAATCGATGGAGTTTACTTCTGGGACTATTGGCTACTCACTTTTCTTGGGCCAAGCTACGGGATGGAGATCCCCTTACGACATTGTTTGTGCTTCTTTATTGAGCATAAGGATATGTATATACCTTGTTTCCAGTACCCACTTCTTGGGTTTGGTTACTCTCCTTCCAGGAGAGGTGAAGACACGCGGGGTATGCCACGTGCTTTCCGTGTCTAGCTTCTCGTGGTTGGATGAGTCTACTCTCCTGCTACAGGTAGCGAAGACTCGACGAGAAGTTCGTCTTCTCACCATTTCCAGCTGCTTGTGTCGGGACGAGCCTACCTTCTTTCCTCTTGTTGGGTTGAGTTGGACTCTTTGCTACACTCTCTGTTGTACTTCTATTCTACTCCCTGTTTGATCTACTGCTCACCCTTCGGTACCTCCTTTGTTGCTCCCTCGAGCCTTCGGGGTATCCTACTGAGTATTTTTGTACTCACCCCTTCTTGGGCTTTTCCCGTACTTGGTGTGCCCTTGCAGACGACGGACAGGTGGAGCGTGGATTCAGTGGAGCGTAGGAGCTTGGGATCTTGGACCGCGTGCGGTGGTCGTGGCTGGGTTCCAGGTGGGAGACCCGTCAGCCGTTTCTTTTGTTTACCTGTTGCCGGGTTGTGGCACTTTTTGGTTGGGCGCATGTTTTCCCCCTTTCTTTTCAGTTTTTACTTTGTACTATTTAGAGGTCGATGCACATCTGTGGTTTATACATATAGCAGTTGTTCTTTTTTACTCTACTTGTTCTTTCTTTTACTCTACTCTTTTGCATTGAGTGTGCTGCGTGTGTGTCTGTACATGTGCTTAAGTAAAGGCCTCCCCAAGTTGTTGTGCCTTCAGCGCTGGTCGCCAGCCCCTCGCCTATGGAGGCGGGCTTGGGGTAGTTGTGGCTCGAGCCCGGGTAGGGTCGGAACGTGACAAAGTGGTATCAAAGGTGGTTCGTTCCTTGGGACGTTGTGTGGACGTCTCTAAAAGATGAATTGGTTGTATTATAGGGCAACAGTGTTAACGTGTATCGAGAGCGGCACTCAGGCCAGGGAGTCCAGCGATGGTGTGACAGCCGACGTATCCATTCACCAGGAACTTGATAACCCGCTTGTCGACTCGGCATGCTGAGACACTTGTTTCAGGGAAAAATTGCTTTGTGCATCACATAGGATTGAGTCTTTGACTTTCCTTCTTGAGTCATCTCCCCATCGTTGCTATTGGTATATACATATATTCTCATCTGACTGCGACACTCCCTGATAATTTTCAGGATGTTTCCACGAGGACAGCCGGCCAGGATACCAGCTTTGGTTCATGACGAAGACCCTGTGAGCTATGAGGCCACAGTCCAAGACCCATCATGCGAGCCCCTTTCTCTGGGTGGGCCGGTAGCAGCACCCCCACCTGTTGAGCAGCAGGCAGTTTCAGCAGAGCAGGCTGAGCTTGAGCGCAGGTTGAGCGCGCTCCATGAGTTCCAGCAGCAGAGACCACTGAGGTTCAGTGGTGATCCAGACCCTCAGGCAGTAGAGGTTTGGCTCGAGGCAATGGTTCGCCATTTTAGGCTTGTGTGGACGCTGACAGATCAGAGAGTGGCTTTGGCATCCAGGCTTTTTTGTGGAGCAGCTCGGCGTTGGTGGAGTATGGTGACTCAGCTTCTTGACGAGTCGTCGCTTTCATGGGACGACTTTCAGTTTTTGTTTCGAGAGGAGTTTTCTCCCTCCAGCTTGCGCTCCGTTCGGATTCAGGATCTCCTTCCGTTTTAGTAGGGAGGGATGACGGTGGCCGAGTACACGACTAGTTTTGCAGACCGTGCACGCTTTTACCCAGACTTGGTCCGTGACGACAACATCCGAGCGCGGAAGTTTGATCAGGGCCTCCGCCGAGAGATTCATGCTGTCATAGTACCCTTCGGAATTTCCACAAATGTCGGGGTGCTGGAGAAGGCGTGGGTGACATAGGGATTCCTGTCACGTTTTAGAGTTGGCGGTGGCAGCAGTCACGTTGGAGCCGAGACGTCTACCGCAGCTAGTGGGTGTCAGCAAGCAGAACCTCGATGCATGTGAATTTATGACAACCGGACTCAGGGGTGTGGCCGTACACCATAGTGGCGCCGAACGGCACCAGTGCAGCCCAGAGAGAGTCGGTGCTATGCTTGTGACGGGTGAGGTCACTTGGCACGAGACTGCCCAACCCGAGTTGCTGAGAGCTTCGGGTAGGCAGCAGGCGCACCACCACAGAAGAGGTAGCACCATGATCGGATTAGTGGCCAGAGAGGTGGTTCTAGCAGAGGAGCGGGAGGAGCGGGAGGTGGGGGACGATGTTACGAGGTCTTCCCATCACCACTAGGTGGTCCACATTAGGCTTCAGAATATTACGGTTGGGATCACAGACAGTCGCGAGCTTTGGATGTCTACGATCCTGCAGAGCATGGGATGGTGAGAGGTACCCCTTGCGACTCTTCTACTTTTTGCAGTAGAATTGTTAGGCTCTGTGTGTGAAAGGATTTTCTCCCTGCTCCTTGTTTGAGGAGTTACCAGGGTGACGCAGGGCATCAGGTGTAACCCTGTGTTGGTAAGGAAAAAGGCGTGAGACCTTTTCCTTTAGTCGATGGTGTTGACTCCTTCACCTTTTGAGCGTGTAAGAGAGAGTCGACTGTGGAACCTTGCGTGACCAGATATCCTTGGATGTTTCACCATATGGATATTCTGAAGGAGGGAATCACCGGGCCTTGTATCAGGTGTGGGATGTGATTCCAGTCGCGGCGTGCGATGTAGAGGTTCGTTCGAGGATGTGAGCTATCCCTGAGAACCTTCGGCCGTTTGAGACCATGCAAAGGGATGGAGAGGTTCCCTACCGCCTTGCCCTAACCCCAAACTCTGGAGTGGGTGCACAACATTGGCAAGGGCTGACCTGATGTGAACGGATCAATCCTTTGGTCTGTGTGCGGTGACGCAGAGCTGTGTGTGGGTTCTTCCGGGTATGGGAAAGCAAGGTGTTGGCTTAGTACCATGTGTTTCTCCCTAGTTTTTCTTTTCAAGGACGAAAATCTTGAAGGAATGAATGATATAAGAACCCGGTTTTTTCTGTGAAAGACTTTGGAATATTCTTGATGATATTCTAGAGAATCACTTTCAGCCGGCGTGCGATTCTGAGCCCCGGAGTGGCCGGAAATTAAATTTTCAGTGCGTTCACACTGGAGATGCAAGATAAATGGGATAACTCTTAAACGGAGTTCCGGGTCAGATATCCGAGAATATGGATGGGCCCGGAATGGGGTGTTCACTCTAAGTATGGCATAAAGCTTGTCGGCGCGGGACATTTGGACTCCTTGCTCGCTTCTGGAACGTTAAACGGATTAAATAAATAAATTAATTTGTTTAATGATGAAACGCTAGTATCTCTAAAATGGTGGCTCAGATTGGAAAACCGAGGGAACCATTGAGTTCTGAGCATGCCTTTTACCCTAGGAGGGGTATAAGTTTTGCGGGCGCGGGCCGTTGGTGAAAAATGGTCCCAGGGCCGTTTTCGTAATTTTGGCGGCCTCAGGCGCTAAGTTTTATAACTTTTGAATAGGGTCTCGTATTAAAATTCTAAGACTGCTGTTGTGCACAATAGGTGGTGTTTACCCTATGGGAGGCTTAACGTCGACCCTGCAGAGGGTTCGGGTTTGGGCCGACGAGCGGGTGGTTAAGCGTTTTCTATTTAAACGCTTAACTCACCCCCTCCCTCTTCTTCTTCACCACCAGGACAGCAGCAAGGAGGAACTCCTCCCTCTCCTCCTCCAGCTTCAGCGAAGTAGCTCCGGTGAGGTGCGGCTCCGACGGATCGTGGCGAAGCTTCGGGCGAAGCCCATCGAGGTAGGATTCGTCGTTTTTATTTTCTTTTCCCACACCTACATTGGGATCGATTTTTTGTATCAAATCTCTGTCGAATTATCAAAAAACTCCCATGAATACGAATTATATTTTATTCTTCTTTTGACGCTTGTTTCGCATTTGAAATCGGAGTTCGGAGGCGTTCGCAATCATTATCCGAAGTTTGCGGGAATTTGGGGGGTCCGGTGAGTGCGGTCGGCGGAGCGCGGTGGTCGGTTGTGTTTAGGCAGCGGCGGCCGACGTGGATTCTTGGATTGAGGCGGCTCGGTCGGGTGAGAGGCCAGCAGAGGCGGTCGGGCGTGTGAGGGTGATGGCGCGGCTGGCTTCAGGGCGACGGCAGGTGGGGTCCCGGGCGGCTCCGGAGTAGGGCAAGGAGGAGGGGGGCGCGGGGTGCGTGACCCCGTGCGGCGCGACCGCGACCCGCGTGATGTGGGTTGTGCGGAAAAGGAGGAGACCAGCCGTCAAGGCCGGTTGGTGGTGGTAGGCCTCGGCTAGCTGGCTGTGGCAGAGCAAACCAGACCCGCGGCCGGGCCGCGGGCCGGCTGAGGGCGGACCGGCCGGACCGGGCCGGTCCGGCCCATGGGGGGGTTCCCCTTTGGAAGTTCTTTCGCCTGTAGCCTTCGTTACGGGCATCTGTTTTGTGTGACGTCAGCGGCAGCACAGACCTCGCGTTGAGGGGAAAACATTGAGATGGTTTCGGGAATTTTTAATTCCCAAAACGTGGGGCCTCGGTGGCGCGACACGTACGTCGAGGGGGTTGACGTCACTCCGGGAATTTTGTTTTGGACGGCGCAGACGCGTCCGACGTCCGATTTAAGTACCGTCAGCGGCGTTGGAATCATGCCATTGAGGCGGAGGTTTCCAGGGTGGTTCTAGGCGTTGAAGCCAGAGTTGAGGCATGGGCCCCATGGTGCGTCTTTTGAGATTTGTGTAGCATTTCATGACTTTTCCTCGGACGTCCGTTCGGGGCGTGCGAGCAGTTGATGTTGGGTGTTTTTCCGAGGGCATCGCGTTGGCGTAGTCTGCCCGCTGTAATTCCGCATGATTGTGCGGGCTCTGCGACCGTTTAGGACAAGTGGGTAGTCCATCTTGTGTTATTTTTTGAGAGGATCGCAATGGTGTGATCCGTTCGTTGAGTTTCGGGACTGAGAAGCAGGTCCCACGTAGCACCGCTCGTGTGCGGTGCGCCGGAATGCATCTTTTTCTCCGGATATCCGTTGCGCTCAAGTGAGCAGTCCTTTTGACGTGTTTTCCCGAGGGTATCGCAATGGTGTGATGCACCCGACTGTTTTCAGGGCCGAGACTCAGGATCACAGGACGACGTTCGGGCGTGAGGCGGTGTTGGTGACTTTTCCGTCAGATATCCATTTGAGGTGAGTAAGTAGTCGATCTCGCATGTTTTTCCACGAGAATTACAATGGTGGGATCCGTTTGGTTGTGCGGAGACTCTTACACGATCTTATTAAATATGGAATCATGGAAGGTGCTCCAGTGGTGGTTCGCCCTACCCTGTTTGTAGCGGACCCTTGGCGTGTGATCGCGTGCACTCCCGTGTGAGTGAAGAAGATGCGGTTGGTTGTGCCTCAGCCGATGAGGTGGTAGGTTAGAGTTGTTACGTCATGGATTCTCCTTAACGTTGGGTGCCGGGTGCACAATAGCCTTAGGGATGGAGACGAGGTATACTCTGGGAGTATATGGGAGCGCTTGGAGGTACGTGTGGTTTCTTGTAGCTGAGGATGTTTTTGCGCTCAGTTGGGGTTGACTTGGGGCCACACATCGTGTGGGACCCACATGCGTGCCATGTTCTACTTTACGTACTTTGACCTCTCACGACGTAGAGGGTCCCTCTGTGCTCATTTGTTTGACCAGCAGGGTGGAGTTTTCCCCTGGCATTATGCTAGTTTGTTTGACCAGCAGGGTGGAGTTTTCCCCTAGATTTGTGCTCGTTTATTTGACCAGCAGGGTGGAGTTTTCCCCTAGCTCTGTGATTGTTTGTTTGAGCAGCAGGGTGGAGTTTCCCCGGGCCTGGTGCTCTTTTGTTTGACCAGAAGGTTTGAGTGGTTTTCCCCTGGTCCTCTTCTCAATGGTTTGGCCGACAGAGATGGTTTGTTTCCTCTGTTTCTTCAGCTGTGAGGGGGTTCAGTACCGTGACCCATTCACCGGACTGCGACACCATTTGCGACTATAGGTGTTCGTATAGTGTGGGTGTTTTCCCCACTCTCTGGGATGAGATGTCTCGGTCCTCTTCGACAGTGACTCAGCGGATTGGAGCGGGATCACTTTGTGAGGACTGGGGAGTTTCTCCCGTTGCTCCGTGTTCCCTGGTAGATCTTGTGGTTTCGGTTTGACCAACACTTTAAGCAGGCACCGATCCTCTACCCAGGAAGTTGTTCCAGCAGGGATGAGGTTGTTTCCAACATGGCTGAGGTTGTTTCCAGTAGGACTGGGTAGTGGGTCACCTGATATCTAGTTATGAATTACCCTCCAGTAGGGTTCGACAGTGGGACACCTGTTGGCATTCCAGGCTCAGTCCTTTCTACTAGGCTAGAATGTGGATTTTCTCCGTGATTACCAGAGTGGGACCCTTGGTTATACGGGTCAGTGTTGTGACAGCTTTGACTTTTAGAAGACCTCTCTACTGCGGGCAGTGATGAGGCGTGGTTTGACTAAACCTGGGACCCTCAAGTACAAGGGGCGCTTTCCCCCACCGAGACGCGTCCTTGTGACGCGACCTAAAACCATGCGGGTGAGTCAGTGTTGCCCAAAGTGGATAGTGTCGAGGTGTGGTGGATTGATCCCCTTGACTTGTAGTTCAGGGCAGACGTGCGGGATGTTGGGCATCGATGGAGTTTACTTCTGGGACTATTGGCTACTCACTTTTCTTGGTCTTTGCTACAGGATGGATATCCCCTTATGGCGTTGTTTGAGCTTCTTGATTGAGCATAAGGATATGTATATACCTTGTTTCTGGTACCCACTTCTTGTGTTTGGTTACTCTCCTTCCAGGAAAGGCGAAGATGCGCGGGGTATGCTACGTGCTTTCCGTGTCTAGCTTCTTGTGGTTGGACGAGTCTACTCTCCTTCTATAGGTAGCGAAGACTCGACGGGAAGTTCGCCTTCTCACCATTTCCATCTCCTTGGGTCAGTACGAGCCTACCTTCTTTCCTCTTGTTGGGTTGAGATGGACTCTTTGCTACACTCTCTATTTTACTTCTGTTCTACTCCCTATTCGATCTACTGCTCACCCTTCGGTACCTCCTTTGTTTCTCCCTCGAGCCTTCGGGGTATCCTATTGAGTATTTTTGTACTCACCCCTTCTTGGGATTTTCCCGCACATGGTGTGACCTTGCAGATGACGGATAGGTGGAGCGTGGCTTCAGTGGAATGTAGGAGCTTGGGAGCTTGGACCGCGTGTGGTGGACATGGCCAGGTTCTAGGTGGGAGACCCATCAACTGTTTCTTTTGTTTACCTATTTCCGGGTTGTGGAACTTTTTTGTTGGGCCTGCATTTTTCCCCTTTTCTTTTCAATTTGTACTTTGTAATGTTTAGAGGTCGATGTACATCTGTTGTTTATACATATAGCAGTTGTTCTTTTTTACTCTTCTTGTTCTTTCTTTTACTCTGCTCTTTTGCATTGAGTGTGCTGTGTGTGTGTGTGTACAGGTGCTTTGGAAAAAGCCTCCTCGAGTTGTTGTGCCTTCGGTGCTGGTCACCAGCCCCTGGCCTATGGAGGCGGGCTTGGGGTAGTTGTGGCTCGAGCCCAGGTAGGGTCGGGACATGACAATTATTTTATTCAAAGGAGAGTTAAAAGTGTTAAATTCAAAGTTTATTAACTAAACCATTTTTAATATATAGTTATACATAATATAAATTCGACTATAAATATTCATTAGAAATATTTCAAGATTTCTGAAATAATGGTAATTTATTTATAATTTTTAAAAATCCAATAATCAAATTTATTTATGACACAATGATGATGTAGTAATTACCTTTTTAATGAATGAATCAAATAAATGGTATTCTAAATATTAAAATAAATATAATTTCTAAGTTTTTATGACATACACGAATTTTCTATGTGAATATGACATGTTAGGGTTGATTCAATGTATCGTGTACGAATTTATCATGTTGTGAAGACTTTCACAAAAATGAAATACTAAATAGTTCCAAAATTGACATAATTGAGTTTTTAAAACAAATATTTTATTATTAAATTATATAAAATTCCTAAAAATATAAGGTTCGGCCAAAGGGCTTAAATAATATTCTTTATTTCATTAATGATCCACTTGAGCTTCTCTTGGATGTTTAGAGTAAGTTTATTAACCATATTGTGTAAGAATACAAGAAGACACAGTAAAAGTTAAATTATTTACCTTCGAGTTAAATCTAAAAGATAATGTTAATATAATGACCTAAACCTATCTAAAACCTATTGGTTTAGAGGTTTTGGACACATCCACACCTTAGCCTTTAAATAATTCATATTGGAGCCATTAGAAACCGGAAATTATTTTATTATAAAATAATATTTCAATATTTCCCTAAAGTGACCATCACCTCTCTTATAAAAAGGTACTTCCCCTTCTCTTGATTTGACACCTCCAAAGCCTTTTATCTTGTCCAACCCCTACCAAAATATCCTCTCAACTATCCTCCCTTCATCTTATAGGCCTTCCTTTAGTCAGAAACCTAACCTACGGATCCCTTTTGATCAAATCAAAAGTAAGAACCCGAAGAAGAGGAGGTTAACGTACCCTCGAACAAGGAAAAGTACAAGGTAAGGGGTTTCTTATATCACATTTAATTCCATGAGATTTCCATTTTTCACCACATATTTCATGTGGTGTATTCTGTAATACCATTTGATATATATTAGCAAGATTATCTTTATAATCATGGTATTCTTTGATTGATTTGGTGGTTATTAACTTTTGGTCATACGACTCGTTTGATTACAATGTGGTAAGGGTTATTTCTACAATATCTTCATTATCCAAGGTTGTTTATATGAAATTATCTACTGGGATCTCTTTATCATCTACATCCATGATTCTTAAAATTTATTCAAAAATTTTTTACTATTTACTAGACAATGGTTTAAAGTCATTTATAACCTTATTTTACATTATATGTTTTTGAAAGGAATCTTTCCATCATTTTCCAAACAAGGTACTTTATAACCATTATAAAAAAATTAAGGTAAGAATGTATTTTTTAACTTATACGGAGGGTGCGGCTATTTTATTCCATTATAAAATCATCAAATCTTCCCTTACAATCTTATAAGAACATTTTCAAAATAAATGTTATCTTTATAATTATGGGACTCTTAAATGATTTCAAAATAGAACGATATATTCCACTCAAATAGTTTTGATTACATCTACGTCAACATCCATTTATAAATTTTACACTTGTTTGAAGTTTATTTATTATGACACAAATATTCCATATTGTATTTAAGGTTTTGTGATATGTTTTCCTATAGATGAGTTATTTTTATTCAATTCATGGTTTATGGTTAATGTCTTGAAATTTAGTAATCTAGTTTTAATACAAATGTTTATGTTATATTTCAACCTCTTCTTAAGATGAATGTGTTGGACTAGTATTTTCCGGGATTGGGGACTGATAAAAGTAAGCCCTCCAGGTTGGGTTCTGGTTACAGAAGACTCTCTAGGTTGGAGTCCGGTTAGAGAGGCTCTCTGATATGGAGTCTGGTATAGATGCTCTCCGGGTTTGGGTCCGGTTACATTTATCCCATAGGACCTAGCATGCGGCCTTAACACAGAAATTAAAGTCCTATACTATACATTCCCTCATTATAAAATTAGTTATTACATGTGATTATTCGACTAGTAGAATATCCATGCGCATGTTTATATGGTAATTTTTGATTTATTTATTCCATATTATGTTCAAGTTTATGTTTAAAAGGCTGTTGTTTTATTAAACATCTTGCATTAAAAGTTTATAGCTTCTTCTAAATTATTTACACTTACTGAGCATCCGAGCTCACCCCTTTCTTATGTTTTATTTTACCATGGTATAAAGAACTTAGTTATGAATGATTTGTAGGCATAATATAGGAGGCTTGGACGTTTATAATGGAATAAATTACTATTGTTTTTTCTTTTCAAGTTGTAATGTTAAACTTCATGTTTCGTCCTTCGGGACTTGATTCCTCATAATCTTGTCAATGTTATATAATAATGCACCAAATCTAGGTAACTGGGGTCAGGGAATTGGAGTTGGTATCTGAGAGAGTTTAGAAGTAACCTTGGAAAATAGATTTATATAAAATCTGATTAGACAACATTAACCTAAGATATACATTGAGGATTATTATAGAATAACTTACTAGAATTTTGGTAATGTAGACCTTTTTTGAGTTTTATATGAAAATACATCCCTGTCTGGATATGAGCAGTTAGAGGCGGCTCTGGCACAAATGTACCTAGGGGTAACACTCTAAAACATAGCTTTGAGGTAGACTCGAACAAGAACTGGTGCATGGCAATGGGCCTTCATGCATTCTTGGTTACGACGCACCCAGCAGATATGCATAGGATTATTCTCATTTTCATTACAAATCATTATGAAGGATTTATGAGTATATACATTCTCAAACAAAATATTTTTATGATTACGTATTATATCGATAAATTGTTCAATTTATGTTAGGTATTTTACATGTTTGTAATTATACATTGAGATTCATAAACTTACCTAGTGTATGTCATTTTATAGAAATGGTGCCCAATATAAGGAATGAGAACTCCAACAATACGTATGATCCAAAGAGTAAGATGGATTATATTATTAATAGTATTGAGGAAAAATTTATAAGGGAAATAGTCTCCCATGTATTCTCAACATATGAAGTAATAATAACATGTTTTAATAAGATAAATAAATAATTCTCTGAGTCCTATGTCTTTGAAAAGAAGCAAGAGAAGAAGATGATGGTAGAGAGAAAGATAGATAAAGAGAAGAGGGGAAAGAAGGATTTCCCATATGTGATAAATGTGGAAAGAATCACGTTGGTAAATGCTTGAAGGGAATGGGAGTTCGTTATAAGTGTGGATAAAAAGGACACCATGTATGTGATTTCAAGGGTAAGAAAAAGGTTTCAAATGTAAAATGGTTCATCTATAAGGTGTTGGAACACTATGTGAATCAATGTCCCAGTCATCAGAGTATACTAAAAATGATTCTATTGGATAATAATCAAGATATGACACTAACATAGATGAAGATAAATAACTAGTGTTCTTATGTTGTTATTATAGAATTATTTCATTTGAGTGTTGTATCAACAATTTACTAATAATATAAATTATGGAGATAAAAATGGATTGAACTGTAGTATTATTTTATTAAGGATTTGAGATTATATGGTTCTAAGAAAAGTTACAAAATAGTAAGCTACACTTTTTGGTAGATACATGGTTGAAGGAAAGGTAATACTTAATATGGTCCTGATAATGGGGTAGTGATTTAGGAATAAGATATGGTAGATTTGGATATATTATATTGGATATTGTTGACTTCATTAGAACTGATTAATAGTTTGTTTATTTCATCATTGTTGGAATATTCAAAAAAATTGGATATAAAGAATATATCCAGTATTATATAAAGAATGAGAGAGCATGAATGTAATCAATAAGGTTTTATGGTAATTCAGGGTGTTACCATGTTTTAAAAGAATACATGATGAAAGTGTTCACATGTTATTACGTGGAAAAAATGATCTGCATTGTGTTTAACATCCTTATAAATTTTGGACTGTGAGTTCGGATAGAAGTATTTTGGATAACTCTAAAGGTTTGAATGGATTAAGTTTGAAATTGGATACAATTGTTAAGTATATTTTTTGATTGTCATAAAAAGGACAACCCAGAGGTCGGGCGACAACCAATCGCGTCCGGCAAGGCTGTGAGACTTGAACCCGAAACCGAAGGGCGAAAAGGGTCCATCACCTACCACTAGCCTACGTGATGTCCTGGATTATATAATGTAGTTTCTTTTTTAAAAGGTCTAATAGGTGAATTATAAATTCATTATTTTTAGAACCCTATTTGATTAGGATTAATAGAATATTTTTTTGAAATCTTTCGCAGTGAAATATGAGTTTATGGTAGGAATTAGTTAAAGGATGTAACTCTACTTGTCAAGTATATATATATATACCTTTTATTATATGACTAAATTATTTCTAAAACTTTAGTTAAGGGACTTAGTCTCTATATTCATTCATTGAGGGATCCTTTTATTTCTAAATGACTTTCTTTTATACAGTGTATAAAACCCTTTGACTTTTCATTTCAGGGGAATCTTTTTCTATTGAATCATTGTACAAAACGACAAAAAAAGTTTTTTTTATATAAGCGGTGACAACAACCTTTCCTCCGCCACGAGTTTTATTTGATACTTGGATTCCTTAACAAGCTAAAATGTTTTTCTAAAAGAAAATAAATATCATATACTCTTTTTACGTATTTTGGTACGGAAAATAGTTTTGATAATGGATTTGTTATGTCAATATATTTAAGTGATATATTGTGATTGATGACCTCAATAACTCCCTATAAATATTTATATTTTCCCTCCAATTATGTGTCTCTAATTTTCACCAATTTTCACCTAATCGAAATCATAATTTGGAAGTAACTTTTTCATTTCCCTTTCAGTCTTATTAGGACTAAATTTTATTAACCCAGTTTCCGATGTGGGTTTTCCACAAAGGTATTTCTGTATTTTTAACCTTTTATTTGCTAAGAACAATTTCAAATTGCGAGGATGAAATTTATTGAAGGAGGTGAGAATGTAACAACACAAGATCTCATAGTATGTTATCTCATTAAGGTAATTTAATAGCTTGTGCTACACGCAACACCGAGTTCGAGCACAACACGACATTAACAAACTAGCCATTCAAAAAGTTATTATAAATAGTATTAACTACATTTTGAATCTTATATACTCTATATAATTTTAACATACATATTATGTTGTTCTTAGACATAATTTAAGAACAAATTCATTTTTTTCTAATAAAAGAAGTATTTTTTATAAAATGAAATTTTACGGCCTTTTAATGGAGAACCCTTTTTAAATCCAATAATTTACACTTTTATATATTAAATATGACAAAATTAAAATCTTATATAGAATAAATACATAAAAATTTAGTTTCGATAAATTTTTGGGGTTTTTTTGGTAACTTTCATATTTGTGTGAATTGTAAAAATTACTAAATTTTAACTGAACTTCTTTTAATCAAAATAATTTATATGGATTAATTATACATTTTAATGGTTTGGAAGTATAATTAGATTATATTTTTTTCATTTAATAAAATTGTGGTCATTATAAGCAATTTCACATTTTAATTTGACATAAACAGATATCATTCTTTTGATTGTTTTTACTTTTTTAAAAACCCGTTTCTTTTGGTTTTAACAACGAGAATTAATTTTAAATTAATAAATGCAACTTATAGGATTTTAGTTTGGTAAAATAGACTTCATTTTTGAATTTATAATATCAAAAATATCTTATAGGAAATTTTGGTATTTTTTTGAAAACTTTCAATTTTTGATGAATAGTGAAAACACTGAGTTATTGTTTAAAACTGACTTTTTATTTAAAATATTATTTATTTTATTTAAATTTATTTTAGGAAAAATTATATACATAATACTTATATAAGTTCAATGTAATTAATTGGAGTAATTTTATAATAAGTTTAGATATATAAAAATTTTATTGAACTTTTTCCAGTCTTTTACCCACCTCTTAGGAGCGTTTGCAAATTTGCATAAAAAATAATTCTACCGATTCTGTGAATTGAATTTCAAAAATATTAGAGTCAGAGTTGATATCAATAAGTAAAATTTTGTTCAATAAGATAAAAATAATTTTTTGTGAATAGTTACTTTTCACTTTTATTTACAACGATTAAAAGTAATTATGGTAATTAATGGTTAAAATGATATTATTATTACCCTAAAACATGTCGTAATTCTATTGGATAAGTGTAATTCGAACCAAAACAACCTTAGTATGAAAATATGACCCTTTAGGTCCACTTGGATTAGATTAGTACATTTATTATTTTTTGATTCAAAGAAGAGTTAAAAGTGTTAAATTCAAAGTTTATTAACTAAACCATTTTTAATATAGGGTTATGCATAAGATAAAATAGACTATAAATATACATTATAAATAAAAAAGGATTTCCAACATAATTGTATTTTATTTATAATTTTTAAACATTAAAAAATTAAATTTATTTATGACACAATGATGATGCATTAATTAACTTATTATTGAAAGCATCAAATAAATGGTATTATAAATATTAAAATAAATAAAATTTTAAAGTTGTTATGAAATACACGAATTTCCTAGGTGAATATGATATGTTAGTGTTTATTCAATGTATCTTTTTTGAATTAATCAAGTTGTTATGACTTTCACAAAAACCAAATACCAAATAGTTCCAAAATTGACATAAATGAGTTTTTAAAACAAATATTATATTATTTAATTAAAAAATATTCTTGAAAATATAAGGTTTGGCCAAAGGGATTAAATAATATTATATATGTTATTAATGAACCAATTGATATTCTCTTAAAATTTTAGTGTAATTTTATTAACCATATAGTGTAAGAATACTAGAAGACACCGTAAAAGTTAACTTATTTAATTCAGATTTAAATCTAAAAGATAAGGTTAATATGATGACCTAAACCTGTCCAAAACCTATTTTTTGAGAGGTTTTAGACCCATCCACAACATAGATTTTAAATAATTCATTATGGATCCAATAGAAAACGAAAATGATTTTATTATAAAATAATATTTCAAGATTTTCCAAAAGTGACCCTCACCTCTCTTATAGAAGGGTACTTTCCATTCTCTTAATTTCACAACTCCAAAGCCTTTTGGCTTGGCCAAACCCGGCCCAAATATCCTCTCAACTATCCTCCCTTCATTATAGAGGCCTTCTATTGGACAGAGAGCGAACCTATGGAGCCCTTTTGATCAAATTAAAAGTAAGAACATGAAGAAGAGGAGGTTAATGTACCCTCGACCTAGGAAAAGTACAAGGTACAAGGTTTCTTATCTCACTTTTAATTCAGAGAGATGTCAATTGTTGACCACTTATTGTATGTGGTGTATTTTTACTCACATTTGATATATATTATCATGATTCTATTTATATTCATGGTATTCTGTGAATTATTTGGTGGTTGTTAACTTTTTGTCATACGACTCCATTGATTACAACGTGGTAAGGGTTAATTCTACAATCTCTTCTTTATTTGAGGTTATTTATTCGTAATTATCTACTGGGACCTCTTTTTAATCCAAATCCATGTTTCATAAAATATATTTCAAAACATTTTTACTATTTACAAGATAATGGATAAAATTCACTTATACCGTTATTTGACCTTATATGTTTTTGAATGGAATCTTTCTGTTGTTTTTTAAACAAGGTAATTTATAACCTTTTCGAGAAAATTAATGTAAGAATGTCTTTTTTAACTTATAAAGTGGGTGAAGATATTTTCATTTGTTATAACATTGTCGAAGCTTCCCTTACAAGCTTATAATAATATTTTCAAAATAAATGTTTTCTGTATAATTATTTGACTCTTAAATGATTTCAAAATAGAAAGATATATTTCTCTCAAATAGTTTTGATTTCATCTATGTCAAAATCCTTTGATAAAATTTACACTTTTTTGAAATTGATATATTATGATACAAATCTTCCATATTTTATTTAAGGTTTTGTGATATTTTTTACTGTGTATAAGTTATTTTTATTCCATTCATGGTTTATGGTTAAAGTATTGACATTTCGTATGACAGTTTTAATACGAATGTTTCTGTTATATTTCAACCACTTATTAAGATGAATGTGTTGGACTAGTATGTTCTGGGTAGGGGACTGGTAAAAGTAAGCCCTCTGTGTTGGGGTCTGGTTATAGCATACTCTCCAGGTTGGAGTTCGGTTATAGAGGCTCTCCAGGATGGAGTCCAGTTACATTGGATCTCCAGGTTTGGGTCCGGTTATAGTTATCCCATAGGTCTTGGCACAAGGCCTTGACACAGAAATTAAATCCATGTATTATACATTCCCTCATTATGAAATTAGTTATTACATGTGATTATTCTACTAGTCGAATATCCATGTACATGTTTATATGGCAAGGTTTCATTTTTTTCCCTATTATATTCAAGTTTATGTTTAAAACGTTGTTGTTTTATTACACATCTTGCCTTAAAGGTTTATATCTTCTGCTAAATTATTTACCCTTAATGAGAACTTGAGCTCACCTCTTTCTTATGTTTTATTTTCCCAGGATATGAAGAAGTATGTTATGAATGACTTGCTGGCATAATCTATGAGGCCTGGACGTTTCTAATGGAATAAAATAATGTTGTTTTTCTTTTAAAGTTTTAATGTTGAACTTCATGTATGTAATCTATTTTCCAAGCCTGATGAACAGATCAGTCCTTCGGTAATTGATTCCTTTTAATCATGCCAATGTTACGTAATAATGCAACGACTCTGGGTAACTGGGGTCGGGGCATTACATCAGTGGAACAAGAGAGGAATGAATGATGATAAATATGAGAGGAGGAGAATGTGTCAAGAGTTTAAGGGTTTAAAGGGTAGTTAATCAATTTAATATATCCCAAGAGATTTATCATTTATGGATTCCAAACTATGAAAAATAATAAATTTAAACCTAAAAAATTAATCACGAAAATAATAGAAATGGTAACAATATGACGGTAACAAACAAGGAACAATGAATAGTTCAACAGTGACTCATCAACGGTGAATCATCAATGGTGACTCATCAACGGTGACTCATCAATGATGAATCATCAACATTGAATCATCCATGGAGACAATCAATAGTGAATCATCAATGGTGTGACATCAAGCAAAACTTGTCATTCCTAATTCATGTTTTATTCCGATTAATCTATCCAAATTCAAAGTAATTGTGATGATACTATAAAGTTGAGGTCTAGTTCCAACAAATTCTTATGTTTTTACAACTTTTTGATAATTATATATCAAAAAATAATATCTTATATCAATGTTATTTATTCTATAAAGAGATAATGTATTTTTATAAACGTTTATCACACTTGTGTTACCACGATTTATCAGCACATGTCTAAATTGGTAGCCTAGGTCTAGTAAAGAATGTTTTATCCTCAATTTTTGTGCACAAAAAATTCTTAATGCTATTTATTCATCTTTAGTAGTAGAAAGTGAAACAAAAATTTAGTTATTACTACACCAAGACAGTAGATATTTTCCTAAAAGTTAATAAGTTCATAATTCTATTTTTATATCTGACATACAATAACCAAAATCTTAATACTAAATCAAAATAATGTCCTCTTAGATAGAAAAATCATAAATTGTTTATATATTTGAGGTATTTGAAGATTATTTTGATGGATTTTTGGTGTAAATCTTTGGATTTTCTTAAAATAAACCAAAATACACACACTAAATATAATATCAGTATGACTATAAGTTAAGTACAAAATAATTTCCATCATACTTCTATAACTATTTTGGTCTATTTATTTCACAGCTTCATCATGATATATTTTACAGGTGGTACTCATTAGAGTATCACTAATTTTAGGGTTATCTAGTCCAAAATGTTTTAAAAGTTTTTCGTATAATTAAATTGATTTATGATAATTTATTCTTTATTTTAAAAATATGAAATCCCATAAACAATTTGAGTTCACCCACTAAACTCATTTAAAATTCATTTTGAATTATATTTGAAAATTATATACATAGAGAATTTTTATTTGATCCAAATGTAATATAATCTACATATATTAGTACTATTAAATCATCTTATGAAATTATTTTGATAAAAAAGTTGGATAAAATATACTTTAAAAAAAAATTGAAATGAGAAAAGAGGTAAGCCTAACATAACAAGCTCATGGGGCATGTTTTAAACCATAAATAGTTTTTTTACTTTTAAAAAATTATTATGAAAATGGGGATTTTGAAATTTAGGGTTTTCTTTTACAAAAAAAAACTGAATTATAAACCCATTTAAGAATTTACTTTTAACATACATTTTATATAGTTTTAAATCAATATGTACTGAATATGAAAGAAGTAACCTAGTGGCTTCAGGTTTGGATACAGGTGAATTTTGTTTTCAAAGTCAATATCTTATAATTAATTATACCCATTGGGAAACTAATATAGTCTTATTTCATACAATAGTGATTTATTCTTCAACCTTGTTTCTAAAAAACCACTTAGTTCCAATAGTTAAGGTGTCTCTAGGTATATCAACAATTTCCCAAAAATTGATTTCCTCAAATTGATTATTCTTTTCTTGTGTATCTATTACCCATTAATTCATCATTGATGGAATCATTAATTTTATTTGGTTCAAGTTGTGAGAAAAAGACTTGGTGTTCAATTTGATTCCTAAGTTAAGCTCAATTTTGGGTACCTCTATCCGGGTTTCCTATTACACTATGTAAAGGGTGGTTTTTATGAGTCATAATGGATCTTTGTAAAGAGGGGTTGGATGTCTGAATATCTTTTTTAGATTATGGTTCTGGTATTTTACTTGGTGAAATTTTATCTTATTTAATAGAACATTAATATAGTTTAAAATTAAGATTTAGACTTTATGCATCTTACTCAATGTTTTCTAAGATATTCTTAGGTTAATTGGGGTCAGATTTATAAAATTTACTATAAAAAAACTTATACATTGTTTTGGTTCTATTATTAAACACTCTATATGATTTTTTGGAAGTCGAATATAAATGGAAAACTCATTATCACTCATGGATGAAATATTTTCTACATTATCTTTTATATTTAGAATAAAGAACTTTCAAGGAAAAACATTGAAATAATAAACCATTTTTTTTCTATTATTCCACAAATAATAACGTGTTATATTTTTAGAGAGGTCGAATTAATAATTTATTTATAGTATAACAGGCGGTGTTAGCAGCCTCTTCCCAAAAATAGACAGGTAATTCATACTCATTTAGCATAGTCTAGGCTATCTCTTGAAGAGTTATATTTCTTCTTTATACCACACCTTTTTACTGTGGTGTCCTAAGAGTGGAATGTTTTTGATTATAACCATTTTTAGAATAAAATGATTCAATGTATTTTTTTCATATTCTCAGTCATGATAACTTCTGAATGTCTCAATAATAATTCCACATAGATTTTCTATAGATTTGGAATACTCAATAATGTAATAACAAGGTCAACATTCATGTGCTAGAAAGAATACCTATGTGTATCTAGAGAAGTCGTCTACAAGAACATATACATAATGTTTTCTATTTAAAATATAAACTCTATAAGGTCCAAATAGAATCATTTAAACTACCCCTAGTGGCCGAGAGGATGAAACATCTTTCTTATATTTAAAAATAATTCTTATGAAGTTTCCTTTATTGGTAGGGATCCAAAACTCTATCATTTAATAATTGAAGAATTGGTATATCTCTAACTAATCATTTACTGGATATCTTTCTATATGAATGAATATTGAAATGTCTTAGTATCCTATTCCAAATACATGATTCTTTGTGAAAAGCTCATAAGAAATGAATATTATTAGATTTTGAATAATTTAAATCAATAGAATAAACATTATAATTTATTATATTAGTAAAAAATAAAAAAACATTTATCCTAAAAACATGACATGAATTGTGTTCAAATTTAACATAAAATAAAATAAAATCGAATTGAAAAATAATAAGAAGATTATTTTTTAATCCTTCTTTATATAAAACTATAGGAATGAATATTGAATTAGTATAACCGATTTTTTAAAGGCCGGTGATTTTTCCTTTTTCCTTGTTGCCAAAAGTAACATGGTCACCATAAAATTTTATTAAATTATTGAAGTGTTAATACTAAAAATACAAATGTTTGTAACATAAACTATCTATATACTATATCCTTTTTAGAGGTTTTAAAACAGGTTTTCGACAAAACAAATCTTAATTAAAAAAATGACTTTGGTAGCCAAATATTTTTGGCTCCATATGTGTTTGTAATAAGAGAATTTGTTATCCATAATTTCCTAATTGTTTTATTATAAAAATATTGTAATATTATTGAAATAAATATATTATTATATCTAGTTGACTAGGTATTGGAATTATATGAATTTTTAGAACTAGTGTTGGATGTAAATATGGTTTTTGAAATTTTTCTCGACCTAGGTTCATAACCTATGCCAATTTTATTTTTGGGAGAAACTAACATTAATATTATTTGAGTTAAATTTTTATTACCATCATAAAACCTTTCCATGACCTTTTTTAACAGTTTATTTGATAATTTTAATTCATTTTTTTATTTCAAAAATTGAACATTTTTCACTTTTTGAATAGCAAGGTTGGGTTTAATATTCACAGTGAAATCATGTTTATTCTTAAGTGAATTATATTTATCTTTTAACTCATTAAAGGTATCTTCAATCATGCTATATTAATCATTTAGATATTCATTGTTCATGATTTCCTCAATATTGTCATTTTATTCATTCTCATATATATTTAAAATGTTAATAGGAGAAGCATGATCAATACTTTATACCAATGATGTGACTTCTAAAAAAACATATTTCCCCTGTTAGAATTATCTTTTTGTTTGGTTTCTGAATAACTCAATATATCTTAGGAGGCACTCAATATTTCTTTCATGGATTTTATTAATCTTCTATCCTTATCCTCATACTTTTTTAAAATTTTATTTTTGGACAATATTCCCTAATGTGTCATTTCTTCTTACATTCATATTAGGTGATTTCATTTTCAACATCATCCTCTTCCAATTATTTTCCACTTTCCCGTTTCATAATTTCTTCTAAAATTATATTTTTGAATAAATTGGTTTTTTCTATATAATTTCTTGAATCTTATGGCTATTTGGGCCATATTTTCATCACTATCATCAGGTGGTTCTTAATCACTAGTATATCCAGCTTGAAAATTTTTCTATTTGTTTGGAGGTAGTATTTTTTAAGGCTACTGATATTTTTGGTTCACCTTCACAGATCTCCTTATTGACATCAGGGACTTCCTCATACATAACCATATTTCTTATAAATTCCTTGATAGTTATTTTAATCACATAATAAGATTCTATAATTGACATAACTATTTTTCTCCATCTGTCTTGTAAGCATCTTAGTCGCATCACATGATATTTATCTGTCACTTGTTTCCTGAGTGAATGCATAATATTCATTATTTCATTGATCTAGAGATACATATCAGAATTAGGTTCATTATATATCATTTTAAAAGTATCATACTTGAGTGTATATGTGTTTAGTATCATTTCATTGACATTTTATGTCCCTCCATGTGAAACAGACTAGGTGTCCCATATTTCAAATACAGATTTGCATATAGATATTTTATTAAATTCATCATCACCCATGAAAGACAATTCATAGAAATTTAATTATTATAATATATAATTTTTTAGAATAACTCAAAAAAATTATAGTATTTTTTTGTATTTCATACATATTTTCAATTACAATATAAATGTCAAAACCTATGGTTTCTAAATTCATTTTCATTTTTATTTTCAATTGAGAATAATTTTTACCATTAGAATAATGAGGTTGGTTGGTAAAATATCTTTCTTTTCTATTATCCATAAAGAACTAAAATATAGAATTGATAGAAATTTCATATCTTTAGAATAAAACTAAATTTAAAAATAAAAATTTAATTTAAAAATAATTCCAATACCAAATTTTGTTTTGAGTGAGTAACTCAAGAGGGGTTGAATTGAGTTCCCTATAAAAATTGTTATTAAGTATTAACATAAAATAAAATCCCTTTAATAAAAAAACTATCCAATTAATCAAAATAGATTATCGATATAAGATCTTTCCTTTTAAATGATTTTTCAAAGGGTGATTATGTCTCAGTTAAAATAATCTATAGAAATTATATATTTTTTGAAATCAATTTACTTAGACAAAAAATAAATATAAACACTTGGTAAGATTAATTATGAAAGTAATAGTTTGGTTTATAGATTAAATAAAATCTAGGTTCTGATAACAAAAACACAATAACACATTGGAATAAACAAGATATTAATTCTCAAGATGAGAATTAATACCCTCCACTTAGAAACATCCGATTTTCAAGTAGATTATAATAATATTCAAAAAACTTCACAACCTAAATCATGTACAAAACAATAGCTACAAGATTTCTAGGCCAAAGAGCCTATTAGATAGTTATACATTGGATGTAAATATATAACATGACACATAAGGACCACTCCCACAAAAACCATGGGAATTTAGATGAAAAGTAAAGAGAGAATAAAAAGAATTATCTAGTTAGGTGTAGGAGACAGTGTTTGTTTGATAATAGAGTAACAACACACTAATAAAAATAGAATGATAAAATCAGTAAGATAAAAAAAATTGAGGTTATAATTATTGTATGTTCCGAATGGCGGGAGTCCTCAGATCTTCATTGGTGAGTATTTTGAGCTTTATTTTTGAAGGTTACATCAAAATGAAGGATCATAGGAATTTGTAGGAATGTTTTTTTTGATCTCTGTCCATGTATCAAACGATATTTTTAATGAATTTTTTTCTCCTATTTCATTGATCTTCATAGAATATAAATCAATAATCTATTAATGGTTAAAATATTCAATCTCACACTTTTCTATAGGTTTTTCAGTCATTAATATTTTTATATGTTATGTACATGATGTAAATAGAGAGAGATGTCCTTCGCATATATATATATATAGATTCATTAGTTGAAGGAGACCCACAGTTCTTGGATTTGTTTTGAATCGGTCATTAAGACATTGTTAAATTATCCTTGTATAGAAATAATTTTTTGTCTATTCATGTCAAAGTCCTCGGACATCTAGGAGGACAAGAAGCTGGTGGTGACTCAGCATCCGAAGGTACCCCATATTAGTGGTTCTTCATGATGATGGTGCCTAAATGTATGGTGGTGACTCAGGTTCTAGTAGTAACAAGACTGGAAGTAGATCCTATTGTGGTATTAAGACTAGAATTGACTCCAACTTGGTGGTGATTAGCCTTAATGGTAGCTCCAAACTGATGATAACATGTCTTGGCGGTGACTCCGGGCTAACAGTTACACACTATAACACTTAAATGAAATATCATAATAATATTCGAACCATATAAAATGCTATCATAAAACATTTATATCATTGGTACTAAAAAATAATGGTTAATGACCGTTTAAATTAGAGAGTGTCTGACACACTCTTCATAAGGAGGTTCTAACACACCAATTTGGTATGTGAAAATCAAGAACCACTCAATGATATATGGGGGTTTAATGTAAAGTTGATTTTCAGAAATTTGGTACCCTTCCTTTTAAATTTTTAATTTTTGAAGTGTTATAAGGATAAACATTTATGAATTGGTGTCAGAATAACTTTAGATAAGAATTTAAGGTTTAATGTATTACTTAAATATATGAATATTTATGCATATGTGAAAACTTGTGCAATATATTTTGTTGTGAGGATAACTAAAGGTAGATAAAATGAATTTCCATTATATTTACTATTCTTATGATCCATTAGAGTTTCAAGATTAAAAAAATCACCATAATTTGTTATACCTAGAGATTAAGTGGATATTGATCAAGACACAACAAACATGTGAGATTGTGCTAATTAAATGGAATGAAATCACGTAATTATATCTTCGAATGAAAATTACCCAAGATTAAGAAAAAGATATTGAAATAAAAAATTTTCATGTTGTCATAATTTTTGGTGATATTAATGAAATTTTTAATGCTTCTTTGGTTTATGATTTTTTTTCATTAAAATTTTATACATCAACCACTTTCTTCTTATCAATGATCTTTATCAATCTCTATAATTATTTACCCCTTTCTCCTAGGTCTAAATGATCACTTTTATCTTATGTTATCCTATGTTGAAATCTAGTTTTGAGTTACATAAGGAAACCATTATGTTTCCAAATTTCCCATTTTATGATAAGTTTTACTACTTATTTTTACAATGTGGGCTTCTATGAAGGAATTTTGAAATGTTAAACCTTTGATGTCTGAGATGAATTTCAAGGTAGAAATTCCTTTTAAAGGGGTTAAAACGCAACACCAAGAATTTTTTTGAATTTTTTTTCATATAAATTAATTATTATTATTATATAAAATTACATGTTAAACTAAGCTTATCTTTAATTACATTAAACACCATGTTTGTCTTTCATTACACACAATACCAAGTTTAGCTTACGTTACGCGCAACACTGTTTTTAAGTGAAATATGTCTATCTTTTAAGACCTTATTATATAATATAATTGTTTTCACCCAAATAGATTAATAGTGGATATTAATAGGATTAAATAAATTATTAGTATATGGTTTGCACATATAATTAATTATTTTGTGACAATTTAATTTCAAATTAAAATAAATCTATTTTGACAATAAATGAAAATATTTTTCTAAAAACTATTTTTATGCACACAAATGTGTTATACAAGAATAAATAAGACATATCACTTTTAATGAATTATATTTATATATTATTTATTAAATTAAATTTTTAACATTCATATTTTTTGTTTTCTAGACAAGAGATAAGAATAAATTATAATTTTTTCTTAAAATTGTATTTTTCTAATAAACTGTTTTGTTTCCATTAGTGCACTTATATTGAAATAAATTTCTCCACATTTTCAAAATTTATGTAAATAAAAAAATAAATTTTTTAAATAATAATGAAAAAAAAAAATTTAGTTCAATTTTTATTATTTTTCTAGAATATTTAATTTTTTTAATGAATAGTGGAAAATACTGAATTTTAATTGAAAACTTCATTTTTTATTATAATATTTAAAAATTTAAAATTTGTTTTAAATTTTATTTAATATAAAATTAAATTAATTATATATATATATCAAAAATTTTCAGTAGAATCATTTTTATATGTGATTTTATATTAAAAATATTGTAAACATTTGATCATTTTCTCCTTGAAAACTCACTTTATTATCACTTCTACGGGAGTAATTTTAAATTATATTCTACCAAATTTGTGAATGTAATTTGGAAAAATAGATTTCATATTTTCAATAAAAATAATTTTTGTTATTTATTAATGTTAATATATTTTATCCCTACAATGATAAGTGAAAAGAGTTTAAATTAACTATAATGGTTAAGGTTAAAATATAGTTTTTCACATTACATGTGTTTGTGTCAAAATTAATTCTCCACAAACATATTATTTTTATTTACAAAATTGGTGTTTATATTTATAATAAGTAGGTAAAAATTATCAAATATATCTCATTTTAATTTTATTTTTCAAGGATAAATTACCTTGGTAAAAAATGATACAAGTTACCATGGTATAATCTAAAATAGTAAAGTTGAGTAAACTTAATGTTGGAGAATAAAATGATGAAAAATAAGTTTTTATTGTGATTTTTTGGTGTTTATCAACCATATAAAACCTCAAATAAATTATTGATCTATGTTTTAGGCATATTAGGGAATATTGACCCCCCAATAGTTAACTTTGGGGTATTTACAAAAAATATCACTCCTCATCCCTTATAAAAGGGCACTCACTCCCCTCATTTCTTGAAAAATCCCATGTAATTTGGTTTGAACAAAACATACCCAAATCACTTACCAACTTCCCTCATGTCATCATAGAAGCCTTATGTTGGATAAAAAACCATACATGGTATCATTTTGATTAAAATCTAAGGAAGATACCCAAATAGAAGGAAACATTCATCAATGAGATTTTTTCATTTATTACTACACCTCCAACAATTGTTATTATAAAATGATGATATGAAAAACTCAGTACCATATATATACTAATATTTTTTATGTTATGGTCATGACCTATAACCATCTCCACTTCCATCAAATTGTTTATGAAATCATCATTCTTGTGTCTGGAGGACAACCACGCTGCGAACCAATGTCATTCATTTTTCTAGTACCAAATATCATGGATTGATATAATAATACATTAATTGTTTATATATTATATTTAGGATACTATTATTCTAGACATTCATTCATTATCTCCATTTTTATGGGAATATGATAACGCCGCTCGTGTGTATGGCGGACTACCACCTCATGAAGCGATGTTATTCATTCACACTTTACATGGAATGTTATAAAAATGGGTTTAATGAAAATATGTAATATATATGGCATAAAATTTATTATTTAATGATAATATCAAATTTACCATTATTTCATTCAATTATATAAGAAAATGGAAACATTGTTCATACGTATGTATAGTCAACCGTATCCATAAACAAGGTATTTCATTTTTAATTTATCTTAAAATATTATGGAATAATATAAAAACATATATAATGAATTTATATTATATGTATATCCTACTTAACATTTTCTAGATGATGAAATAATGATTTATGAAATAGGTCCACAAATAATATGTCCAATCATACACAGAAAACAAAGCAGTTGTTGCTCGAAATGTTACTTGAACAATGAATTGTTAATAAATAGGTAATAAAATGTTATAAGAAAACCATATATGGTGTGATATATTTTAATATGGTTCATTAATATAAATAAAATAAACTTATATTTATTATAATGGATGTTTTAACGTGTATTGAAGTAGTCAATATTTAAGGTAAGGGATATATATTCTCTCTTTTATTTCTAAGAGACATATGAAACTTAATCACTCATTAATATTGTGTGTTGTATATATGACCCCACTGAAATTTTATATCATTGAATAACTATATTTTCATGATATTTAAATTTTAATTTTAGGTTATTCTTTTTTTTGTATTATGATTCGAAAGATTAACAAAGTTGTATGGGATTTTTGTCTGAATTTTCCTTCTTTATAATGTAGGTCATGTTAGGCTCATATTTTCTTTCAAGATTTGTATATATAGCCCCTTTGAAATTTAATATAATGAATTTCTTTATTCTCATGAAAATTTAATTTTCCTTTAATTTTATTCCTTCATGGGTTATACAAGTCAATGTTACTAATATAGTAAATAATAAATGTTACAATCTCATTGTTTGTCAAGATTGTTTATGACCACGTTTCTGATAATCAAATATTATGATCCATATCTAAAGAAATAAATTATTTTTATTGCAATCTGGATATTTCATTAGAATAAACGTTTTATCTTAATTTTCTTCTCTTTATGTACCCATGGTTTCAAAAAAAGGTTTTTAAGAAATCGATTGAAACCCTTTTTCCTTCCAAAACCATGTTTTCAGGGTCATTTTCAAAGAAAGTTATTTTCAAATTGTTTTATGCATTAAAAAATATATTCAAATAAAAACCATTTTACTCAAGAATGTTCCAAGTAATCTCTAAAACCGCCTTCCAAATAAGATTAAATACTTTGAATTTAATTATGATATATTTGGGTTATGATACAAGTATACCATTATTATTCTTTTTCAAAATAGTTTATGATTATGATGAAGATATGTTTATGAATCTGATTTCTCCTCCACGTGTTATACAATAGAAAAATTCTTATGAAGACCGCTTATTTTTTTCACCTGTAAAGTTACAATGAAATAATGAAATTATGATAAAACCTATTTAATTTCTACAGGTTATGATATGATGAATTATTTATTAAAACCATTCCATTTCATTGGTTATGATATGATGAAGTTTTAGGATCTTTTGGAACACATAAATATGGTGTTGATTATAATATGGTTGGGACCTATATATCCCTAAATGCATTGAATAAATATGGATAACTCATGAGTAAATATCTTATACATGAACCTAATTACATTTTCACACTTTTATGTGTGAGCCTGATTCCATTCTCACAAGGTTATGATTGAACTTGATTAAATGTTCCCAATGTTATGTGTTTTCTTAATTATAGGTTAACAATGTTATGCGTAAACCTAATTACATATTTACAATGCTCAGAATGGATCTATCTACGATTTCCATAATATTATGAGTGGAACTAGTTTCATGTACATAAGTTTATTCAAGGGCACAATTTCATTTCCTTAACTTAATGGGTGAACCAATTTCTATTTAAACATGTTCACAATGTAATGTGTTGATTTGTATACACCAAAATATATGTCTCATTCCATTTTTATGATCTCATGGATCATGATCTTTGATTTCCTTATGAATCATGTCTTATAAACTACCAATATTTATTCCATAAACCACATTTATTATCTTTTATATGTAGGGTAATGTTTTCAAATGTTATTCTCATGTTCTCATAAACTTATGATCCTATTATGCTTACATATAACCTTTGTTTACCCTAACAAAGAATTTGAGCATACCCTGTCTTAGGTTGTTATTTCCCAAGGTTATAAATAAATATTTTTAAGTTGGAGTACATAAGGGGAAGATATTTATGGTGGAAATTGAAAATATTTCATGAATTAATAATACTATCTTCCATATTTCTAAAGGCACTAAACTATTATGGTCTTTAGTTTTGTGTTTGTATAATGTGGGTAATATTCCTAAAAACAAGTAATATCCCTATATGAGAAGAATGGGTCAATAAATAATTCATTCAATTGGATATAAATTATTCTTATATCATTAGAATCATTTATCAATACTAATAAAAATAATCAATAAATATAAGAATAATTTGCGCACATAAAATCAGTTTTATGAAAAAACACCTATTTTACATTTAAAATATTATAACATCATTTCAAAACAATTTATAATAAATGAGTTAACAATTATACTAAGGAAAATTATTCTACACAAATTTTTTTATGCATTTTTTCTTATTCATACCTTCCAAACCAACATCTTGGACATACCTGTCACTATTAAATACTAATATTAATATAGTATTCCATTATTTTTTATGATAAAATTTTCATATGTAACGTGATATATAATATATTATTTAAATAAAATTATTTAAAAAATATTGGGGTGTTACAACTAGGATCATCTCATTAAATTGGTTTTTTAGAAGTTGGTCGAACAACTCCATGTAGAGTATGTGAAAAAAATCAATAATATATGAATAAAAAAGTATCAAATATACTTTAAAAAAATAACATACATGAACATGGTTATAATTAAATCAATTAATATATTTAATTTTATTATTTATTTTTATAAATGGACTCACTAAATGAGTCAATTACCTTTGGTAAGGGATCTTCTGAACCACATGTGTTCCATTTTGGTGTCATATTCACCTTCCTTTTCTGATTTTACCTTTACCTAATTAAAATGTATGTACTCAATTTTTTTTATATTTTTTCCCTATATAAATATATATAACTATCCTTATTTACCTTTAATTTTTCAGGATAATATTTTTTTTCAAGTACCCTTCTTAATTCATTCCTCTAATAAATCTTTAAAAAGGAAACTAGTATATTTTTCCCCAATTTTTATAACACATCATCTATTATTTTTAACCATATATCGAATCATAATACAATAATTATTTCATTGAAAACCATATGGGGTCATTTCTATTTTTATATAAATATTATTCTCTTACCTTGTTTATAACATCTTTACCCTTTTCTTAAAACCTTACTTATGAAGTACATTTATAAACATAATTCAGCACTATTTTTATGTATTCACTTTAGTTGAACATAATTTTCATTATCTATATTTTTTATTTCTTTTATTAATATTCATGTATTATTAAATTACTTATATCAGGGTAATATTTATGATATGTCATTTAGTTACCATCTAAGAAAATATGACATATCCCATTTACTTTTCTTGGGTTTTACATAGGATTATGCCTTATAATTTATTTCTTTATATAGAACACATATACATGGACATGTTATTAATATAATGGGGGGTACTATAATTATAAAATTACCATTTATTCATTTTTTAATGTTTTCATCTCATGTTATAACTTATATAGTGTGTGAACAGTTATCCTAGCACAAAATGTTATCTTCTCATGGTAGTGAGCCTTTACAAGGGATTATTATGTGATGTTTTATACTATTATGACATTCTCTATTATTGTAAAATATTATTATATCTTCTTATCAAGAAATTATTTAATGATATTTTAAACTATTCTTGTCTTTTAGACTATCATGATATTTTTTTCTATCATATGCATTACCTTTCGTCATCCATTACTCTCTATATTCCCTTATTGGGATTTATAGCTCAACCCATTATTAATGTATATCCCCAGGGTGTTATATGAAATTTTAGAAGTTCAATTGTATACAGGAATGCAATATAAATATTAAAAAATAAAAATATAGCTTATGATTAAGTTGTGGTATTTTATACTGGTATCCCAAAGACAATATACCTCTAGATCATCAGGGTAGTGTTTGTAGATTTTTTATACTGAAAATCATAATATAATATGTATAATAGACTTGTTTTACTATATAAGTTAAAACTATGTTCACTAACTAATTTGAGGAATGGTAGAATCTCATTATATCATCTCTCAACAAGTATTAATCATAACTCTACCGTGGATTCAAATCTCGTGTTCTTCTTCCTGAGACTGTCCTATGACTGGGCCATCACCCATGAGTCATCACCACATAAAAAAAATACTAAACTATGATCTTGAATTTATTTTATAGAATCCATCAAAGATATAGTAGTTTCCAATATGGGAAATTCCACAATCGACGTTCCCTCTTTCAGGTCATTTTCTTGGTCAGTGAACAATGTCATAATATTCTACTATTTTAAATATATATAAACACCCTAATGTTGTGTCTTCCTACTAATAGAATATTTAATGATGTTCCCCTTCCCAAGGGAATACTTCATCTTGAAATAAAATTTCAATAGATAATAAACCCAACACCTCTTAAATAGATTAAATTATTATTGGTAGAATATGTGTGGAAATCTCTTATGGTCGATTTAGAAGAAAAATATCTCATGAAAAATACAAAAATGGTAACACTTCAGGGTATAAAACACACCAACTAGAACTAAATCATGGGTTAGATTGTTCCACTTATGGGTTCCATATATTAGAAATTCAGAACTGATTACCCAATATCCTTGTGTCAAAATATACCCTTGACTAACCGTAGAGGACTCAAAGTGAACCATATAACCCCACTTTTGGTCCAATAGAATCTAAATCAGAGTAGAAATAAACCTTTCATGAGCTCACAAAACATCTCTTTACACTCATTAGTCCACTGAAATTTCAACCTATTCTTAGTTATCCATGTCATAGGTTCATTAAAGAGATGTAAATTCTATATAAATCACATGTAATACCCAACCATGATAAAAAAACTCATGATCTCAAACAGATTCCTAGGTTATTCACAAGACATCATTGTCTCTAATTTATCTAGATAATCCAAGATACCAACATCTAAAATTACATTTCCAAGGAAGTTCACTTTTTTTGTACAATAGTTTATCTTCATTTACCTTGAATATAAGTAATGTCTTAAAAGGGAGAAATATATAATCTCTACATACTCAATATGAAACTGTAGGTTCCATGAGTATATCAAAATGTAATCAACAGACACCATGATTAAAGAGCCTATCTAGGGATGAAAAATATTGTTTATGAGAGCCATAAACAACCGTAATGCATGAATATGACCAAATTAATTCATAATAAACTCTTATAAATCACATGGACAAATAAATTATATTTTCTACATATCTTACACCCTAAACTACAACTGGTTATAGCCTGATCATAGATAAATCTTGGAGAACTATAGACCTCCCCTTCACTGATCAAAAAGATCATTAATTATATAAAACAAAAAATGTTCTTAATCATAAACTGGTGAAAAATTCAATAATATATGTATAATATCATGTTAGAACCCACCATCTTAGATAAAAAATATCATCACACCACATAGTGGTACTCAGATTGATAAAACCCTCACCATGAGATCCTTGAGTTGCACCACTTGATCTCTTAACATGGATTTTTTCATATGAAAAAAATTATTCACATAGGTTCCCCACCTATTACATACTCAACCATGAAATTTACCAACCTTTTTAATATATAACCTAGAAAAATTATCTAGAAAAACAAAACAAAATTGGTCTATTACTAGGGAAAATTAATTGAATCAATCACTTAATCTGTTATACAGACCATACATGAATCTTACAATATGATGGACACTATTTAACTATGTTCATTCCCCACTCTACCATATTTCACATCATATTCACCCATGAGAACATAATCATTCCTTATAAGTGAGGTAAAATATTCCTACCTCTAGTAGTAGTTGGTGATGTCTCCAAATCATGTCTGTGAATAAATTTCTAAGATGATGTTAAAGCTCACCATATCTAAGATAAAGAAGCCACATAAGTGTTTATAGTACCCAAATACTACGGTGCACATTAAGAATATATAAATATGATATATCATCTTCCCTAGAGGTATATAAATATACAAAAACTAGATGATAAATCTATGAAAAACCCCAATCCAAACACAACCAGATCATAGATAATGGAATGAGACACTTTTGTATCGAAAAAAGAAAAAAGAATAAATGTTACGAAAACCATACATATAATGGTAGAACGACCCTATTCCACATTAGTTTTGGCCTTTTCTAAATCATATAACCATTCTAACGTAGATGCATGAATTTATGATTCCTAACTTGGATAAGAAATCAACCCCTAAGAAAACTATAATTGTTACTTCCCCTAAGACACTTGGACAGCTCCAGGGATTCACCTATGATATGAAGCTATACTATCCATCTAAATCACTCCTGAAAAATATCTTAAAGCTTGTTTATTCAATAAAAATTTAACTAATCCCTTTTTATCTATCCTTAAATAAAATTACTTCTTTTGAATCATCCTACCACATGTATGAAAATCTGTCTGTGGACATGAAAATGCAGTATAAAAATGAATCTCTGAGTCAGAATGATATTGTATAAAGGGAATATCTCATGTGGGATGGACCAATGAACCCTATACTTTCCAATAATACCTCTAAATTCCATAGTGGATCCCATCAAATCTTATACTCCTACAATTTGAAGATCTTCCACTAAAGATACTAGAAAGGACATCACCCAAGCCATTAAATAAGGAAAGAGAGAATATGTAATATTATTTACTAAAATATTATCAAAAGAAAGATTTGTATTGAAAGAATTTTAATTAGATGTTAGGTTTAACATACTGACATGACACTTCAATCTGTATAAATTCGGAACTCAATCCTGTAGGCCTTCTAGGCCACACTTCAATATAATAGTGATCAAAACATAATAACTAAATAAAGCAGGTCGTGTAAACTATCACATAATTCATTCTTCATTAGATCTCTAAAAAATCCCATTCTTGATAAATATTTAATAACTCATGGAAGAGCCCCTAGATAAATTAGTCCTCAAATTCCTCCACTGATAGCCCTCATAAATCGTGATCTATAATACAAATCCACAATATCTTCTAATGGTCCTTGAAGCATATGTGATAGAGTATCACTAGCCACTATTTGGGAATCCCAATCATCTTTGATAACCCATTGATAGACTAAATCTAGTATATATCTTCCTAAGTTCACCTTGTACATTAGAAATTTGGAGGGTGATACATCTGGATGTCCAACAAAAATTCTACAATGTTTAGCCCACCCTAATGTATATATCATAGTAAAACCATTTTGATGAGAAACACACATGTTTATTGGGAATTTATTGTAACACTCCAGGTAAATAACGAATATGACATTTTCACATTTATCCATATTTTTAAATAAAATATTAATATTACTTTAAAGGGAATGCTATGTTCGATGGTGTACCCCATACACAACAATCAGTTTCTTGGGAATCTTACGTTGCACTCTAATAATAAAATAATATTATTTTAAATGGTAGTTAACGCCTAGCTGTTGTAATGCCGGGAATGAACAGAACAAACTACAAAATTATTATATATGTTTTTCATATATTTTTACTTTTTACAATAAACGTTAGAGGATTAAAAATGAAAATGAATCCAATTTTAAGCGTAAACATTCTAATATTCTTTAAAAGGTCGATTAACCGCCTTTTGATGGAGAACCTCTTTTAAATCCACTTTTTGACAATTTTATGTGTTATATTTGACAAAATGAAATTCTTCTTTAGAATCGGGAAATCAAAATTTACTTTGTGTAAATTTTTGGTATTTTTCCGATAAAGTTCATTTTTTAATGAATAGTGAAAAATGTTGTATTTTAATTCAAAACCCCTTTTTAATATAATTTAATTATATGATAAGATTATCTTTGGAATTGGTTTTAAAGTGAAATTAGAATATATTTTTAACATTTAATCCAATAGTGGTCATTGGAATTAATTTCATCTTAAAATTGGACTTAAACTGCTGTCAATCTTTTGATACTTATTGTTTCATAAAAACACGCTATTTGCTATGACAACGGGAATTAATTATTAAATTAATTAATGTAACATGTATTTTTTGAATTTTGTAAAATAGAAATAACGTTTGAATTCGGAATATCAAATATAGCTTAGGGTGAATTTTTAGTATTTTTCTAAAAAACTTTAATTTTTGATGAATAGTGAAACCACTAAGTGGTAGTTAAAGAAACTGATTTTTCGTTTAAATGAAACATTGCCACTTCTTTGAGTTGATTTTCAAAAATCATACATACATGGTTGTCATTAAGAAGTAAAGTTTGGTTCAATGGGATTAAAATAATTTTTTGGTGAATAGTAACTTATAAGTTTTATTAATCGCGATTAGAGGTAATTAGTGTAATTTAAGGTAAAAATAATGTTTTAATAATATGAAATGACCTAGACACATGTCCTACCCTCATTGTATGTGTCATGGACGACAAATACAATCAATGGGTCAACTTGGGGACCCCTTGGAACAACTTTGGTAGGAAAATGACATTAATACCTTTTTATTTAAAGTTAAAATCAAAATGTCACAAACATGTGTTGTTTTACTAAAACAATTTTTATATGGGGTTATACAAGTCATATTTTTTACTATAAAAATTCATTAGAAATATAAAAATATTTCCTACATCATGATTTATTTTTTTTATAATTTTTAGATATTAAATAAATTAATTTATTTATGACACCGTGATGATGTAGTGATTATCTCATAAATGAACGATTTAAATAAAATGAGAAGATAGGGTGAAATATAAGTCTTACACTTGTGAAAAACTTATTATATGGGTGTATTTCAAAACCTTATCACCTTATCCTAGAAATATATCATTTTGGGACCTTTTAAATCCTAAAATCATTTTATAATAAAGTAATATTTTATAACTTTCCAAGAGTACCCCTCCTCTCCTCTTATAAAAGGCCCACACCTCTACCACCTTACACACACCTCTCAGGCCTTTGGCTCGGCCACACCCTACCCATTTCATCTCTCCACATCCCTCTATTCATCATTGAAGCCTCACTTTGGGCATAATCCTTTCCAAGGAATCCCTTGAGCTCAAATCAAAGAGAGTTACCCGATTTAAAGGTAATGTCTTCCCTTGTGTTCTTTTGTTTTATTTTTCTTCTCCAAACCCCTAAAATCTTTTTATTACTTTTTTTGTAAAAAAACCATTATATTAAATATACTAGGATGTTTTTATAAGAATTATTCCAGCTACACTTTCACACACCTCCGTCTAATGGTTAAAGAACATATTGTTTCTATGGATGACGAATTACTGCCTCACAAAACGATGATTGTTCAATATTATTTAAACACCTTCAAAGGTATCCATTAAGATGTCACTATATTTATATATGATATATAATATGTTTAATTTTTCCTTAAGATTCTGTATTTTTCATTTATGGCATACCATTATGGTTTCCATTATGGGTAAACACGATATCTTCATTTTAGGAAGTGCAGACTACCACCCCCTCAAAGTGATTTGATTCGTTAATGCCATATGTGGGACGTATAAAGGATGAAATTAATGGTATTACATATGATATCCTACTGGAATTATAATATACCTTTATATCATTACTATTTAATTCCATTGGATACAAAAAAATGAAATGAAAGTAGCGTTCATGCGTACGTATGGCTTACCATCTCCATGAACGGTACATTTCATTTCTTATCTCCAAATGTTTTGTACTATTATATGTACATATATATAATGGATATATATGTAATATATTACATCTAAATGATGGATATCATTCTGGAATTATAATATATATATCTATCATATTTTAATTCCATTAATATGCCAAAAAATGAAAGTAGCGTTCATGCGTACGTACGACCTACCGTCTCCATGAACGATGCTTTTAATTTTTATCTCCAAATGCTATGGAATAGTATAAAATGAATATATAATAAATATATATGATATTTAAAACATCAATACTATTCTGGATATGATGTACCTATATCTTCCTGGAAAATTCTTTTCCAACAAGTTCGATTTTTACTCATGTACTGAACATCGACAAAAACGTCTGATATGAACTCACTTTATTAACCAATTATTATAAAATTATAATATGTGATATGAATTGAATAATAATGTTTAAAGTATTTCCTTAAGAAATTATAAATTGACCAAATTTTATTATTCAGGTGATTAAAGAACGACCGAGTCATGTTAGACACGAGGTAAGGGATCCTACCCCTCTCTTTCTTTTTAAGTACACTCTTTTATGTCATTCCTTTTAAGATAATATTTATTATGATTGGGATGTTATTTTATATTCCTCTTTCTGAAAATTTTATGTTAATATGATTAGAGACCCTATTTGATCTCATCAATCCATTTTTGGAAGTTTTAAGTGGTGTCCTTAGGCTGCCGAGTTTTCGTAAGGGATTTTTCATCTCACTTTTATTGTCGTGAGATTTATGCTACATTTTCCACCATTTACATTGAGTGGTATATATAATGCCCATTATTCTACTCTTTGTGTAATATACTTTCGTTTATTAGTATTTACATCAATGTTGTATTTTCCTTCTTTCATGGGGTGTATGTTTCAAAAGTTACCCAAGTCGGTAAGAGAACCTTTCACCCTCCTAATTTTAAAATACTTCTTTTGTTATGTCTTTTAATTCACATACTATTATTTTGGGATATTTTCTTCTATATCCTTATTGATGTAAATTTTATGTCCAAGTGATGAGATACCCTTTTTATCTCTCATCAACTCTTTTTCTGAATTTTGAAGTGACGCCGTTGGGCTGTCGAATTTTTGCAAGGGAACTTCTTAACCCAATTTTGATTCTTTGGGATAAACTTGTACTCCTTGAATATGTCGTTCTATGAATATGTGTGAATGTACTCTAATTTTTTTACACTTAATATCCACTTATATTTGGTGTATTCATTTTTCACACATAATTATGTAATTAGTTTATCCTTAATTCAAAGATACCGTCTTTGTAAGGGACATCGTCTCAATCTCTTTTCATTGAGGAATATTTTGTTTTATACACAAATTTTTTTTATACGGTGTATAAAATCCTTTTACTTTTCATTTATTCAGAAGGAATCTTTTTATAAAATGCGTTTTACTAAATGACAAAAGGGAGTGTTTTTGTCGTACGTATGCGGCGACAACGACTTCTCTGCCGCCATAACCATTATTTGAGTTTCGGCTTACTCTAAAATCCATAACTTTTTTTAAATGAAAAATAAATACCATGTTTTACTTTTATTTTATTTTGGTATTGAAAATGGTTTTCATAATGTTTTTATATCAATTTTTTGTATTGAAATCTTGTGATTGAAAAGTGGAAATGTTATGTTTTCTTTATGCATGTTCTATGTGATACGATTATGTTATGGTTCTTGGGAATTATTATGAAGACGGGTGGTTCCGTGATAAACTAATGGTAGGTGAGCTCGATATAGCTCTCCAATGCATTGGGTAATGCGAAGGGGTTAAACGTTAAGGTTTTTCCGAAGAGATTTAGGGAATATACTGTGATGGGTATTCCAAACATAACCAAGAGGGTTAATCGCTACGTAAGAATGTTATGAATGCCTCAAGTTACCATTATGCCTTATGATTTCTATGGTTTATTCATGATTTTATGAGGTATGTTAAAATGCTTATGTTTTAAGAGTAAATTATGTTTTCATACATGGACTGATGTTTTCTTTTCATACTTCTATATCCCTTACTGAGCTTTTTATGCTCATCCCATGTTTTTGAGATGTTTTACATAGGACTTAAAGAGGAATAGGGTCAAGTATGGGATCAAGGAAAGACATGCTATCTAAAACATGGAACTAGACATGTTTATTTTAAGAGTTTTTTATTTTATTTATGGAAACTTAGTAGAAGTGTCTACTTTGTAATCTTTTAAGATGTAATAGTTATGTCCTAATTCTCTAAAACTCTAAACCCTGAAAAGATCCTCAATGTGAATTATTCATTTAATTCAATATTAAGTAAGGTTTAAGGGTGGGGCCTTATAGTTGGTATCAGAGGTCGGTTTAGATAACTTTAGAGGTTAGGGTATTCTCTAGGCATTAGTGACATTACCATAATGGTTAGGATTTTAGAAAGATTCCTAGTTTTAGATAAAGTGAACGAGTAAGTATATCTTAGTGTTTATCTTACTCATTGGTACATAATGGTTTTGTTGATATACTCACACTGACATTTCAGTTTTTAGTGAATGGATGGATCTAGCATGCACCAAAGTGACAATAGGTTTGAAGGAAACTATGGTGGTTCTCTGATTAAGAGACTGGATGAAATTTGGGATTCAATGAGGAAAGTCGTGGTTGTTCTAAACCAACTATCAAGGAGTCATGATCAACCACTTGTACCTTGGTATGTTCTGTAATGCATCATGTACGTGATGACCAATCTATATGGAAGTTCAGGTAATAATTATAAAGGTAACCATTAGGGTTTATATGATCCTTACTTTTGAGGTAATTATGGGTTATTATATATTATGATGGAAAATGAAAGGCATGAGATAAAATTGAGGTTAAAATTTGTTATGATTATTTTTGAAGATTTTACCTTGTTTTGGGGAATGTGTTAAGAATTATATAGTTTTGGAAAAAGGACAACACGCAGACCGTGTGACAACCCATCGCGTCGGACAAAGCTGAAGGAATCAAACCCACAACCAAAGTGTGACTGGTATTTATCGCATACCACTGAACTATGTGAAGTCCCAGGTTAGTTTGACTAATTCTTTTTAGTTATATGATTTTAGGAATCAAGAGTAAGTTTATTTTGGGTTATCTATGGAAATGATTAACCTATCATGGAGGATATGTGATTAGGTTAATTACTTTTCAATGTGAGAATTTAAGAGCAACTCATGTTATTTGGAGATAAAAGTTAATCTGTACCTCGGAAGACTATGTGATTAAATCCTTCAAATATTTGGGTTTCAATCTTAGTTTGGTTTACTTTGAATAATTTTATGGAAATTTTTTTATCGAATGGTCTTCATTGAAATTTGGGTTTTTTTGGACAAAATTTGGAGATTAAGAATAGATTTTCTTTTTTATAAAGTATTATACTTTTGTGGATTATCTGATCTCATACTAAAAATTTCAGTTTTGGATTTTTTCTAAATACATGGGAAATATATAGTTATCTTTTTTTGGATTAGGTGATTCTAAATAAGTTGATTATAGTACTCTTAATGCGAACAAGTCTTCCTAAATACTCGTCTTTTGGAGAAAATATGAGTTTGATTAAGGAATATAGTAAATGATAAAAGTCTACGTGACAAGTAAGTATGTTTCATTATGATTTAGTTAAGCTCAAAAATAAATTCCACAATGAAGAGTAACTTAAAACAAAAATGTTGTCTATTAACTTTTCCTACTGGGAAATCGAATATCGTTTAACCCATCATAAGTTTGTGATTTTCTTATGGTTAAATTTCTCCTATACATGTTTACTATCAATATCCATCAGAACATGACCCATTGTTTTTTCCTCCATGTCCATATTTTAATACTTGGAATCCTAGTATGGGTTAACTCTGGTGACCATTGTACTTCTCTTTCTTTATTTTAAAGTGATTGTTTTACTGACTCTTGTTCCGATGTGGGATTTTCAATGAAGTTTCGAAGCCCAATTTTAAAATTGCAAGGACGCAACTCCCAAAAGGGGGGAAGGATGTAACACCCTAGGTAAAAAAATAATATTACATTTTCACATTTATCCATATTTGTGAATAAAATGTTATTATTACATTAAAGGGAACGCTATGCTCGATGGAGTACCCAATACGGAACAACAAGTTTCTTGGGAATCTTACGTTCCACTCTAATAATAAAATAATAATGTTTTAAATGGTAGTTAACGCCTAGCTTTTGTAATGGCGGGAATGAACAGAACTAACTACAAAATGATTATATATGTTTTTCAAATATTTTTACTTTTTACAATAAATGTTAGAGGATTAAAAATGAGAATGAATCCAATTTTAAGCGTAATCATTCTAATATTCATTAAAAGGTCGATTAACCGCCTTTTGATGGCGAACCTCTTTTAAATCTAGTTTTTGACAATTTTATGTGTTATATTTTACAAAATAAAATTCTTCTTTAGAATCGGGAAATCAAAATTTACTTTGTGTAAATTTTTGGTATTTTTCCGATAAAGTTTATTGTTTTTAATGAATAGTGAAAACTGTTGTATTTTAATTCAAAACCTATTTTTAATATAATTTATTAATATGATTATATTATCTTTGAAATTGGTTTTAAAGTGAAATTAGAATATATTTTTACCATTTAATCCAATAGTGGTCGTTGGAATTAATTTCATCTCGAAATTGGACTTAAACTAGTGTCAATCTTTTGATACTTATTGTTTAAAAAAAACACGCTATTAGCTCTAACAGCGGGAATTAATTATTAAATTAATTAATGTAACTTATATGTTTTGAATTTTGTAAAATAGAAATCATTTTTGAATTCGGAATATCAAATATAGCTTAGGGTGAATTTTTGGTATTTTTCTGAAAACTTCAATTTTTGATGAATAGTGAAACCACTAAGTGGTAGTTAAAGAAACTGATTTTTCGTTTAAATGAAACTTTTCCACTTCTGTGATTTGATTTTCAAAAATCTGACATAAATGGTTGTCATTAAGAATTAAAATGTGGTTCAATGGGATTAAAATAGTTTTTTTGTGAATAGTAACCTTTAAGTTTTATTAATCACGATTAGAGGTAATTAGTGTAATTTAAGGTAAAAATAATGTTTTAATAATATGAAATTACCTAGACACATTTCCAACCATCATTGGATGTGTCATGTCCGACCAAGAAAATACATGGGTCAACTTGGGGACCCCATGGAGCCACTTTGGTAGGAAAATGACATTAATACCTTTTTATTTAATGTTACAATTAAAAAATCACAAACATGTGTTGTTTCACTAAAACAATTTTTAGATCGGGTTATACAAGTCATATATTTGACTGTAAAAATTCATTAGAAAGCTAAAAATATTTCCTACATCATGATTTTTTTTTATAATTTTTAGATATTAAATAAATTAATTTATTTATGACACCGTGATGATGGAGTGATTACCTCATAAATGAACGATTTAAATAAAATGAGAAGAAAGGGTGAAATCTAAGTCTTACACTTGTCAAAAACCAATTGGATGGGTGGATTTAGAAATCTTATCATCTTACCCTAGAAATATATCCCTTTGGGACCTTTTAAATCCGAAAATCTTTCTATAATAAAGTAATATTTTATAACTTTCTAAGAGTACCCCTCCTCTCCTCTTATAAAAGGTCTCCACTTCTACCACCTTACACACACCTCTCAAGCCTTTGGATCGTCCAAACCCTTCCCATTTCATATCTCCACATCCCTATCTTCATCATTGAAGCCTCACTTTGGGCAGAATCCTTTCCAAGGAAGCCTTTGAGCTCAAATCAAAGAGAGTTACCTGATTTAAAGGTAATGTCTTCCCTTGTGTTCTTTTGTTTTATTTTTCTTCTCCAAACCCCTAAATTCTTTTTATTACTTTTTTTTGTAACAAAAAAATTATCTTAAATATACTTGTATGTTGTTTTAAGAAATATTAAAGCTACAGTTTCACACACCTCCGTCTAATGGTTAAAGAACATACTGTTTCTGTGGATGACGAATTACTGCCTCACGAAAAGATGATTGTTCAATATTATTTTAACACCTTCAAAGGTGGACATTAAGATGTCACTATATTTATATATGATATATAATATGTTTATGTTTTGCTTAATCTTCTGTATTTTTCATTATTACATACCTTTATGGTTTCCATTATGGGTAAACGTGATATCTTCATTTTAGGAAGTGCGGACTACCGCCCCCTCAAAGTGATTTGATTCGTTAATTCCATATGTGGGACGTATAAAGGATGGAATTAATGGTATTACATATGATATCCAACTGGAATTATAATATGAATTTATATCATTACAATTTAATTCCATTTAATACAAAAAAATGAAAGTAGCATTCATGCGTACGTACGACTTACCGTCTCCATGAACGGTACATTTCATTTCTTATCTCCAAATGTTATGTACTATTATAAGTACATATATATAATTGATATATATGTAATATATTACATATAAATTATGGATATCATTATGGAATTATAATATATATATCTCTCATTTTGTTTTCATTCCATTAATATGACAAAAAATGAAAGTAGTGTTCATGCGTACGTACGGCCTACCGTCTCCATGAACGGTGCTTTTAATTTTTGTCTCTAAATGCTATGGAATAGTATAAAATGAATATACACTGAATATATATGATATTTAAAACACCAATACTATTCTTTATATGATGTACCTATAACTACATGGAAAATTATTTTCCAACAAGTTCGATTTTTACTCATGTACCGAACATCAACAAAAACATCTGATATGAACTCACTTTATTAACCAATTATTATAAAATTATAATATGTTATATGAGATGAATAATAATATTTAAATTATGTCCTTAATAAATTATAAATTGACCAAATTTTATTATTCAGGAGATTAAAGAACGATCGACTCATGTCGGACACGAGGTAAGGGATCCTACCCCTCTCTTTCTTTTTAAGTACACTGTTTTATGTCATTCCTTTTAAGCTCATATTTCTTATGATTGGGATGTTATTTTATATTACTCTTGCTATAAATTTTATGTTAATATAATTATAGGACCTATTTGATCTCATTAATCCATTTTTGGATGTTTTAAGTGGCGTCGTTAGGTTGGCGAGTTTTTGTAAGGGATTTTTCATCTCACTTTTATTCCCGTGAGATTTATGCTACATTTTCCACCATTTCCGTTGAGTGGTATATATACTGCCCATTATTCTACTATTTTTGTAATATAATTTTGTTTATTAGTATTTACATCAATGTTGTATTTTCCTTCTTTCATGGGTTGTATGTTTTGAATGTTACCCAAGTCGGTAAGGGAACCTTTCACCCTCCTCTTTATAAAAGACATCTTTTCTTATGTCTTTTAATTCACATACTATTATGTTGGGATATGTTCTTCTATATCATTATTGATTTAAATTTTATGTCCAAGTGATGAGATACCCTTTTTTATCTCTCATCAACTCTTTTTCTGAATTTTTAAGTGACGTTGTTAGGCTGTCGAATTTTTTCAAGGGAACTTCTTAACCCAATTTTGATTCTTTGGGATAAACTTGTACTCCTTGAATATGTCATTCTATGAATTTGTTTTAATGTCCTCTGATTGTTTTACACTTAATATCCACTTATATTTGGTGTATTCGTTTGTAACACATTATTATGTAATTGATTTATCCTTAATCCAAGGATACCGTCTTTGTAAGGGACATCGTCTCAATATCCTTTCACTGAGGCATATTTTGTTTTATACACAAATTTCTTTTATATGGTGTATAAACCCCTTTTAATTTTAGTTTATTCAATAGGAATCTTTTTATACTAAGAGTTTTACTAAATGACAAAAGGGAGTGTTTTTGTCATACGTAAGCGGCAACAACGAATTCTCCGCCACCATAACCATTATTTGAGTTTCGGCTTCCCCTAAAAGCCATACCTTTTTTAAAATGAAAAATAAATACCATGTTTTACTTTTTTTTTATTTTGGTATTGAAAATGGTTTTCAAAATGTTTTTATATCAATGTATTGTATTGATATCATGTGATTGAAAAGTGGAAATGCTATGTTTCCTTTATGATTGTTCTATGTGATACGATTTTGTTATGGTTCTTGGGAATTATTATGAAGATGGGTGGTTCCGTGATAAACTAAGGGCGGGTGAGCCCGATATAGCTCTCCAATGCATTGGGTAACGCGAAGGGGTTAAACGTTAAGGTTTCTCCGAAGAGATTTGGGGAATATACTGTGATGGGTATTCCAAACGTAACCAAGAGGGTTACTCCCTACGTAAGAATGTTATGAATGCCTCAAGTTACATTTTTGCCTTATGATTTCTATAATTTATTCATGAATTGATGAGCTATGTTAAAATGATTATGTTTTATGAGTAATGTTTGTTTTCATACATGGACTAATGTTTTCTTTTCATACATTTATATCCCTTACTGAGCTTTTTATTCTCATCCCACGTTTTTGAAATGTTTTAGAAAGGACTTAAAGAGGAATAGGGTCAAGGATAGGATCAAGGAAAGACATTCTATCTAAAACATGGAACTAGAAATATTTCTTTTATAAGTTTTTTATTTTATTTATGGAAAAATAGTAGAAGTGTCTACTTTGTAATCTTTTGAGATGTAATGGTAATGTCCTAATTCTCTAATACTCTAAACCATGAAAAGATACTCAATGTGAATTATTCATTTAATTCAATATTAAGTAAGGTTTAAGGCCGGGGCCTTATAGTTGGTATCAGAGGTCGGTTTATATAACTTTAAAGGTTAGGGTATTTTCTAGGCATAAGGGACACTACCATAATGGTTAAGATTTCAGAAAGAGTCCGAGTTTTAGATAATGTGAATGATTAAGTATATCGTAGTGTTTATCTTCCAAATTAATACATGATGGTTTGGTTGATATACTCACATGGACATTTCTGTTTTTAGTGAATGGATGGATCTAGAATGCACCAAAGTGACAATAGGTTTGAAGGAAACTGTGGTGGTTCTCTGATTAAGAGACTGGATGAAATGGGGGATTCAATGAGGAAACTAGTGGTTGTTCTAAACCAACTATCAAGGAGTCATGATCAACCACTTGTACCTTGGTATGTTCTGTAATGCATCATGTATGAGATGACCAATCAATGTGGATGTTCAGGTAATAATTATAAAGGTAACCATTAGGGTTTATATGATCCTTACTTTTGAGGTAATTATGGGTTATTATATATTATGATGGAAAATTAAAGGCATGAGATAAAATTGAGGTTAAAATATGTTATGATTATTTTTGAAGATTTTAACTCGTTTTGGGGAATGTTTTAAGAATTATATAGTTTTGGAAAAAGGACAACATGCAGACCGTGTGACAACCCATCGCGTAGGACAAAGCTGCAGGAATCGAACCCACAACCAAAGTGCGACTAGTATTTATCACCTACCACTGAACTACGTGAAGTCCCTGGTTAGTTTGACTAATTCGTTTTAGTTATATGATTTTAGGAATCAAGTGTAAGTTTATTTTGGGTTATCTATGGAAATGATTAACCTATCATGGAGGATATGTGATTAGGTTAATTACTATTCGATGTGAGAATTTAAGAGCAACTGATGTTATTTGGAGATAAAAGTTAATTTGTACCTTGGAAGACTATGTGATTAAATCCTTCAAATATTTGGGATTTAATCTTTTTTGGGTTAACATTGATGAATTTTATTGAAAATTGTTTATCGAATGGTCCTCGTTGAAATTTGGGTTTTCTTTGGACAAATTTTGGAGATTAAGAATAGATTTTATTTTTTATAAAGGATTATACTTTTGTGGATTATCTGATCTCATACTAACAATTTTGGCTTTGGATTTTGTCTAAAGACATGGGAAATATATAGTTCTCTTTTGTGGATTAGGTGATTCTCAAGAAGTTGATTATAGTACTATTAATGCGAACAAGTCTTCCTAAATACTCTCCTTTTGGAGAAAATATGAGTTTGATTAAGGAATCTATTAAAAGTTAAAAGTTTACTTGATAAGTAAGTATGTTTCATTATGATTTAGTTAAGCTCAAAAATAAATTCCTCAATGAAGAGTAACTTAAAACAAAAATGTTTTCTGTTAACTTTTCCTACTGGGGAATTGAATACCGTTTAACCCATCACAAGTTTGTGATTTTCTTATGGTTAACTTTCTCCTAGACATGTTTACTATCACTCTCCATCAGAACATGACCCTTTGTTCTTTCCTCCATGTCCATATTTTCATAATTGGAATCCTAGTATGGGTTAACTCAGGTGACCTTTGTACTTCTCTTTCTTTGTTTTAAAGCGATTGTTTTAGTGACTCTTGTTCCGATGTGGGATTTTCAATGAAGTTTCCAAGCCCAATTTTAAAATTGCAAGGACGCAATTCCCAAAAGGGGGGAAGGATGTAACACCCCAGGTAAATAATGAATATGACATTTTCACATTTATCCATATTTTTGAATAAAATATTAATATTACATTAAAGGGAACGCTATGCTCGATGGCCTACCCAATACGCAACAACGAGTTTCTTGGGAATGTTACGTTGCACTCTAATAATAAAATAATATTATTTTAAATGGTAGTTATTTCCTAGCTGTTGTAATGGCGGGAATGAACAGAACTAACTAGTAAATTATTATATATGTTTGTCAAATATTTTTACTTTTTACAGTAAATGTTAGAGGATTAAAAATGAGAATGAATCCAATTTTAAGCGTAAACATTCTAATATTCTTTAAAAGGCCGATTAACCACCTTTTGATGGCGAACCTCTTTTAAATCCACTTTTTGACAATTTTATGTGTTATATTTGAAAAAATAAAAATTTTCTTTAGAATAGGGACATCAAAATTTAATTTGTGTAATTTTTTGGTATTTTTCTGATAAAGTTCATTTTTTTAATGAATAGTAAAAAATGTTGTATTTTAATTCAAAACCTATTTTTAATATAATTTATTTAAATGATTATATTATCTTTTGAATTGGTTTTAAAGTGAAATTAGAATATATTTTTACCATTTAACCCAATAGTGTTCGTTGTAATTAATTTCATCTTGAAATTGGACTTAAACTAGTGTCAATCTTTTGATACTTATTGTTTCATAAAAACACGCTATTTTCTCTGACAGCGGGAATTAATAATTAAATTAATTAATATAACTTATATGTTTTGAATTTTTTAAAATAGAAATTATTTTTGAATTCAGAATATCAAATATATCTTAGGGTGAATTTTTGGTATTTTTCTAAAAAACTTCAATTTTTAATGAATAGTGAAACCACTAAGTGGTAGTTAAAGAAACTGATTTTTTGTTTAAATGAAACTTTGCCACTTCTGTGATTTGATTTTCAAAAATATGACATACATGGTTGTAAGTAAGAAGTAAAATGTGGTTCAATTGGATTAAAATAATTTTTTGGTGAATAGTAACTTTTAAGTTTTATTAATCGCGATTAGAGGTAATTAGTGTAATTTAAGGTAAAAATAATGTTTTAATAATATGAAATATCCTAGACACATGTCCTACCCTCATTTTATGTGTCATGGCCGGCCCATAAAATCCATGGGTCAACTTGGGGACCCCATAGAGCCACTTTGGTAGGAAAATGACATTAATACCTTTTTATTTAAAGTTAAAATTAAATTGTCAAAAACATGTGTTGTTTTACTAAAACAATTTTTACATGGGGTTACACAAGTAATATTTTTGACTATAAAAATTAATTAGAAAGATAAAAAGATTTCCTACATCAAGATATTTTTTTATAATTTTTATATATTAAATAAATTAATTTATTTATGACATCGTGGTGATGCAGTGATTACCTCATAAATGAATGATTTAAATAAAATGAGAAGATATGTTGATATCTAAGTCTTAAACTTGTCAAAAACCTATTGGATGGGTGGATTTCGAAACGATATCACCTTATCCTAGAAATATATCCTTTTGGGACCTTTTAAATCCGAAAATCAATTTATAATAAATTAATATTTTATAACTTTTCAAGAGTACCCCTCCTCTCCTCTTATAAAAGGCCCCCACCTCTACCACCTTACACACACCTCTCAAGACTTTGGCTCGGCCAACCCCTACCAATTTCATCTCTCCACATCCCTATCTTCATCATTGAAGCCTCACTTTGGGCATAATCCTTTCTAAGGAAGCCTCTGAGCTCAAATCAAAGAGAGTTACCCAATTTAATGGTAATGTCTTCCCTTGTGTTCTTTTGTTTTACTTTTCTTCTCCAAACCCCTAAACTCTTTATATTACATTTTTTTGTAACAACACCAGTATCATAAATATAATAGGATGTTTTTATAATAATGATTCGAGCTACACTTTCAAACACCTCCGTCTAATGGTTAAAGAACATACTGTTTCTGTGGATGGCGAATTACCGCCTCACAAAACGATGATTGTTCCATATTATTTTAACACTTTCAAAGGTGGCCGTTAAGATGTCACTATATTTATATATGATATATAATATGTTTATTTTTTTCTTAAGCTTCTTTATTTTTCATTTATGGCATACCTTTATGGTTTCCATTATGGGTAAACACGATATCTTCATTTTAGGAAGTGCGGATTACCGCCCCCTCAAAGTGATTTGATTCGTTAATGCCATATGTGGGATGTATAAAGGATGGAATTAATGGTATTACATATGATATCCTACTGTAATTATAATATACCTTTATATCATTACTATTTAATTCCATTGAATACAAAAAAAAGAAATGAAAGTAGTGTTCATGCATACGTACGTCTTACCATCTCCATGAACGGTACATTTCATTTCTTATCTCCAAATGTTATGTACTATTATAAGTACATATATATAATGGATATATATGTAATATATTACATCTAAATTATGGATATCATTATGGAATTATAATATATATATCTCTCATTTTTTTTAATTCTATTAATATGACAAAAAATGAATGTAACGTTCAAGCGTACGTACAACCTACCGTCTCCATGAATAGTGATTTTAATTTTTATCTCCAAATACTATGGAATATTATAAAATGAATATATACTGAATATATATGATATTTAAAACATGAATACTATTCTGTATATTATGTACCTATAACTACATGGAAAATTCTTTTCCAACAAGTTCGATTTTTACTCATATACCGAACATCGACAAAAACGTCTTATATGAACTCACTTTACTAACCAATTATTATAACATTATAATATGTGATATGAACTTAATAATAATATTTAAAGGATGTCCTGAAGAAATTATAAATTGACCAAATTTTATTATTCAGGAGATTAAAGAACGATCGAGTCATGCCGGACACGAGGTAAGGGATCATACCCCTCTCTTTCTTTATAAGTACACTCTTTTATGTCATTCCTTTTAAGCTCATATTTCTTTTTATTGGGATGTTATTTTATATTCCTATTGCTTTAAATTTTATGTTAATATGATGAAAGACCCTATTTGATCTCATCAATCCATTTTTGGATGTTTTAAGTGGCGCCGTTATGCTGCCAAGTTTTCGTAAGGGATTTTTCATCTCACTTTTATTCCCGTGAGATTTATGCTACATTTTCCACCATTTATATTGAGTGGTAGATATACGTCCCATTATTCTACTCTTTGTGTAATATAAATTCGTTTATTTTTATTTACATTAATGTTGTATTGTCCTTCTTCCATGGGGTGTACGTTTCGAAAGTAACCCAATTCGGTAAGGTAACCTTTCACCCTCCTCTTTTTAAAAGACTTCTTTTGTTATGTATTTTAATTCACATACTATTATGTTGGGATATGTTCTTCTATATCCTTATTGATGTAAATTTTATGTCCAAGTGATGAGATACCCTTTTTATCTCTCATCAACTCTTTTTCTGAATTTTGACGTGACGTCGTTAGGTTGTCGAATTTTTGCAAGGGAACTTCTTAACCCAATTTTGATTCTTTGGGATAAACTTGTACTCCTTGAATATGTCGTTCAATGAATATGTTTGAATTTTCTCTGATTATTTTACACTTAATATCCACTTATATTTGGTGTATTCGTTTTTCACACATAATTATGTAATTGATTTATCCTTAATCCAAGGATACCGTCTTTGTAAGGGACATCATCTCAATATCCTTTAATTGAGGAATATTTTGTTTTATACACAAATTTATTTTATACAGTGTCTAAACCCCTTTGACTTTTCGTTGATTAAAAAAGAATCTTTTTATATGAAGCGTTTTACTAAACGAAAAAAGGGAGTGTTTTTGTCATACGTATGCGGCGACAATGACTTCTCCACCGCCATAACCATTATTTGAGTTTCGGATATCTCTACAAGCCATACCTTTTTTTAAATGAAAAATAAATACCATGTTTTACTTTTATTTTATTTTGGTATTAAAAACGGTTTTCATAATGTTTTTATTTCAATGTGTTGTATTGATATCTTGTGATTGAAAAGTGGAAATGTTATGTTTCCCATATGCATGTTCTATGTGATACGATTATGTTATGATTCTTGGGAATCATTATGAAGATGGGTGGTTCTGTGATAAACTAAGGGCGGGTGAGCCCGATATAGCTCTCCAATGCATTGGGTAATGCGAAGGGGTTAAACGTTAAGGTTTCTCCGAAGAGATTTAGGGAATATACTATGATGGGTATTACAAACGTAACCCAAATGGTTACTCCCTATGTAAGAATGTTATGAATGCCTCAAGTTACCTTTATGCCTTATGATTTCAATGATTTATTCATGATTTGATGAGGTATTTTAAAATGCTTATGTTTTATGAGTAAAGTATGTTTTCATACATGGACTAATGTTTTTTTTTCATACATTTATATCCCTTAATGATCTTTTTATGCTCATCCCATGTTTTTGAAATGTTTTAAACAGGACTTAAAGAGGAATAGGGTCAAGGATGAGATCAAGGAAAGGCATGCTATCTAAAACATGGAACTAGACATGTTTCTTTTAAGATTGTTTTATTTTATTTATGGAAACTTAGTAGAAGTGTCTACTTTGTAATATTTTGAGATGTAATAGTTATGTCCTAATTCTCTAAAACTCTAAACCATGAAAAGATCCTCAATGTGAATTATTCATTTAATTCAATATTATGTAAGGTTTAAGGATGGGGCCTTATAGTTATCACCAGAACCATTACATTCATCTTAAGGGTATCCTCAACCTCCATATTATATACATCATGAGGTACAAAAAGAGTTTTTTCAACCTCATTGAAAAAATCATCCAAATACTTGGTTGGAAATATAGGACATTGTATAGACATCAATTTCTAAAATGAAAAAAACATAATCCTGGATATTTCATTTCAATATCTTAAATCATAACATAATTTAAGTATTTCATCAATGCATACACATATGATAACCCTATGAGACCATCCCTAAGGGTTCATCCTCAAAAAACTAGATATTGTAATCCACTACTTACCCATGTATTAAACACATAACACTTGTACCTACACATAATTCATAATAAAATATAGAAAATTAATTAATATACTCAAGGAAAATTAATTAGTTGTCATAAATAATTTATTTCTGAAAACAAAATATATATAAATATTATAATTTAATTCATTAAACATATTTCAATCACATATAAAACTAATCCTGGAATATAAACATTCATGTTGAATCTTGATGCTTGAACTCATGCACAACCATCACCTTGGGTAAGAAGAAAAAACCATAATAAATTCTTACTATATGATATCACTTGAAGAACATATTGAAACCACAATATCATTTATAAAAAAATAAATCCCACTACCCTGGAAACTTGAGCACCAACTATAGAATTTATAACTAGGCACAAGTATAGATTTCAACCTAATACTTTAAATTCATATCTCTAATCTACCAAGAACAAATAACCTATCAAATAGATAATGTGCTCTCATACCATTTTTTAATTCCCCAATATGGATCCCTAGGTTCAAACTAGAGTGTCACAATGCCCCATGCTCACCATTCCACATAGAAGTGGCTCTCAATATGCTTTAAGATATTATTACTTACTGTGGGGAAACTGTATCTCTAGTATGAGTATCTATCAATCATATAAATATTTGAAGGAAAATAACTAAATAAAAATATTTGTGAAGATTTATAGTGGTTGTAAAACTATGACAATAAAACTATATGTTATAGGAAAATGAGTATATGATATTAATCCATAAATAATAATTTTTTTCCCATAGGTTTTGGATCAATACCTGAAATATACAAAAAGAATAAAAGAATAAATAGTGATAAAGAAAACTAATCTTCTTAATACATATCATAAAATTTATCTTTAACTATCTCCACCTACATAGAAAAATGACATGGGGCCCTTTCCCTTGGCTAGATCCTTGAAAATGAAGCTTCGATGCACATTAAGATGCCCACATGGGGTGTGAGTAATAAAACTAATAAGATTCCACCAACATATAATTATCCTAAATGAATTAAATGTATAAGATTTATTTATATAAGAAAATTAGATAAAAATTAATTCATACATCCTCATTGAGTAATTATGTACTAACCAATAACCACACACCTGAAACACGTTGAATTAAGCTCCATGCTAGAAGGAATAGTTATCTCATTTAATAGTAATATCTGAAAGAATAAATTGTACATTTTTAGTCAAGAAATGATCTCAAATAAATTCTAAAGCCACACCCACTCCCTGATGTGATTCAACACATATTCATCCTAGTACCCAACCCTTTTAGTCAAGGAACCCATGCTATATAAGAACTCATTAAAATACATCACATGATACCATCGTCTCACATATTATGTGGTTAGGCAATATCATCATGGGCCACCATCCTCTCACTTTATATGTGTTTACAATAATATCAAAATCCAAAATATTACCACTTTATATTTTTTCACAACCTCATTTGACCCGACCAAAAATATTAAATGTAGTAGAAAACTATAACAATTATGAAATCCATGAAATTCAACCAATTGTACCCAAAAGATCATTCAAACTGAATGAATATATAATGATAGAATATTGGACACTCCCAACTCGATCCATAAAAAGTTTTTTCACAATATACATGATTACATACTGAACACCTTCATAATTTTATCAATCCATCATCCATATAAACATGTTAAACCACAAGCTCACCCAAGCCCCAACCAAGCCCGAATTTTTTACAAGAGGCCCAACCAACCCCGAAGGATATTTTTACATAATTATATGAAACAAGGTGAGGTATTATCACTGTGAATCTATTTCACCTTCCTATATCCTAATATGGGTTAATTCTATAAATATGGATTGTTTGAAATTCTATGTCACCAAAACTATAACATTTTCAGGATTCACATTCACCAACATGCATGATATCCTATAAAACTATATATGAAGGTCATAAATTAGTAAATAATGTCTATAAAAATCTTAATAGAGAACCCACTCTAAGTCAGGACCTATGATTCAATCTAATACTCCAAATCCCTAAAAACAACTGTTAATGAATAGATTTAGTTATTTATAACCAAAAATGTACATTAGATAATAGAAAGATATATATAAGGAGTCCAAATAATTATACATACCTAGGTAAGATCACCAGAACCAAGGGAGGTGCAATTTTAAAATAGAAGAGAAAATAAGATATTTGAAAGGACAGAGGAGACCTAAAATCATATCCCTAGTTTAATTCATCTCAAGGGAGGATATGAGGAATGAAATTTGTGGTATGTTGTGCAATTTTTAAAGTATCACCTAAGAAAGCACCCAAGAGGGAACTATGTAGCAATATAGACACTACAAGGTACTCAATTACCCTACTATGAACTTATTTCACACCTATTGGCCACCGAAGGGGGTAAAACCCTTAAATAAATCATTCCCAAACCATAAGGCACCTGGTGTCCCACCATCTGGTTCTTGGTGACCCCTTGTTATATCAGGAAAAAAATCCCTCAAGGTAATATTTTTGAGTTGATTATTATTTTTTTATATGAATGTTTCTATGGTTAGTTGAGAATTTATAGAGATATTTTTCAAAAGCTGTGCAGAAAAGGGTTCAAGATAAAGGAATGGAAGCTTTGGAGGTGTTAAAAAACTGTGTATTCAAGGTGACTCCATTTTCCTTTGGTTACCAAATTTTTGGGTCCAAAATGTGAAGAATATAGAATGGTTTTTTTACAAATAAGAAGTCGTGTTCCAGATTGATGGTGGTTTGGAATGTGGAACAAAATACCTGTTTTAAGATCACCATATCAATATATAAAAAATAAAATAATCACATGAAAGATTTGAATTCACATTAAAGTTGAGTTTCCGTGCCAGTGGAAGAGTTGTGTGTATCTTTAAAATAGAGATAAAGGGACCTCAATGAAACAGAATTTTACATTCAATGCGATGTTGAATATTGTTTTAGGTCCTCGAAGAAAAACTACACATGAAAAGGAAGATGTGTAACAATATTTTGAACAGGTTTGGATGGGTCTATAATGAAGAGGCTTCTCCTGTCATTTCATAAGGTCAGCCCTTTGAGATGTATGAGGCTCTAAATGGCATAAGATTTGTAGATAAAGGGAGTTTCATATAAAGATAGTTACACACAAATCATAATAGTTTCATAAAAGAATTTTTTCCACGACAGATCCTGGAAATTTGGATTTCTTCACCAAAGATCAAATGTTTCATGAAAAGAAATAATTTTGAACACAAGACACCCAAAGGTTGCATGAAAGACAAAGTGTGTACCACATGGGATTTATCTATAAATCTCCAGTAAAGTGATATGCATCAATTTGATGAAAGTGTAACTTTAACATATAATGTATCTAAAATGAGTATGTATTCATTATTGATAATTAAGGTACACACAGGTCCCTAAAATGTGGGTGAATCCATTCCAAGAGTAGTGACCAAAGTAAAAATGAAAAAGGTGATCCTTTACACCGAAAGTGAAACATAAAAATTTACTTAGATAGTTACCCTTTATAATTAATTATGGTGACCCTAAACCCTGTAAAGGATGTGATCCTAGTCATAGAAGTGATCTATCCTAGACATTTTTATTATTCATTGAGACTTATTGGATTTGTTACATCATCACATCATCGTTGAATGTTCTTCGGACATAGCCTAGTTTGGGTGAACCAAGTAAAACTATTATGTCTCATGCATGATTTAACTTCTGCTCATACATCACTATGAGAATGGGATAGAAGAGAGTTTTTTAACAAATAAACATCATCTTAAGGGACAATTTTATTAATATTGCATACCCTGATTCACCACCCAGAGGGTATTTATCTAGTTGGGATAGAAATTTATATATTTTTCCAAGAGTTAGCAGACCCATCTAAAAAATAATCTTAGTCCCTTGAACTCCTCCAACACATTTCAAATCAGTAAACCATAAACAATTAATTTCAAAAAACAAGGCTCAAATTCATACATAAAATTTGAGCTTCAATATAAGTATGAGTTATAATTATTTGATTAATGATTGGAATTTTAATACCTCCATAAAATTACCATCTCCCTGACACATTTTCAATACTAATAAATAACATCTCAATGGTATATATTTATAGATAAATGAGATTTATTTTTTGAACATATTTTTTCTAATACAAATAATATATGGGAAAAATATATTCTATTACATTGTTTTTAGAAAATAAAAAGGATTTTTATGAAACTATTAAATAATTTTTAACAAAATTGGGATGAAATTGGATGTCTAGAGAATGATATATAGAAGTGTTACTAAAATTTCACCTTGACTATCAACTATTTAGATCTTTTATTGGGATTCAATATATTAGTCCTATAAATTTAAATGATGGGATTTAATATCATTTATAAAACTTTACTTAAAAATTTGGAAAATACTAACACCATGTTTGATCCCATTTTGGTAGATATAACTCATTGAATCAAAATTTCAATACACTAAACCATAATGAATTATGTATAGTTTAGAGTTTTAATCATGTTTCCAAACCTTGATACTCAATTGAAATAGTAATAAAACCTAATAATGAACATTAAAATTTAATTAAATATAAATTAAAAATAATAAATAAAAATCAACATTAAAAAGGTTTAGAATATTTTAATCAAACTTGGATTTATGAATTCATGTTTCGTACAATATTCACTAATAATGAAATTATTCAACACCTTGGTGGACCCTATTTGTATAAAAGTGATTCTAGTTACTCATAGATGTAAATTGATTGAATGAGGATTTATAAAAACTCTGAAGATCCACTTGAGTGATAAAAATAAATAAATATCTCAGAAAGAGAACACTTCAAAAAACTAAGAACCCCCTTTACTTTACTAAAGTTCCCTTGTATAAGAGGAGTTGAGGTTGTATTTTTTTAAAATAGTGAGAGTCAATGAATATTAGAAATTTAGGTTGTAATTTTCTCATAACACGTAATGGTTTCCTATATTATGTTTTCAAAGAGTGTCAAAAGTGGCCACCCATGTATTTGGGTAAAGAATGATGATATTGGTTTCTTGGTGGAAAATTCCATATATGAGATGATTAGATATATAATAGTTATGTAAAAAGGTTCAAATCCAATAGAGTACTATCCAAAATAGTTGGGATGAGATTTTTAACAATCTATCTTGTGGGGATATCCTAATCTAGATGATTATTTGGAATATTTATCCATTAGTAACCAAGTATGATGGCTATAAAATTTTGAGTTGAAGAACACATGGATGCTGTTTTGAGAATAGTGGAAATGGATTTAATTAATTTTAAATGGGTCAGATTTATTTTTATGAAATATAGAATTTTGATGTCACAAATCCCAAGATGTGTATAATTAATCTCTCTATCCTTTGTAATTATCATCTCATCCTAGACACATTGAAAACTGGAGAAGTACAGGATATGTAAGTGTCATTGTCATGGATATATAATCATAATCTTTTGATTCAAAGTTAACATTAAAAAACATATGGTTTAATAAGAATGAATTATTTTTTAACACCCCAATTTTTATGGTATTTTTTTATAATAAACTTAATCTCTTTGATATATTTTGTTTCACGTAACACCGAGATTAAATGAGCCATGATACACTATTAAATATTATTATTCTACACAACTATTATAAAGTAGTAATTTAATTTGTTGTTTTGAATATGATTAAATATATTAATAAATATATATGAATTTTTTTTAAATAAAAACTTATCTATTCTTTATAAATAAAAATAAAATTTCTATTAAGGTTATTTTAGTTTTCAAATATATATTTTATTCAACAAGTGATTTTAATTAATCTGTGTAAAAAAATAAAAATATTTTTTGAATGTTTTATAAAATTTATTTGATAAAATTAAATTATTTTTTGTAAATTAGAATTGAAAAATTGTCATGGGGTGTATTTTTGGTATAAAAACATTTTTACACCTAAAAAAGCATTTTTTTGATAAAATTTTTCCTTTTTCATTTTTTTGGTATAATTTTAAATTAATTTCTACCAAATAAATGGTTTGAATTATGAAAATTTGAATAAATATTTTAATCTGGAATATCAAATTTTTTTGAATAATTATTTTTTAAATTATATCAATATGAATAGTAACCGTGGTAATTTATGTTATCACAATAAATTGTAAAATGAGTAATTTAGGGTAAATATAAAATAATAAGGATACGAAAATGAAAATAAAACAGTACATAATTTAATTGGATAGGTAATTTTATTCCATAATAATTAATGTTCTATAATAATACCATTTAATTCCATTTCTACTAGATTATAACCTTTATAAAAATTTAATCAAAGAAAATTGGAAGATGTCAAACTATTATTTTTAATAAGTATAACATATTTAATATACGGTTATCAAGATAATGACTTATAATATAAATAGTATTTTAAAATATAAATGATTTTTTTTAATCATGATTATTTATTTTTAATTTTTAGGGAAGAAATAATTACCTTAATTTCATGCAAAAATGTTGATGTTGTAATTATTTAATTAATGGAAAATTATGAAAATGATATTACAAATATTAAAATAAATAAATAATGATATCATTAATGTGATCCAAATATTATATATATTCCCATGTCATGTTGAGGAAGTAATAATTGTTTTTTTTAATTTCACTTGTTTTCCTTGTGTTTTTAAAGTCAATTTATTGAATAGTATCAAATTTTACTATAATAATATTTTATGGAATTAATATTTTATTAAATAATTTAAAAATAATAAAAAAAATTAATAATAAAAAGATATTTTGTGGTCTAAAATGTCATCCATTTTTAATTTATAGGGCATTTGGAAGTCTTGGTCTATAGAATAGTCATATTATATTTTAATATTTCATGAAATTTCGAAAGATCCCCTCACTTCAATAATAAAAGGACACCCCTTCCTTCACATCATTACACCAATTTGAGCCATATATCTTGATCAAAATCTACTCATTTATATTATCAATATACCTATATATGTACTATATTTTTTTTCATTCCAAAAGGCCAACCCATGATCCCTTAAGAAGTTGTATTAAGGAGATCCTTCATGGAAGAGGTACTGCACTTTACAGAAATTTCCAAAATTTCCTATCCTTCTAAATATTGTTCATGTTTTTTCATTTTAAATTAATAAATATAGTATAATATATACATTTATATGTTAGTAAGTTAATTATACGACCACATTCTACCATTTATCCATCCTATAATAAATGAAATCACCGTTCGTGCGTATGTACGGTTCACCATCTCCACACAGTAGTGTAATGTATTTTTCATAAAAAACTTACTTTTATGGTTGTAATGATGTAAATAATGGATATATATATATGAAAATAATGATTCTTTAATATTAATATATCATCCATTTATGTACCCGTTCGCTCTTAATGGAATGATATCATTGATCGTGTATAAATAAAGCATTTCATCTCTACGACGTGATGCGATTCATTTTTCGTATGGAGCATTAAATAATGGTTATAAAAATATATTTAATGATTAAATATGATATTTTAAAAATTAATATAAATCAAAATATGATTGATATATATCCAATGAAAAATATACGGGACATTCATAACAAAACATGCATGAGAAAATAAGGCAACTAAAACATGAAACAATGAAAATAATGAAATATTATTAATGAACGGATGGTAAGATGTAATTAAAGTGTACTACATAGGGTTTTTATTAAGGAGTGGATATATTATTTTATGTTAAATGTGGTTTAAATTCTTTTTTTATCTTAGACCCTATGTCAGGTCGTGGGCCGGTTGGGTCGTTGTGGGAAAAGGAAGGGGGAAAAGGTTGAAGGTTGGCAGTAGGCCAGGTACACGTCGTGTACTTGGCCTACATATCATATAATTGACCATCACGACATATTTCCTATCTAGTTTTGAAAAAATGTATGACATTACCTATCATATATTAGGGGTAAACATCATGTACTTTCCCTCTGGGGTATTAAGAGTAGAGGCAGTGGCCTCACTTATTTTTTATGGAGAGCCCGCTCCTCCCGTTTTTTTGAACCCCAAAATCATCTAATACCATTTTTTAGATCTTGAAGCCATCTAGAATCCATTTTTTCTGCCATCAGTCACATTGGAACCACATCGGTATGTCCTCAATTCCATTTTAATCATTCCTGATTCTTCAGAACAATGACTGCACTATTGGGATTTAGGATCTTATGTAAAAATTTCTTATTCTTTGTTTGTTATTCTTATTTCATCCAAACGAGGACAAATCGAAACTTGATACTAGACAAGATGTTTACTACCAGTCCAAGGTAAGTGTTTTATACATTCTTTTTAAATTTTAGGTTTTTTAACAACATTAATCCTTTTCTCAAACCATTGTAATTTTCTCCAAGGACTCATTTTTTAGAGATTTTTTGTGTAGTATCTATAGAAGGACCTAGTGAGGATGCATGTAGGTTCCATTTAGGTGTGTTGGCACCTGTTTCTCAATTCATGGTCACCGAATGGTTTTGCCTTATGTTTTAAACCTTTTTATGCCTGTTTAAACCACCCATAGAGTTTTTTCTTATTCTTTCCTAGTTAGAGTAAGACCTTAAATGCCTTAATGGTTTTGAATAACTCACTTTGGATATGTACTACCTCCTTGTTCATGATATCTTGTGACGCCATACCAATTTTGATAGCTTCGATCAAATGAAATTGATAATATGGTTGGGTATACCTATTTTAAATGTTTAATTAATGTTCAATGTTTTATATGAGATTATAGGGCCATATTCTTGTAATTGATAAATGGTATGAACTATTGGGTATAATCCTGGTTTAAGATTGTTTATGTGAGTGGTTAAACTGACATGTTTTGAATGGTTTAAACTGAATAAATGAATGATTGAAAGAATAGTATGATAGATTCCATTCACTACTCACTGTGGCTCTGGAATGCGGTAGTGGATTCCTTGGGTTGATTCTGCCCCTTCGGTCTTCATTATTTCAGATTCCTTAGGCCTTACTGCCCCGTGGATCCGACATTATTGGTAAAAAGTAGGACATAGAATTGCAATGCTACGAGGACCCCAACTAGTGTCAAGACCTAGTTTCCACTGGGATGCACATGGGTCTTGATGTGGATGCCTTTTATGAGCTCCATGGATCTATCCATTTGTGTTCTAGAGTTATTACATTGATGCCCGGGTAAGTGAAACCTTAGATCCGTCCCTTGGGTTATACTTTTCGCTATACAACGTGGTTGTGGGATTCTTCACTTCACTATACGGTGTGGCCATGGGACTCTTGACTTCTTTATACACCATGTTTGAGGTTTTTTGATAAATATGGATGTACGATGTGGTAGTGTGACTTGTTTACTTTGTTATAACTGCATTGTTACGAGATGACTATTTTGTAGGGAGCCTTGAGGGGATGTTTGGAAATTCTAGTAGTTATAGACTTATTCCATGGGAATTCAAACTTTATTTACTATTTTCTTTACACTTGCTTGTACTTGTATATTACTATTAAAATTGTATAGAACTAAGTGGTTTCTTACTAGAATGTTAATCTAAAACCCTATTTGGGCCTCCTCAGGGGCCCAAAAAGATTACGTGGTTGTACGTGATAACAAGGGAAAGTAAGCTAATAGAGGTTGTTGACTGTATCTTGGATGTAGGGGATCATATGAACAAGGTGAGGCTTGCGATGCTACAAGGATACCTTTTTGGTCTTTTATTATTTTTTGGGACTCTTGTACCATATTGTATTTCCATTGAATATTCTGGAGGCTTTCAAGATACTTGTATCGTCTACATCATTTTGTATATGAGACACTTCTTGTAATTAATATGTATTCATGTCCTTTATTAATATCAGTTGACTACTATTTATTTATCTCTAAATATTTATTGTATGTTTGACTTCCGTTTTGATTCTCTGGTAATGAGATTTTAGTCTCCCCACTAACTCACCTAGTCCCTAACTTCTAGTCAATAGCCTATGGAATTTAGGGGGACACACTTGAGGCCTTATGACCCACCAGGCTCAGGGCACTGCTTCAGGTGGAATCCAAGTCTGAGATATTACAAAAAGAAACATATAAGGTATTATAAATACGAATATGATTCTATAATAAATAAATAACATTATTTAAATGATTATTCATGATTCTAATTCATGCACAACTAAAAGGAATCATGAGGTAAGGGATTTCATAACTCAATTTCAATTAATTTTGTTAAACATCTACTTCATTGATTATCTCATTATATGATTTATGTGTGAAATTAATTTTGATTATCATATGTTTTTTAACTTTTTTATGTGGATTTAAACTTGATACATACAATGTAATTATATTTATTAACACCCACTTCAATCATATGATATTTTTAAAGGACTTCATCTCAATTTTCATTGATTGAGGCATATATTGATGTTGTGGACTTATGTAAATTTTTGAGGGGTATATTACGTCCCTTTGACATGTTATGTCATTAATTTATTTATTCTCATGATATTTAATGTTTTTTTAAATGTTATAAATTCATGGTGAATAAGATTTATCTTATTATAAATTGTTATGGGAATTAGTCTCAATTAATCTTCATTGAGATATATTTTATTATTATCCACATAATTTCCATTCTACGGTTTATATACTGGACCTTTAATTTATTTATGAGAATTATTCATTTAATATTTCATTTTTCCTAAATATCCATATTTATTATATCATGGAAATGATTATTTTATAAATAGTAAATAAGTTTTTACATATAGGAATTACTCTAAAATTTATTCGAATAATTGAGGATATAATGTTAACTTTGTGTCTATTAATCAATATGATTATATATTGGTAAGGTATGTTATGCAAGAATTAAATCAGCTATTTATATATATGATTAATCCTTTGAACATGATGAAATGGGTGGGATCAGTTATAGATAACCTATTGATGCGTCAGTAGTCTCATGAGATGAACAAGTAATCCAAGTTAAATGTCGTTTTACCCATAATGAATAAATTGTATTGTGAATGGTTTTGAAATTAGAGGATCCATGATACATTAAATCATGAAATATGATAAATAAGAATTTCCTTAATTCATTTATAATTTTTATCAATGATATTTTCACTATTATATTTTCTTTGGATTCTGATTGTGCACAAGTAATTGATTAAATGGAACTTGTTTCTAATTATTTACATTACCATAATGATTATTCATTATATTATCATGATAACAAAGTTTTTTATTAATTACAGTTGTGTTTTTAGTTATTTAACTTTCCATATTGATTATGTTTCATTCATGATAATTTCTGTTGTATGCATATCTTTATTGAGCATTTGATATAACCCTTATTGTTTTCTTTTCCCTAGGATATGGAGAATGATTATTTTAATAAGTTGAATAATGAAAATTATTTTCTTTTTTATGGTCTGTATTTAATTACTAGTGAAATATGGGTACCATGCATGTATATATTTTTCCAAAATTACTATACTATTCATTCCTTGAGGATGTATATCCTTGTATCTATTACCAATGTAATAAAGTAACCATGGACTTAGGGAGACTAGATTTGTGGTTGTTACAGTTGGTATCAAAGGAGGTTTAGTAGAAACCTTCAAAACTATATTTTAAAATAAACATAGCTAACATAATATCTATGATAATACCTTAGAGTATTTGATAATTTATCACTATTTATTCTAATTTAGATTGAAAAAGTATGTACCAATATTTATTGAAGGTGTCTAATAAATGAAATAGAATCAATACCCATGGTCAATATGTGAATATACTCACTGATAAAGGTAATACAATTGGCATAGGGGTTGAGAGTATCATGACCATATCAGGTCAAATGACCCAGGTTATGCCTAATAACCATTAAAATATGGAGATAGATGATGATACATGACACAATTCACCTATATTGAATTGTTTTATGAGATATAATACTCTATCGTTTAGTGGAACTACTAGTCCAACAGTTTCTCAGATATGGATCAAGTCTCTTGAAAAGATATTTCATGCCTGGTGATTCAATAAAGATGATAAGGTTATACTGAAATTTTATCATCATAGAGGTGATTATGACAAAAATAGGTCATTGATCCAGAATACTATGAAATAAAAACAAATAGAACTGATGGATTAGACTGGTTCTAAATTAATATTTTTTGACAAATATTTCCCACATAAACAATTAAATATAGAAAAAGTTCCCCATATTAAATAAGAATAAGGAAGAAATTATTTCATATTATAAGGATACCTTTACAATAATATCTATTCATTTGATGAATGATATTCATGACCAATAAAGAAAGGTCGATAATTTCATTGAAGGCCTTAAACAAAACATCTAAAGGCAACTGGTTTCCCTAACTCTTTCCTTATATGATAAAATAATATTATGTTCCATCAAAATGGAGAATTAATTTTCAAGATACTATATATTCAATTGAAAACTAGAGAATAAGAAATTGGTTGAGAAACATGATAAAGGTAAATCACAAAATAAGAACATGTAAATTAAGAAATTTCAATCTTATGAAAATTGTTTGATGAAACATCTAGGGAAATCTCGGATGAGCACAAGAGTGTGCTAAAAGTATGGAGACAAGTGTCACATAAGTCATGAATTCAAGGGGAATAAACTGACCTGTGATATATTTTGATTCAACTATAAATAAATGTGGAATTATTCAATTGAGTGTCAAATCACCAAGGGAATCAATCCTAGAAGAGGCTTAGGGGAAAATTCCAAGATTATACAATCACTAAAGATGAAGTATAAGTTCCCAATGATATTTTTTAAGGTACATTAATCATATCCTAAATTTTTTCCAAATCATTATTTGATTATAGATCAACACATTCATTAATATATTCTATTATTTCTAGGAAAATGGATTTATCATTTAAAAAAATTACTGAAATTCTTACTGAAACAAGGATGTATCACGTAGTTCCCATTAAGACACATAAATAGGCTCTATTTTCTAACCTTATTATAATAACTATGGTTTAATTTTATATAATTATTGTTATGGATTTTCATTTAAAGTAGGATGGAAAAAATTATTGTAACGAATAAGAAATCATGATTACTGATGAAGGAGTGGAACTCCTTATCATTGAGGAGAGTATTCATTATACGAGTCATGTCAAGATACACCTCTGATAGATTTTATGAAGGGGATTCGTGGGAATTAATAAAAGATAGATTAAAATGTTAATCTAAGAATTGAGGATATACATATTTTAGAGGAATTATAGGATGTATTTCATGAGGACTTAATTCGGCACCCATGAGAGTGTGAGGTTGATATTTTTATTTATTAAATCCCTAAATAAAAAACGATATCAAATACTCTATGTATAATGGTTACTATAGAATTAGTGAAGTTAAATAAAAAAATTGGAGGAGTTTAGTGGTAGGGGGATTATTTTCCCTTGTGTGTCTCTATGGGGAGCCCCTGTTCACTTTATTAATATGAAATATAGATCCATGTGGTTGTGAATTTATTATAGTGAAATCAATGATATTAGGATAAAGAAAAAGAATCATCCACCTTGCATTGATGATTTATTTGATCAACTTCACAAAGCTAAATATTTTTCAAAGATTGACCTTTACTCTAGGTATCCTAAATTATTCGTAAATAAGAAATATATTATGAATAGAATATTTCAAATGAGGATTGGACATTATTAGTTTATCGTAATTTCATTTGGACTCACTAATTCACCCTCCCTTTTCATTGATCAAATAAACAGAGTATTCAAGTAATATCTTCATAATTTTTTTATAGTATTTATTAATGATATTTTTGTCTGTTCGGAAACCTATAATTGAAATTATAATCACATTTCTGTCATTTTGGGACTTTTATAATGGAAAATATATACAGTTAATTTATGAAGTTTAAATTCTGGATTAAAAAAATTATTTTCTTATTTATATTTTCTCTGAGAATGGAATATCATTTGATCATGCGAAGACAAATTCAGTCCAAGAATGGACTACACCAATAAATATAACAAAGGTATATAGTTTCATTGGTTGGTAGGTTACCATAAAAATTTCTTTTAGAATTTTTTTGATTGGATACTCTGTAAACCAAGATCACACATAAAGGGGTTAATTTCATATAAAAAAATAATGTGTTGAATGTTTTGGATAATTGAATAAGATATTTTCAATGCTATTATTTTTAGACTGACTTGATTAAATGATGGGTTTTTAATATAAAATTATGCATAAAATAAAGTATTGGGTTGTTTCACTATAAAAAATGATATAGTTGTTTCATATTCATCCAAATAGTTAATAAATCCTGAAGAAAATTATCAAAATCATGATCTTGATCTAGAATCCATAATCATTGCTCTCAAGATATGGAGACACTATCTTTATAGTGAAAGATGTGTGATATATATATATATAAAGAGTATTAAATAAATATTTAAATAAAAATCACTTAATATGGGGAAAATGCAATGGCTCTCGTTAATCCAAGTTTATGATTTCTCAATATACTACCACACATGAAACGAAAATAAGGTAGCAGCTAAATTATGTTGGAAATGTCATAGAGTTATGACTTAAATAGGGATTGTGATATATCCTATGTTAATGGATTTAGTAAATATAGATATGGGAATTGTTTAGGTAAGGGATACACAACTCCTATTTCAAATTATTATGAAGCAAACTTTATTGGGAAAGATAAAAATCATTCAATCTGATGATGAGAATTTTCATAATAAAATTAAGGCTAGAAATGATGGAAAATTGGAAGTCATTCATTTTGAAGGTGATTTTATAATTTTTTTGAAAGGTTATGTTTTTCAAAAATACATGAGAAAAAAATTAACTATTGGATAATGGTCATAGCTCAAATTTATCTAAAACCCATGGTAGAACCAAGATGTATAGGGACTTGAAGGAAAATTTTGTTTGGGATAATATGAAGCAGGAAATTACAGACTATGTGGTAGGATTATTAGTTTTTCAACCAGTGAAGGGTGATAGATAGAATCCAAGAGGAGTCAGGCAACCACTTCCAATATTTTTCTTGGAAATGGGATGTAATTTTGATGGTCTTTGTCATAGGGCTGCTATGAACTCTTAGAAGTAATGATTCGATATGGTTTATTATTGATTTTTTAACCAAATCAACAACTTTTCATTCTATAATATAATATTTAAGTCTTTATCTTGTAGAAAGACTCCATATTAATGAAGTGTTAAGGCATCATGGAACACCTCTATCAATTGTTTCTGATTGATATCTCTATTTTACATCCAAATTCTGGATTATTCTTCAGAAGGCCCTAGATACAAAGATTCATTTCATCACCACATAGCATCTTCAAGAATATGAAAAGTATAAATAGACTATTCAAATGCTAGAATATATGTTTATAACATTCTCCCTTAACATTAAAGGTATGCGGGGTCCGTTTTTAATTTTTGTTGAGTTTATATACAATAATAGTTTTCATTCAAGTATTAAAATGGAATTGTGGAAAGAGATATTGTACTCCAACATGTTGGGATGAATTTAGTGATAGGAAACATATAGTCGTAAAAATTGATAAATAGATATTGAAAAATGTAAAGAATATTTGGGCTCATATTAAATTACCTCAAAGTAGGAAAAATATTAATACTAAAAACTGGAGAATAGATTAGGGATTTCATATAGGAGATCATGTTTTATAAAATTATATATATAGAAGGTTTTCTAATTTTTTTTAAAAAAGAGAAAATAATACTTAATAACATTAGACTATTCAAAATCACAGAATGAATTAGAGCTGTATTTTACTATTTATCCATTCCACCAAGTCTTTAAAAAGATCAAGATGCATCCCAAATATTAATGTTAAGGAAGTAAATACCTGACCCAATGCATGTAATCACCTAAAAAGAAATAGAAATGAAACTAGATTTATCTTACCTTGAATATCCTATTGATATTATTGAGACTATAGAGCAAGTGTTGAGGAATTTGATGACTAAATTTGTAAAGGTTCTTTGGAGAAACCATGAAATTGAAGAAGCAACGTGGGAACCTGAGAATGTTATGATGATGTACCACCCTCATCATTTTAGAAGGAAGTATCCATTAAAATTTCAAAGAAAAGTTTTTTATAAAGGGATAATTTTACACCATATGATTTTATGGTATCCAGTTTTTTAAATAAATTTAATCTTTTTGATTTCTTATGATTCATGAAACACTGAGCTCAACATTGTAGCGATATAATTTTAAATATTATTATTTTAACGTATCCATTATAAACAAGATATTAAATTTGTTGGCATGAATAAGATTAACTATATTATGTAATATATATGAAGTTCATATTAAATAAAAATTTATTTATATTTTAGAAATAAACACATAATTTTTAGTAAATAGATTTTACTCTTGAAATAAATGTTTTCATCCAAAATTGATTTTTATTTATTTTGATGGTGAAATAAATATAATTGATTTCTTAAAATTTTAAAAAAATTATTTGATCTAATTAAATTCATTTTTATATCATAATAAAAACTTTATTCTTAGGTTTATTTTTGGTATAAATTTTTTTTTACTCTTGAAGAGCCATTTTTATAAAAAAAATTGCTTTTTATTTCAATTTATTAATTTAATTTTAAATTAAATTCTACCATATATGTGTTTTGAATGTCTAAAAATGGAATACATATTTGGATTCCAATGGAACATGTTTATTAAATAAGTTTCTTTAAAAAAATTCAATATGAATAATAACTTAGGTAATTTATGTTTTCTCTGTAAGGGTAAATCGAGTAATTACTGGTAAAACAAAAATTTAAAGAACTAAAAAATAGCCCCAACACATTACCTAATTTAATTAGATTAGTAAATTTAGTCCTAATAAATCATGTTTTGTTTATATGGGCATTTTATTCCAATTGGATATGATTATAACCTTTATAATATTTTATTTATGGAAAATTCAAAGATGTCACACTATTTTTTTTAATAAATATAGAATTTTTATTATGTGGTTATCCATAAGATATCTTTAACTATAAGTATTTTTTTTAAATATAAATTAAATATATTTATAATGATATTTTATTTTTAATTTTTGGGAAGAAATAATTACCCTAATTGCATGCACAAAGCTGATGTAGTAATTATTTTATTAGAAGAAAAATAAATAACAGTTATTAAATTTTTTAAATATATATAATTTGATATAATTACAGTGATAAAAGAATTTTATAGATGGTCATGACATGTTAAAGATATAATAAAATAGTTTTTTCAAATTCTAATTATTCTCTTGATGATTTTAATGTCAAATTAATAAATAGTATCAAATTTGACTATATTGATATTTTATGGAATTAATATTTAATTAGATTTTTTCAAAATTTATAAAAATATTAAATAAGAACAAAGGGTATTATATATAGTCCAAAAGGTCATCCTTTATTCATTTATATTCCATTTGGAAGTGTTTTTCTCAATAATAGTATTATTATATTTTAACATTTTGAGAAATTCTAAAAGATCCCCTCACTTAAATTATAAAAGAGAACACATTCCATCGCTTGTTTACACCATATCGAGCCATATATCTTGACCAAAATCATACGGTTTCAATTTTAAATATAATAATACAATTTCTAGAGGTTATTTTCCTTCTAAAATACTTGTAGTATATCCCTTAATAAGAGATATAAATGAGCTCCTTCATGGATGAGGTAATCGTCTTTACCAACTCATTCAAAATTACCTCAACTTATACTTCTCCTTCATTTTTTTCCAAATTAAATTAATAACTCCATTATCATATATACACTTGTATTTTATTATGTTTATTATAAAACTGTATTCCACCATTTATCTATCCTCTAAAAAATGAAATCGTTTCACGTGTGTATGCCCAACTTACCCTCTCCACATCATGGTGTAATTTATTTTTCGTTAAAATATTAGTTGGATCATTATAAGGATGAAAACAATATATATATATATATATATGAAAATTATGATATTATAATAATTCTATAAAATTAATATTTTATCCATTTCATTATCCATTCAAATTTAAGGGAATGATACCATTACTCATGCATATATATGACCTACAATCCCTATAATGTGATGTGATTCGTTTTATATGTTGAACATTAAATAATGTTTCTAAAATTATATTTAATTATTAAAAATTATATTTATAAAATTAATATCATTTTGCAGAATATGGATCTATATCCAAGGAAAAATATCATGGACCTTCATGAGAAAACTTTCATGGGAAAACATGGAAATCAATACCTAAAACAATTAAAGTAATGAAATATTTTTAATTAAAGGAAGCTAAGATGATACAAAAAATTCATATACGGTATTATAAATATGAAAATAATTTTTTTTAAAATTAATAACTTTATTTAAACCATTATAAATTAGTTTAAGGTACATAAAACTAAGATTAAGCATGTGGTAAGGTATTTCTTAACTTAATTTCAATTCCTTGGGTTAAACTTATACATCATTGATTATGTAATGATGAGATTACGTGTCAAATGAATTTTTATTATTAAATGTTTTATTTCCACTTTTTTACGTGGATTTAAAATGGATAAACATAATAGATTCATTTTCATAACTCCTACTTCAATGATATAACCTTTTTAAGGGACTTCGTCTCAATTTTATTTCATTGAGTCATATATTGATTCTATACACCTATATTATTTTATGAGTTTTACACAAAGACCCTATAAAATGTTATATCATAAATTTATTTATTCAGATGATATTTATTTATATTAAATGGTATTAATTCATGGGGTATATGATTCTTCTAATGAAAATGTTTTAGGAGAATTCATCTCAATTTTACATCATTGTAGCATATTTTATTACTATGGAACAAATTTAATTATTTGGTGTATATACAACCCATTTGATTTATTTATGATCATCGTTGATTGAAAATTAAATTTTTCTTAAATTTCCACATTTCTTATATCATGGATATGATTATTTCCCAAATCGTATAATAGTTTTTACATACACCGATTACATTGAATGTTATTTGAATAACTTTGGATATAAAGTTAAATATTTATCTCTTTTTCTATACAAATATTTTTTAATACGATACATTTTTGATGAATTAAATCAAGAATTTTGATATATGAGGAATGATTTTGTATGAAGACATGGGTGGGCCCAGTTATAGATATCCACCCAATGCATCGATATTGTCATGAGATGAATAAGTTTCTAATTTAAATAGGGTTTTACCCATAATGATTAAATTATATAATGAAGGGTCTTCATAGTAGAGGTCACATGATTCCTGAATTCATGGTGTCTGATAATTTATAATTTCCTTCATTTCAGTTATTATTATTATCATTGTGATTTTAACTATGATTTTATATATAGATTCATATTGGGAACAAGATATTAATTAAATGGAATTAGTTTACAATTATTTAAATTTCCATAATAATATTTGTAACATCCCAGACCCAAGATCCACTAAAACGGATTCCCCAATTCAGGTCACCACATGACCTCAGGTGCACCTCCCCATATGCTAAAGGCTTCTGACTAGAAGCTCAGGTCTAAAGAGGAACACAAGAAGACTATACCTAGTTAACGAAGTGAATCCATAATATAAGTAACAAAAACAAATAAAATATACATAGAAATAATAAATGGATGGCGTGAAACTAAAACCAATAAGTTACCATATACATATACAATAACAATATATAATGAATACACTACATGTAAAGTAGTCATAGAATGTAAAACAAGACCAAAACTAACAAAATACTCTAAAACCATATCTGAGTCCCAACCTGGTTCGACCCTCCATGCTCCAACCCATCATCAGAAGAACAACCAACTATAGGTTCCTATCCTAAACAGGTACAATAATCAAGTAACATCTTCTCAGGTACCCATGTTCCAAGGCGGCCTGAGTAGGGTTTGATTAAAAGTCATTAGGACCCAACCAACTGTGTATAAAAAAATATACATTCTATAAAAAGGTGTATGTAGGTAACAAGTAAAATAAATAAACAAGTAACAAGGAAACCATTTAAGAAATTATCGAATATCCATTTTCACATTAAATTCCCTATAAGTGACCATGAAATAAAACTAACTCGGTACACACTAGGAGTTTAATCCAAGGAATAAAGTGTAACACACACATTTAACCATAAAGGGTTTAACTACTCACAATTAATCACATACCCATTAGATATCATTTTTATTCAATCCATTTAATAATTATTACCATCTAAACACTCATGATATCTTCATTACTAAATTCATCTTCATCTCATGTTCTATGGGTTACGCATTTTAATCATTTACACTATAGACTAATCGAGTTAATTACAATTAATAAAAGAATAAACCAAGTCCTAATCTAACTAAGGATAAAAACATCACAAAAAACACATTAACCTCACCATAGAGTCACAGTCCGAGTGGAATGAAACTTTTAGGGGAAAAGAGATTTTTCCCCTTCCCCAACCCATGCATATTGGGTGGAGTTTAGAGCATCAGTCTTACTCGGCCTATGGGTGTAGAACCTCAGTCAATACCCCCTACTACTAAGACTCGTGTTCATACTTATCCATTTTGGGGTAGGTTATCGAATTAGTCCAACCCAGCTCATTAGAGGAACCTTGTTCCATTATCCCAAATAAACATTCAAAATCCATATTTAACCAATACACATAATAAACCACAATTAAAAACAATAAACATGGGAATTTATATCATTCCATGACCCATTAACAAAATAACCATTTACACTACATACCCCATTTATCCCATTCCCTTTATTATTCAACACCCATTACAAATATTCACAAATTCCCTTATATTAACCCATTTAACATATTCAACCATTCAGTACGTTAAATCACATATTAATTTAAATTAAATATCACATTTCATTAGGTAGAGTAACTCTAGTCCCATTTAACCCATTTTCACATCATGCCAAACACCCCCTTTTGATATATCATCAACTAAGCTCATTAATCAACTAGTTTATTTGATAATCATGCAATCATGTCAACGTAGTTGATATGGTTTCTATCTCACTAATTCCCATGTCCCTTTAATTTCTCCCAGTCTCATCTGACCTTTATAAAATATGTCCTCACAATTAAAGGTACTCATTGAATTCATATTTAAACCACCCTTTAAAAATAGAATCATTCTCTTTGAAAAAATAAACACACCTCAAGTCTTTTATTTCCATTTTCAACCAAGTCAAGATGACTATTTAATCATTTTTATAAAAGGGAACCTTGACAACATCTTAAACATCATTTGAAATTTATTTAGAAAAACCATTTTAAAATTACATTGAGGTCAAAACATCCTATAAAGACATTTACCACTTTTAATACCCATTAAACCTCATAATACCCCAATATCAAGGTTTTCTAAACATGTTTACCAATTACAATGGTCAGTCGTTCTTCATAGGTAGCCCTAGGTTCGGTCCCAAATAATCCACAAATCCAATGGGGTGCATCAAGGTTCTCACACCTCAATCTAAGGTCTAAATCACTTTATTCCACCAAATACATCATGACTCAACATATCAGAGAAATATAACAACTAAATACAAATATAACACATCAGGACTATGGGTACAAGCTTTAAGACCATCTACCCCATATTCATTGATAAACACTTCAATAATCTAAATCTTTAATCCATGATCAAACCCCAATACATCCCAAACATAAAATACACTGTAAAAGTTAATGTTTTAGTGTTTTAGAAGAAGATGAGGGATTTTACATGACCTAATATGAAAAATAGAGCAATGAGAAGTGTTATACTAACCATGATCTTCGTTTTACACCTAGACACACTCCAAATTGCCAAGAATTGAAGTAGAATCTTCTATATAGAAGGGGGTGGCTACTAGTTTATCACATATGGTATATCAAGTCAAATGGGAGGAAAATAAATAGATAAATAAATAGATTTATAAGATAAAATCAGAATTTCCAACTTTTTATGGGTCACACGGTTTAGCGGAATGGTTTACAACTTGTGCACCAACCATGTATCTCACTCTAACCAAGAGGATCCATGCCACACGGTTTCTTGGGGCACCCGCATGATTTAAAAAACCATGTTGTAACCATTCACTAGTTATTTATTAGAAATGGTCACCAATCTACATGGTTTCCTAGGCCAGGTGCATGATTTACACTAATCGTGCATCGACCATGTACTATGCAATGTTGGCCACTTTTCTATTCTTTTCACATTCTTAATCCTTAGAAAACTTTTATAACATGTCAAGAACTAAAAAAACTTATTGAACAATAAGATATATTTCAGAAAAAAATATTAATAGGGACGTATCTTTTCTAACGATTGGGATCTTATAGTCATATTTTACCTTCTAATGATAGAAAATTTATTAATTAAATTCGTCGTATTATTATTTTTTTACCATTATATATTTACTATGTTTCATTCATTATATACTCTATTTTATAAATATCCTTAATATGCATTTTATCTCACAATTAGTTTTTTCTTTTCCCCAAGATATGAAGATGAAATGTTTGAATAAGTTCAAGAGCACATATTAATTTATTTTGTTATGATATATTTTTTATTAAAAATGTAATAGTGGTACAATTTATGTATTTGTTTTTACCAAATTTGTAATCTATTTAGTCCTTTGGGTTGTGTTTTCTTATATCTAATACAATTTTAATAAAGTAACCACTGAATTTGGGCTACTGGCGTTGGGATTGTTACACTTGTGCTGCAGAACTATTAACTAAACTTGTGTAAATGTTATCCTTCCTCTATGTAAGTATCATCAAGTGTTGCATATGCATGAATTATTTCATTCATAAGCATCATAAATATTATATTAGAATAAACATGGTTATATAAAAATGATTTTTCTACACTTCAATAACGAATGAAGTTTGGTTACAATTATTTTTTTCCATATAAACATTGAGACCTAGTGAAAATATTAGATATCAATAAACTAAAATAATGTTTATAGATTGAATATATGGAGCCAAAATTTCTAGGTTTGATTATTAAACTTATATCAATGTGTTAAAACATCATAAAGTAAATGTTATACAGTATCTTAACTAAATTTAAGATGTTCTTTGTAAGGCCCGACCCCAGTTACCCAGAGTCGGTGCATTATTTTAATACATTAGCATGATTACAAGGAATCAAGTCCCGAAGGACCGATCAATTTTGCACTCTTGGAAAAATAGATCACATACATGAATGTTACATTTTCACTTTAAGACATACAAAAAAACATAAATAATCTTTATGAATGCCATTATTCCCTTGGCTTAACCCTGTATATCAATCACATACCACTTCTTGGAAACCAGGGAAAAATAAAACATAGAAAGGGTTGAGCTCAAATGCTCAGTAAGGGTAAGAAATACAGAAGAAACTTTCAACAATAAGCATAAACATTTAAGATAATGTATAAAACTAAAAGAAAAGCCTTTTAAACTTGAACTTAAGCATAATATGGCAGAAATAAAATGAAATAATGTCATTTACTTATTCACATGGATATTATACTAGTTGAATAATTGCATGCAATATCACTAACCACTTTCATAATGTTGGAATGCATAATGCCAGACTATCATAACCACATAGCCAAGGACTCATGCCAAGACTACAAATAAGATTTTCCCAAGGCCTTGTGCCAAGACACAAGTTTGTCTCATGAGAACTACTGACGCATCGAGGAGCTATAGCGGTCTCCACCCGTCACTTACTATGTCCAATGCATTCCTCATATGAACATGTTTAAACATAACAAAAATATTCGTATTAAAACTAGCATACGAAATGTCAATACTTTCACCATAAACCATGAATGATATAAAAATAACACATCCACTTTCAAAATTATCACAAAACCTTCAATATAAGTTTTTTATAATAAATCAACTTGAAATGAGCTTAAAATCCATCAAAGGATGTTGACATAGATGAAAATGATGAGTAAAATTTTTTGAGAGAAATATCCTTTTTGTAAAATCATTTAAAAGTAAAACATTTATAAAGGAAGTAAATTTAAAAGATATTTTTGAATCAAAGTGTCCCATACAACTTTGAAACCTTTGAAAATAATTATCATTTCAAAACATTCATGTCCATATAAATAAATCTTTAAAATCATTTTGAAAACATGGACATTAATTAAAAAGATTTAGAAAGATAAATCTTTAAAACATTTGAAATTTCGATCTTGATAAAGAATAACTTTCAAAATCTGTAAAATATTCATTTTGAAATCATTTTTATGAAATATGGACATGGATGATAAAAATTTCCTAGAAAATACTTACACATAAAAAATCTCGGATAATGATGAGATTGAGGAATTAACCCTTACCAATTTGGTAACTTACGAAAAATACAACCCATGAAAGAGGTATCATACAATGAATATGTAAATACACATAAATTAAAGTGTATTACACAAATAATAAAATTATGGGAAGTATATACACCACAAAAAAGGTAATAGTGGCAATATGGCATGAATCTCAGGGGAATAAGGAGTGAGATGAAAACCCCTTACCTTGCACTTTCCTTTAGTCGAGGGTACATTTATCCTCATGTACGAAGATCGTAGTATGTTATTAAATTATACCAGAATCATATTAATATTTATGATATCATACATGATTCATTTATGACTTTATATTACCCATTTAATAATAATTTCCATGTTAACTTAACATTTCGGGTAATAATCACATTCATTATCATACGTGTTTTAACTTGTTACTCTTGGTTGTATCAATTAGATCATGATTTAAATACTTCAAGAATATAAAACATGATAAATATATCATATATATTTATAATATAAATATGTATAATAGACATATATATGAAATGGGAAACACCGTTTATGGAGACGGTAGTCCGTACGTATGCATAAACGCTGTTTCTGTTTTCATATAGTATTGAACGGAAGTAAGTGAATAAGATATATGTAAGTACATAAATCCTTATATATATAAATATATATATCTCCAGTAGAATTATTATGTCATATATTACATAATTATTAGTCATATATATTTTTATAATCGTCGATGATTGGTGAACTTGGAAATGAATCTCATCACGTCGTGGAGACGGCAATCCGTACGTACGTACGAGCGAAAATATCAATCTTATGATATTAAAATAATATATAATTGGATGGTATATCATATATACATAATCCTTATAATGTTATATTTATAATTTACATCAAATACACATCATTATTATACCCATCCAAATAATAATGTATTGAATAACAATTACACCCCGACGTGGAGACGGTAAGCCGTACGTACGCACGTATGCTGACATATCATTCAATGGATGGATAGATTAATGAATATGGTTGTACCATATTTATAATAAAATAACAGTATATAGGAGATACTGGATTTATTATTTTATAATATAAATAACAAATAAAGAAGAATTTGAAGAAGAATGGAACTTGAAAGAGGGTGGTAAAAACATTACATCTTCTTCGGGTTCTTCCTTTTGATTTGACTAAAAGGGCTCCTTAGGATAACTTTATGATCAAACTAAGGCCTATATGTTTAATTGAGAGAAGTTGAGAGAGTATTTTGTCAGTGGTTGGCCGAACCAAAAGGCTTTGAAGGTGTGAAGAATTGGTTAGAAGTTGGGTCCTTTTATAAGGGGGGGGGGGGGAGGGGCTCTTTAGGAAAAAACTTAAAGTATTAATTTATAATAAATTAATATTCGGTTTCTAATGGCTCCAAAGTGTATTATTTAAAGTTTAAGGTGGGGATGGTTCTAAAACCACTCAAACAATATAATTTATACAGGTTTGGGTTATTATATTAACCTTATCTTTATTTATTAACTCTTAGTTAATTAGTTTCACTTTTAAAATGTCTCTTTGTATTTTTATATTATATGGTTAATAAACTTACTATATACATACAAGATACCCCCAAGTGGTCAATTAATGACATAAAAATCATGATATAAATCTCTTGGACGAACTGTAGATTTTTAGGAATTTAATATCAATTAATAATATAATATTTGTTTTAATAACTCTTTTATATCAATTTTGACACTATTAAATAATTGATTTTTGTAAAAATCATAACAGAATTATTACTTAGAAAAAAGTTAATTAAAGAAATAATAAAATGTCATATTATCCTAGAAAATTATTTGTATTTATAAAAAGTCTCAAATTACATTTATTTGGGTATTTATAATATCAATTATTCTATTTTTTCATTAATTAGTTAATTACTTCATTACTATTGTGTCATAAATAAATTAAATTATATAATCTCTAAAAATTATAAATAAAATACCATTACATAGTAAATCTTTTTATCTTTCTAATTACTATTTATAGTAGAAAATCCAACATATATAACCCTATGTAAAATTGTTTTTCTAAAAGATATATGTTTGTGTCATTTTGTATTTATTTTATCTTAATTAAAATAAAGTGTCCCTATCACCTACAAGTGGCTCCATGGGGTCCCAAAATCGACCCAAAGATTCCCATGGTCGGAAATGTATCCATAAATAAGGTTAGGATATGTTTTAGGGTAATTTAGTATTATTATAATATTATTTGTTAACCCTTATTTAACGGATTTACCCTTTAACCATGGTAAATAAAATATTTACCGAAGTAATTATTCAAAATGTCTAAAAATAAAAGTTACATATTTACACAATTTGGACATCCTGATTGCAAATATGGAATACATTTTTCCAAAATTAAACACACCTAAGTGGCAGAAATTAATTTAAAATTAATTCCCGCTGTCAAAACAAAAAGCGTGTTTTTAAGATATAATAACTATCAAAAGACTGTTACTTGTTTATGTCATGTTTAATTGTGAAATTATGTCCAATGACCAAAATTGTATTAAATGGTAAAAATATATTCTAAATATACTTTAAAACCACTCAAATTCATAATTTATTGCCATTAATTGTTTTAATTAAAAAAGTTGTTTTTAATTAAAAATTTAGTAATTTTACTATTCATCAAAATATTAATGTTATTTGAAAAAGTACCAAAATTTCAACTTAGGCTAAATTCGATACTCCAAATCCAAAAATTAAGTCCATTTTGAGATTTAAAATTTCTATAATTTTTAAAAGTAGGTATTACTATTCATAACGGCTATTTTTATTGGTTGTGGTGTGTGTTAGAACTCAAAGTTTTGTGCAACACACACTACTGTATTATTCAAAGAAAAGTGAACCGTGGAATCTTGGGGTGTTTCATGGTAAATTTTTGATGTCCCCATTCTAAAAAGTAAATTTATTTAATCAAATTGAATGTATAAAATTTTTAAATATTGGATTTAAAAAGGGTTCACTATTAAAACTGGTAAAAGTTCAAAAAATGAATTTGTTCCTACATTATGTCTAAGAAACTCATAATATTGATTCTAAAATTATAAGGATTATATAATGTTTAAAATTTAGTTAATACTATTCATAACCTCTTTTGAACGGCTTGTTTGGTAAGTCATGGTGTGCTTGAACTCGGTGTTGCGTGTAGTGCATGTTATTGAATTATTTTGAAGAAATAACACACTATGAAATCTTGGGGTGTTACATTGTCCCCTCCTTCAATAAATTGCGTACTCAAAATTTGAAATTGTTCTTCGAAAATAAAAGGTTGAATATAGAAAATATCTTTGTGGGAAAACCCACATCAGAAATTGGGTTAATAAAATTTAGTCTTAATTAGGGGAAAAGAGAAATGAAAGGGGTCACCACCAAATTATGATCTCTATTTAGAGAAAATTGGTGGAAATTAGAGACATATAATTGGAGGAAAAACGTAAATAGTTATAGGTAGTGATTGAGGTCATCAATCACAAACAAGTGTAAAATTGAGGGCCTTAAATTCATCAATCTATGAGGATTTAAAATACCATAGGTTCAAAAAAAACATAAGGTATTAGGATAACACATTTTTGACGTTTCAAAATATCTTTGTTGAAATCCCACATCAAAAAATGAATTAATGAGGCCTCTATTTAAAATAAATAGTGTAAAGTATGAAGATTACCGAAAATAACACATACTAGGGTTCCCTGTAGGAAAATATGGATATGGAAGAGAAATATAACCATCAATTATATGATGGAGAGTGGTAGAGAACATGGAAATGAAAATTCCAACAACCCCAAAGCCATAAATTAGTGATGATCTAAGGTACCATCTACGATAACATTTTTGTTCTAAGTTCCTTTTCTTAATGTTGAGGAATTTATTTATGGGATTGGCTAAGGTTATAAGGAGATATACTTACTTTATAATTATAGTTTTATCCATTAATAAATTTCTACCACAAACTCATCTTTCACCCCCAAAACATAATACAACTCCAAAATACTCTATTTATCCTAATTGTATAGGGTTCAAAATATAATGAATTTATAATTCAAATATCAGACCCTTTATGTAAAGAAACTACATTATACCATCCAGGAACTTCATGTAGCACAATGGTAGGTGATAAATCCCAATTGCACTATGGTTGTGGGTTCGATTCCCACAGCTTTGTCCGACACGATGGGTCGTCACACGGTCTGCGTGTTGTCCTTTTATAAAAATCAAAAAAATAACCTTTCAAACATAATCCATTCCAACCATTAGACTTATCCAAAATAATATTATCCAAACTCACAGTCTAAAATTTACAGGGAAGTTAAACATAATGAGGATCCTTTTTTCCAGGTAATAACATGTGAACGCCTTCCTCATATATTCTTTTACAACACCGCAACATCCTAAATTACCAAAATCAACAATCTCTTATTCCAAAATCACTACCTCAATATTAGGACCATATTAAGGATTATCTTTCCTTCAACCATTTAATTTCCAAAAATCTTAACTCGCTGTAGAGTCACTTTTCTTAGTACCATAAAATCTCAAATCCTTAATTAAATAGTATTGCAATACAATCCTTATTTATTTCCAGAACATCATTTATACAACACTTAAATGAAATAACTCTAAAATAACAACATAAGAGCACTAGTCATTCCTATTCATCTGTGGTAGTATCATAACTTGATTATTATCCAATAGCATCATTTGCGGCATAGTCTGATGACTGGGACATTGGTTCGCGTAGTGTCCAAACTCCTTGCAGATAAAGCATTGTACATTTGAAACCTTTTTATAACACTTGCAGTCATGTACTTAGTGTCCTTTTTCTCCACACTTATATCATTCTCTCATTCCCTTCAAGAATTTTCCAAGGTGATTTTTTCCACATTTAACACATATGGGAAAAACCCTTCTTTACCTTCTTCCCTTTATCTGTCCTTCTCTCTACCATCCTTTTATTCTCTGGATTCCCATCAAATCTGTAGGACTCCGAGAATTATTTACTCATCTTATGACCACATGATACTATTTCTTCATATGATGATAATATGTGGGAGACTATTTCCCTTATAAATTATGGCTTAGGACCACAAAATATATGATCCTTCTTACTCTTTGGATCATACATATTACGGGAGTTCACATTCCTTCTACTGGGCACCATTTCTATACAATATCATAAACTAGTTATGTTTATGAATTTCAATGAATAATTACCAAACTTGTAAAATACCTAACACAAATTGAATAGTTTATGAATATAATCCATAATCATAAAAAAGTTTTCTTTGAGTAAGTATATACTCATGAGCCCTTCATAATGGTTTGTAAAGAAAATGAGAATTATCCTAAGCATATCCCCCAGGATTGTCGTAACCAAGAGTGCAGCAAGCCCCGTTGTCGTGCACCAGTTCTCGTTCGAGTCTATCTCAAAGCGGTGTTTTCGGGTTTTACCCCTAGGTACATCTGTGTCAGAGCCGCCTCTACCTGCTCGTCTCCAGACATGGATGTATTGCTCGAAAAACTCACAAACTCTATGCAATACCAAAATTCTAGGATGTTATTCTATACTAATCATCAAATCCTATCTTAGGGCTATGTGCTCTAATCAGGGTTTATCTAAGTCTAGTTTCCAAGGTTATTTCTAAACATCCTCTGATACCAACTGTAATTCCCTGACCCCAGTTACCCAGAGTCAGTGCATTATTTTAATACATTGGCATGATTACAATGAATCAAGTCCTGAAGTACCGATCAGTTTAGTAGTCTTGTAAAAATAGATCACATACATGAATGTTACATTTTCACTTTAAGACATACAAAAAACATAAATAATATTTATGAACGCCATTATTCTCTTGGCTTAACCCTGCATATCAATCACATTACACTTCTTGGAATCCTGGGAAAAATAAAACATAGAAAGGGGTGAGCTCAAATGCTCAGTAAGGGTAAGCAATACAGCGGAAACTTTCAAAAATAAGCATAAAAATTTAAGGAAATGTATAAAACTAAAACAAAAGCCTTTTAAACTTGAACATCAGCATAATATGGAAGAAATAAAATGAAATAATTCCATTTACTTATTCACATGGATATTCTACTAATCGAATAATCACATGCAATATCACTAACCACTTTCATAATGTTGGAATGCATAATGCCAGACTATCATAACCACATAGCCAAGGCCTCGTGCCAAGACTACAAATAAAATTTTTCCAAGGCCTTGTTCCAAGACACTATTTTGTCTCATGAGACCTACCGATGCATCGAGGAGCTATAGTGGGTTCCACCCGTCACTTACTAAGTCCAATGCATTCCTATTATGAATAGGTTTAAACATAACATAAACATTCTTATTAAAACTAGAATACGAAATGTCAATACTTTCTCCATAAACCATGAATGGTATAAAAATAACACATCCACATTCAAACATATCATAAAACCTTCAATGAATGTTTTTTATAAAAAATCAACTTTAAATGATCTTAACATCCATCAAAGGATGTCGACATAGATGAAAATGTTGAGTAATTTTTTTTAAGAGAAATATCCTTTTTGTAAAATCATTTTAAAGTCACACATTTATAAAGGAAGTAAATTTAAAAGATATTTTTGAATAAAAGTGTCCCATACCACTTTGAAACTTTTGAAAATAATTATCATTTCAAAACATTCATGTCCATAAAAATAAATCCTTAAAATCATTTTGAAAACATGGACATTAATTAAAAAGATTTAGAAAGATAAGTCCTTAAAACATTTTAAATTCCGATATTGATAATGATTACCTTTCAAAATCCTTAAAATATTCATTTTGAAATCATTTTTATGAAAAATGGACATGGATGATAAAAATGTCCCAGTAAATACTTACACATAAACAATCTCAGATAATGATGAGATTGAGGAATTAACCCTTACCAATTTGGTAACTTATGAAACATATAACCCATGAAAGAGGTATTATACAATGAATATGTAAATACACATAAATTAAAGTTTATTACACAAAGAATACAATTATGGGAAGTACGTACACCACACAAAAGGTAATAGGGGCAATATGGCATGAATCTCACGGGAATAAGGAGTGAGATGAAAACCCCTTACCTTGCACTTTCCTTTAATCGAGGGTACGTTAAATACTTCCAGAATATAAAAACTTATAAATATATCATATATATTTAGAATATAAATATGTATAATATACATATATATGAAATGGAAAACACCGTTTATGGATATGGTAGTCTGTACGTTCGCATAAACGATGTTTCTGCTTTCATATAGTATTGAACGGAAGTAAGTGAATAAGATATATGTAAGTACATAAATCCTTATATATATAAATATATATATATCCAGTAGCATTATTATTTCATATATTACATACTTATTAGTAATATATATTTTTATAATCGTCGATTAATGGTGAACTTGGAAATGAATCTCATCTCGTCGTGGAGACGGTAATCCGTACGTACGCACGAGCAAAAATATCATTCCTTTGATATTAAAATAATATATAATTGGATGGTATATCATATATACAGAATCCTTATAATGTTATATTTATTATTTACATCAAATAAACATCATTATTATACCCATCCAAAAAATAATGTATTGAATAACAATTACACCACGACGTAGAGACGGTAAGCCGTACGTACGCACGTATGGTGACATGTCATTCAAAGGATGGATAGAATACTGAATATGGTTGTACCATATTTATAATAACATCACAGTATATATAAGATACTGGATTTATTATTTTAGAATATAAATAACAAAGAAAAAAGAATTTGAAGAATAAAGGAACTTGAAAGAGGGTGGTGAAAACATTTCCTCTTCTTCAGGTTCTTCCTTTTGATTTGATCAAAAGGGCTCCTTAGGTTGGCTTTATGATCAAAATAAGGCCTATATGTTTAATTGAGGGAAGTTTAGAGAGTATTTTTTCAGGTTTTGGCCGAACAAAAAGGCTTTGAAGGTGTGACGAATTGGTTAGAATTTGGGTCCTTTTATAAGGGGGGGAGGGGCTCTTTAGGAAAAACCTTAAAGTATTAATTTATAATAAATTCATATTCGGTATCTAATGGATCAAAAGTGGATTATTTAAAGTTTTAGGTGGGGATGGGTCTAAAACCACTCAACCAATATAATTTATACAGGTTTGGGTTATTATATTAACCTTATCTTTAAGTATTAACTCTTAGTTAATTAGTTTCACATTTACAATATCTCTTTGTATTTTTATAATATATGGTTAATAAACTTACTATATACATCCAAGAGACCCCCTAGTGGTCCATTAATGATATAACTATCATTACATAAGTCTCTTTTCCGAACCTTATATTTTTAAGAATTTAATATCAATTAATAATATAATATATTTTTTAAAAACTCTTTTATGTTAATTTTGATAGTATTCAATAATTGATTTTTGTAAAAATAATAACAGAATGATTACTTCTACAAAAGTTAATTAAATCAATCCTAAAATGTTATATTATCCTATAAAATTATTTTTATTTATAAAAAGTCTCAAATTACATTTATTTGGGTATTTATAATATCATTTATTCTAATTTTTCATTAATTAGGTAATTACTTCAACACCATTGTGTCATAAATAAATAAAATTATATAATGTCTAAAAATTATAAATAAAATACCATTATGTAATAAATCATTGTATATTTCTAATGAATATTTATAGTATAAAATCCAACATATATAAGCCCTATGTAAAAATTGTTTTGCTAAAAGATATATGCTTGTGTCATTTTTGTATTTATTTTAACTTAATTAAAATAAAGTGTACCTATCACCTACAAGTGGCTCCATGGGGTCCCAAAATCGACCCAAAGCTTCCCATGGTCGGACATGTATCCATAAATAAGGTTAGGATATGTTTTAGGGTAATTTAGTATTATTATAATATTATTTTGTTAACCCTTATTTACCGGGATTTTACCCTTTAACCATGGTAAATAAAATATTTACCGAAGTAATTATTCAAAATGTCTAAAAATAAAAGTTAACTATTTAAACAATTTGTACATCTTGATTCCAAATATGGAATCCATTTTTCCAAATTCAAAACATCTAAGTGGCAGAAATTATTTTAAAATTAATTCCCGCTTTCAAAAAAAGCATGTTTTTAAGATATAATAACTATCGAAAGATAGATACTTGTTTATGATCGGTTTAATTGTGAAATTATGTCCAATGACCAACATTTTATTAATTGGTAAAAATATATTCTAAATATACTTTAAAACCACTCAAATTCATAATTTATCACTATTAATTATTTTAATTAAAAAAGTTTTTTTTAATTAAAAATTTAGTATTTTTCACTATTCATCATAATATTAAAGCTATCAAAAAGAGTACCAAAATTTCACCTTAGACTAAATTTGATTCTCCGAATCAAAAAATGAAGTCCATTTTGAGATTTAAAATTTCTAAAATTTTAAAAAGTAGGTATTACTATTCATAACGGCTAGTTTGATTGGTTGTGGTGTGTGTTAGAACTCAAAGTTGCGTACAACACACACTACTATATTATATATTATTCAAAGGAAAGAGTACCGTGGAATCTTGGGGTGTTTCATTGTAAATTTTTCATGTCCCCATTCAAAAAAGTAAATTTATTTAGTCAAATTGAATATATAAAAGTTTAAAATATTGGATTTAAAAAGGGTTCACTATTAAAATTGGTAAAAGTGAAAAAAATGAATTTGTTCTTACATTATGTATAAGAAACTCATAATATGGATTCTAAAATTATACGGATTATATTAAGTTTAAAATTTAGTTAATACTATTCATAACCTCTTTTAAACGGCTTGTTTGGTAAGTCATGGTGTGCTTGAACTCGGTGTTGCGTGTAGTGTAAGTTATTGAATTATTTTGAAGAAATAACACACTATGAAATATTGGGGTGTTACATTATTCAATACATGAAAAGGAATATTAAAGTTTATAAATTTTTTGAATATTTAAATGCTTAATGGGAAATTAAAGAACATGAAGAATATTAAATTTTAGGATGATAAAGATGATATTTAAGTTCAAATAATCTTGATTCCTAGTTAATCCATTATTCATGCATGAGGTAAATAAGAGCAAGGTCATGAGTCACTTAATAAATTAATGCAATCCTCATGTGTTTCAAAAATAATCTAGACGATGTTTTGTATAAACTATTTTTTTTTTATTTTTTAATATAATGTTATATAAGTTATTTGAAGGAGTGATGAATTTATTTTCATGATTGATATGGAAGTATGGGAAGTTTCTCAAGCCTTAAAAGGATAACTTATATATTTTCTAAAATCATAAAATGTATATCAAAATAAAATTGTGCTATTAGATAAGAATTATAAAATATCAATAAAATACTTTTTGATACAAGATTAAAATAAGGAAGTAGATTTTTGGTTATCGATACAGTGAATATGTAAATATTCAACTAAAATTTGTATAGGTTTCTTATAAAAATTACTCAATTTTTAGAAGAATATAATAATCTAATAAGAACATACAACTGTATTTTTATACATAATTTTATATGGTTTTTAAGTAAAACTATATGATGTTATATTATTTCAGATAAAGTTGATTCTATTTTTCATAAAAATGAAGATTTTCATAGACAAGACAAGGAAAATGAACAACTGAGAATGATAATATTTTTATTTCCGATTTTAATAAATTTTAAAAAAGATAACTTGGAACACTCACATGTGAAAATACATTATAAGGATCATGTAACTTCTCTACCTAATAATATTTAGTGGTAGAATGCAATAATGTTTATTCATGATAAATATAGATAAAACATCATGGTTACATATGATTTTAGTCTTACTACTTCCTTTAATATTCCAATTGATGTATATGAAAACGATAGAAGAAATTAATGTGCATCTGTATATAAAAAAATATTTATCTAATAAATATATAATTGAAACCAAAGAAGATATGAGAGGTGGTTAAGAAAAGATATAGATTGACTGAGTAGTCCAAGAGATAACTAAATCTACCAAAGAAGATTAAATGAAAACTTTATAGAGAACCAGGTCTGTTGAGGATTAATAAAAAGTTTTATTGTGATTTTTATGATAAAAAGAAGAACACCCTTGAGTAAGAATAAGAGTGGAGTTTTCAAAACATTTTGGAACAAATAATACCTAATTATTTTCAAAAAACTAAAATATGAAAGTGTTGAGGAAGCTAACCTGAGTTCTATAAGTCATGTTCAATGTTATAGTGATTAATATTAGAAGCCACTAAAAATATTATGAATAATTGATAGGTAAGAAGAATAACTTATATATTTTTACAACTAATCATTTTACAATATGAACTAGTAGTCAGAGACTCAATGGTGAGAAATTTGGTATATTATTTAGATGTAGCCACAACCTCTGGATTTGTGTTTAACTACTTAATTTTGAAGGAATGTATGTAATCTATGATTGGATTATAGTATAATTAGATTTTAGGATGCATTACTAGGTTTTTATGTGTAATATTATGATGGTGCATTTATAGTATAGAAAAAACAATTTAAGGAAAATATATAGGCACCCATTGGCATTGATAAAAATGTTATTATGGATAATTCATGTCTCACTGATACTTGAACAAGTCAAGGAGTATGCTTCTCACCTTGAGGTCGATCCATGAATTTTTTTATCTCTTACTTATATTCATTATTTCATGTGGTTGGGGTATGTTAGGTAAAAGATAAAAGTATCCACTTATATTTTTTTTATATAATATATGTTCAAATATGTCACGACCCGTCCTCGGGGCCCGTGTCGTGACTACCCCAAGCCCGCCTTCCATAGGCCAGGGGCTGGCGACTAGCACCAAGGCGTAAATCCCAACAAAAGGGAAGGAATTGCCTTTGAAAAGTAAACAAGTACCACAGAGTACGCAAGCGGAAAAGTAAACACTAAGTAAAAACTGTACAAGCTGTGCTGAAAGTAAAAGGGGCCGGAAATACAAGCCCAACAGTAAAGTACAACTGAAAGGAAAAACAGCAACTGAAAGGAAAAGTCGTAGCATCGAGCCGTCCTCTGGAAGTCCCACCTGAAGGGTGGGTACAGATAGCCTCCACTGCTCCTCGGGTCCACCTGACCGCTCCGAGTACGTCCCGCCCAGTGGTCCACCTCCAGGTACCGTCCTGCTCCGCAAGCCTCCACCACGATCAGTGATGTCCGTCGTCTGCAACCAACACAACGTAGTGCGGGCATAGCCCATGCAGGGGTGAGTATAAGCTACTCAGTAGGGACCCCGAGACCCCCGAAGGTCTCCCGAAATCCACAAAGTATAAGCCACAAAGGAAAGATACAATCACGAAGTAACATCTGGCACAGCTTAGGTATATGCCCATACATATACCTAAGTCATCAATTCTCATTCGGCTCCAACGTCCGAGCCCAAGCACAACCCAGTCCATACAGGAAAGCAAATGTATACCCACACAGGATAGCCCAACACAATCCACAAAGGAGAGTAAACAGTAAATCCACATAGGATAGCTCAACACAATCCACAAAGGAGAGTAAACAGTAAATCCACATGGGATAGCTCAACACAATCCACAATGGAGAGTAAACAGTAAATCCACACAGGATAGCTCAACACAATCCACAAAGGAGACTAAACAGTAAATCCACACAAGATAGCTCAACACAATCCACAAGGAGAGTAAACAGTAAATCCACAAAGGATAGCTCAACACAATCCACAAAGGAGAGTAACACAAGATTTAGCTCACGCAGGTATACTTCTTCGAATGACGATAAAGATGATCAGATATAGATATTGAATCATCTAAGCTGGGACCCATATAGGATACAAGACCAGTTGTCTTCATTGATTCATCTATACTGGGACCCACATAGGATACAAGACCAGTTGTCTTCATTGATTCATCTATACTGGGACCCACATAGGATACAAGACCAGTATTGAATCATCTAAGCTGGGACCCACATAGGATACGAGACCAGCATGGCTGGGACCCATATAGGATACAAGACCAGCACTCTTCATTGATTCATCTATACTGGGACCCACATAGGATACAAGACCAGTATTGAATCATCTATGCTGGGACCCACATAGGATATGAGACCAGCACGATTGGGACCCACATAGGATACAAGACCAGCACAGCTAGGACCCGCATAGAATACAAGACCAGCTGTCTTCATTGATTCATCTATACTGGACCCACATAGGATACAAGACCAGTATTGAATCATCTAAGCTAGGACCCACATAGGATACGAGACCAGCACGTCTGGGACCCACATAGGATACAAGACCAGCACTCTTCATCATCGTAGTCCACTGAGGATTTCTGCACAAGTGTCGTCGTCGAAGTAGCAGTCGCAGCCAGCTCTAGGGTTCCCGCACACTGCAAGATCGTTCGGGAGGGTCTGCTCCACGAGCCGAAAGGCCGATACATCAACTATCACAAAGTCCGAATTTGGTGTATCCAAAAGTTCCGTATCGTCAACAGGAACTCAACGTCGCAGACGGCGCGTCAATCGGACGCCCAGTCTGAGAGTTATTGGATTTTTCGTCCCAGGGGCCCGGTTTGTTTTTAAGGCAAAACCAACCCGACTGTACTCCACCTGCGTCCAAACCTCGGGCGGAGTGAGCCAAAAGATCTGTCTCACTTAGAGGAATTCAACAAAGCTGACGACACGTCAATCGGACGTCCGTAGCTCATGATATGAGCGTTTCCGCTCCGAGGGCCCGGTTGGTTTCGTGTACGAACCAACCCGGCTGAACTCAAGGTATTCCGAAACCTTGAGTGCGATATACTGAAACGACCATCTCGATCCAAGGATCGAGTTTCCGCTGACGGCGAGTCGTTTGGAGGCCCGTAGCTCATGTTACTGGCATTTGAACGAAAACCGTCCGAAGACGGAGGGTCCGGGCCCGAGCCGACCCGGCCCGACCCCCCCTGGGTCGGCCGAACCGGGTCAACCCGGTCGGACCTGCCTGGCTCGGCCAGCCCGGCTCGGCTCGGCCGAGCGGTGTGGGGGGGGGGGGGGGAGCCGCCACCCCCGCGTGACACCCCCGCGGCACCCGCGGGGTGTCTCACTGGACAGCCGAGCGACGCGGGGGGGGGGGGGGGGAGCCGCCGCCCCCGCGGGACAACCACGCGGCACCCGCGGGGTGTCGCTCGGACAACCGGACGCGGCTTCAGCCGCGTCCCGCACGCGCCGGACCTGCACGGTCGCGGGTCCGCGAGTGCCGCCGCCGCGGCTTCTGCCGCGGCGGCCTTGTCCGGCGGCGCGCTGAGGCGCCACCGCTCCCGGCTGCCGGCGGCTTCCGCGGGCCGTCGGAGTCGCTCCATTGGTCCGATTCTATTCCCGTCTGCGCCGCTGCTCCTCCCGGGACTCGCTCTTCACTGCGGAACCATCACACTTCTGTTGCGGCACATTCTGTCGTCGCCCGTCAAATCCGCACAACAACGAAGAACGGCGGAGGGTCGTCGGGCCGTGTTTGTTGGCCCGCACCCTCAGCGTTAGTGATAAACAATGGGAGAAACAATATTCAACATATGAATACATATCCGAAAACAATTTTAATGAAATAAAACTGTTTTATGATTCAGGTTCTTCATTTTGAACGGAAACAACACGGGAATTAAGGGCATTTCCAAAAATAAAATCCCTACCTCGTATCGTCGCACGTGAGCGTTCTTCGCGGAATTGCTCGTCGCGTAAGAAGGAGATCGTCGCGTCGTCGCGGAAGGGCGTCGCGTCATCGCGGAAACCGGCTTGAGTCGGAGAACTCAACGGACCAAGAAACAACATTTTTAATTTAATTATAATTAAATCCATGTTTTGGTAAAACACACAAGGAGATTAAAAAGAAAATCTGAGACTCTTACCTCAAGCAGCTGATCGAAGATCCGTTGCGGAGGAAGAGACGTCGCAGAAGAACGTTGCAGGAAGGGAACGTCGGCGTCACGGAACACGGAATCGCGTCGTCGATTTCTAGGTTCGGTGTTCTTCGTCAGAGGCCGGTGTTCTTCGCGTTCTTCGCGTTCTTCGCGAAGAAGGATAAAGGCACGAGGACTCTGTCAAACCTCTCAACCAGTAATCCTCGAAAAAGATTGGTTGGTCTTATTTTATTATTACGCCAACAAACGAAAAAAGGTAAGTAACGACCCATCAATTCGTTGAATTAATTTCACGAAAGAAACAGCTCATTTAATTTACAAAATAAACCGCCCAATTAAATGGTCTGTTAAGAATTTAAGAAAACGCGTCAGTTGACTTTCATAATGACAGGTTTTCGCGGGTGCGTTACTTAGCGGAAAGAAACGGCGGGGCTCGTGTGGGCCCTACCTCACAAATATCCTACCAAGAGTGTAGGATATTTCTGGATAGTACCCTATCTGGTTCAACTCAGTTTAAGCCGCTTTTAAGTGTCTTCAAGTGGCTTCCAAGTGGCTTAAGTGAAATAAAATAAAGTTGTCATAAAATTATTTTATTTCTTAACCTTAAGCCCGAAAATTAAAAACCACACCAGAGCAAACGCAACTCCGGAAGAGGCGTTTCTAAGCGAATATCGGCGCTGCGATTTCATCGGTGCCCTCAGAATTCGATTCCCGGCACCGGTTCAAATGTTAGAAAAACCCGCTCGTCCGTTCATTGAACGTACCCGAGCCAAACTTCGGAAAATGATTCTGGGCACACCGGGTCTCGGAATCATGTGCCGTCAGAAACTGCGCTCTTGTAAAATTCCAAAGAAAATTAAGAAAAAAATTTCCTTGAAATTTATGGGTCTTTACAATATACAAAATGGGTAAAAATATTGACATGATTTTTAGAGTTTGGAAAATGAATTTGATAACTCAAAATTCACCCCCTCTCATGTATTTCATCACATTCCACCAGCACTTATATGTGGTTTCAGAACATATGTTCCCTATAGTTGGATCTATTAATAATTTTCCCAGGTGTTATTATTGAATAATGTAATGTTTTTTATTCAAGAGACATTTGAAGATCGTAATATAGGAAAATCCATCAATAATCCCATTCCTATATAAATATAGTTCAATGTTAATATTATAGTCAAAGAAAAGAAAGAGTTTTGGAATCTTAGGAGGATCATCCTCGATATTTATTATGAGAAATAACAACATATAGATAATTATAAAGAGTTGAAAAATGCATTAACTATATAGATTAAAGATAAGAAATTATCCTATCAAGAAACAATATTCCAAGGAACAATATTAGAAAATTTGTAGATGAAAATTTTCAAATCTTGAAGTTAATTTTTAACTCTACATTGATGTGAATGAAAAGTTAATAAAATTCGACGAAGAAAATATCTAAAGACCAAAATCATCATATAAATGTACTCTTGGTATCAATGAAGCCCAACTGTAATTCAATTTTAAAATAATCAATAACCATAATAGTTTTATAATATTATATTTCATACTTTATTAGGATCAAATACAAAAGATGAAAAGAGATTTGGAATACTTATTGAGCACAATTGATGTTTGGAAAAATTTCTTAAACATAGGGATCCTTCAGTTGAAAATAAAATTGAAATATTTGGAAGAAGACAAAGAAAGAACATTCCCAAAACTTTATAATTAAATAACTACCATGGGAACATGTAAAAGTTTTATTACTTCAAGGAAGACTAAAAAAGGTTGTAGGACTAGCTAATATAAATATTTATACAACTATTTATTTTAATTATGAATGGAATAATTTTTTTTTCAAATTTGATATAAAAAAATTAAAATATATTATAATTTGGAAGAGAGATAATATTTATAAATCCAACAATATGTTAATAATACATAAAGACATTTCCAAGAAAAATATAAGCTAATATGGATCCCAAAATAGAAGTCTTTGAGCCCATAGTTAGTAAAGAACAAAATTTGAAAAGATTGTACCTATATGAAAAAGAAATATATTAATTTAATGATATTAATGTTGCATGTGGTTTGGACATAATGTCATGGATTTCTAGAACAAAATTTCATAATATAAACGTGATTAAAAGATTAAACTCAAGGAAATAAAAGGATGAATTTTTTTTAAAAAAACTTGTGGTTAAAATAGAACTCATAGATGAAATTGAATATGTCCATGAAGAACAGATATGATTACTATGTGAAATTATGTGAGAATTACTATAATATTTTCCAATATTATGAAGAGTATTAGTATATATCATCCCAACACAACCATTATAATGATGATAAGAGAAGACCACTCTAAGTTTTCCTAAATCTATCCAAAAGAGGCTAGTTTTCATTGGGAATGCAATTATTGAAAATTGTTGCTGAAAAAATAGAACCCTATAATTCATCAATGAAATGTGACGAAAATTATGTCACACTAGAAAAAAGAAGATTGTTATATTAGGTTAAGAGTATCAACATCATGTAACACTGAAAAATGGACATAGACATTATGTTTAATGGGAGAAAGATGGATTTATAAATGAAATATTCAATCTAATAGATATACAATAGGATTTATATGATACTTAAAATCCTAGATTAAGAGGTTGACATATTTACCAAGATAGAAACTCCAAAGGCTGATAAACTTTTTCATAGAAGATATAGGAAGGTAGGAAATAGTTTTATAAAATGCATTACAATGTTGACTAAATAGTAAAAGTAATGTAATATAAGGGGAAAACACATGGTATATAATGTTATAAAATTGTTGTAATAATGGAATCCCCACACATGAAAAGTATCATAATTTTCCAAAATACTCTCTTAATATATATATAGATTTATTGGAAATAGATTAGAAGATTTATAAAGCCAAAAATGGTGAATTTTCCTTATTAAATCAAGTGAGGAATCCAAATACAATGATAAAAAAAGTTATAGGGGAATGAAGTACATGATTCCAAGTGAAATTTTAATATATAAAATAAAAACTAAGTAATATTAAAGTGTTATTGAAGATTTCAAACCTCAAAGAAAGGTGTAATTTGGATGATAAATTTGTCTTCACCTTGTAGTTAATTTTTTGGAGCTAATGGAATATTTGACTTAATCCTAAGACTTTTTTTTACATTGTAAAGTTGGGATTTGAAGGTGATGGTGTTTGGAGAGAATCCTTAGAAGTGGAATATATCTAATCTGTTAAGGCGATTGAAAATTTATGAAATTCCATTGGATCTAAAATTCAAGAGAAACCCTTAAAATGTTAAGAATAAGGCATAGTTTTCATCCTACCAATTATATTTTAGTTCATTGTTAATATGGTTATCAAGGGAGAGTTATTATCTAGCCAAATGTGGAATATACACCTTTATTTTGAAATTTTTGTCAAGTGTTAGTTCAAGTGAGGTGTAGGTTAAAATATTTTTTTAAAAATATGTGTTATTATCCCCCAAAATGTTATGTTTAATGTCATATCACATTGTGGATAGTTAATATGTAGCTCTGTTTTCAAAAATAATCCCCCATTTTTTATATAAAAGGTTATCCTACATAGAGTTATAGTCTATGAGTCGATGAAACAATGATAAGAAAACACAATCCCTTATTTCTCTCATAAGAATAATTTAGCACATGGAAATTTGATGAAAACCTTGGGAGAAGATGACTTTCTTAAAATTAGAAGACATTGATTGAGACAATATTATTTATCCCTATAATTTTATTAAGGGGGTATTATTTTCCATCCTCTGCATTTATTTTCAATTAGTGAGAGAAGGATTATAATGACAATATTAAAATAAATATTTTATAACAAATAAAAAGGATTATATTGAATTTACCATAGAGGTGAGAAGTTAATGTTTTATTTTTTATCATTTAGTGGGATTTAATTCACAAGTGAAATGTATTTTGGATATTATCCTTAACAACCAAATGAGACTTATTTTGTTCAACACCTCAATATTTTTATGAAATAGATTATTAAATAATTTTATTTATTTTATGTCTTTTTTTAATAAAACACTGTCTTAGATTAAGCTACAAGAAACAAAGAGTTTTACTTTCAGTGTATGCAAGACTAAATTTAGGTTTTGTTTCACACAACAATAAGTTCATTCGATAGATTTTTTTCCATGCAAGACTGAGTTTTACCAAACAATAACAAAATATTTATTATGATAGTTATCACCTATACATTGTAAGGGTGGTAATTATTAGGATTACTTATATTATGAAATGAATCTATTGTTTACCAATTAGTTATAAATGAAGATAATAACCAATTGAAAATAAAGTGTGTGTTTTTATAAAGAATTAGTTTTATTCACAAAAATGTGTGTTATAAAAATAAATTAAATTTATCACTATTATTGAATGATCTTAACAAAATTTATATTTTATATTTTCAATGAAATTATTTAGAATTCATCTAACCTGTTTTATAAGTAAAAAATAAAAAAAATTCAATTTTAACATAAATAATGTATTTTTCTAAAATGAGGTTTTTCCACAATTTAATGAAAAAATTGTTTTAAAAATAAACTTGAACAAATTTAAAATTTTATTTGGAAAATTAATATTATTTTCTGATTTTGTAATATTAAAATTAACCTAGGGTGATTATGTGGTAAATTTCTAAGAAGAAACATTTTTTATAAATTATGAAAAGTACTAGATTTTAATTGAAAACTGCCTTTTCATCTAAATAATATATAATGTTAAATTATATTTTAAATTAGTATAAAAGTTAAAATAGTGAAATTATAAATATATTAATCCTATTTAGGTCATTTTATCAATTTTTTATATTAAATTTAGATACAAAAACATAATAATCTTTTCAACATTTCCACTTTCAAACCCCACATACTAGCCATGTCTATAGTATTAAATTTAAACTAATTATAGAATTTAGTTTTTAGAATTTTGAAAAATAAATTTCAAATTTGGAATAAGAATATAAACTTTTTTTAAATATATCCCTTTTATTTTTGGAACATATGAATTTTAAATTGATTAATTTTATTAACATAGTTAATGGTAAACCAGGTAATTAAGGGAAAAAATCATATTATAAATATTATCCAATTATCATATCAATTATCCCAATTTTATTGTATGAGTAATTTTAGACCCAAGTCATCCATGGTTCTAATTTATGACCTCATAAACCACCTGGATGGATTTAATCTCCATATAGTATTTTATTACATGAAAATCCAATCATGCCACAATAATGTTTTTAAAATGTAATAAAAATTTATTATGAATTCATTCAAAATATATATTATACCATAAATACTATTTAGATATCTAATTTTTTTATCTTTATTATGTTAATTTATTTTTAATTTTTAGTTAATAAATAGGTTGCTTAAATAATTACCCAATAACGATGCAGTAATTATGGAATTAATGAAAAAAACCAAGAAATGATATTAAAATTATTATATGGAATCAAATTTGAATTAATTGAGGTAATACATGAATTTTATATATGTTTATGAAATATTAGAACTGTATTTGTATATTTGGTTTCGAATATATCTTGTTTTTATTGTTTTCTTAATGTCAAAGTGTAACACCCGAATGTTTTTTGTGAAATATTTTCTTTAAATAATTGTTAATTTTTATTATATTGGGTTGCATGAAGTCATGAGTTTAAAAGAACCGCGATATTACCTTAGTATAAAATTACCATAATATCCTAGTCATTAGGTTAGCGGGAATAATTATAACTAAATTATGAAAATACATTGTGAATTCTTTGGCTATCAATTATTTATGAAAAATAAAAATTAGATATTTTTATATTTGAGTGAAATACTTTTGGTGAAGAAATTAATGAGAGATATATATGTTATATACTTCATAAAATATTTTATATTTTCATCTATTGTATATTTTAGTCACAGGCTATGAAAAAAAACCCTATTTGATATATAAAAACCTATTTTTTTAAAAAGTTTAATTTTAGATATTTGAGTGGAGAACCCCTTTTAAATTGATATTTTTACATATTAATGATTTTTATATGAAAATATAAACATGTTATTTAGAATTGGGATTTAAAAATTTACTTTGTATGAATTTATTATATTTTTCTGATAACTTTCATTTTTTGATTAATATAAAAAATATACTAAATGTAAATTGAAAATAACTTTCTCATTGAAATAATTTATATGGTTAAATTATATTATTTAATGGATTAAAATTATAAATATAATAAATTTTTACTATCTAATACAATTTAGGTCATTGGAATTAATTTTACATTAAATTATAATATAAAAACATTTAAATATTTTGTAATATTTTAACTTCTTTTTGAAAAAAAAACTTGTTCTCTCATTCTTACAACGGGATTGATTTTAAATTAATTACTAAAACATAGGTGTTTTGAAATTTTAAAAAATTAAATCCATTTTTTTAATAATTAGTTCAGAAATATGTTAATAGAATACTTTTATTTTTGACCTTATGAATAGTATCTTTGGTAATTATTTTTATTACCATGGTTAAAGGTAAATCGAGTAATTAACTAATATTATAAGATTATATTGACATCGGAAAAATCCTATTGTATTACTAAATTATACCCTTATCATCTATTATTGGAAATGGAATAACTTTATGGACACTTACCTATGAATATGACATGAATGTAACAAAAACAAATGAATGTGACGAAATTTCACAATCTCATTTTATATAAGTTTATTAATTTTAATATATGGATAACTAGGAGATAATATTGACTATATATATTCTATGGAAATATAAAATAATAAAATATATCATTTAAATTCATTCATAATTTTTAAAGATGAAACAATTACCATTAATGATGACACGATAGTGATGTAAAAATTATTTTATTAATAGAAATATCAAATAAATGGTTTTAAAAATATTAAAAGAAATATTATATTAACTAATTTATGTTCTACACTAAATTTTCTAGATGAAAATGACATGTTTGGAGTGTATTGAATATTTTTTTATAATTTATCTTCTATGTCTAATTTTTTTAAAGTCAAATAATTAAATAGTGTCAAAATTGACACTATTGATATTTTATGAAAATAACATTTTACTAAATTATTTAAAAATCATAAATATATTAAAAAAATTAAAAGTTAATATTATAATATCTAAAATTTTATAATATATCTATTTATGTTCAATTAAAACTATATAAGTAAATATTTATAACCATTAAATATTTATAATGTTATTACCACAACTAAAATTAAATAAGAAACCTAAGTGTCAATTAAAACGATTTGGTATAAATTGACTAAATAACTTGTCAGAAATTTAATGGTTAATGTTATTGCAACATTATATAATCCCATATTATAAATTGAGAAATTTTTGAGGATTTTTGGGTAGGGTTTCATTTTATTATAAATTATTATTTATGGTTTTTCCAAATTTTCCCCCACCTCAATTCTAAAAGCGAAAATCCTTGATCACCTCTTCACATCATATTGAGCCTTCAAACTCAATGATACCCTACTAATTTTCCTTATCAAATTCCCAATTTTCATTCAAGTGGTTTTGTTCATCTTCAATGACCAACTCTAGTGCTCTAAGAAGTGATTTAGAGGAAGCACACCAAGGAAAAGGTAATCTAATCTACCGATTCTTTCAAACTTCATTCTTATTATAATTACTATTAACTATGTGTTTCATTATAAAATAATAACATAATTATCACTCATATGCATATATGTTATTATAAATATTAAATAACCATATTTCATCTTCTCTATATCCTATGAAAAATGAAATCACCGCACGTGCGTACGTATGGTTTACCGTCTCCACGCCGTGGTGTAATATATTTTTCACCACCGTCTTACTTGGATGGGAATAATTATGAAAATAATAACTATATATGATTATTATAACCTGATAAAAATTATTAAAAATATTACACCTTCCACTTCAATACCATTCAATAATTTTGGGAATGATATCTTTGCTTGTGCGTACGTACGACCAACTGTCTCCACTATGTGATGTGATTCATTATACATGATCTTCATTAAACCCTAATTATATAACTGAATTTAATTAATAAATATGATATATATTATACTAATACCTTTATTTAAATGATATATATTTAACATAAAAATAGGAATAAGAACTTGTCCAACAAAATGTGCATAAGACCATAAAGTAGTCAATACCCAAATAAAGAGTAACAATGAAATGTTACTGACAAACAGATGAAAATATAATCATTATGTTATCATAAAAATTATTATAATTCTGTGGTAAATTGGATTCATTATTTAAATCATTATTGAGGAGTTTTGGATACATATAAAGCATATCAAAGCTAAGGCAAGGGATTACTTTGTAAATCTCGCTTTTATATGATATTGTTTATTTGTAAGTATTTACTAAGGTATAATTATCACCCACATCCATGTTTCCTGAAAATGTATTTCAAAATATTATCTATATTCCTCTATAATTTTACCAACTGGTGAATTTTTACTAGACAATATGAATGGAATCTTTTTTCATTTTCAGTACGAGGTACTTTTTGACTTTTCCGACAAAATAGTGGAAGAATGTTTTTCTAACTTGTAAATCATGAATAGATTTTTATGCTTTCATAATGGAATATTTTCTTGAATATTCCCCTTCAATATTTAAAGTTTATTTTTATATAAAATTATTTCTTCTAAAATTGTGTGGCATTTTGAGGAAGGAAAACATTTTTAATAAGAAATGATATTTTCCACAGGAATTAATTTCACATGTTTTCTAAAAATTATTTTCCATATAAGATGACACTCTTTAAATAGGGTTATATTTCTAACCCTGTTTTTACTATGATTTTATTTTGTGTTATTTTGGAAATCTATTTGGTTTATACCAATTATTATAGAATGATGTTTAACATACCAATTTTATTTTCTAGGTTATGATATGGTGAATGTTTTTTATTTTTTTTATGGCACACATAAGAATGGTTTAACTATGAGATGGGTGGGACCTATATCTCCCTCCAATAGGCTGGGTAATGATTTATATCTCAAGAGATATACATAACTGGAATGGAAATTGAATATAGTTTAGTAATACAGTATTGAAATGAGAAGTGAACTCAGTTTAGTAATGGACATTGTTTGCTATGATGGTCTTGACAATGAGCATTGAGTAATATGAACTGATTTTCTATGCTTATGTGTGTATGCCACAAAATTTCATGTCTTATGTTATGACTATTGGGATTACATTTCACTTTTATGATTTATCCCATGACATGATATTATGATATTTAATATATAGGATAAGACTTTCAAATGTTATATTATTATGATTACGATATGATTGTTATTTCCCTTGTTTACCCATATTGATCATTTAATCTCACCTTGTCATATTATTCTTTTCTCAATGTCATGATAAAGGGTGTAAAGTAAGATATGTAAAAAATAATTCTAGGTATAAAGTAATAAGCAGGAGAGAATGTGGATGTTTTATGAACATATTATTTCTATTTCCCAGTTTCTAAAGAAAATAAACCTATACAGTCTTGGGGTGGTTTTTGTTAAGTTATGTAATAAATATTCTTCAATGTTTAATTAATATCTATATGTAATGTATGGGTCGTTATAGTTGGTATCAAATCAAAAGTATATTTAGCCATTGGAATCTTGGATGAGAGAACCCTATTCAGAACCCTAAGGATATGTCTAAGTATATGTTACAATCCTATCCTAGTGTTTTAGAGATGTTCATGAATAAACTAGGATAAAAACTAAAAATTCCTAAATTGATATTTTGTTCTTTAATTATGTGTTTTTCCCATTAATATTAGTGTTTCTTACACTATTCTTCTTGGTCTTAGTTAATGGATGGAACCTAACGAAACTGTGTTCAAGAAGAATGCGGTGGGAAATACAATGGTTTTCCCCCTAAGAAACCAAATGTTATGAGATTTAGAATGAAAAATATTGTATCCATGCGGACAAAACTTTCTCAATAAATTAATCATGAAGGTATTTCAAACGAACAAAGGAGAAAGGCACATTCTATTGAATCCTTCATGAGGTAGTGGACACCTTCATTCAGTGGGTCTTCAGATCCTTTAATGTCTGAACAATGGATCTGTAAAACTGAAAAGGTATTTTAAGTTCTATAATGTTCTTAACATGATAAATTTATCTTAGAAATATATCTTTTGGAATGTGAATTTGATCAATTGTGGAATCTTATCAAGAATACTAGGCAAAGAGATGAAATTGAGTCCATGGAATGGGAAGAGCTCAATAACTTATATTTTAACAAGTACATTCCATGTATTCTTTGAAAATATATGGAAAAGAAGTTCCTTGAACTGAATAAAAAGGATGATGAATCCATTGGTACCTATGAAGAAAATTTTACAAGACGTGCAAGGTATGATTCTGGAATTATTATCCATCCTGAGACTAAAATTGATCGATTCTTTAGGGGCTTAAAACCATGTCTCTGAGGGGTATTATTCATAAGGTACTTTAATAGGTATGAGGAAATTTTTTGACATGCTCTTAAGGTTGAGTTGGATATTGGAGTAACCCATCAGTCATATGAGTTTGATAAGAATAAGAAAATGGAATTCAATGGAAAATCTAATAATCACACTGTAAAGAAGTTTAGTTTTCCTTTATGCTCAATGTGTGGAATGAAACATGGAGTGAATTGTCATAAATGGTACTAGTAAATGTTTTAAGAGTATAAAATAAGGTCATAAGGTAGTTGATTGCCGAAGTGATGGGAAAAAAGATGTCTAATGAGGCGAAAAAAGAAAAGGATACACATAATGAACCTCCAACACATCAATGTTACAAGTGATAGGAAATGGGGAATTATTACAATCAATTCTCTAATCCAAGGGTTATTAATGATGATCTATGTCAACAAAATCATAAGGCCAAAGACAAAGGAAAGTCACATGAAATCACTATCGTCGACATAGAGTATGATAATAAAGTGGTTAAACATAAAATTACCATCCACTCTAAAGTAGAAATTTTTTATTTGATTCTGGATCCACCCAGTCCTTTATTTATGAAGAATTTTTTAAGGGTATTTCCATATTACATAAATAATTAGATGTTGAGTAAGCTGTGATAACTCCTTATGGAACAACAGTCACATCAAAAGTTTATAATTCTTCTCCAATTGAAGTTTGTGGGAAAGTGCTTCCTAAAAATCTTGTGGTCTTTCATATAGTTTAATTTCATGTGACTCTTGTCATGTATTGGATTTCTCTATATAGATCTCACATCAATTTTTAAGGAAGGGAAGTCATATTTCACATTCCAGATCAATATATGATCATCTATCGATGAAAGGATGTATATAACCTTCAAGTAGAAATTTCATCCATCTTATGGGTCTTGATTCCGATAAATGAAGGTTATTTGTCTCAAATGGTTGGGGAGAAAATCATGATTACGAATATTCCCATTGTACAAGAGTTTGATGATGTATTTATGAAGAAATTGATAGGTCTTCCGCCAAATTGTGAAGTTGAGTTTTCAATATAACTCATACCAGGTGCTATTCCTTTTTCAAAGACACCTTATAGAATGGTCTCAATTGAGTTACCAGAATTGAATAATCGTCTCCAAGAGAATATTGTTAAGGGATTCATATTCCTTAGTGAATAACCTTGGGGGAACCTAAACTATTTTTTATGGATAAAGATGGATAAATGATACTCTTCTTTGATTATCTAGAACTTAACAATATCACTATGAAGAACAAATATCCTCTTCCCCACATTGATGACTTATTTGAAAAACTACGCGGAGCTCAATACATTTCTTGATATTGATCTTAATTCAAGATATCATCAGTTAAGGATAAAATATGAGGATATAAAAAATATGGAATCTCATACAAGGTATGGAAACTATGAATTTATCATGATGCCTTTTGGAATTACTAATTCCCCCACTATCTTCAAGGATTTTATTAATAGAGTGCTTATAGATTATCTTGATAAATTTGGGATATTATTCATAGATGATATTCTTGTCTATTGAAAGGGAAATTAATAACAATATTATCACTTGAGAATCTTCCTAAAGACCCTCACAAAGGATAAGTTTTAGCCAAATTTAGAAAATGTGAATTTTTTGTTGAAAAAGTTATATTTTTTTGTTACATAATCTCAAGAGAGGGTATAAATGTGGATCCATCAATAACAGAGGTTATTGAAATATGGTCAAGACCAACAACAGTAACTAAGATCCATAGTTGTTTTGGTTTGGCAAGATATTATCAACGTTTTGAGGAATATTTTTCATGATTATATAATCCACTCAACAAGTTGACTTGAAAATGAGTTATGTTTGTTTGGATGGAGGAATGTGATGATAATTTCCAATATCTAAAAAGAAGTCTAGCCAGTGCACCTGTTCTCACACAGACATGTTGTAGAGAAGGGTTCTGTATCTTCATTGATCCCTCCAAGAAGGGGTTGAGATGTGTTATCATGAAAAATGATACAGTGATATCTTATGCCTCATGGCAGTTGAAAATTCATGAGAAAAATTACCCAACTCATGATTTAGAGTCAACTACAATAATCATTGCATTAAAGAGATGGAGCCTTTAACTTTATGGTGAAAGGTTTGATATTTATACTGATAAAAAATATTTAATGTATATTTTCACAAAAAAGGAGTTGAATATGCTCCAAAGAAGATAGTTGGAGTTGATTAAAGATTACGACTTCTCAATACATTACCACCATGGGAAATCATACAAGGTGGAAGATACATTGAGTTGAAAAGACCATACTAGCTTATCCACGATGAGATCACGAAAGATGAAATATTTATGGATTTTTAAAGGATAGATCTGGAAATTTTAATAGAATGAGATAAATATTATCATTTCAAATTAATGTTAAACCATCTATAAAAGTAAAGAATAAGGAGGAATAGAAGTAAGATGTAGAGTTACAAAATAAGGTGAGAAATGTTCCTGAATTCAACCTTGATTACGATGGAATAATATGATTCAAGAACCATGTTTGTATTCCTCACATACAAGACTTAATGAATGATCTGTTGGATGAGGCTCATAAATCATCATTATCTATTCATCAAGGAAGCATAAAGTTGTACAGGGACCTGAAATAAGTATTTCAGCTGGGATGACATGAAAAGAGATGTCGTTGAATATGTCTTGCGATGATCAGTTTTTCAGCAAGTAGAGGCTAAGATACAGAAGTCTAAGGGGATGTTACAACCATTACACATACCAGATGGAGATGAGAAAACATCCCTATATACTTTTTTGTCAGAATTACAAAACATCCAATGTCCATAATGCTATATGGGTTATAGTTGATTGCCTTATGAAGTCGTCACACTTCATTGATATTAGCATGGATTTCTCTCTTGATCAGCTTTCTAGGATATATGTAATGGAAGTTGTAAGATTTCATGGAGTACTAATTTCAATTATATACAATTGGGATATGAGGACTACCTTTATGTTCTATAAAAGTATTCATCATTCTCTGGATACAGAGTTATGTTTTAGAAATTCTTATCATTCTAAGAGAAATAGTCAATCTGATAGGACAATTCAAACTCTGGTAGACATGTTTAGAGCTTGCTGTAGGGATTTCGAAGGTGGTTGGGATCAACACCTACCATTGGTGGAATTTTCTTACAATACTTTCTTTCACTATAGTATTTAGATCACTCTTTATGATTCCCTTTATGGAAATAAGTGAAGAACTCCAACTTGATGGGATGATGTTGGAGAAAGAAATCTATTAGGTCTTGATCTTGTTGATGAAATGGAAGAAAATGTTAGGTCTATTGAAAAACACATAAAAGCATATCAAAGTAAAAAAAATGTTATGTGGAAAACTGATGAAAATACATAGAGTTTGAAGTGGGTGATACGTTATTTATATGAATATATCCAAGGAAGAGAGTAATGAGATTTTGATGGAAGGGTTTGCTGAGCCCAATGTATATCGGTCCTTTTGAAATTATGGATCATGTTGGGAAGGATGATTACTGATTGGTGCTTCCACAAAATCTCTTTAAAGTTCATGATGTGTTCCATGTATCTCTCCTAATAAAGTACATACCTAATCGTTCACATGTACTAAGCTTCGAAGTTTTACCGCTGAAGCAACATCTATCTTATGAAGAACAACTAATAGAGATTCTGGATTGTAGTGAAAATATTCTATAAAACAAGACCACTATCTTAGTTAATATTTTATGGAGGAACCACTATTTTGGAGAAGCTACAAGGAAACTTTAGGATATAACTAGGGAATGGTATCCTCATTTTTTTTCAAGTGACGAATTCCAAGGGAAAAAATTAGTGTAAGGGGGAAAGAGTGCAACACCCATATGTTTTTTATAAAATAGTTTCTTTAAATAATTTTTATTTTTTAGTTTATTTCATTGCATGAAATCATGAGTTTAAACGAACCACGAGACATCATTAGTATAAAAATAGGTTTATATACTAGATATTATGTTAGCAGGAATAATTATATCTAGCTTATGAAAATGCATTGTGAATTCTTTGGCTATCAATTATTTATGACATATATAAATTAGATTTATTTTATTTTTGAGTGAATTACTTTTGGTCATAAAATTAATGATATATATATGTGTTATATAAATAATAAATTATTTTTTAAATTCATCCAATGGATATTTTCATCATATTCTATAAATAAAACCATATTTTTTGCATAACAATGTATTTTTTTAAAAGTTTGATTTTACACATTTGAATTGTGAGATCCTTTTAAATTAATATTTTGACACATTAATAATTTTTATATGAAAACATAAAAATGTTATTTTTAATTTGGATATATAAATTTAATTTGGATGAATATAAGATATTTTTCTGATAACTTTCACGTTTTGATTAATAATAAAAATACGCTAAATGTTAATTGAAAATAAATTTTTCATTGAAATAATTTATATGGTTAAATTATATTATTGAATGGTTTAAAAGTATAAATAGAATATATTTTTAACATTTAATATAATTTAGTTCATTTGAATAACTGTTTCATTAAATTCAGATGTAAAAACATTTTAATATTTTGCAATGTTTTACCTTTTTTTAAAACCCCCCATGTTATCTCATTCCGACAACAGGATTGATTTTAAATTAATTACTAAAAATTATGTGTTTAAAATTTTTAAAAATAGACCCAATATTTGGAATCATTAGGTCCAAATTATGTTAATATACAACATTATTTTTTGGCATTATGAATAGTAACTTTTGTAATTATTTTTACTACCTTATTTAAAGGTAAATCTGGTAATTTAAGGTAAATATAATATTATAAAATCGCCTTAAAACTATTAAAATACAATGGGAAGAATAAATTAGACCCTTATAGTCTTTTTTTTAAATGGAATAATTTGATGGCCACTTAACTATAAATATTACATGAATGTAATAAAAACTAATGAATGTGACAAAATGACACAATCTCATTTTATATAAGTATATTAATTTTAATAAATAGATAACTAGAAGATAATATATATTATAGATAATATATAGAAATATTAAATAATTAAATACATTATATAAATTTATTTATAATTTTTAGAGATAAAATAATTACCAATATTGATGACACAATAGTGATGTAAAAATTATTTTATTAACATAAATATCAAATAAATGGTTTTAAAAATATTAAACGAAATATCATATAAAATAATTAATTTGGTACATTAATTTTATAGGATACTATTACATGTTAGGAGTGTATTTAATATTTTTTATGGATTTATCTTCAGTGGGGATTTTTTTTAAATCAAATAAATGAATAGTGTCAAAATTGACACTATTGAAATTTTATAAAAACAACATTTTATTAAATTATTTAAAAATCATAAAAGTAATTATAAATTACAAATTTATAACTATAAGATCTGAAATGTCATAAAATATCCATTTATGGTCAATTAAAACCTTATAAGTAAATATTTATAACCATTAAATATTTATAATATTATTACCACAATTGTAATTAAATAGAATAACCAAGTGTAAATTAAAATTATATAGTTTAAATTGACAAAATAACTTGTAAAAAATTTATTAGTTCATGAAATTACAACCCTATATAATCTCATATTCTAAATTGGGATAATTTTGAGGTTATTTGGGTAGGGTTTTATTTTATTATAAATTATTATTTATGGATTTTTCAAAAGCTCCCTTCACCTCGATTATAAAAGGGAACTTCCTCCCTCACCTCTTAAATTCATTTTGAGCCTTCAATATCAGAAATTCCCTCCCATAAAAACTTATAAACTTAAATATTTTCATTCTATAGGTTCTTTTCATCTTAAAAGACCAACTCTAGTGCACTAAGAAGATATTTACAGGATGCACGTCAAGGAAGAGGTAATCTATTCTACCAATTCTTTCAAACTTCTTTCTTCTTATACTTCTTAATCATTAGTTATTTCATTATAAATTCATAACATAAGTATAAATAATATACTTATATGTTATTATATATAATAAAAAACAATATTTCACCTTTAATCCATCTATCAAAAACTTAAATCATCACACGTGCGTACGTACGACTTACTATCTCCAGGTCGTGGTGTAATTTATCTTTCACCACCACCTTAAATAGATGAGTATAATGATTGAAATAATAAATATATATGATTATTATAACATTATACTAATTTTAAAATATCATACACGATCCACTTCAATAACATTCATTAATTTTGGTATCATTGCTTGTGTGTACGTACGACTTACTGTCTCTACGATGTGATGCAATTCATTCTACATGGTCTTCATTAAAATATGATTATATAAATGATTTTAATGAATAAATATGATATATATTATACCAATACAATGATTTAAATGATATAATTATAACTTAAAAATAGTAATAATAATTTATCTAACAAAACATGCATAAGAACATAAAGCAGTTAATACCTGAATAACGAGTTTTAATGAAATGTTACTAAAAAACGGATGAAAATATGATCATAAATGTTATCATAAAAATTATTATGATTATGTTATAAATAAAAAACATTATTTAAATCATTATACATGATTTTTGGATACTTACGAAGAATATCAGACATATGGTAAGAGATAACTTTTCAAATCTCATTTTTATCTGGGATTGTTTATTCGCAAGTATTTTCTAGTGTTTATTTATCATCCATGTCCATGATTAAAAAATATATATTTAATAATATTACTTATATACCTCTATAAAATTACCCATTGGTTAATTTTTACAAGTTTTGAATGTAATCTTTTATCGTTTTTATTATGAGGTACTTTTTCACTTTTCGAGAAAATTTAGGAGAATAATTTTTTATAAATTGTACATCATGAATTGATTTTTATGCTTTCATATTTCATTATTTACTTTAGGATTACCCTAAATATTAAAAGGTTATTTACATATAAAATTATTTTTTATAAAAGTTTGTTGAATTTTGAGGAAGGAAATCATTTTTAAGAAGAATGTAAATTTTCTATCGGAATTAATTTCAAGTGTTCTCTCAAAATTATTTTCAACATAAGATGAAAGTCCTTAGATATGGTTATATTTATGACACTATTATTAATATTATTTTATTGTGTGTTATTTAGGAAATCAAATTTTTTTATATCAATTATGATGGAATAATGTTTAAGAAACCCATTTTATTTCATGGGTTATGCTATAGTCAGTGTTTTTTATGTCTTTGTGGAACACGTAAGAACGGTTTAATTATGAGATGGTTGGGACCAATATATCCCTATATTTCATTGGTTAAAGAATTATATCTCACGAGATCGACAAGATTGGAATAGAAAGTAAATATGGTTCAGTAATACAGGGATGTAACGAGGAGTTAATTCGGTTCAGAAATGGACTTTGTCCGCTATAATGGTCTCCACAATGAGACATGACTAATATAAAATAATTTTATATGCTTATGTGTGTATGCAACAAAATTTTATTCTTTATGTTATGAATATTTGGATTACATTTCACTTTAATGAATTATCCCATGACATGATATTATGATCTTTCATATGTAGGACAAAATTTTCAAATGATATGTTCTTGGGATTATGATATGATTGATATATCTCTTGATTACCCTTATTGATAATTTGAGATCACCCATTCAAATGTATCTTTTCCCCAGGTCATAAATTTTTTAATTAATTAATATTTATAAAAAAAGAGTCTGGTTATGAATAAATAACTAGGAGACGATGTGGATGTTTTATGAACTAATTTTCTATGTTTCTGAATTTCTAAAGACACTAAATCTATAAAGTACTAGAGTTTTTTTATGTTATGTAGTAAATATTATTCAATGTTGAAGTAATATATATATATATATATATATGTAATGTATGGATCATTTTACAAAGTCTTGAATCGTTTCCAAATTGAAACTAATAATATTTTATGAAAATAATATATTAATTAAATTATTAAGAAATCTAAAAAAATTCAATAAGAACAAAAGAGGTGAGATGTGGTCTAAAATATATTAAATTGACCATTTATGGTCCAATTCACACTTTCAAAATAAAAAATTATATACTTTAAATTTTGAAAAATGTGTCGCCATCATTAAAATTTAAACAGGTTAACTAATGGTTAATGAAAATGATAAGGTATACAATAACACCAAAACTTTTCTAAAATATATTTTTTAACGATAATACTACCATGTATCATCTTATATTAAAATTATTGTCCTTTTTGATGTATAGTTATTGATATTTAATTTAATATAAGTTTATATTTTGAAAAATTCCAAAGTGAACCTCACCTCAATTATAAAAGAGAACCTCTTCTTATCTTTTCTACACACTTCAAACCCTCTTTTTTTCCAACCCCTATGAAAACATCCTCTAAAATTCACTATTTTCAACCTAGAATCCTTAATTTGGGTGTAAATACAAAAAACGTCTATTGGTGAAATCCAAAATAAGATACCTGAAGAAGAATAGGATTGAACATATACAAAGAAATCCAAGACTTATTGTAGGGGGTTTTGTATCATTTTTATTTCTCTAAGACACATGCCTTATACACTACTGGTTTATTTTGTGTGGTGTATATACTACCCATTAATATCTTTTATGAGTATTATCATGTGGATTATGGTATTTAAATATCCATATAATTTTCTTTTTTCATTGGTCATGTGATTTGATTTATTACAAAGTGGTAACAGTTTATTTCACAATTCCATCATTATTATAGATTTTCTCTATTTATGTATCCACTAAGGAATATTTCCATTCAATGTACCTTATTTATAAATAAATTCAAAAGTGGAATTAATATTTTCCATTGAATTTTTAAATTCATTTTGAAACTGTTTGAATTTTTACATAATGGTTTGGTAAAAATATTTTTGTCTTTTTCTAAAAGAGGATCTTTATGAACTTTTCAGGAAAAATATATAGAATGAATGTTTTTTATAACTCATAAGGAATGAACATATTTTATTGATTAAATGGAGCCTTAATTAAATAAATATTAATTTAAAATCTATCATGGTTTTTTTCAAATAAAATATTTTCTATTAGAATTTTCCAGCCTTAAAAAAAATCAAAATAGAAAGGATGTTTTATTCAATAATTATTTCAAGTAATCTTTTAAAACCATTTTCTATCTAAGAAAATATTATTTTATGTTACCTATGCTTTACAAGGGTTATAGTTTAAATAAAATATCCTTATTCTTTCTATTGATGGATTTTTTTATGATGTAATAATATTTATAAAACCAATTTCTTTTCCCTAGGTTATGTTATATTGAAATGTTTATGAAAACCATTTATTTTCATGGTTTATGATATGATGAATAATTTATGTTAATGTTTCACACAAATTTATAATTTTCACTATGTTATTGGTGGTACTGATATCTTCCTCCAATTCATTGGGTAATGATAATTGTTCTATGACATAGATGGTTATCCCCTGGCCATAACAAAATTGCACATAGGTGGCCATCCCATCTCCATAAATAGGATGGTACATGGGAGGTCATCCCAAGACCGACGCAGGTAAAATGGTGAATATCCAAATACTATAATGTTTCTAATGTCTTGGTTGGTATCCTTGACATAATATTCTCTAAGATTATGTATATAACACAAATTCCACGTCTTATTCCATTGTTATTATCTCATGGATCGTGTACTTTGATTGTCTTTTGATTCATGTCTTATGAACTACCCATATTTAAATCCTTTTTTCTATATTTTTATCTTAGTTATGTAGGTTACTATTTTCAAATGCTTTTCTCATGTTATCATACCCTTATATGCATTTTATACATAGGTATCTCCCATTTTTACCCTTATTAAGCATATGTGATCACCCTTTCTCTTGTTTCCTTTCCCCAAGTTGTGAAGAATGGTATTAAGTAAGAGTACTAAATGGGAAAATATTTATAGGAGATGGTTAATATCTATCCACAAATTATAATAATTTCTTCCATGTTTCCAAAATTACTAAATGTTTACGGTCCTCAGGCATTTGTTTATATAATGCAATAAATATTCATCTAAAAACATGTAATATCTATGTATGAGATGCATTGGTTGTTATTGTTGGTGTTAATGGAAAGTATTAGTTAATATTTGGAAACTAGGATGATAAAACATTACTGATATCCCTAGGTATATTTCTAAGTATAAGTCTAGGGATGTCTCTAAGGATATGTCTATAGAAAAGTCAAGGTTTTGGAAAATGTCCAGGATTTTTGGTAAAGTATTCAGGGAGTGGAGACCAAGAAATTAATACCTTTTCTAAATAATAAAAATTCATGTTGATCTAGAAAATATGTACATAGGGGTAACAACCCAAAAAAGTGTATTGATCTATAATCAACCACGAATTGGTTTAACATAATGGGCCTTGCAACATATATAGTTTGACACTACTAGGATATGTGCTTTGGAAATTCAAAAACCATTTTTATACCATCATGAATGATTTAGATAGATGATTACTATAAATGAACTTTGATAAAACAATGGTTTCATATATTATAAATAATTTTTCATGATTTTGACATCCAATAAGTTATTTTTCATGATTATATGGTGCACCATAATGATTAGTATTTCTCACACTATGATTTTGGTTTCATTCTGTGGCTGAAACCCAAAGGAGTCATGTTAATGTTAAGTGTGATTGAAAATGAAATAATTTTTCACTTAAGAAACCAATAGATATGGGATCTAGAATGAGGAATATTTTTATATTTTCAAACAACTTTCTCAAACTTGAAATCATGTGGATCTTCCAAACTAGAAAAGAAAAAAAACCAGGTTCTGTTGAGTCCATCACAAGTCAACTCCCAACATATTTTAGTGGATATAATTATCCAATAAGTATTGAATAATGGATCAATACCACTGAAAACATATATTATGTTATTCTATGGCTACCCAAGCCTTTACACATATCATTAAATGATTTTATGGATAATTATCCATCAAATTATGATGAAAGGATCATAAATCCTAGTTTCTTGATGATTAGGTACATAATTAAACATCATGATTCCAAAATAAGAACATATTTTTTTTAATATTCATAAAGAGAAAATAAATTCCATTTATCCCTAAATTTATAATAGGATAACCTGAGGGTAAAATGAAAAAGGGCATGAGCTAAAATCTTAGTAAGGAAAAAACCAAATAATAAAGCTTAGCACATGGGTTAGAAGACATAACATAATGATATAAAAAGACATGACACATGATTAAATATAAGGAATAATAACATGGGATCATATAATATTGTATTCATTGTATTCTGGTAGAAACCTAAAACATGATTTCAACATGATTATAGGATCATTTTACATAGAGGAGTACAAGTCAAGGCTTGCCGTCAAGACCATCACACATGGAGCATGAGTCCAAGGTAACCACCAAGACTTTTGCACAAAACGTATCATGAGACTAAAAACTAACCAATGAAATGTATTTCTATCTAGTACCACCCATAATAACATGTTCATGAATATTCTTCCACATAAAGAATCATTCATAATCAATCATACATAAATATAAGGGTTCCCATGGAAATAATTGGGTATCATAATTATGTCATAAAGCATATTAAATGGGAGTACCAAAAAAAGTGTCTGTGAGAGAATGGAATTAAATCATAAATGGACATTAATAAATGAAAATATGCATAGATAATGATTAATGCTATCAAACTGAAGTTATAACATGTAAACAGGGAATTTAAGAAACTTTATAATTAAAAAATTTTAGTGTGGTTTAAGGATAATATTATTGTGTATTTAAAGGAGAAAAAGGAATATTATTTTATATAAAACCAAAAGTGAATCAAGATATTTTCCATAATAAAATGAGTAATTTTAGAAAAATAATGAAGGATTAAAATATATTATAGTGTCCACTTTAAATTGGGCAAGAATTTGGGAAGTTCCCTTAAAGTGGGCTTGCTTGTCAAGAAGAATTGAGGAGGGACCCTTTAAAAACATGTATATTTCCAAAAGAGAAGGATTAATTGATATTGATAAATTATTTTTGATCATATAAATATAATTTATAATATTTACATAAAATTAAAATATAATTTCATTGAGGTAAAAATATAGAAAGAGTAACCTGGAGCAATAATGGAGGTTCTGGTAGAATCCTTTACCTTATGTATATAGGTGTTGTTCACTTCATCTAAATGTCCTAGAAAATCAAATTAGATTAATTAATTAATAATTAATGAACCCTTTATATATATTTTTAATTTATTATAACTTTATTACGTTCATTTATGTATTTTTTAATGGGTTAAGGATTTAATTTCTTCATTTGGGAGTGTTGGTTTCCTTGGTATTCATGATCGTTTTACCTGTCTCTATGTACAAAAGGATATATAAACTGGGGTTAATTATATAGAATTTAACTTATGTGTTATTAATTATCTTATATAGCTTAAATTTTTCTTCTATATCATTTAGTTATGTGGAATTAAGATGAATCATTAGTTTAATTGTCAATGAATATCATTTCATTTTATTTTGGTGGTTTTCGATCACAATGAACTCATTTTATTTTATAAATTAATATCAGGTGTATAAAATTATTCCAAAAAATTAAAGATGATATAATACATATATTATAACCTACATAAACCATAAAAATGGTTTCATTACTTAAATTGAATATGATAATGAAAATAGAAAACTACATCGTCCTTGAATGCGATAAATTAACACATCACGTACGATGTTTTCATTTTTTGTATAACGAAAGGGGGAAATAGTGATGATGATGAATTATACCATTATCATAATAAAATTATATTATATATAATTTAATTTCATTATCATACTGTTTGGATGAGGACATGTGGGGAGAGAGCAAGAAAAATGGTATATGAAAAGAAATTAAAAGAAAAGTAATAGGGTTTACCTCTTGATTCCTTCCTATTCAGAACCTCCATAGAGGATTGGTTTTGGAATTTTGTTAAGACCAAAAGTACATAAAAACGGGGAAGGGTATTTGGAAGATACTGTTTTAGAATTTGGACAAGTCTCAATTGTTGATATTTGTTAGTAGAAAGGGGGTGGGGTAGTATTTAGAGTGGAGGAAAGGGGTGTTTTCTCATTATTTTAATAATTAGTTTATTATTTTTCTATAGACAAGAAATAAGGATGATTCATGAGAATAAATACAATAGTTAGATCATTTGAGTTCAAACCAATGGTGATTACATCATCCATGACTCTTGTAATGGTGTATTAAACTTATAATGTGTATATACCTTAATTTACCATATTTTACTATTCTAAAAAATTCTTGTATTTCAGAAAAATACTAAAATTTCACCATAACCTTTTTTTGAATTTTATAATTAAATAATGTACTCAATATTATGAAAATAATTGCATAAATATGAAAAATTTTAATTTAATTATAATCATCATTTATATGGAAAATACAGATTTTAAAATTATAATTTCTTTTATTTCACTTTGAAAAATTAAGTAAGGTATCCTAAAATTATTTTATAATAACAAGACATCAAAATAATAATTTATGAATAAATTTTATAAAAATATATTTTATGAAAATATATTTTATTTAAATTATTAAATTATTCATAAAACTGTAATTAAATATTTATGACTTACAAAAATACCAACACTTAATTAAGATTTTTAAAAATATTTATTTTCTTATAAAATGATATAATTATATCATATTGTCACATATAAGATGGATAAATTTTATTTATAATATCATTAAAGAGGTTACTATTCAAATTTAGGTTTTACTAGTCATAAGGGTCATGTTACTATTCCAAATTTCAAGTTATTATTCCTTTGATATTTGTTTCTTAACTTCTAGAAATGCCGTTTATTTAATTAATTATTCATATATAAAGTTTCTATTATGTTCTTAATGTGATTTTATGTGATTATAATATATGAAATCAATATAAAAAAAATAATTTCCATTTATATATTTTATGATTGTTACATTCTTCTCCCTTTATGAAATTTCACCCATGAAATTTAGTTTTACATTCTATGATGTAAAAAGGTGTGGGTAATTTTCCCTCATCACTTCCTCTAGTCCCCATGTTTCCTCTTCATACTTATGGTTCCTCTATTGTACTTTGACCTGGTGAGTAGTCTGTCTTCATAGAAATGTATCTCTATGATCAAAGATCTTCACTCGATACTCCTCATATGAAAGACCATTCTCCAACTACACCACCTTTGGAGTCAGTGCATGTGAAGGGTCTGGTATGTACTTCATGAAAAGGTATATGTGGAATACATCGTGTACTTAAGATTTGGTAGTCAATGGGCCACAGCTCCAACCCGATCAAGGATCTCATAGGGATCAATGTACCTGGGACTTAGCTTCCCTTTTATCCCAAATATCATGATTCTATTCCATGGAGATACATAGTGGAACACCACATCTCCAACCATAAACTCAAGGTCCCATTACAAATTGTCTGGATAACTCATCTATTGACTTTAGGCTTCTTTGATGTGATACTGAATAGTTTTCACCTTCTCTACCATCTCTTCAACCATTTCAGGACCTAGAAATTTACGTTCATTAACTACATCCCTAAAAGTTGTTTTTATACACCTTTTCCCACAATGGGCTTTATATAGATCCATTCAGATGCTCGAGTGGAAGCTTTTGTTGTAAAAGAACTCGACCAAACACAGATTGTAACGTCCCAACATTAATCAGGTACAAACCTCTTTTAATTTATTTCAGTCTAATTAATTAAGTGACCTGGGGTGTGCGTCCGTTCACCTCATGTGGGTCTCAGGTAGCTTTTTAATTAATTTAAATAACTGTAGGCTTTTAATAAAAAATGTAATGTCCCATATTAGCGTGGTGTTAAGGATTTTAAATAATTATTTAATAATTAAAAAGATTAATAAAATATTTAAAGAATACTTAATAGAAAGCAAGAAAAGGATAAAAAGAAATTTTGAAATAAAATATAAAGGGGGCTATGGGAAAAAATAAAAATAACTAAAATGGGAGATTTCCATTTTTAATTATTTTTATATTATTTTAAATTCATCCTTTTATTTTATTTTATTCTTTTCTTTTATTTCCTTTTTTCCTAATCATTTATTTTTTATCTTATTTTTTTTCCTTTTCTTTTTATTTATTTCCTTTTTTCCTCTCCTCTCTCCCTCTCCCTTCCCTCATGTCGCACCCCCTTCCCCCTAGGTGTCACACCCATCTCACCCCCATTCAAAAGGCCATAGCTCCTCCTTCCACCATCCGACCTCTATGCCTTCAGTTTCACAATAAACCTTAGGGAAATGATAACCTTGAACAAGTTGAATCATTTGATTCTGTTGAGTATTTTGCGTGTAGTTCGTCGCCCAAGATTTTTACCCTAATTTGGGGTTTTTCTAAATTCCTTCGTTTTCTTCCATTTAATGTCAAATCAAAGTCTAACGCAGATCTTATAGTCATATATGACTACATGGTAGGGTGCCTACTCTCTTTCCCTCCGTTTATTTGCAGTTTATAAATATGAACCATTGTGCCGTTAGTCGGTGCCTACCGACTTTGTGAAATTTTACCCAAATTAATTACTTTAATTTGTTTGCCTAATTGTAGCTGCTATAAACATCTTAAATTAATTTTTTTTTATTTATTGCAACAAGGTCAGACACCCCTTTGGGCATGCCAACATGGTCGGTGTATTTTTTCCATTAGTCATGTTTATAATTTAATTAATTGAAGGTATTGCGAAGCCCCTTTTATTGTTTTTAAATTAAATAAACAGTTGTTTTAATTGTTTCAATAAGGTCAGACACCCATTTGGGTGTGATGAAATGGTTAGGGTATTTTTCTATTTGTCGGGTTATAGTTTAATTAATTGAATGTGTGTGTACCCCTATTACAATCATTAAATTAAATAAATAGTTTCTTTGAACAAAAACTTGAACTGTTGGATCATTGGAACTTGTTTTACTGAAATGTTTATTTATTTTAAAAAGTGCATTATCTAATGATGTTGATACAATGTATATTTCCTTGTAAGTTTTCTTTTGTTTTAATGTTAAATTTATACCTAGTGATGCACAAGTGTATCTAGTCAGTTTTCAAGCTGTGACTTTATATGAAGATTATGTCATATCTGATGCTGTGAAAATTTTAATTAAATTCAGGGTGGGTAAAGGAGTTGGGTCACATATTAAGGGCCATGCTTAGAACCCCTATTCCTGACTAGTTACCTCTATGTGTCGGGGGGAGGTGTCATTGTCTTGTCCAGACCGAGACTTTCCTGGTCTTTTTAGTACTTATGAGTGATACCAGTTTCAAAAAGGCCCATGGGGACGGATCCATTGGAAATGCAGCTAAGCCATCCTCAGATGATACTTGACCCATTTTTACAAGATCGGGATGGACTCAGGGTAATGTCATGCCTCAAGTGATACTTGGTCTTTTGATATATTGCCTTGGATGGGCTCGGTGGTATTGAGTAAATTGATAGATGTTCTATAGCGATACATCCAGGACGGGCTCAGACTCCAACTCTTAACTTGAACCATAATAGTGATGCAGTTAAGGATTATATGATTTACATTTGAGTCTCTTGATAATGGAGATATCCTTTTGATGTGTGGAAGTTCACTTGGTTGACACTTGACTTAGACCCCAAGTTAAAGCTCAAGATTGGGGTATACATATTTCTTGTTTTACCTTGCTTCAGGGTTATATATATATATGCATGTTTGTATGTTATGCTGCCATGTACTCTTTTAGACTACTAGCTTAGACTGAAGAAGGTGATTAGGCACGAGTGCTATTTGGATCCCAAGCAGACTTATTTATTTAATTTCACCTAAATTAATTATCTAAAATTGTTATGTTGTGGAACACTGTATTTTTATTGTTTCCCGATATGGAAAGGTTTAAACATCATTGGTGACATCCTAATAGGATTTTATCTCACACCCTGCTTGGGTGTCATTGACACCCAAGTAGATTATGTGCTCAAAGGTATTGATAAGGGGAATTGTGCTACTTTTTATGCCTGATTTCTCATTACTGCTTATGATGGAGACTGGGGCAGAGGATCAGGCCTATTTCATGTTGTAGTTGCTACTTTGTGACTTTTCTTTTAGTTGACAGTGTGTTTGAGTTCTATTTTTCGTACTTCCTGTTTATACCTACATCATGGCATGACATCTTTTAGTGAGATTCCGCACTTGACTATTATCTTTCAGTTGTATTATTGATATTTCTTCTGCTACAGTTTATTTATTCGCATGCTTCTGTTATTTATTATTTGTTGTTATTTACTTCCGTCGTGATATTATCTATTACCTTTGAGGGCATAGTATACCCCACAAAAACAAATGGGTCCTCACTGCTAGTCGGTAGCCTCTGGAGTTCGAGGAGATGCGATTGAGGTTATGTTACCCACCGATCTGGCCACCGTCTTAGTGGTGATCCGGGTCAAGAAATTACATAGATGCTGGTACAATACTCTTTTGAAGTCCATATAAGATGCTCTAAAAATTTCTTATTATATCTGAATCATTTTCACAGTTTTTCCATCAGTTTAAGAATGATAGGCCATATTTATGTCCATCTCAGTGCTTAAAGCATGTTGGAGTCTTTTCCAAAACATCGATGTGAATCTCATATATCGATCAGATACAATCGATATTGGCACTCTATGATTCCTTACTACGTATTAGATATATAAATATTTTTTAATGTTTATCCAGTTAGAATTACACTAAAATTTTAATAAATTGATACATATGTATAAAATGATCCACAATTACCTCTATATAATTGTTTCCTATGGATGTCTTTGGAAGTACAGTGATAGAGTCCATGATGATGTTTTCCCATTTCCATGTTGGTATGGGTAATTGTTTCATCATCCCTTTAGACTTTTTCCTTTCATCATTCACAATATGACATACCAAGCAATTTTATGTATATTTAGTGTTCTCTTTTTTCATATGGTCTCCCTAAATGTTCTCCCTGAGATATCGATACATCTTTGTGCTTCTAGTGTGAATAGAGAAGGATGAGTTATGTGCATCATTAAAAATATCTTTCATTATCTCTGGATTAGATGGAAAACATAGTCATGACACAAATCATATGACTCCATCATTATAAATCATGAACTTGGAGGATTTCCCATTATTGATAACTTCAACATTTTTTATAATTTCAACATCATTTATTTGAGAATCCTGTATTTTCTCCATAAGGGATGGTTGAGAAATCATTTGATAAATTATTGATGATGGTACTCCCTTAATTATTTCCATGTCTATCCTTTTTAAATCTATGAAGATTGGATTCTTCACAATTCTCATCATTAATAAAGATGTAAGATCCTTTCTACTTAGAGTATCCACCACCTTATTTTCTATACCAGGATGTTACTAGATTGAGATTTCATAATCCTTAATGATTTAAAACCATCTTCCCTAGAGAATATTAATCTCCTTCTGTGTGAATATATATTTGATACTCTTTTGATCAATACATGTCTCACACTTCTCCCCATTGAGATAATGTAATCGTATTATCAACTTGAAGATCACAACTTCCAACTCCTAATCATGAGTTGGATAGTTTTGATCATGAATTTTCAACTTCCTTAAGGCACATGATATCCCTTTACCATTTTGAATCAGTAGACAGCCTAATAATTTCATTGAATCACCACATTATACCACAAATAGTTCCACACATTTCTGGAGTGTGAGTACTAGCATAATGATAATCCTATTTCTGAGATTATTAAATATTTCATCATATTCATGAGTCTAGAAAATCTTCACTCCCATCCATGTCAACTTGGATAGTGGTTTCAAAAATCCGGAAATGTTCTTAAAAAATAACATTTAATACCCATCTATACAATGGAAACTACAAATCTTCTTTATAGATGTTGGCATGTGCCACTATTCAATTTCATTTATCTTGGAAGGGTCTACAGATATCCCATTTTCGGTGATAACATTACCTAAGAATGATACTTATTTCATCCAAAAATCACATTTAATATGTATTGTGTAGAGTTTATCCCTTTATAAAGTATAAAACATAGTATTCAAATTCTCCTCATATTCCTCCTTTCTCTTGGAGTATATCAGAAGATCATCGGTAAATACTTCCACAAATTTTATGAGGTAATATCCAAGGACACTATTAATTAAATAAATGAAAATTGAGGGATCATTAGTGAGTATGATGTGATTTACTCTGAACTCATAGATTCCATAACTTTTTCGAATGGTTTTGTTAGGAATATCTTTCTTCCTCGCCTTTTATTGATGATATCCATAAAGAAGGACCACCTTAAAAAATAACTGGCCCTTCATTGCTAATCGAATAAGTCATCTATCTGATGTAGGTTATTCTTTTTATTTATCATTCTTTTATTTATCTCAGGATAATCAATGCATAGGTTAATTGATTTGTGCTTCTTCCTAACAAAGAGAACTAGTGCACCCCATGGTGAAGCACTCGGGAATATAAGACCATTTTACAGATTCTCCTATAACATATTCTTTATCTCTTCTATATCTAGAGTGTCCATTATAGAAGGATTATTTAATAAAAAAATAGACCTAGGAATAAGTCCTATTGAGAACCCAACCTCTTGATTTGGAAGATGACCAGTAAATTCTTGAGGGAATACATTAGTGAAATCCCTCACGATGGGAATTTTTCAAGCATGATCATCTCCTTTGTATACATCATTTGATTGAGATATTATTTCTCATATGGCATTAATATCCACACTTAAAATTATAATTTTTAAGAAGATTCATCTTCCTAATTAAAAATTAAAGAATTTGAGGATGCTTCAGGATGTGAAGAGTGATCTCTATTTTCCAACAGTTGATTTTGTCTTTGTATAAAGATAGCCAGTCCATACCCAATATATCATCTAACTCCACCATGTGAAGTATGATTAGATTTAATAGGAGGTTTATTCCACAAAAATTAATTGGGGAGCATTTATGTACTGTGGATGCAGTAATTACCCCATTTTTTGTTCTCACATATATCTCAACATACATATTTTGAGGTGGTGTTTGAATAGTTCTACTAAACTTCTAAGATATGAATGAATGTGTAGAAACAAAATCAAATAGTAGGTTTACTATTCTTGAGTAAATAACTAGTTTACCTATCACCACCTCATTGTATATCTCTGCCTTAGTTGTAGTGATATGATATTCCCTACGTTGTTTCCTTAGAGGTTGTTGTTTATTTCCTCTAACAACCCTCAGCTTAGGGAATTGGTTTGTAAAATTCCCTTGATACTTACAATTGAACCACTATACTACTAGCTATAATTTGATATAAACCATCCTTTTTTATTCCATGTTAGTCGAATTATTCATCTCCCTTCTATAGATCCTAGCCAGATGCCCTATTCATCCAAATATGAAGCATTTTATGGTTCTCTTTAGATAGTTCTGAGGATACTTCTTACCAAAACATTGACACAAGGTATTTTTGTCCTTCTTTACATCATTGGATTTATATTTTGATCCACATATAACATAATCCACTTTAAGAAAAAATTTGATCAGCCCCACGATACTATTGAGAGTCTCCAATCTCTATTTCATCCTTGAGGGAACAAAAAAATATCCTTATAACAATCAAAGGCTCTATTCACCAATTCTTTTCATATCGTTGCCTTTAGTCTTCTAAAGAAGAGATATACCTTGCTTCTAGTGTTCATGAAAATACCAAATGTGTTTCTTCCAATCCTTGTAAAGTTTGTTTCAAACGCCATAATAGACTCATCCTCGGTCTTCTTAAGTTTGAGTAACTCTCTTTTCATATTGAGATGGATATTCTAGAAAAAATATTTATCAAAAAACATTTTCTTAAATTCCTCCCAAACCATTGAATCAATTTATTCCTTATAATTATTGTTTTTGATCAGTTTCCACCACTGATTAGCTTCCCCATCAAAATGGTAGATTGTCAACACAAATTTCTCTTCTTATGAGAACTAGATGATAAATAATATCTTATTAATGATGTTAATCCACTATTTTGTGATGAGGGTATTAGAAGATCCACTAAACAAGGGAGGCCTTTTACACATGAATGATTCTATAACAAATTTTTATTTCCTTGGAGAAGGATAGAGTTCAACATTATTCATGTTATTAGTCATAAATTAAAACTGCTAATAATGTACTATCATAATGTTTTGAGTTCCGATTCTCAACATATTTGGGATATAATTTGGGAAATCATCACATTTCCTACCATATTGATTATTGATATGTGCTATTCTATTTCCCTCCATTAACTATGAAAAATAATATTTAATTAGGTGTACTGAATACTTAGATAATAAGCATAAAAAGGAAACATTAAACATAAATGGATAATCTCTTAAAAGAAAAAGTATATCATATTTTGCGATTCCTTAGGTTTCAATATAGGTTATCCATGATATATTTCCTAACATATATTCTTATGGTCATTCTATTTGTTCCCATAACAATGGTTTATAATGAGATTATGAATTTACAAAATCATATACCCTGAGAGTGTCAAACAAGGTGCATAGTAAGGCATGTTTTCATGTACCAGGTAATCCCAATTCATGCATAGAACACCTTTTTAGAGTTGTTACTCCTAGTTATATCTATTATAGAACCACTTATAATTTTTGTATTCAGATAGGGATAAATTTTCTTGATAAAACACACACTCTATTATTTCCAAAATTTTGGGTTTTTTCTTAGACATAGTCCTATCCATGTGGTCCTTACTAAATTTCTATTTTCCTAATCTCCAAAAATATCTAGACCATGTAATGATACTGACTATAGAAACCCTGAAAATTACGCATATCATTACATGATTTTAAGAATAATTAAACATAAAATTACAATCCAATGATCTTAAAGTCTAATGTCTTGGATATTAGGTATATAATTAAATATCATGATTCCAAAATACTAACATCTTTTATTTAATTTTAATAAAGATCACATAACATCCTTTGATACCTTATGTCATTATAGGATAACCTAGGTATAACATGAAAAATGGGATGAGCTAAAATCCCATTAAGGGAAAAAACAAGAATAAATCTTAACTCATATGTTAGAATCCATAAAACAATGATATGGAAATTCCCGAAACATTATTAAATATATAGAATAATAACAAGGGATCATATAATCATGGATTCATAGTAATGTGGAATCAACATAAAACATGACTTCAGCATGATCCAAGGCTCACTACACATATAAGATCATGAGTCAAGTCTAACCACCAAGACTGTTGCACATAGAGAATGAGTCAACTATAACCACCAAGACCATTGCACATAACATATAATTAACTAAACATTTCCCAAAGAATAGAAGCGCTATCTGGGTGCACCCATCATAAAATATTCATGAATATTTTTTCCACATAAATAATCATTCATAATCAACCATACATAAATATAATGGTACTATTGGAATGAATCATGTATCATAATCTGGTCATAAGGCATAATAAATGGGTGCATCATAAAAGTGTCAATGAAAGAAATAAATTAAATAATAAATGGAAATTAATTAAACAAAATAGTAATAGATCATGATTAGTGATTTCAAACATAACTGATAACATGTAAAAAGGGTATTTAAGAAACTTTAGAATTAGAACATTTTATGGCGATTTCATGAAAATATTAAAGAGCATTTAGAGATGAAAAGGGAATAATGTTTTATATAAAACCAAAACTGAATATTTCACATAAAAATGAGTGATTTTAGAAAAATAATTGTGGCTTAATATATATTATAATGTTAACTTTAATTTGGGTATGAATTTGAGATGTTCCCTTAAATCGGGCTTTCTTATCGGGAAGAATTGAGTAGGGACACTTTTAAAAACATGTATATCCCCAAAAAAGAAAGATGAATGGATCTTGATACATGAATAGGAACATAATCACAGAATTTAGAATATTCAAATAAAAATAATAGATAATTTAATTTGGATACAAAGAGAGAAGTAGTAACCTAGAGGAAGAATGAAGGTTCTGGTAAAATCTCTTTCCTTATATCTGAAGGTGTTCTTCACTTGATCACAATGTCCTGGATAATCAAATTAAAATAATTAATTAATAATTCTAGAACCTTTTTTGTTTTTATGATTTATTTTAACTTTATTATGTTCATTCATGTCATATTTATGGGTTAATAGATTCAATTTCATCTTTTGGGAGAGTTGGTTTCCTTGGGTTTCATGATCGATTTACTTATATACATGTGTGATAGGTCATGTAAAGTGGGAGTAAGTATCAAGAATTGAACTTATATGTTATTAATGAACTTCCATAGGTAACATTTATCTTATATATAATTTTTTATAGAATGTCGATGAATCATTAGATAAATATCTAATGATAATCATTTGGGTTTATTTTGGTTGTTTTCGATCAGAACAAATTCATTATGATATATAAATCAATATCAGGTTTATAAAATGATTCCAGAACATTAAATAACATATAATACATATATTATAATATGGTTCAACCATAAAAATGGTTTTATGACCATCCTTCAAAATGGTAATGGAAATTGAAAACTTCATCATCCTTGAATGTGATAAATCAACACACCACGAATGATGTTTTCATTTTTAGTATAAATAGAGGGTGAAAGTGAGATGATGATGAATTATTCCATTAGAATAATAAAATTTCAGTATAATTAATTTATTATAGTTATCATACCATTTTTATTACGGGAGGTTAGAAGAGAAAATAAAAATAAAGGAACATGAAAAGAAATTAAAAGAAAAGGAAGACGGTTTTACCTCTTGATTCATTCCTCTTGAGAAACTCCTTAGGTTATCGGTTTTGTTCTTTTGTTAAGTTAAAAAGATCATATATGTGGGGGAGTGTTTTGGGAAGATATTTGAGTATAATTTGGATAGATTTAATGTATTTAGTGGTTTGAGGAGAAGACGTGGTATTTTAGTGGAGGAGGGGGTTGTTTTCTCATTATTTTAATCATTAGTTTATTATTTTCCTCAATATAAAAAACAGTGTTGATTATTGATAATAAATAATGAAAATAAATAATTTTATTTCTAACCAATAGTTCTTAAATCATCTATGAATCATGGAATAGTTTATTTAACTGATAATGTATATATACTCTAAATTACATTATTTTACTATTCACCAAAAAATAAAGTATTTTAGAAAGATCCAAAAAAGTAATCCTAACAATTATTTAATGATTATAATTAAAAGATAAACTCCATTTTATGAAAATAATTTTTTAAATACTAGAAACATTAATTTTAATTAATATCTTCATTTACTTTCAAAATACATATTTTAAAACAAAAACTGCTTTTATATCAGTCTAAAAAATTAACTAAGGCCTCATAAAATTATATTATATTCATAAGATAGAAAAATAATCATTGATGAATACGTTTTTGTAAAAAGATTTTTTTTTTAATTATTAGATTATTCATAAAATTTTAATTAAATGTTGATGACTTAAAAAATACCAACACTTAATTAGTAATATTTAAAATATTTATTTTCCTATACTATGATACAGTTAAACCATGTTGTCACTTATAAGTTTGATATGTGTTTTATACATTCATTGGTGATGTTACTATTCAATTTTCCAGTTTACTATTCACAATGGGTCATGTTTCTATTCCAATGGTCAATTTACTATTCATTTGGTATATATTCTTTGACTTCTAGAAATTCCTTTTATTTCATTATTTCATTATATATATTTTGTATTGTGTTCTTAATGAGATTTTATATGATTTTAATATATGAAATAATTATAAGAATAGAATTTCCATTGATATAATTTAGGGTCATTACACTTCAGTGTTCATAACAAAAAAAATTCATTTTGGATGTTTATCATTGAGAAGGTGAAGCGGATTAGTGGTGGACTCTTATTAAGAACTTGTAGGAACAAGATTAAATTGTATATGTGGAATGGGAAGAGTTTAGGGGTATTTTTTTAGTAAGAACATCTCATATAATCTATAAACAAATATGGATAAGGGATTCCTTGAGCTTTAACAAAATAATGGTGAATCTATTAGTAACTATGGGGATAATATTACAATTATTTAAAGGAAAGATTTTGGTTTAATCATCAACCCAAAAATAAAAATCGATCGATTATTTGGTGGCCTAAACCAATTCATTGAAAGGCCATAGCTATAAGAGACTTTACTAACTATGAAGAAGCCATTCTATGTGCACTGATGGTAGAATTGGGAATTTAATATTTCCACCATTCCTTTGGCTTTTTTAAGAAAATGACAATAAATTATCATTAAAACTTAAATAGTGGAAAGAAATTCTAGATATTTCTATGGAAATAATTTGGGAAGATGAACTCAAGTGAATGCCTAAAAGGGAATAGATGGTGTTACAAGTGTAGAAAATAATTTCATTGAGTGTTTGAATTCCAAATTTATGGGAAAGAAGTTAGACAATGATGTGAATAATGATAAATCTGAACAAAATACACCACCCACACTTTAGTGTTTCAGTTTCAATGAGTTTGAGAATTATACTAACAAGTTCCCCAATCAAAGGACAAATGTGGAAGATAATGTAGAAAAATTGATAAGGAAAAAAGTAAAAATGGAAATATTATTCAATCATAATGGATGAAGTGATCTATAATAATTAGGTAATACTTATCCTCCTTTCATATTTGGGAATTTCTTTCTTTATTTTGTATGAATGAGCCCTATGAAAATCCAATTTTTCATCCATTAGGGAAATTTAATTTTATTATCTACATGGATTCTAGAATAACGAAATCATATATTCTATTAGTACAAGGATGATCCCATTTTTCCAAAGAAAATGATTTTGTATAATAAACTAGTTTATATAAGGAATGGATAATCATGTGTATATTCAATATGTTTTATGGTGATTCAAGTTATTACCATGTTTCGAGATAATACATGATGAATTTATTCACATATTTGGTATGTAGAAATCAAGATATGCTTTTGGATATTTGGGGGAATAATGTTAAGTTTTTTTTGAGAAATTTAGTAACATTATTTTGAAATATTGAATGTTAAAAGGATTATAAGGTTAACCATTTATTAAGAGGTATATATATAACTTTGTTTGAGATTTTAGAGATTACTGTATTACTTAAACATATGAATATTAATGTGTTTTAGATAACCTATGCTAACTATTTCTCTATAATGATACCTTGAGATAGAAGGAACAAATTATCATCCAATTATGGATCTTAGATCCACAAGTTCTTCAGCAATTAAAAATCATCTTTATTTCCTCGAGTAAGAGGTGAAGGTGAAATTGATCAATGCACAACCAAATATGGATATTTTATGTATGAAATGAACTCAAGTAAGTAAATCTTCTAGAAGTATTTTTAAAAAATATTAACCTATTATCATCAATTTTGATAATATCAGTCAAAATTTCATATTTATTTGGTCTATGGTTTTTGGTCATTAACCTTATCTTGATCATTTTCTTTATCACTATCTATTAGTTATTGAGGATTTTTTCCCTTCCAAATACATATTCTAATGTTTTCCTATATTGAAAATTAGTTGTGTGTTACAAGAAGTAACCTTTATGTTTCCAATTTTTTCTCTTTATGGGAAGTTTTTTTATTAATTTTTAAAATGTGTATTTATATGAATAAAATATAAAAAATTAATACATTTATAAGAAAGATGAATTTTGAGAGAGAAATCAATTTTAAGGGGGGTAGAATGTAACACCCTTATATTTTCATGAAATTGATTTTTAAATAATTTTCTATCTACAATGTCTTATGTTTCACACAAAAAAACTAGCTTGCGCTACATGCAACACAATGTTTGACTAGCAGTATATTCCACAGTAATTTTAGCTTGCGTTACACACAACAATGAGTTCCTTAAATATATTGTGTTATATGTAATACTATGGTTTACCAAAAAAAATAATATTTTTGTAACGACCTAGACTTTTATGAGAAATATTTTGTTTTTATGTTATATAAATCATCAAAGGAATCTTTCACTACACACAACAATATCTTGGATTTCTCTACATGAAACCACGACCTTCCTCAATAGCTTGCGTCGTACGCAATACCGAGTTTTACTAAACAATGATATGCTATTAAAATATTATTAAAACTAGCTGTTGTGAATAGTAATAACCACTTTTTGAAATTTTGTAAATTTTATTTTTCAAAATGGACTTCATTTTTGGATTTGGAATATCGAAATTATCTCAGGGTTAAATTTTGGTACTTTTCGGATAACTTTCATATTCTGATGAATAGTGAAAATTACAAAATTTTAATAAAAAACAACATTTTTAATCAAAATAATTAATAGTGATAAATTTTTAGTTTGAGTGGTTATAAAGTATATTTAGAGTATCTTTTTACAATTTAATACAATTTTGTTCATTGGATGTAATTTCCCATTTAAACCAGACATAAACAAGTGTCAATATTTTGATAGTTATTATCTCTTAAAAACACGCTATTTGTTTTGACGATGGGAATTAATTTTTAAAATAGTTAATGTAACTGAAATGTTTTGAATTTGGTAAAATAAACAACATTTTTTAATTCATAATATCAAATATATCTTAGGCCTAATTGTTGGTATTTTTCTGGAAACATTCAATTTTTGATGAATAGTGAAACCACTTAGTGGTAATTAAAAAAACTGAATTTTTCATAAAACTTAATTTTACCGATTCTATGAGTAGAATTTAGAAAATCCGAGAGACACGATTAATATCAAGGACTAAAATGTGGTTCAATGAGAGGAAAATAGTTTTTTTGAATAGTAACTTTTTACTTTTTTACCACGGTTAAAAGTAAATAAGGTAATTAAGGGTAAAAGTGTTAATATTATTAATCTAACACAAGTCCTAATTCTATTGTATAAGTTTAATTCGACCAAAAACAACCATAGGAATAAAATATGACCATTTAGACCCACTAGGATTAGATTAGGACATTTATTATCAATTTATTTAAAGAAGGCTTAAAATAGTTAAAATTAATGTTTAATAACTAAATCATTTTCAATATGGGGTTATACATAAGATAAATTCGACTATAAATATTAATTAGAAAGATAAAACGATTTCCAACATAATGGTATTTTATTTGTAATTTTTAGACTTAATATAATTTAATTTATTTATGACATAATGATGATGCAGTAATTATCTTATTAATGAAATATTGACACAATTGATGTTATAAATACCCAAATAAATGTAATTTGAGACTTTTTATAAATTACAATAATTTTATAAGTTAATATGACATGTTAGTATTGATTTAATTAATATTTTTAGAACTAATAATTCTGTTATGATTTTCACAAAAATCAATTACCAAATAGTGTCAAAATTGACATAAAATAGTTTTTAAAACAAATATTATATTATTAATTGTTATTATATTCCTAAAAATCTAATTTTCGACCAATATACTTATAGCATGATAATTGTATCATTAATGGACCACTTGGGGGTCTATTGGGTGTATATGTTATGTTTATTAACTATATTATATAAAAATACAAAGTGACATGGTAAATGTCAATCTAATTAACTAAGAGTTAAAACTAAACGATAAGGTTAATATAATGACCTAAACTTGTCTAAATTCTATTTTATTAGAGGATTTAGACCCATACCCACCTTAGCTTCTAAATATATCAATTTCGAGCTATTAAAAACCGAATTTGACTTTATAATAAAATAATATTTTTAGTTATTCCAAAGGTGCCCCTCTCCTCCCTTATAAAAGGGCACCTCCTCCCTCTCCTCCTCACACCAATTTGATCCTTCATTCTCGGCCAAAACCTGACCATTTCACTTCCCCACTTCCCTAGAAACATACTAGAGGACCTGGTATTCTTCAAAGTCCAATTTTAGTGCCCAAAAAGGAGGTCTCAAAGAGGCGCTTCAAAGAAGAGGTAATGTCCGTTACCGATTATTTCAACTCTATTTCTTCTTCTACTTATTCTTCTTTAGTTGTTTAATTATGATGTAATAACATCAGTATCACTCATATACTGATATGTTATTATAATTATGAAACAAACCTATTTCACAATCTATCCATCCTATGGAAAACAAACTCACCGCGCGTGCGTACGTACGGAATACCGTCTCCACGCCGTGGTGTAATCTATCTTCCACCACCACCTTATTTGGATGGGTATAGTGGTGTAAATAATAACTATATATTATTATTGTAAAGTAATATTGATTCTGAAATAGTATGCATACACTCCATTACAATTTCATGATCATGGGAACGATATCATCACTCGTGCGTACGTACGAAATACTGTCTCCACGATGTGATGTGACTCGTTATACATGATCTTCATTGCATAATGATTATATAAATGAATTGAATAAATGAATATGATATATATTACACTAATACCATTATGTAAATTAAGTATCTATGACCTAAAAAGAATAATAATAATTTATTCGACAAAACACGCATAAGAACAAAAAGTAATAAACACCCGAATAACAAGTAGTAATGAAATATTACTAATAAGAAGCTTATAATATCACCATAGATGATAAATATGATTCTGGAATAAGTCAATAACATTATTTAAATCATTATACAGGAGGTTCGGACACTTACGAAGCAAATCAGACCTAAGGTAAGGGAAAATATCACAATCTCATTTTATCAGAGATTGTTTATACTTTGGTATTTACTGGGGTGTATTTTATCATCCACATCCATGTTTCCTCAATATGTAATATTGTTTCCGTCCACCTACAATTGTTTAAATCCAATTTTACCCTTCGGTGAGTTTTTAGTAAAAGATATGAAAGGAATCTTTTGTCGTTTTTCGTACGAGGTACTTTTTGACTTTTCCGACAAAAGTACGAGAAAAATGTTTTTTTAACTTATACGACATGAATTGATTTTTAAAAACTTATTTACAAGAAGCTTCCTTTACAATTTTTCAAGTTTATTTTTAATCAACTTCTTTTAGTTTAAAATTTTATGACATGTTAAGAAAAGAAAATGTTTTTGAAGTAGAAAGGATATTTTCTTCAAGAATGGAGTTCATGTGTTCTATCAAAATTATTTTCCATATAACATAATATAGGGTTCTGTTTATATCCCTATTATTACATTGATTTGATTATGTTGTGATGGAATAATTTTTATGAATTCCTTTATCCTATATGAATTGTTTTATTATGTCATGATGTTTAAGAATCCCATTTTTATTACATGGGTTATGCAATGATGTATGATTTATGATTTTGTGGCACAAATAAGAATGGTATCATTATGAGATGGGTGGGACATATATCTCCCTCCAATTCATTGGGTAAATATTTTATATCTCATGAGATAGACATGGCTGGAACGGCAGGTTAAACAAGTTCAGTGAAACAGGACTGAAACGAGGAGTGAACTCGGTTCAGAAATGGACTTTGTCCACTAAGATAGTATTGGAAATGAGTCTTGACTGACAAGAAATGATTCTATATGATTATGTGTGTATGCCACAAAGTTTCACGTTTTAAGTTATGATTATTGGGATTACATTTAACTACTATGATTTATCCCATGTTATGAAATTATGATCTCTTTTACAGGTTAAGATTTACAAAAGTTATGTTCTTATGTATATGATGTGATTGATATTTCTTTTGTTTACCCTTACTGAGCATTTGAGCTCACCCTTTTTTATGTTTTCATTCCCCAGGTCAGGAAGAAGGTTATTAAGTAGGATATGCCAAAAGGGACTCTAGATATGATGAAATAAATGGGAGGCAAAGTAGATGCTTTATGAACCAGTTGTTTATGTTTCCCAGTTTCTAAAGACTCTATACCTGTATGGTCCTTTCCTGGTTTTTTTATATGTTGTAATAAGTGTGATTCAATTCTAAGGTAATAAAAATGCATGTAAAGTATGGGTCGTTATAGTTGGTATCAGAAGAAAGGTATAGTCAACCATTAGAAACTAGGATGTGAAAGCCTTAGTAAGAACCCTAAGGATAAGTCTAAGCATAGAACACAATCGTAGTGTTTTAGAAATTCCCATGAATAACCTATGATAAGACCTTAATTGTGAAATTTTATTCTTGATTATCTAGTTTTCCTATTATAATTAGTGTTGAACACACTATTCTTCTTGGTTTTAGTCAATGGCTGGAACCCGAAGGAACCGTGTTAATGCGGAATGCGATGGGCAATGCAATGATTGTCCCCTTGAGAAACCAAACATTATGGGAGCTGGAATGAAAAATCTTGTAGCCATGCTCACATTACTTTCTCAAGCTATGAATCATGCTGCACATCTAAACGAGCAAAGGAAGGAGCAATATTCTGTTGAATCCTTCATGAGGCAGCGTCCACCTTCATTCAACGGGTCTACTGATCCATTAGTTGCTGAACAATGGATTAGTACTACTAAAAAGATATTTTCAGTTCTTCAATGTTCTGAACATGATAAATTCATCCTAGTAGTGTATCATTTGGAAGGATATGCTGATCAATGGTGGAATCTTATTAAGAATATGAGGCAAAGGGATGAAATTGAGTCCATGGAATGGGATGAGTTCAAGAACTTATTTTTCAATAAGTACTTCCCTCGTATTCTCCGAACAAAGATGGAGAAAGAGTATCTTGAACTGAAGCAAAAGGATGATGAATTTGTTGGTACCTATGAATCAAATTTTACAAGACTTGCAAGGTACACTTCTGGTATTATTATCCAACCTGAGAGTAAGATCGATCGATTCTTTAGTGGCTTAAAACCAAGTTTTCGAAGGGCCTTATCCATAAGGGACTTAAATAGCTATGAGGAAATCGTTCGATGTGCTCTCAAAGATGAGATAGAGATTGGAGTAACGCATCAGTCATATGGGTTTGATAAGAAGAGGAAAATGGAATTCAAAGGAAAATATAAAGAGCACACTGAAAAGAATATGTGCCTTCCCTTATGCTCAAATTGTGGAAAGAAACATGGAGGGAGTTATCTTAAAGGAACAAGTAAATGTTTCAAATTTGGAAAGGAAGGTCATCAGGCATTTGAATGCCATAGTGATGGGAAGAAGATGTCTAATGATGAAAACAAAGGAAGGGATACACAGAATGAACCTACTACACTTCAATGTTTCAAGTGCAAGGAGATGGTGCATTATGCCAATCAATGTCCAAATCCAAGGGTTGATGATGATGGTCGACGTCAACAGACTCTTAAGGCTAAAGACAAAGGAAATTCACATGCAATTTCTATCAGATATGTGGAGTACGATAACGTTGTGGTGAAAGGTACACTTACCATCCACTCTAAAGTAGAAAATGTTTTATTTGATTCTGGATCCACCCAATCTTTTATTTCTGAAGATTTTTCTAAGGGTATCACTGTATTACCTCAACAATTAGTTGTTGAGTTAGCTGTGACAACACCTAATGGCACAACAGTCGCATCAAAAGTTTATAATTCTTCCCCAATTGAAGTTTGTGAGAAAGTGCTTCCAGCAAATCTTGTGATCCTTCATATAGTGGAATTTGATGTGATTCTTGGCATGGATTGGATTTCTTTATATGGAGATCATATCAATTTCCAAAGAAGGGAAGTCACATTTCATATTCCAGATCAATCTATGATCGTCTATCGATGCAAGGATGAACATAACCTTCCAGTGGAAATTTCTTCCATCTTATAGGTCTCGATTCCACTAAATGAGGGTTATTTATCTCAAATGGCTGGAGAGAAACTCACGATTAAGAATATATCCATTGTACGGGAGTTTGACGATGTCTTTCCGGAGGAATTTTCAGGTCTTCCACCAAATCATGAAGTTTAGTTTTCAATAGAACTCGTACCGGGTGCTTTTCCTATTTCAAATACACCTTATATAATGGCCCCAATTGAGTTGCAGGAATTGAAGAAGCAACTCCAAGAGAATCTTGATAAAGTATTTATAAGTCCTAGTGCGTCACCTTGGGGAGCACCAGTTCTGTTTGTTAAAAAGAAAGATGCATCAATGAGACTGTACATTGATTATCGAGAACTTAACAAGATCACTATCAAGAACAAATATCCTCTCCCACGCATTGATGACTTATTTGACCAACTACGCGGAGCTCAATAATTTTCCAAGATTGATCTTCATTCAGGGTATCATCAATTAAGGGTCAAAAGGGAGGATATACTGAAGATGGCTTTCTGTACAAGGTAAGGACACTATGAATTTATTGTGATGCCATTTGGTCTTACTAATGCCCCTGCTATCTTCATGGATCTGATGAATAGAGTCTTTAGAGACTATCTTGATCAGTTTGTGGCAGTCTTTATAGACGATATTCTTGTATATTCAAAGAGCAAGGAAGAACATAAAGATCACTTGAGAATTATATTGAAGACCCTGAGAAACGAGAAGCTTTATGCAAAATTTACCAAGTGAGAATTTTGGCTTCAAAATGTTTCATTTTTGGGTCACCTAATCTCAAAATAGGGGATATCTGTGGATCCATCAAAAACAGAGGTTATCGAAAGATGGTCGAGACCAACAATAGTAGCTGAGATCCGAATTTTTCATTGTTTGGCTGGATATTATCGACGTTTTGTGAATGCTTTTTCACAATTATCTAATCCACTCACCAGGATGACTCGAAAAGGAGTTAAGTTCATATGGATGGAGGAATGTGAAGAGAATTTCAAGGAGGTGAAAAGAAGGTTATCCAGTGCACCTGTACTCACACTTCCTTGTAGTGGGGAAAGGTTTGTGATCTACAGTGATGAATCCAAGAAGGGATTGGGGTGTGTTCTTATGCAAAATGATATGGTGATAGCTTATGCCTCACAATAGTTGAAAATACATGAGCAAAATTACCCAAATCATGATTTGGAGTTAGATGCGGTAATCTTTGCATTAATGATTTGGAGGAATTATCTTTATGGATAAAGGTGTGAAATATATACTGATCACAAAATTTTAAAGTATATTTTCACACAACAGGAGATGAATATGCACCAAAGAAGATGGTTAGAGCTGGTTAAGGATTACGACTGCACAATTCATTACCACCCTGGGAAAGAAAACAAAGTGGCAGGTGCATTAAGTCGACAAGACTATACCAGTTTATCCATGATGAGGATCACAAAAGATCCAATATTTATGGATTTACAAAGGATGGATCTTGGAATTATAATGGAAGGGGGAAAATCGTATCTTTCTCAAATGATTTTTCAACCATCTATACATGTGAACATTATAGAGGTACAAAAAGAAGATGTAGAGTTACAAAAGAAGGTGAGAAATATTCCTAAATTCAACCTTGATTGTGACGGGATAATAAAGTTCAGGAATTGGGTTTGTGTTCCTCCCATCCCCGAATTAATGAAGGAGCTGCTGGATGAGGCTCATAGTTCTGCATTCTCTATTCATCCTGGAAGCATGAAGATGTATAGGGACCTGAAAGAGTACTTTTGGTTGGATGGCATGAAAAGATATGTTGCTGAATATGTCTCTCGATGCTTGGTTTGTCAGCAAGTTAAAGATGAGAGATAGAAGTCTAAGGGGATGTTACAACCATTACCCATACCCGAATGGAAATGGGAAAACATCACTATGGACTTTGTCATAAGACTTCCTAAAACATCCAAAGGAAATAATGCTATCTGGGTCATAGTTGATCATCTTTCAAAGTCTTCACACTTCATTGCTATTATAGAGGATTTCTCTCTGGATCAGCTTGATATGATATATGTAAAGGAAGTGGTAAGATTGCATGGAGTACCACTTTCTATTATATCTGATCGGGATCCGAGATTTACCTCGAAGTTCTGGTGAAGTCTTCAGTATACTCTGGATACAGAGTTGAGTTTCAGCACTGCTTATCATCCTCAAACAGACGGTCAGTCTGAGAGAACAATTCAAACTCTAGAAGATATGTTGAGAGCTTGCTCTATGGATTTCAATGGTGGTTGGGATCAACACCTACCTTTGGTGGAACTTTCTTATAATAATATCTTTCACTCCGGTATTCAGATGGCTCCTTATGAAGCTCTCTATGGAAAGAAATGCAGGACTCCAACTTGCTGGGATGAAGTTGGGGAAAGAAATCTATTAGGACCTGATCTTGTTGATGAGATGGTAGAAAAGGTCCGATCTATTCAACAACACATAAGAGCATCTCAGAGTTGACAGAAAAGGTATGCCGATAACCGAAGAAAAGACCTAGAGTTTGAAGTGGGTGATAAAGTGTTCTTACGAATATCTCCCTGGAAGAGGGTCATGATATTTGGAAAGAAGGGGAAGTTGAGCCCTAGATATATCGGTCCTTTCGAAATACTGGATCGTGTTGGAAAGGTAGTTTACCGATTGGCGCTTCCAACAAATCTCTCTCAAGTTCACGATGTGTTCCATATATCTCTCCTGAGAAAGTATATACATGACCCTTCACATGTACTCAGCTCAGAAGTTGTACCACTGGTACAAGATATTTCTTATGAAGAATAGCTGATAGAGATTCTCGATCATATTGAAAAAGTCCTATGGAACAAGACCACCCACTTGGTGAAAGTTTTTTGGAGGAACCACCAATTAGATGAAGCTACATAGGAGCTTGAGGATACGATGAGGGAGAGGTATCCTCATCTGTTTGTTACAAGTGATGAATTTCGAGGGTGAAATTCATTTTAAGGGGGGTAGAATGTAACGCCCAAGACTTTTATGAGAAATATTTTGTTTTTATGTTATATAAATCATCAAAGGAATCTTTCACTACACACAACACTATATTGGCTTTCTTTACACGCAACTGCGGCCTTCCTCAATAGCTTGTGTCGTACGCAATACAGAGTTTCACTAAACAATGATATGCTATTAAAATATTATTAAAACTAGCCGTTATGAATTGTAATAACTACTTTGTGATATTTTGTGAATTTTATTTTTCAAAATGGACTTCACTTTTGGATTTGGAATATCGAAATTATCTTAGGGTGAAATTTTGGTACTTTTCAGATAACATTCATATTCTGATGAATCGTGAAAATTACTAAATATTAATTAAAAACAACTTTTTTAATCGAAATAATTAATAGTGATAAATTATTAATTTGAGTGGTTTTATAGTATATTTAGAATATCGTTTTATAGTTTAATACAAGGTTGTTCATTGGATGAAATTTCACATTTAAACCAGACATAAACAAGTGTCAATCTTTTGATAGTTATTATCTCTTAAAAACACGCAACTTTTTTTGATGACAGGAATTAGTTTTTAAATTAGTTAATGTAACTTATATGTTATGAATTTGGTAAAATAAACATCATTTTTGAATTCATATTATCAAATATAGCTTAGGCCTAATTTTTGGTATTTTTCTGGAAACATTCATTTTTTGATGAATAGTGAAACCTCTAAGTGGTAGTAAAAAAACTGAATTTTTCATAAAACTTAATTTTACCGCTTCTGTGAGTAGAATTTCGAAAATCCGAGACACACGGTTAATATCAAGGACTAAAATGTGGTTCAATGAGATGAAAATAATTTTTAGTGAATAGTAACTTTTTACTTTTTTTTACCACAGTTAAAAGTAAATAAGGTAATTAAGGGTAGAAGTGTTATTATTATTACCCTAAAACATTTACTAATTCTATTGGATAAGTGTAATTAAACCAAAAACAAGCTTAGGAATAATATATTACCATTTAGACACACTTGGATTAGATTAGGACATTTATTATCAATTTATTTAAAGAAGGGTTAAAATAGTTAAAATCAAAGTTTAATAACTAAATCATTTTTAATATAGGGTCATACATAAGATAAATTTGACTATAAATATTAATTAGAAATACAAAAATATTTCCAAAATAATGGTATTTTATTTGTAATTTTTAGACTTAAAATAAGTTAATTTATTTATGACACAATGATGATGCAGTAGTTATCTTATTAATGAAATATTGACATAATTGATGTTATAAATACCCAAATAAATGTAATTTGAGACTTTTTATGAATTCAAATAATTTTTTATGTTAATATTACATGTTAGTATTTATTTAATTACTTTTTTCGAACTAATCATTATGTTATGATTTTCACAAAAATCAATTACCAAATAGTGTCAAAATTGACATAAAATAGTTTTTTAAACAATATTATATTATTAATTGTTATTATATTCCTAAAAATCTACGGTTCGTCAAAGATACTTATATCATGATAGGTATATCATTAATGGACCACTTGGGGGTCTCTTGGTTGTATATGGTATGTTTATTAACTATATAATATAAAAATACAAAGTGACATAATAAATATCAATCTAATAACTAAGAGTAAAAACTAAAGGATACGGTTAATATAATGACCTAAACTTGTCTAAATTATATTTTATTAGAGGATTTAGATCCATACCCACATTAGATTATAAATATATCAATTTTATGCTATTAAAAACCAAATTTGTCTTTATAATAAAATAATTTTTTTCGTTATTCCAAAAGGTGCCCCTCTCCTCCCTTATAAAAGGGAACCTCCTCCCTCTCCTCCTCACACCAATTTGAGTCTTCATGCTCAGAAAACCCCTTCCCATTTCACTTTCCCACTTCCCTAGAAACATCCTAGAGTTCATGTTCTTCTTAAAAGACCAATTTTAGTGCCCTAAATGGAGGTCTCAAAGAGGTGCTTCAAAGAAGAGGTAATGTCCGTTACCGATTCTTTCAACTCTATTTCTTCTTCTACTTCTTCTTATTTAGTTGTTTCACTATGAAGTAATAACATCAGTATCACTCATATACTGATATGTTATTATAAGTATGAAACAACCCTATTTCAACATCTATCAATCCTACAGAAAATGAAATCACCGCACGTGCGTACGTACGGAATACCGTCTCCACGCTGTGGTGTAATCTATTTTCCACCACAACCTTACTTGGATGGGTATAATGGTGTAAATAATAACTATATATGATTATTTTAAAGTTATATTGATTCTTAAATAGTATAAATACACTCCATTACAATTTCAAGATCATGGGAACGATATCATCGCTCATGCGTACGTACGGAATACCATCTCCACGATGTGATGCGACTCGTTCTACATGATATTCATTGCATAATGATTATATAAATGAATTGAATAAATTAATATGATATATATTACACTAATAAAATTCTGGAAATGAAGTATCTATAACCTAAAAAGAAGAATAAGAATTTATTCGACAAAACACGCATAAGAACAAAAAGTAATAAACACCCGAATAACAAGTAGTAATGAAATATTACTAATAAGAAGCTAAGAATATTACCATATATGATATGTATGATTCTAGAATATGTCAATAAAATTATTTAAATCATTATATAGGAGGTTCAGATACTTATGAAGCAAATCGGACCTAAGGTAAGGGAAAATATCACAATCTCATTTTATCCGAGATTGTTTATACATTGGTATTTACTGGTGTGTATTTTATCATCCACATCCATGTTTCCTCAATATGTAATATTTTTTCCATCCACCTACAATTTTTTAAATCCAGTTTTACCCTTCGGTGAGTTTTAAGTAAAAGATATGAAATGAATCTTTTGTCGTTTTTTGTACGAGGTACTTTTTGACTTTTCTGACAAAAGTACGAGAAGAATGTTTTTTAACCTATACAGCATGAATGAATTTTTAAAAAATTATTTCCAAGAAGCTTCCTTTATAAGTTTTCATGTTTATTTTTAATCAAATTCTTTTAGTTTAAAATTGTATGACATGTTAACAAAGGAAAATTTTTTTGAAGTGGAAAGGATATTTTCCTCAAGAATGGAGTTCAAGTGTTTTATCAAAATTATTTTCCATCTAAGATAATATAGGGTTCTGTTTCTATCCCTATTATTACATTGATTTGATTATGTTGTGATGGAATTATTTTTTTGAATTCCTTTATCTTATATGAATTGTTGTATGATGTCATGATGTTTAAGAATCCCATTTTTATTACATGAGTTATGCAATGATGTATGATTTATGATTTTGTGGCACACATAAGAATGGTATCATTATGAGATGAGTGGGACCTATATCTCCCTCCAATGCATTGGGTAAAGATTTTATATCTCATGAGATATACATGGCTGGAATGGCAGGTTAAACCGGTTCAGTGTAACAGGACTGAAATGAGGAGTGAACTCGGTTTGGAAATGGACTTTGTCCACTTAGATAGTCTTGGAAATGAGTCTTGACTAATAAGAAATGATTCTCTATGATTATGTGTGTATTCCACAAAGATTCATGTTTTAAGTTATTATTATTGGGATTACATTTCACTACTGTGATTTATCCCATGTTATGAAATTATGATCTCTTTTGCAGGTTAAGATTTCCAAAAGTTGTGTTCTTGTGTATATTATGTGATTGATATTTATTTTGTTTACCCTTATTGAGCATTTGAGCTCACCCTTTTGTATGTTTTCTTTCCCCGGGCCAGGAATAATATTATTAAGTAGGATATGCCAAAAGGGACTCTAGATATGATGAAATAAATGGGTGGAAAAGTAGATTCTTTATGAACCAGTTGTTTATGTTTCCCAGTTTCTAAAGACTCTATACCTATACGGTCCTTTCTTGGTTTTGTAATATGTTGTAATAAGTGTGCTTCAATTCTGAAGTAATAACAATGCATGTAAAGTATGGGTCATTATAATTTTTTATGGTAGATATCACCTAACCATATGAATTTTGGAATTATTAGGAAAACATAATTATGAAATTAATTATTTGGTTTCCAAAAGATTATAAATTAAGATAAAAGGAAATTGAAAATAAAGGATATGATTTTATGAAACACTATATATATTCCCACAAAGGAATATTGTCTCAATAAAATTATATTAATCACTATTAGTAAATTATATTAATGAAATTTATATCTTATATTTTAAATTAATTTTGTTACTTACTCAAAATTTTTTATAGTCATAAATTAAGAACAAATCTAAATTTAAGCATAAAAATGATGTATTTTACTATGAGGTGGTTTTTATGACTTTTAATAGAAAACTAGTTTTAATGATAAATGTTAACACCTTTATAATATTTATTTGAAAAAATAGAGTTATTTTTGATATCATAATATTAAATTATCCTATGGAGAAATTTTTGGTATTTTTCTAAGAAGATTCACCTTTTATATGAATAGTAAAAAATATTGGATTCTAATTGAAAACTCTCTTTTCATCTAAATAATATATAATGTTAAATTATATTTTGAATTGGTTTTGAAGTCACAATATATAAATTATAAATACATTAATTTATATTATATGATTAGAATCATTTTTTTAATTAATTTAGATATAAATATTTGGCGAACATTTGAACATTTTCACTTTAAAATCCAGCTTTCGCACCCTATCTATGGGATTAATTTTAAGGAAATTTTATCCAAATATATGTATTTTATTTAAAAAAATAGATTTCATATTTTGAATAATAATATCTAAATTTCTTAAATAAATCCATTTTATTTTAGGATAATATGATTAGTAAATATAGTAATTTTATTACCAAGGTTAAGGTCAAATCGAGTAATTAAGAGTGAAAAATACAAATATAAATATTATCCAATTACCTTAAAACATTTAAAATTTTATTTTATGAGTAATTTATGACAAATATAATCCATGGGTATTATTTATGTCCACTTGTATCTACATGGAATACTTTAATCCCCTTATAGTGTTTTATTTTAAGAAAAGTCAATCTTATCACACTAATTTTTTAAATAAGTATAACATTTTTAATAGGTAGTCATACAGAAGATATATTCAACAATAAATATTATTTTTAAATCTAAAAAATTTATATTCATCATGGTAATATTTTTATTTTTTAGCGATGAATTATGTACCTTAAATAATTACACAATAATGATGCAATAATTATTTAATTAATGAAACAATAAAATAAATGATATATAAAATATAATTTAGACATAATTTTAAATAACTAAGGGTCTCAAAGAATTTTCTGGAATGGAATGATATATTAGGAGTTTATTTAATTTTTTTTTCCAAATATTATTGTATTTTTTTTCATGTTAATGTAATGAATAGTGTCAAAATAGATTCTAATGATATTTTATGAAAATAATATTTTATTAAATTATATAAAAATCATAAAAACATAAATAAGGAAAAATGAGATTATATATGGTCTAAAATATAATAAATATACTATTTATGGTCCAATTTAAAATTTATAAATAAAAATCACTACCTTTTAATATTGAAAAATGTGTTCCTGAAGTTGAAATTAAAATAGTTTAACTAAGGGTTAATCAAAATTATAAGGATTAAAATAACACCAAATATTTTCTAAAATATATTGGTTTATGATATTATGACCTTATATCATCTTATATTTTAATCCATGTCCTTTTAGGTATATTTGTTGAGATTGAATTTATTATAAATTATTCTTCTGATAAATTCAAAAACATCCCCTCATCTCAATTATAAACGGGCACCTCTTCTTCTCTTTTTTCAAACATCAAAAACTATTTTTGTCATACAAACAATATAAAAATGGCATCCCAATATACCAACCTTATTCCTAGAATCCTTAATTTGGTATGAAATCTGACCAAGGAATTCCTTTGGTGCAAACCAAAAGGAGATACACAAATAAGAGAAGGTTTGAATGTGTATGAAGTAAGTTAAGGAATAAGGTAATGTATTTTTCTCACTTTTATATTCGTGGGACACATTCCATATACACTATTTGTTTATTTTTTGTGGGTTATATACTTCCCATGAATGTATTTTATGATTATTATCAAGAATAAAATGGTATTTATATTCCCATATTATTTTATTTCTTTTATTGGGAATACGATTTGAATGATTAATAATTGGTAAGGTTTTATTTCAAAATCCTATCGTTATTCGAGATAGTTTCTTTTTTACTCTAAAATGGGAAATATTACTCTTTAATTTTCAAATTTTCAGAACAAAATTCATAATGGTATGTAATATTCTATAAATAATTTTTATTTTCATTTTTACCATGTTTTACTTTTTACAAAATGGTTTGAAAAGAATATTTTTATTACTTTCTAAACAATTCTCTTTGTTAATTTTATGAAAAAAGATACACAGAATATTTTTTTTAACATATATGATATGAATTTATTGTCCCACTTTTATGAAGCCTTAATTAATTTAATAATCCTTTACAAGCTTAAAAAGTTCTTTTAGAAGAAAAATGTTTTTCTTTTTCATTGTGTGGCCTTTTAAAAAATTATTTGAAAATGAAAAGGATGTTTTCCTCAAAAATTATTTCAAATAATATTTTAAAAACATTTTATATCTATGAAATAATTATTTTATGTTACATAGGATTGGTTGGGGTTATAATTCAATAATACTATCCTTATAATTCATATAGATTGATTATGTTTTTTATGGAATTATATTTATGAAACCCTTTTCTTTTTCACTGGTTGTGTTATAATAAAAATTTTTTGAAACCCACTTAATTTCACAGGTTATGATATGATGAATTATTTTTGTTCATTTGGAACAGACATGTATATTTTTCACTAGGTAATGTGTGAGACCTATATCTCCTTCCAATCTATTGGTTAATGAAAAATTGTATATGATATCAAAGGGATTGTGTGTATTCAGCCCAAGCCCAAAACAAAAGGTAACATGGGTGGATAGCCCAATCCCGTAACATGATGTTATATAGGATGTCATTTCAAGCTCTATGCTGGTAGAAAAGTTAATCCCTTAATCCTAACATGTTATTAATGTTTTGGTACGTAGCCTTGACATACGATTTTATAAGTTTATCTGTATGCTACAAATTCCATGTCTTATGTCTTTATTATACTATCATGGATCAGGAACTTTGATTATCTTATGATTCATGTATTACAAAATGACAATATGTATTTCCATGAATCTATATTATGATCACTTATATGAAAGGTATGCTTTAATAATGTTATTCTCATGTTCTCATACACTTATTCTCATGTTATGATTACGTATCTCCCATGTTTACCCTTACTTACCATATGAGATCACCCTTTCTTAGGTTTCATTTCCCCTATTTATGATGAAAGGTTTTATGTAAGAGTAATAATAGAGAAGATCACTATGGGATATGTTGAATATCATTACAAAAATTATAATAATGTGTTTTATGTTTCCAAATGCACAAAATTGTTATGATCCTCAAGTGTTTGTTTGAATAATGTAATGAATATTCATCTCAAAAAATACAATATCCATTTGTGGGAAGACTAGTTAGCTATATCATGTGTTAGAAAAATGTGTAAGAAGAGGTTTCCCATGTATTTGGGTGATGAAGGATGTAGTTTATTTCCTAGTGAAGAACCCATTACATGTGATGATTAGAGAGTCAATAAACTTGTCAAACATGTACCAAGGCCTTGGAGGATAGTTTACAATAGTTGAGAAAAGATTTAAAATAATCCAACTAGTGGGGAGATCCTACGATTTCTATTGTTTTATAAAGTCCATCCTTTTGTTACCAGGTATGAAGGATGCTGAATATTGAGTTTCCAACCATGTGGATTTTAAAAAATATAATTTTGATTTCATGTTGTAATTTTACGTGGCCTTGATTTTATTTAAATAATGGTAGAATTTTGAGCTCATAAATTCATTAATACATAATAATCATATCCTTATACATTCAAACAATCATATCTACCTAGATAATTTGAAAATTAGAAACGTACTTGATGCATATCCACTATCATCATTGGTCTGTAACCATCATATTAGGTAGACAAGTGAAAATTATTAAATTCATGGATACATGAGAATGAATATCTGTGTTGAAAAACTATAATATATCCTCACATAAACATCATCTTGATGTGGTGTAAGAATAATCGAGTGATTTATATGCATGAAGTTCTCCAAGAATTAACATCATCACCACTATGTAATCTTAAAACAGGCCATGTATGCAAGATTCTTTCACACTGTAAGGATGAATGGAGATATATAAAAATGATTAATATCAATATATAAATTAGTACTTAATAAAAAATATGATATTTTTATAGAATGAAATTATGTTTTGAGACTGAATTTTTAAAGAAGAAATTAATTTTTTACTGATTTATCCAATAACGATGAGATAAAACATAAAAAATTAAATGTGATTGAAGGTCTAATATTAAGAAAATTTTTATTTTAACACATGAAAGGGAATATAATTCTAAATGAAATGCTGTAATATTTAAATTGTTATTGGGAAATTACATTATATGAAGAATATTTAATTTTAAGATTCTAAAGATGATATAAAAGTTAAAATAATCATGAGTATTCATTAATCCATGATTAAATAATGATATGTAGAAGATCATGTTGATGAGTTACATGATAATGAAAAACAAAATTCAAGTATTTCAAGGAATAATGTAGTTAAATTTGAGTTGAAGATCAAGTTATTATTTAATGTTTAAATTATAGTGATTTGAATTATCTAAGTGACTTCAAAGATAAATTTCCTAACTGATATTGAATGCTAGTAATTTTCTCCTTCCATTATATGTGAAATAATATATTTAAGTAAATCTTGTAATGTAAATATATTTATTTTTGATATGCTTTATCAATGTTCTAAAATATTAAAAAAATAATTTTTTATTGATGATAAAAATGGATAAGAAAATATTTATATTATGCTACTATTCTGTATAAATTTATCTGGATTATATGTGGTTTTTGGGTAAAATATCTCATATTAATAAATAGAGAAGGGTCAAAGATGCACCTGATAATTTATGCTTATACAGTCATGTTTAAGTGTTTGAGTTAAATTTCAATGATTTTATATTTAGGAAAAATATATTGGGGACACTGTGGATAAACTTATCAATTTTCTAGGACAACAAAAAAGAAATGAAAAATGAAAAGGGTTGTGCTGTCATTTATTGAGAATATCCTTTTGAATGAGAATATAACATAAAACACTCCCATGTGATGGTGTATCATAATACATGTGTGATTAATTCATGTGATAGTGTTTAGTGAGATAATATAAGAAAGGCCATGCATTATAAATATAGACAAACAAGAATATTGATTTTTATAAGAAATATGGAGACACGTTTTTATATATTAATTTAGGTATATTAAAATTAAAGGAGAAGTTAATTTGTTTTCTTCATATAAAAAATGGAATTATTGAGAAAAAGATAATTTATACTAAAGAATAAATAAGAGGTGGTTGAGAGAAGATCTAGAGTTTGAAATTTAGCTAAGAGGGAACTTGATATCTTAAAAGAGACGAAAAGGGAATTTGAGAGAAAACTAGATCTCTATATAATATAAGTGTAATAGTTGTTCAATGTTTTCTAAAAGAAATAATAAAAATCTCGAAGTAGGAGAGAAGTGGAGTTGAAAAAAAATGTTAAATTTATACTACCTGCTGAATTTTGAAGAAAAAAAAGATAAAATGGCTGAGGAAGTTTACTTGAGTTATACTATATAGATTCAGTATTGACGAAGTGAGTGTGATAATTAGTGAACATATTTTAATGAATTCATAACTGAGTAGAATATTGAAGACCAATTTAAAGGTATTTATTTTAGAAGATCTATATACAATTGAAGACAGTGATGTGAGGAAACATATATATTCTTTAAATTTAGAAACACCATGTGAATTAGTTTTGGCCTACTATATGTTGAATGATTTTATAAATGAACAACTATGATGATGTGAAAATATGTTATTGGATAATTACTCGGGTTTCATGCTTAATACTGGTAACCTAACAATATAATTTTTAAAAATTAGTTTATAGATAATCCTCTCCCATACATTGATATTTATAAAAAGATTGTACTCGATAGTCCATGTCTTAATGTGAGTTTAACATAAAAAGGAGCGTCATTCCCAACTTGTGGCCAAACCTTGAAAAAATTTTATATTATGATTGTTTATTTATATTCTTATAAGGTTTGGATTAGGAATTTTAGGAAAAATAAAAATGTATCCATATATATTATAACATTTTACTATTTTAAAAATTACAAATGTGGTAAAATTTTGAAATAAGATCAGGTATGTATAATAAGAATTTGACAACACCTTATTCACCCTCCTCTCAGATCTATTTTTCTGATCCACTGGAACATACATTTCTCTTAATTTAATGAATTATATCAACCATGAATCCAATTTATAATGATATTGTCACTCAATATCTTTAATGAATCAATATTTGTATTGAAACAAATTAGGTGAAATAAATTACCTCTAATGGTCATTAAGATCATTAAATAGCCTTTAGAATTGTTTTATCTCCTAATCCACATTTGGAGGTACATTATTGAGCCTCTAATTGTGATTAAACTATATAAGGTATTTCATAAATGACATTCCAAGGTGCGATTATGAATTTTCATTTCAAATAGGTCTTAGAAAAAAATTTATCATATCCCAATTATAATTCCCATTTGGTATTTTCTATATCCACATGGTTATATTTTAATAATATAAATATCTCATTATTAATATTATTACACAAAATTATTTAATTAACTAAATAAATATTATTTAATTATATATTTTAAATGTGAAAGAAAAAAACTTATTAGTGTTTATAATAAACATTACATTTTTACGCTTGAGAAAACTACATTTGTCCAAAACTCCCAATTAGCATTATCTTATGTGTAACCCCAACGTACCTTGGTAATGATGGGAATAATAATTTATCTCATTAGTAATTATAAACTAATAGAAGTATCTCACAACTCATTTTTAATATATCATGATCATACGATTTGGAAATTTCAAGAATAATTTGAATTTTCCACTGATGAGAATGTCTAAATTTTATCGCTGATCCGAAATGGGATAATGGCATTTTTGAAATATAAAAACTATTTTATTAGAGTATTATTGATTTTAAAAAGGTATTATATAGGTCCTGGTAGTGTCTTGGGGTATTGAGTCTCGATTTTTATTTTTTAGAAAAGAGGTTCTTAGGGTACATAGTTTTCACAGGATTACTGTTAGTAATACAAACTGGCCATGTAGAACATATTTTATAGGAACAATGGTTGGGAAATGATGTGGTATGATAGGGGGAACATGAGGGTATATATAGTTAAATTCAAAAATGTCACATGTTTGGTGCACTATTTTTTAAACCATGTGTCATAACCATTCATGATAGATGGGTTAGTGGTAGTTCAAATCGCGTGGTTGGAACACGGTTTGGGAAACTGTGACGCCAAAATATGTCACCCATCATAAGATATATTTTACCCTTTTATCCCATTTAATTTTAATATGGTATCCAACACATTTCTTCTTCCCACTCTATGACGTGATTGAGGGAGACCTCTCTTTCTTTTACTTTTCCTCATTCGATTTGGCAGTGTTCTTGTTGGATTTACATGATGTTTTGAGGTAATATCTTCCCTCTAGTTGAATCCCTTACACACATATATGTTTTTAAGTTAATTTATTTAGGGATTTTAATTACAATTCCACATGAATATTCTATAATTAGATACCAATTATTGTGATTATATTCTACCATGGAAGAGGATATCCCAAGATGTTGTTTGAATTTCTATACATGTTGTTTTGTTGGGGTTTGTCACCATTGTGAGTTTTCTATAGATTTAAAGGTTATATTAAATTTCCCGAGTAAATTTTAGGATTTACTAACTTAGGGATTATTCCTAGTTCAGTTTTTTGAATGTGTTATGGGTTTTTGGGAAGCATTGGTTGTTATTCTGGTGCGACAGGATCGAAAGGTGAGGTATTGATGTTTATTCCTTTGTAATTAGAATTGTTTAATTATTATTGCATGTTGAGTATAATTAAATAGTTAAAATTTAATTATAATTGTTTTTTGGAAGTTTTCTTTTATGGTAGGACCATGTATTACTTTTATGTTCTTGGATGGGGCTTGGATCCTTCTTCATGCCCTAGAAAAATAAATGGAATGCTTCTTATAAGGTACGTTTTTTCTCATATATTCCATATGGTATTTATACATGTGTGTCGTTGTATGTGAATGATTAGGCTAACCGAGGGAGACTCCTAGTGTACATCATTTTAATTAATTGGTTAATTAAAATAACTTTTCTTAATTATGATGGATAGACACCAGGGGTAACTTTCACAACCCCATCCCTCCAAATATGCCCCTCTTGGACTGGCAATAAAGAATGGGAGATAACGAACCTCGAGCCGCACCTCCAATAGGCCCTGGGTTAGCGACTAGCACCAAGAGTACACATATATCACAATATGGGATTCATTGCCCATTTTTTGAAACAAGATCAAGAGATATGATGGGTCATCGAAAAAACTACTCCAAGACATATATACTAGAAAGTTGAAAACCATCCCATGTGAATGTATTAAAATCGAAATGGTACAATTACATAATTCTCCAAGTAAATACCAAAAGTAAAGCTAAGCAGCAACACAACAACTATCAAGAATTTAGCTAGTAAGGTCCAGTGTATTCTTCTATGTCATCCTAGAATCCTAAAATAAGTTTTATATATGTAGGGTGAGTATACATATATACTCAGTAGGAAAACCAATGCCTCTCATGCACATGTGAAATAAGCATGATAGTAGCCCTATGAGAAAACAAAGAAACCAAAAAGAACCTAATAGGTATACTAAATATCCCAACCTCACCAAAGATACACTCACCAAATAACACAAGTTGAGCAATGTAATATATAATTCGCATCGATGATTGGGTTCCCCACACCACTTCTCACATATTAGCCTCTATTACTTAATGAAAAACGTCCACCTTCTCCCACCTCTTCTAAAAGTACCACATCACAACTACTTGGGCCTCATAAACCACACCACATCCCACATGAAAACTCTTGGGCCATATACTATATCACATCCCACATGTAGACACTTAGGCCACACACTACATCTCATCTCACCTGCAGACACCTATGTTAGAAACAACATCACATCCCACCTTCAAAAACATGGGCCACAAATCACATCATATCTCGTGCATAGAAACTTGGGCCATAAGAAACACCTCATCCCAAAGACACCTGGTAAAGCACAACTCGCCTACACACACCATGTCCTAATAAAGAAAAAACAAAAAAAAATCATGGTATATCACCACCTGGAAGAGGGAGTAGGTAAGAGAGAGTGGCCAACCATCCATCCTCCCACTAGGTTATTTAGGAAATGCACCGTCCCCCATGATGATGAGGGTGTTTGGAACATAGTGATCAACTAGGGTGGGGCATATAGAAATCACAATAAAAATTACAGGTATATACATATATGATACACACCACTCATACCCAAGATAACGGTTCTCAAAAAAACTATCGACTCAAAACATTTCTAACTTCACTACTACCTCTAAATGCACAAAATCACATAAAAAGTCACAAAACCCATTCACACTCACAACCAATTTAATTGACCATTTCCATAATGTTATTCAAACCGAACCATAAAATATCAGGCTATATTAATCGATTATTTATTTCATACTATCAATTTTCAGGAAACTAAGTAACATAGAAATAGTCAACATAGTCATAGTAATTTCATAATGTGAAGATCCTAATAAACCAATGTTTCTTCACATTATAAACACAATGTACCATTACCTCCCCCTATAGATGAAGCCTTTTGCAGGCTACTCATGGAGAAACTTCGGTGGAATTATCCATACCAATCACTACTTTAATTCTTCAAAACCATCCCTCCCAAGCCACACATCAATAAAACCAACCCGAAACTCCCAACCCCATCTGATAAAACCTTACCGCACAAATAAGTATTCAACCCTATTGTATAACACTTCTCATCCCTACCATAATCAATCAATATACTAACCTGAGATTCCATTACACCACCCAAGACATTCCACATCACAGAACCGTGATCACAACCATACTACAAAATAAAATATAGAAAACCAAACTTCACATCACCCCATGTACCCAGGGAAAATAGAATTATATATTTAAGTAGGAATTCCTTATTTAATTCCATTTGTTTAATTCAGGGGTTATTACTAAACTATATGATCTTGGGGCATCCATTCATTAGCTAAATATTCTTGATTTACTGATTTATATTTTTAGATTTTACCAAACAATCATTGTCATGAAAAAACCACAACACACATATCCAACACAAGAAGATCAACAAAAAAACACAATTTTTAGTCGGGTGTTTAGCCCATATAATCACAACATCACAATCATAATATCTAAACTACAAGTTCATGTGGAATTAATCCCCATATCCCTTTCAATTTCATTTAACCAGTTCTTATATTTGATTAATCTCAAATAACCAAAATACATAGGTAAGAAAATTGAACCCCTTCTACGTGATTCATTATTAAGATAAATGAAGGAAAACCTAACTCAAAAGGGTGTCAAAAATCTTCCCACAAGAATGGGCCACCCAAAAGATCACTAATCACATATTTTTCAAGACATCCATCCATCTGAGGTTTATTTGGTACCACTACACCCACCACAAAAAAAAAGATAATCCCATTTAGATTCATGAGAGATCATATACAATTAAATGTCTAGAAGAAATAGGAGGTTAAAGAGACTAAACTGGAAAACACAACTAGAACTAAGGAAGAATGAAACTTAGATTTCGTTAAAAATAAAAGGAGGGGATCTAGAAACCAATCCTTGAAAATGAAATCGTCAAAACACTGAAGAGGGTTCATTGGGTTGCCTAGGGTTGAAGAAGGGTCCCTGCAGCTGTTGGTTTTGACAACCAGAGTGGCCAAAAAAACACTAAAAAGTTACAGCAATGGGGTATTACACAACCTGTAATACCGTTTTACGTCATGTAATTTCCCATGGTCAACTTACACTAAAAAACTCATTTCCTCTTGATTTATTTGATTTTTTATTAGACCACGAAACATTTCACATCGTGAAACCCTCTTTCACAACATGTAAATGTTTATACATCATAAAGCCTCCATGATAAGACATGATACCAAAATTTACATCCTGTTATTCAATTACACGATGTGTAATCCTCTTTATTATATATTTTATCAAATTAACATCTCCACACTCTTAAAATCCTCATAAAAACACATCCAACAACCAAAATCAGAAAAGTAACGAACCATGAGGGCAGATATTGTTACATTAGATAACTGTCAAATGATTATCACCCTCAAGAATAAAAACCAAACCTAGAAGAAAATGAGTCTATACAACCACCCTGGGATATACCTCTCAAGGATCTCTTTATAACTAAAATTTTACTATGAGCCAGACGTGCCACACCAAAAAACATAAAGCATTGAACCACCTCATTACTACTACCACATTCCACCACCTCTCATACAACCATATTTCCACACAGCCACAACACAACCAACTAGTTGCAATGTACCAAACACACGAATTGGAGAATTATGTCTTCCATGTTAAGATATTATACTCTATGGGAGGCACTAACTGTATCTTCCTACTTTAATCGAATCACAATTAATGAATCTCAATTAGGAATCAGGTCCTCCCCTTTTAATACATTAGGACTTTATCACAAATAACACTACACACACATCACAAACCAAAGGAAAACAACTAATATTATAAAACAAGGTTTAAACATTACATTTTAAACAAAATAGAAAAAAGGAAAAAACTGAAAAAAAAACTCTATGTACTAGGCACACATATACTTTTCTAGCTCCCAAGTACTCTCCTATGGGACACCATTCCTATGAAATACACAAAGCATAGGAATTTTCCTCCCATGCAACACCTTCTCTTGATGATCCTATATTTTGTAATGGTATCTCCATGAATGCTGCGTAATACTCGATATCTAGGTCTCCCCAGTCAAGAACATGAGATTTATCATCTAGATACCAATGAAGTTGAGATACATGAAAGATTTAAAATATTCTCTCTAACTATGGTGGAAATTACAACTAATATGCCACCTTTCCAACTCACACCAACACCTCAAAGGGTCCAAAAAACATGGGAAAATATTACTCCCTCTTCCAAACCTTTTCTTCTTATATGGAGAGGAAACCTTCAAGAACACGTTGTCCTTAAACTCAAACTCCTAGGGCCTCCTACTAAGGTCAACATACAACTTCTACCAGTCATGTGATGCCTTCTTCTTCTCACAAAAAATATGAACCTTCTTCTTCATGATATACACTACCACATGACCAAGAACAGATGTCTCCCCAACCTCCATCCAGCACAATAGTGAACAACATGGTATTCCGTAAACATATTCAAACAAATCCAAGCCAATGGAAGAGTGATATCTGTTATTATATGAATTCTCTACAAAGGTAGGTGTTGATCCCAAGATCCGCCGAATTTAGAGATGCAAGCCCGCAACATGTCTTCCAAAATTTGGATAGTCCATTCTATCTTCTCATCTATATTAGGGTAGAAGGATGTGTTGAGGTGTAACTGGGTGAATAAATTATGCTTCAATCACCTCCATAGTTTTGATATAAAATATGTGTCCCAATCTGAGACAATAGATCTTATAACTCCATGTAATTGAACCACATTCTCCCACATTACTTTTTTCCATGAAATCCATTATGTCCAACTCCTTGATCACTAAGAAGTGAGTCAATTTCATCAGTTGATCAACTACTACCAAGATAACATCAGATCCTCCCTAGGCTCTAGATATCCCAGTGATTAAACCCATAGATATTTCATCCCACTTCCACTCAATATCATCCAAGGGCTGGAAAAAACCACCAGGAACATGATGATAGGCCTTTACCTTCTGGCAGACCAAGCATCTCTCCAAAAACTCTACTACTGTTCATTGCACCCCATGCCACCAAAACTGAATCCTCAAGCTATGGTACATCTTATAAATTCAATGGTGTACAACTAATTGTGAGCTATGAAACACTATAATTACTCCATTACACATTGCTACTGGAATTAAAAACCTCTTATAGAACAACATCCAATTATAGCTGTCCTCCGACCATCCCTACGAAGCATCACTATGTCAACACGATCATGAACCACCTCTACCTCTATGTCTCCCCATTAAGACTCTTCAACCTACTACATTAGAGAATAATTCCCTACAATCTAAAACAAACATCCTCAACCACCATCCATTCCTACATCCAAGTGCAAGGCTACCATCTCCTCTACTTCTCTCCAAGCATCCGCAGACTACAAAACTACCTTCCACTATGACATTATAATCAAATCATCGGCCATGACATTCCCCTTTAATGAGGTGTATAAGATCCAAAAAATCATATTCTAAATGAAAATCCATCCACCTCCACTATCACATGTTCATATCTCACTGGAAAAAGATATACCTTAAACTCTTGTGATCCATGATGACTACAAAGATCCCCCCAATGAGGTAATTCCATAACAACTTCAGTGAAAAAACCACCACTTCCAACTTCAGATTGTGGGAGGCATTGTTATGCTTCGGGGGACATAAATTCCTAGACCCATAAGTGATCATTGTTCATTTCTGCATCAAGATGCATCCAATTTCCAGATGGTAAGCATCATATAACAACTCAAACATCACCTCTTCCTCTGGAAACTGGAGCATAGGAGAACTGACCAAATATCCCTTCAGGGTCCTGAATGTTTCCTGACACTACTCACTCCACAAAAAATCGTGGTTCTTTAGGGATAAAGTTGTCAATAGGGATGAAAATCGAGAGAAATTCGGTACAACCCTTTGATAATATCCGGAGATATCCAAGAAACTAAAATCCTATTTCATGTTCTTGGGTGCCTCCCAAGAAAAGACTACTTCAAACTTTTATGGGACTACTAATACACACTACTAGGACACCATGTGCCTAAGGAAATGAACCTCTTGTGTCCCAAACTTTCACTAGGACAACTTTCCATAGAGTAGATGGAGTCGAAGAACCCGCAAGGCAGTTCTAAAATGCTTGGAATGATCCTCCTCTGACTTCAGGTAGATTAAGATATCATCGATGAAAATGATGATGAACAGATCTAGGAACTCACAGAACACATCGTTCATAAGCCCTATGAACACAGCTGGTGCGTTCAAAACTCTGAACTACGTGAATAGAAACTATAAGTTCCCATACATAAAACTATAGTCAGTCTTCTGGATATTTCTCTCCTTCACCCTCAAATAGTGATATCCAGAATATAGATCTATCTTAGAAAACCAACTCACCCCTGTTAGCTTCTAAAAAAAACATGTATCCTTGGAATAGGATAATTTTTCATGAACCTTACTTTATTCAACCACCAGTAGTCTATACACAGCCTCATACTACCATCATCCTTCTTGAAAAAAAATGGAGCACAACAGAGTGACACAATGTGATGGAAAAAATGATTCTTCATCGGATTTTATATCTAAATCCGCATCTCCCATAGATCAAAAGGTGCCATCTGATAATGATCTATCGAAATTGGGAAAATACCAAGATGAAAATATATCTCGAAATCAACATCACATCGAGAGGGAAGCATTGCAACATTCTCAAGGAAAACATACAATAACTCGCTAATGCCCCTTGGAATCTCTAACATCCTAGATTCCACAGATTCCACTAACAGCTCATCCAACAAGGAATGAATAGGCTCTACACACATAATGCCCACATGACAATTCTCTTTTTCTATGAAAACCACACAATATCCATCTACTTCTGAAAACATAAATCTCTTCCAGTAACTGTCAATAAATGAATGCATCAAATACATATAGTCGATACCGAGGATGAATTTATATGGTTTCATCAGTAGAAAGAAGATATTCCCATGGGACTTAGGTGATCCCCTCATCAGTATAATTCCCTAGCACACATCAAGAAATCTAGTCTAGCCACTGATTAGCATACTCAAGGATAAGAGAATGAGAAGCCTCTCTATGTCGAGACCAAGAGCATGTGATGGAGTGGGTGAAAAAATGGATTTTGAATCTCATGAATAAAACAAAGCAAAAGCAATAGTACTAAACAATCTGATCATACTTTTGATGATCTCTTTCCCTTCTCGTATTGCACCTTTGCTGCATGCAATGAACCATACCTTGGTTCCCTGCCTCTCCACTGAGGACCGCCTCTATGACCATGCCCGGTTTGAGGCCCTGAACAAAAGGAATATTATAAATTTTTCATCTAACTACTCTATTTCCCCTTAGTGGAGCAGAATCCTTCTCCCCTACTGCATAAATGGTATCACTATCAACTATTTTTGAGGCTAGCACTGATCTATCCACCTCCACCATACTGAGCATGAATAGCTACTGGAAACTAGTTCTGAAGATGGATGTGAACTCCATAGAAGAAACACCTCATCCCCAATACCACAAAAAGGACACGAGGACCTAAATGTCAAAAAGATAGTTGTTATGGTTGACTCCCTTCCAAATAAAAACCATAAATTTTCTAGTGAATAATAACTATCACTGGTAAATATACCTCTTAAATAACTCTATTGAATCCCCTATCAGGTTATACCCCCTCGTGAGTGCATCCAACCAATCACTAATGCCTTTATTTGAACCTCCAAGTATGTTGGCACCATAAAAGGAGTAACTTTGTATTGGATCGAAGGATGGAGCTCCTCCTTGGGACATATTTCATGATACTCCTCATTTGGAAATATATATAGTGATAAATGAATGAGGTCATTGAACAGGATCCCATGATCTTGCACTAACATACTCTTCTGTTGAAGGATGAGTAACTCCTACCTCTTCTCATCCATAATGGTTTATGAAAAGGAACTCTTCTCAGAATTCCTTCTCAATGTTGATGCAGAGAACATCTTTTTCCATACACTCCCCCCAGATAAAGGATTGACCACTGATACACAGCTCCTCACATATGACTGACATCCAAAGGAACCCAGTTCTCTGTCCAGGCTCAGAACAAACTGAAGGTGTTCTCAAGCTCCTCGAACCAGATTTCTATCACCATGTCTGAAATAGTTGCCTTGTATATTCCCAAAGCCTGATGCTGGAAATAATGAAACTTCCTCTTCCACTGGTCATCCTTCTCAACTGAATCAAACCTCCATCAATCCACTAGATTGGCCAGATGAATGTCAAATGCTTGAGCCACATGCAGACAGTGACCATGATCCATAACTGAGAATTAAAAGATGTATTCTTAAACCCAAATAGTATAGATTTTTTTAGGATAAATTTTTACTAATTTTAATTCATTTAACTCATTTTCTTATCGATTCTAACTTTTCACAAGAACCCCAATTTAATCCAGAAAAAAAATTCATTATAATAAAAGTACCATTCATAGGGTCTCTACCCTACAAACAGTGTAGCCACATGTGGTCGTTCGGTAGGCTTAATGTCCTTGCATTGGATCTTGGGGGGCCCTAAAATATTGTGTCCAAGCCAATATTCCCTGGCCTATTTCACACACCAAGATCACATGACACTATTTTCCAACCTTCCTATGAAATCCTCACTCTTCATAACCCCAAACTCCATCCTATATCTCAACCATCGGCCTTTGATACTATTCAGACATGAACATCCTCCATCCAAAGATCCCCCCCTAGGGCTAGCAATGATGAAATTGAGATAAGGACCCCTGAGTTCCCCCTCCAGTAGACCCCAGGTCAATGACTAGCACCAAGGGGATAAATATCTCACAACATGGGAGGCATTACCCATTTTTTTAAATAACATCAAGATATAGGATGGATCATCCAGAAAACAATTCTAGAACATATATAAAAGAAATAAAAAAACCATACCACATGAAGGTTTTAAAATAGAACTGTTACACGTAAAAAATTCTCTAAGTTAATACCAATGGTAAAGCTATGAAATGACAAGAAAACATTCAATATCCAAGCTAGTAATTTCCAACACGAACCACAATGTCCTCCTACAATCCTTAACGAAGTCTTACATAGATAGGGTGAGTATACAGATAAATTCATTAAGAAAACCAAAGTCTCTCATTAATATCAGAAAGAATCATTCTAATTCCCCTGTGAGAAAACAATAGAACCAAACAGAACCCAACCAGTATACTAACCATCCCAACATCACCAAAGGAACTCTCACTATATAATGCTAGTAGAATATTGTAATATGTACTTCACATCGATGATAGGTTACCCACACCACTTCCCACTGATCATCCACTCATTCTTAATGGTAGAAATCCTCACACTCCCACCTATTTTGAATGTATTGTGTCACAACCAACCTGAACATATATGGGCCACAAAAACCACACCACATCCCGCCTATAGACTCTTGGGACACATAACACATCACATTCCACCCGCATATACCTAGGCCAAAAACCACATCTCATCCCGCTAACAGACAGTTGGTCCAAAAACCCCAACACATCCCACCAGCCAACACCTAGGCCACAAACCACATCACATCTCATTCGAAGATACTTGGGCCACATAACACACCTCATCCCAACAATGACTGGGAAATAACAACACATCTCATACCAAAGACACATGTGAAATAAAAAATGTCATGTACACACCTGTGCCTCACAAACCACAACCTACCTGAAGAATATTGTGTTATAAAATCCTGGAAGAGGGATAAAGGAAGAGAGGGTGGACAACCATCCATCCTCCCACTGGGATGTTTGGGAGAGAAACCATCCCCCATGATAATGGGGGTGTTTGGAATATAATTCTCTACTTGGGTGGGGAGTTTATAGAAATCAGAAGAAAAAATACAAGTATAAACCTATATGATACCAACCACTCATTCCCAACCTATGGGTTCTTAAAAAAAAACTATTGACTCACAACATTACCAAATTTATTGTTACCTCTAAATGAACAATATCACACAACAAGTCACAAAACTCGTTTAAATTTCCATCCAATTTAATTAACCATTTCTATATTGTTATCCAGAACAACATAATCCATTTTAGGATTTATTAATCAATTATGTATTTTATCCCATCACCATCCAGGAAACTATGAAAAACAAAAATAGTCATCATAGTAAAAAACATTTATGAAGGTAAAGATCCTGATAAACCAAAGTTTCTTCACATTATAAACACATCGTATGAAGACCTCCATCTATGGGGTGAAGCCTCCCTGATGCAACTCATGGAGAAACTCTTGGAGAAGTACCCATAAAAATCACTATTTTATTTCTTCAAACCCATCATGATCGGGCCACGAATCAATAAAACAAACCCCCAACTGACAACCCCAACCGATAACACATTACCGAACAACTAATTTCATAGACCTTCTATAATAAACATCTCATCCATTCAACAATCAATCAGTCCCTATAAATTAGATTCCATTATGCCACCCAATCCTTCCCATAACACACAATTGTGATCATAACAAAACTACCTCCCAACCCAGAGAAAACCCACACATCATATCACCCCATGTACCAAGGAAATATTGAATTCCAGGTTTAACTAGGAATCCCTAATTAAATTCCACTTGATTTATTTTGTGTTTATCATAGACCTATATGATATTAGGGTATCCATTCATTATCCAAATGGTTGTGATTAACCAATTTTCATTTTTTGGTGAAACAAAATAGTCTTGATCAAGAAAAATCCATGACACACATACCCAGTGTAAGAAAATCCACCAAATATGAAAATTTTTAGTGGGGAATTTGGCCCGTATAATCAAATTATAAAAATTATAATATCAAAATATCAAGGCCATGAAAAACGAATCCCTATACCATGTTCAATTATATTTAACTAATTCTTAGCGTTGGTTAATCTGGAATAACCAAAATCGATATTTAAAAAAAGTTAACCCCTCCAACATGATGCACAATTAAGATAAACGAAAAAAAATCCAACCTCAAAAGGGTGTCGATGATCCTCTCATAAGAAAGGTCCACACAACAGATCTCCAATAACCTCTCCCACAAGACCTATATCCATTAAAGGATGTCACGTCACCACCTCACCAGCAACAACCGAAGAGAATCCCATTCAGAACCATGCGAGACCATCCTCCATCACATGGAAATAATAAATAAGAAGGGAAAGAGACCAAACTGGAATAAACTACAAGAACAAATGAATAATGCACCTTAGATCAAAGATAGATCACTCTGGATCGAAGTAGATGAGACAAAAATCCATTCTTGAATAAGGAATCCTCAAAATGTTGAAGAGGGGTCACTGGGTCACCTGCGGTCAAAGAAGGGTCACTACAGCCATATGGTTTGACAACCTAAGTGGAAAGAAAAACACTTAATATTAATAGAATAAGGTTATTACATTACGTGTCATACCCTTTCATGTTGTATAATTCTCTCCAGTCAACATTCAATGAAAAACGCGTCCCTTATTGATTGTCTTTTCAGACCCTGAAACATTTCACGTCATGAAACCCTTTTTCACGAAGTGAAAAAAATGTCTGTATATCGTGAAACATAAAATACAATCCATGAAACCAAACATCATATGTTGTAATTTAGTTTCACAATTTTTAATCCTATTTCTTCTAGATTTTATCAACCAAACATCTCCAAACTCCCTTGAACGCCTCCATGAACCAAAACTGGATAAGTAATGGACTGTGAGGACACATACCGTATATTAATGAACAACTCTTGTGCTCTAGATTATTCACTAGACCATTGATGGCTAATTCTAAGACCCTTGATACCCTGAGTTTCCTCTAGACCACATAGGGGGTAAGTATGGGCCCAGTGAGGCATGTCAGCCATTAGGAAAGAATCCATGGACAAACATTATGTAGACCTTTATCAGGTTGGGTGATTACACCATCATTGAGTGATATTGAGGACTGAGATGTTTCATTAGGAATACCATATTGATTCCCTGAAGGGAAAGTTCCCTTGTTGTCAGTGAGGCTATGCAACCATGTTAACTATGTTGTGGTACATGATGTCTTGGGGCATCGAGTGTCGATATGAGGTTATGAGTGAGACCAGGGACCCGTGTAAGGGTTACCCTACTATACCGAGACTATGGGGGCCTAGTGGGTGCCCTAATGATATAATATCCCTTAGTAGGTTTGTATGAACAATTGTTTCCCTTAATTTATGACTTAATTGGTATGGTCACTAAGGAAATCAACCAAACATGGCGGGTTCAAGAATTTAACCAACATTTTGACTTTAAGATTCAATTTATTTCACATAACAATGGAATTGTAAATTCATGGGCTTGGAAAAAGGTAAACGAACCAGTAGTGATTGAGGGGCATGCCTCTCTCAACCACTCATACAACCGGAAGCATAAGAATCCTTGGTCCATGTCCTATCTATCGATTACATTATATTTCAATTATAACAATATAAATAATGAAATAAATTAACAAGTTTTATACGATTAAAAAAATTACTATTTTCTTGAAAGTAGTTATTTTTAATAGTGACTTAGATCCCTAGTGATATCAGGTATCAATATTAAATATTTTTATTATAAAAATTCATAAAGTGACATGGATTTCTACCTATGTTGGGAAAATAGTATAAGTTTCTAGATGCATCTCTAAAACCTCTCTTTTCTATTTTATCACCCAAGATGCCTAGCTCTCTAGGATCTAGGTGATGCTTGATGTATCTAGGCGACTGCTTCCCATTGAGTACTTGATTATTGAGACTACCCCAAGGATTGGTGATGATCTCATCAATTGATTCCTATGATACTCCCTAAGATCATGTGGAAGTATCATGATTACATTTTTAATGGATATATGGGAATAGTCTTTTGAGATAATGACTATTAAATGTCATGTTATCATCTTATATATAGAGAGTGTTCATTGAATATTGCCTAAGGATCACCCACCTTAGGAATTCATTCATATTTATAATGTATTTATTTTATATGGACCTTGACCTAGGAATTTGAGATCATAATAAAATAAAAACCCCAAGATGTTTTCTGGGTTCCACTATTTACTCACATCTTTAGTGGCATTCCACGTATTCCTAAAATCAAACTCGATGTCATATTTATATAATTTCACGATGAAACCTATAATTATATCTTGTATTTATTGGAGGAATGTACTAGTGATTATTAGGGATAATATGGGTATCTCTCTTTAGTGAAATGTCATGTTAAGAGATATTTTGGTTCCAACCGATGTAGGTATTGTTAGATAGGGTATCCATCAAGCCATCAATATGACATTTTTAATTTATTTTATTTTATTTAGTTATATGATATTATTATTTAGATGAGTAGATCATATAAAGGTACCCCAATTATATGTTTTATTTAAGAGACTGTGATTGTGGTGACCTACTAATTTTTGTACTCACACCTTGCTCGAGCAGCCATTTCAATGGGGTACTTGAGAAAACATTCACTTGGTTGTATGCACGGGATGGAATAAGGCCAACAACTAATCGATTAGGATGGATCAAATGTGTATATGGATCGTGGTATGTTGTATGGATCGGTGGGGTATTGTATCATTATATATTTTTTAAATTATATTTTCCATGTATTTTTGGTCTTCTAAGTGGTTGTTCAGTATTGTGTGTATGTTATGGATCTTAGGGAATTTATTAAATTTCATTCATTATTAAAATCTTGTTTATATTTATTAGTTACACACTTTTATTATTTACTATTATAGATAATTTGTGGTTATTGTTTCTATTTTTATTACTGTGAAATGAGGGAATTTTCATCCCACATACACATCCTGGGCCACCTTTACTAGTTGGAAGCCATTGGCATATGAAGATGAGTGCCTCGGGACCTACGAAGAACCTATTTGATTAATGTTCATAGAGTGAACATGGGTAAGATGTGAATAAGTGGTATCATAGTAAGTTTACTTTCTTATTATCTTACTATTTGGGGACTTTATGGAAATAGTATTATAAATGTGTCTGAGCATGTTATTATTGTTGGACTAGTGCATCCGGAACCCTTATTCTAGTAAGAAGTTCTAGTTTCGAGGGTTTTGGTATTTATGTTATTAGTTAGTGATGTGATAGTTGTTTGTGATTTTATCTTTGAAGAATGAACATGTTGTGTGTATTTTATGATTTAATATGAGTTTCTACGTCTAAATACAATGGATGGAAGCCAATGATTGATCTTGACTATTGGTTTCCAGTTGAAAGATGCATTTTTTCATGCATTATAATTGATGTGTATGTTATAAATATAATCAAAATAATCATGTGTGATTTTACTGATGACTGAGTAAAACTATTTAAAGTGTTATAAACAACATATATAGTGTTTCACATATAGGTTCATAGTTGAATTCTACTTAGTTGGACCACCTTGTTTAAATTTTACATGATAGGCCATTTGGACTGCGCCCTGATGTCACTTGGAGAAGATGATACTAATACAGTTCCTTCTAAACAAGAGGTTAAATGACCTTTTATAGGTCCGAATAAATGTTTATTTTGACTTTTTTAACTCTAATATATCTATAGGGGTGTGTGATTACTTATGTATGGATTATTAGGATAACCATGCTAAACAAAAATGATAATTCCCCTATAGTAAACACACTCTGGGTGTATCCTTTTCAGGTGTGGTTAACTAAATATTCAAAACAAACTTCATAGAGTTTTCCCATCTATCATGCTATGATTTTTTACTTAACCAAACTTCATTTCTGTTTATCTTGTCAGATTTTCATCTGTGATGTCAAAAGGAACCTTAACATTTTTAGTGAATTGAAACCTCGAGGGTGTGTTATCATATATAGATACCCAGTGAGGATCAGTTAATTATTCTTTTTTTACAATGTGACCCTCCAAGGATATGTTCCAAATGATAATTATTAGTAAGGATTTGGGCCAATTATGATGATTCTTGGATAGTGTTGTCTAAAATTTTTATGAAACTATAATCCTCCCTATGTTATGAGTTACCATTGGTATCCATTTAAATGGGTCGTTAATTATAACTTATAGAGTTTTATCCTCAATAAAAATGGAATTGAAAACTTGTATAAATGAACCCATGTAGTCATGCTTTCAACCAATTAGGTTGATGTTATTTTTACATGCCTACCGTTTTACCTTTTTAATATATATTTTTTCGGCATGTTAGATGATGCGTACTAGTCAAGGAGGGAAGTTGATTATTTCTCAGGTATTAAAAATAGAGTGGGATATGGTTCTTGGGCATGAGAACTTTTGACTAGTCATTTTTACATAGTGATCCTGATGTGAGACTTGATAACTAAGGCTAGGTGGGAGATTTAAAAGAAATTATTTTTTACTAAAACTTTAGTGATTCATCATTTGGATTAACTAAGGGAAACCTACAAGAGGGGTTAGGCCTATTTTATAGATTCCTCTAAGGGGTGAGATTGGATGTACATTGGTGTTGAAACTAATGAACTATATGTGATAATATAAGGGCCTGGCCAAGAAAATTATATAATCTTGAATTAAATAAATAAATCACATTGGAAATCTTTTTAGGATTAGAGTTTTAGAGAATTAGTCCATAACTATAACATTACATCTCTAAAATTACAAGTTAGACACTTCTACTCAGTTTCAAAAAAAAATTCTTAAAATAAAAACTCTTGAAAAAAAGAGTCATGTCTAGTCCCATATTTTATATAGCATGACTTTTCCTTGATCTCATCCTTGACCCTATTCATCTTTAGGTCCTGTGAAAAACATTTCAAAACATCGGATGAGCATAAAAATCTCAGTAAGGGTAAAAAAATAAAGAAATCCTTAGTCCATAAATACATACAAAACATAAACTCTTTTACATACCTCATGAAAACATAAGATTTATGAATAACACATGGTAATCACAAATCATAAAGGTTACTTGTGGAATCCATATCATACATACATTGTAGCTATCACAGCTACATGGGGAGTTACATTTGGAATACCAATCCAGTATGTTCCCTAAATCTCTTAGGAGAAACATTCACATTTACATCTATCACGTAACCTAATGCATTGGAGAGCTATCTCGGGCTCTCCCACCCTTGGTTTATTATGGAACCACCCATATACGTAACAATGACCAAGAACCATAACATATTCATAACACATAAAACAGACATAAAGGAACGATAACATTTCCTCATTTTAATGACAATATATCATTTAAATATATTGACATAAAAAACCCATTATCAAAACCATTTTCAATACCAAAATACGTAAAAGAGTATATGGTATTTATTTTCCTTTAAAAAACCTTACGGCTTGTTAAGGAAGCCAAAGATCAAATAATACTCGAGGTGGCGGAAAGGTCGTTGTCACCAAGTACGTTAAAAGAAACATTTTTTTGTCATTTAGTAAAACACTTCGTAGAAAAATATTCCCTTTGAATGAAATGAAAATTCAAAGGTGTTTATACAATGTATAAAATAAAATCATGTATTAAAACAAAATATTCCTCAATGAAAGTAGATTGAGATGAAGTCCCTTACCTCGTGTCTGACATGACCTGTTCGTTTTTAAAACTTCTGAATAATAAACTAATGTTAATTTATACTCACGTAAGAACATTTTTCAAGTTTATCATTCCTTTTATATCTCTTATTGACATGTTATAAACATTATATAGTCATTTAGGTTAATACTTGTTGTTTTGTCGATATTTGGTACTTGAGTCAAAAATGGACTCCTTATAATTACAAGTTGTTCACATGGTCAAAAGTCCATTATATACAGAATGATATTCACGATTTAGATATCATATATATCATATATATCCTGTATGTACATGTATTCATAATAGTACATAACAATTGGTGGTAAAAAATGAAATGCACCGTTCATAGAGATGATAAGTCGTACGTACGCATGAATGCTACTTTCATTTCTATTTCTTATTTTAATGGATTTAAAAATAATGATACATAGGTATATTATAATACCAGTCTAATATCATATATAATATCATTAACTCCACCATTTATATGTCCCACATATGGCATTAAGGAGTCATATCACTTTGAGGGGGTGGTAGTCTGCACTTCCTCAAATGAAATTATCGTGTTTACCCATAATGGAAACCGTAAAGGTATACTATAAAAAAAATACATAATAATTAATAAAAAACATCCATAATGTATATCATATATAAATATAGTGTCATCTTAATGGCCACCAAGAGAGGCGGTAAGAGATAATCAAACAATCATCGTTTCGTCAAGCGTTAGTTTTCCATCCACAGAAACAGTATGTTCTTCACCCATTAGATGGAGGTGTGTGTAAGTGTAGTTTGAATCCATATCGAAAAAAGATCCTATTTTATTGATGAAACTATTTTTGTTATAAAATAATGGAATAAAAAGATTTTAGGGGTTTTATAATTAAAATAAAAGAAAATAAGTTAAGAGAAATCGTTACCTTTAATTTGGGTAACTTTCTTTGATTTGAACCAGCTGGATTTGTTGAAGTGCCTTCTACATAAGGTAAGGCTTCTAGGAGGAGGAGAGGGATCTTGAGAGCTTATTTGGGTAGGTTTTGGACGAGAAAATGGGCCTGAGAGGTGTGAGGAATGGGTTAGAAGTGAGGGTATTTTATAAGGGGGAGGAGGGTCTCTTTAGGAAAAGTGTGAAAATATTATTTTATTATATAATGATATTCGGTTTCTAAAGGTACAAAACTAATTAAAGTCAATGATAAGATGACTCAAGGTCAAAAAAAATTCAATCAGTATGAATTGGACATGTTTTGGATATTTTTTTAATATTTATAATCTTATTCATTTATGTCATTTATTAACGAGGTAAATATTGTGTCATTATTGTGTTATAAATAATTTAATTTATTTGATGTCTGAAAATTTTAAAATGAATACCATAATGTAGGAAATATTTTTAGATTTCCAATTAATATTTATATATGAAAAGATAACTTATATAAACCCATGTAAAAATTGATTTACTAAAAGATATTATGGTGCCCTTCTCCCCCGGATCTCCCCCTCCCTTGCTCTCGAACTATGTTTTCCTCCTGAAACCCTACTCTTCACCTCCATTGGCGCGTCGGTCCAGTGTTACCACTCCTCCCCTTGCCATCTTCCTTTCCTCCTTTTGTGGTGTAGATCTCTTCTTTCTGGTGGTGAATATTTTTGGTTTTTTTCTCTCAGGGATGATGGTGAGCACTAAATCCATCGGCCACTTCATCCCCTCTCTGACCTCGGGTTCCATCGTGCCTCTCCAGGTTAGATCTGGAGTGATGGCTACTCTATGGTTTTGGGATATGCAGTTTTCTAGACGTGGGTTTCTCAAGCGCTCCCGTGTCAACCACTTCATGAATTTGGCATCAGGTTTCAGTCTTGGCGAGCAAGGAGTCATCAACTACACTTTTCCCTACCCTGATCCCAAGACACTCTTCCCCTCTCTGAGTTGGATATGGAGTAGAGTTTCTAAAAGCTTTGGGAGGTTGGATTTTTTGGTCGAAGATGATTATTGCGCAAGATGTTCTAGATCTGTTTGAGGTTTTTATGACGATGAGTTCATCTATGTCTATTCTATGATTTTTGTTCTAGTTTTGTTATGGCGGTGGCCTTCTTCTATTCTCAGTGGTTCTATGTCAATATTTTTTTGGGTTTCGATGAGGATGGTCTCAGAAGGTGGTGTTCAGTTGACTTAGTTGGGTTCTGATGGTGATTGGGGTCTTTTATGGTTTATCTAGTTCATGATTCGGATGTTCTATTTAGTCTGGTTATGGCATTTCTAATGTGGCGATGACATTGTTCTTTCGGTGATGAGATGAAGAGGTTCGGGTAGATTGAAGGCGTTATGGTGATTTAAATATTTGGTGGTACATTTCCCGATGTGTTAATGCCGATAGTCATTGTAGTAGTAATTTCTAGGTAGCTTGTATCTCGAGATCTTACCAGATGGTGCATAATGATGGCTTATGATTTGTGATGATAGCGTTCGAAAGACTGTTCGTGAAAGAGGCGATCTTGATGTTGGATTTTGGGTGCTAGAATTTTGAATTTTGAATCAGTTACCTCATGTATGGCTCAGTTTGGGTTATTGCTCATCCTTAAAGTGGATTTCGAAAATCAAATAAAAAGTAAATTTTCAGTCAGTAAAAGATATTTGTTTATGTCATTTTTGCCTTTACTTTATGTTAATTAAAAAAAGAGTCATTATCACTCCCAAGTGGCTCCATGGGGTTCCAAAATCGACCCAAAGAGGCCCATGGTTATAAATGACTCAACCAAAAAGGTTAGGACAAGTGTAAAGGTAATTTTGTATTACTATAATATTCTTTTTACCTGGAATTACCATATTTACCATTAACTGCGGTAAATAAAATTCAACAGTTAATATTCACCATAAATTATTTTCAACTTATTGAACTAGATTTTACTTAATAATAACAACCATGTTTTTTGTATTTTTGAAATTCAATTCACATAAGTGGTAAAATTTCATTTAAATGAAAAAGTCAGTTTTTTTAAACTATTACTTAGTGGTTTCACTATTCATCAAAAATTGATGTTTTTCAGAAAAATACCAAAAAATCAGCCTATGATATATTTGATATTCAAAATTCAAAAATTATGTCTAATTTACAAAATTTCAAACATATATGTTGGATTAATTAATTTAAAATTAATTCCCAATGTCAAAACAAAAGGCGTGTTTTTATGAAATGTTAACTATGAAAAGATTGACACATGTTTATGTCCAATTTCAAAGTGAAATTAATTCCAATGACCAAAATTTGATTAATTGGTAAAGGAATAACATAATTAATCTTTAAAACCAATTAAAAAGATAATATAACCATATAAATAAATTAGATTAAAAGGAACTTTTGAATTAAAATATAGTCTTTTCCCTATTCATAAAAAATAAATTTTATCAGAAAAATACCAAAAATTTACCCAAAGAAAATTTTGATGTTCTAATTCTAAAGAACAATTTTATTTGGTAAAATAGAACATAAAAGTGACCAAAACTAGATTTAATGAGGGTTCTCTATCAAAAGGAGTTAAATCAACCTTTTAAGGTAAATTACGCTTAAAATTAGATTCATTCACATTTTAAGCTTCAAAATTTTATTGGGTAAATGTAATAACATTTAAAAAGCATGTATAATCATATTGTAGTTAGTTCTATTCATTTCTTCCAATAAAACGACTAGGATGTAACAAACATTTAAAATAATATTATTATTTTATTAGTGTGCAACGTAATATTTCAAAGAAACCCGTTGTTCTGTATCAGGTACGCCATCGAGCATATCATCCCCTTTAAAGTAAAGTTAATATTTAATTCACAAATATGGAGAATTATGGAAAATGTATTATTCTTTATTTAACTAGGATGTTACATCCTTCCCCCCTTTTGGGAATTGTTTCCTCACAATTTTATTCACTTATCAAATAAGTGGGGGTATTTATCCCTTATAGAATTTTTAGATTCCCACATTGCCTCTTCAACCATATGGTTTTTCCCAATAAATTTACCTGGTGAATTACCTTAATATGAAACACTTTCTCTCTATGTTCAAGAATATGGATTGGTTGTTCCTCATAAGTGATATTCCCTTCCAACTGAACTACCTCTGGACTTAAAACATGAGATGGATCTAGAATATACTTTCTTAACATTGAATCATGAAAAACATTGTGTACCTGGTATAAATTAGGAGTTAGAGACACTCTTTAATAAACTGGTCCAACTTTATCCAAGATTTCATAGGGTCCAATGAACCTTAGACTCATCTTTCCCTTATTACCAAAACACATCACACTTTTACATGGAGAAAAATTGAGAAAGACATGACCACCTTCCTCAAAAGAAAGATCATTACTCTTATTATCCTCATAACTTTTATACCTGCTCTAGGATGTTCTCATGGGCTTCTGAATCAACTAAACCTTTTCTGCCATCTCTTCAACCAATTCTAGTCCCATCAGCTTCCTTTCACCTGCTTCATCCCAAAAATAAGGAGTTCGACACCACATTCCATATAATCTCTCAAATGGATCCATCTGTATACTGGAATGAAAACTGTTATTATAAGAAAATTCATCCAAGAAATATGTTGGTCCCAAATTCCAAGTAATCCAGTGAACATGTACATATCATATCCTCCAAGGTCTGAATTGCTCATTCTGACTGTCCATTTGATTGCGGATGAAAAGATGTACTAAAATTTAATTCAGTACACAACGACTTCTAAAGTCCTTTCCAAAATGTAGATGTAAACCTGGGATCATGATAAGATAAAATGGTTAGGGGAACCCCATGTAACCTAACTATCTCTTTAACATACTACCGAGAAAGTTGATCTAGATACAAAGTATTTCAAATAGGAATAAAATGAGTAGATTTAGTCAATCGATCAACAACAACCCATATTGCATTATTACCTCAAGATTTCTTCGGTAATCCCACAATGAAATCCATGGATATATTTTCTCATTTCCACTTTAGCACTGGTAAAGACTGAATCATCCCTTTCAGTAACTGCCACTCTGCTTTAACCTGCTGACATGTCAAACACTTCACAGTAAAATCGGCAATATCTCTTTTCATTCCATCCCAATAGTATTACTCATGGAGATCTCTGTACATCTTAGTAATTCAAAGATGAACTGAAAACCGAAAACTATGAGCTTTACATAACAAATCATTCTTCAACTGTGAATCACATGGAAAAAATAATCTCTACCCAAACCTCAAAACACAATCATTATCAATGTTAAATTCCAGAAACGTACCATTCGAAACCAACTATACCATTTTCTATAAATCACTATCTTTATTATGTGCTTGATTAATTCTTTTCTGAGAGAGTTGATTTAAATGACACCTAAAACAAAATAGAAAATTTTCCTACACCAACAAATTCTATGCCAAAGTTTATCAAATCCAAAACCAAAGGATCTCATTCCAAACATAGCTTGGTTAATGAAGCATTACTTGTTCAACTCAAAACATCATCCAATTTATTTGATTTTCCCAAATGGTAAAGGATCGTGAAATCATAATCCTTGATTACTTACAACCATATCCTCTATCTAATGTTCAATTCTTTCTGAGTGAATATATACTTCAAACTTTTATGTTCAGTATATATTTCTCATTTTACCCCTTAAAAATGATGCCTCTAAAATTTTAAAGCAAAAACAACAGAAGCTAATTCCAAATCATGGGTTGGGTAATTTAACTAGTGAGGTATTAACTAACCTGAAGAATAATCAATTACATGCTCATTCTGTATAAGGACACTTCCATATCCTTTAAACAAATCATCACTATAAATAACAAACTCAATATTTTTGGAAGGTAGTTCAAAAACTAGATCATTCACCAATATTCTTTTCAATTCCTGAAAACAATCATCACATTTTTTTGTCCAAACGAACATAACACCTTTTCAAGTTAAATTAGTCAGTGGAATAGATAACCTTGGATAATTCTAAAAAAACCTCTAGTAATAACCTTCCAAACCAATAAAACTATGGATCTTGGTTATATTTGTGGGTCTTGGCCATTCTTCTACATCTTTTGTTTAAGTAGGATAAAAAATTATGCCATTTTTTAAAATAATGTGACCAAAGAAAGAAATTTGTTATAACCAAAATTCACACTTTCCGAACTTCCCAAATAGGTTCTTTTCTATTATGGTTTGCAAGACAACCCTTTAATGACTTTGAAGCTCCTATTTACTTTTAGAATAAACCAAAATATCATCATGAACACAACCAAACACTTATCCAGTAACTCATGGAAAATTCTATTCATAAGATCCATGAATACATCAGGTGCATTGTTTAACCCAAAAGGAATAACTAAAAATTCATAATGGCCATATCTAATACGAAACACGGTCTTCGGAATATCTGCTTCTTTGACTTTCAACTGATGGTACCCTGACCTCAAATCAATCATTGAAAAGTACTAAGCTCCCGGGAGCTAATCAAACAAAACATCAATATGATGCAAAAGATACATGTTCTGAACATTGATTTTATTCAATGATCTTTAATCCATGAAAAGTATCATTGAACCACCTTTCTTTTTAACATAAAAGACAGGAGAACCCCATGGTGATGTGATAGGTTGAATAAAACCTTCATCTAACAACTCCTAAAATTTCTTCTTTATCTCAAAAAGTTCAATTTGAGCCATTCGATAAGGGTGTTTTGAAATTGGCTTAGCATCAGGAACATAGTCAACAGTAAATTCAACTTCCCAATGAGGTATAATTCCAAGAAATTCACCGGAAAAAACATCTAGGTACTCATTTACCATTGGCACATCATTAATATGAATAGTTCCTTTTTTTCAACAACATGTGCAAGGTAACATTAATTTCAATCTTTTACTAGTTTTTCATCTTCCTGATATGTTATCAAAAGTAAGGGTTCATTCTTGTACATAAACTGAAAATATTTTTAAAAAGAAACCTCTTTATCTCTAAAGTTAATCTTAGCATGACAAATAGAAATCCAATCTATACCCAAAATAAAAACAAACTATTCTAGAGGCAAAACAATAAGGTTTGCAGGTAGATTCTTTCCGTACACAAGGATATGAAGGTTCTTATAATTTATATTTTTCTCAATATTTCCTCCAGGTGTTTTTAAAATAAGTTCTGTATACTTATCTTGATATGGAATTACCAATTTACTAGAAAGCTTCTAAGAAATGAAATAGTGTGTCGACCCTGAATCAAATAACACATTGGTATAATCTGAACAAAAAAATAGTGTACCCGATACTACTTCATTTGATGGCCCAATATCTGCTGAAGTAGTTGCAAAGGACTTCACCACCCCTTTATTCTTATAGTCTAGAATCTTTCCCTTAGTTGAGTTCTTCATTGGACAATCATTTGTATAATGACCCATTTCATTGCACTTAAAACAATTTACTGACTGTAAATCAGATTTTGTCTTACCATTAACCAGATCTTTTTCAGTAAAATTACGAGCCTTATGTCCCATTTTACCACATCGGTAGCACTTACCAAAATTGAAAAGACATTCCCCAGCTTGATTTTTACCACAATTTTCACATACTGAAAACTTTAGTTTCTTACCATCAAACTTATTTTAAGAATTCTCCCCTTTCGTCTTCCACCTCGACCAATTATTATGTTGTTTGTAAAAGAACACCTGATCATCAGAAAACTCCATTTCCACCTTCTCCACACAACGAACAAGTTTTTCATAACTTTTGAACTCATGAGAAGGTAAATCCCTTCGATATTTTGGCTTTAATCCTAAGTAAAAATGGTTCACTTTACTATCAATATCTCATATGAAATTTGGATCATACCTTGCCAATCGAGTAAATTTTTCTTCATAAGTAGCCATTGAGTCATCATCCTGACTCAATTCTTGGATTTTTTTCCATCTTAAGACAAACCACCTTAGGATAATATTTCTCAAGAAACATACCTTTGGATTTATCCCAACAAAGAGCATCAATCTCCTCACTATCCTGGATATTTTTTACCATATACCACCACTGATCACCTTCACCTTTAAAATAGCAAACAACAATACTGACCTTTTGATGTTCTGAACACCCCATGACATCAAAAAATTTATCCAATGCTTTTATCCACCCTTCTGCTAGCACAGGGTCAGATGATCCTCTAAGGGATGAAAGATGTTGCCACATGAAATGCTCCACTACTAACATGATCCACTATGGTTGATCTTGTGGATCTCGTGCATGGATACCACCACCATTTATAGCCTAAGTCAATTGTTCCATCACAGCAAAAAACTGTTCAGTTCTGATTCTGACCATCTTTGGTTGCTTATTTGGAAGGGTGTTTTCCTCCTGATGTCATCCAAACATAGCTGTCTTGTTTCCTATATGAAAAACCATTCTGAACATCGAAATATCTTAGGCTAAGGAACATGTTAATCTATAAATGTTTTATCATTTCAATATTAACATAACGTAATTTATGGATATTAATTTAACAATACCCTAACTCCAAAAGTTATCTAAACCGACCTCTGATACCAACTATAAGTACCCGACCTTAAACATTACATAATATTGAATTAAACAAATAATTCACATTGGGTATCTTTTTAGGTTTATTGTTTTCGAGAATTTGGCCAAAACTGTTACATTACATCTAAAAAATTACAAGGTAGACTCTTCTACTCAGTTTCAATTTTTTTTTTCATAAAATAAAAAATCATGAAAAAAAGATTCAAGTCTAGTCCATTGTTTTAGACAGCATGAATTTTCCTTCATCCCATCCTTGACCCTATTCATCTTTAGGTCTTGTGAAAAACATTTCAAAACATGGGAAGAGCATAAAAATCTCAGTAAGGGTAAAAATAATAATGAAAGTAATCATTAGTCAATCAAGGCATAAAAAACATAAACTCTTGTACATACCTCATGGAAACATAATATTTATGAATAACACATGGTAATCACAAATCATGAAGGTAACTTGTGGCATCCACATCATACATAAATTGTAGCTATCACAACTATGTGGGGAGTTACATTTGGAATACCCATCACAGTATATTCCCTAAATCTCTTAGGAGAAACATTCAAATTTACCTATATCACATTGCCCAATGCATTAGAGAGCTATCTCGGGATCCCTCACAATAGGTTTATTATGGAACCACCCGTATAAGAAACAATTCCCAATAACCATAACATATTTGTAACACATAAAACTAACATAAAGGAAAGATAACATTTTCACATTTCAATCACAATATATCATTTAAATATATTGAAAAAACAAATCTATTATCAAAACCGTTTTCAATAACAAAATACATAAAAGAGTATATGGTATTTATTTTCCTTTTAAAAACATTACGGCTTGTTAAGGAAGCTAAAGATCAAATAATACTCATGACGATAGAAAGGTCATTGTCACTACAAACGTTAAAAGAAACATTCTTTTTTTTTCATTTAGTAAAACTCTTCATGGAAAAATATTAACCTTGAATGAAATGAAAATTCAAAGGTGTTTATACAACATATAAAAGAGAATCATGTATTAAATCAAAATATTCCTCAATGAAAGAAGATTTAGACAAAGTCCCTTACCTCGTGTCTGACATTACCAATTCGTTATTTATTCTCATGAAAAATAAACTAAAGTTAATTTCTACTTGATTAAGAACATTTTTCAAGTTTAATATTCCGTTTATATCTCTTATCAACATTTTATAAACATTATATAACAATTTAGGTTAATAATGGTCATTTTGTCGATATTTGGTACTTGGGTCCAAAATGGACTTCTTATAATTACAAGTTGTTGACGTGGTCAAAATTCCATTATATCCAGAATTATATTAATGATTTAGATATCCTATATATCATATATAGCTAGTATATACATGTATTTATAATATTACATAATATTTGGAGGTAAGAAATGAAATGCACCTTTCATAGAGACGATGTGTCGTACGTACGCATGAACGCTACATTCTTTTCTATTTCTTATTTTAATGGAATTAAAACCAAAGGATCCATAGGTATATTAAAATTCCAATATAATACAATATATAATATCTTATATAATATCATTAACTCCATCCTTTATACATTTTACATATGGCATTAACGAGTCATATCACTTTGAGGGGGCGGTAGTCCGCACTTCCTCAAATGAAATTTTCACGTTTACCCATAATGGAAACCATAAAGGTACACTATAAAAGAAAAATACAGAAGAATAAAGAAAAACATAAACATAATATATATCATATATAAATATTGTTTCATCTTAATGGCCACCATGAGAGGCGGTAGGAGATAATCGAACAATCATTGTTTTGTGAGGCGTTAGTTTGCCATCCAAAGAAACAGTATGTTCTTCACCTATTAGATGGAGGTGTGTGTAAGTTTTGTTCGAATCCTTCTCATAAAAAAGCCTAGTATATTGAGGATACTGGTTTTATTATAAAATAAAGTAATAAAATCATTTAGGGGTTGTAGGTGTATAATAAAAGAAAAAGAAGTTTATATAAAATGTTACCTTTAATTTGGGTAACTCCCATTGGTTTGAACCAAAAGGACTTGTTGAAGTGTCTTATTCCTAAGGTAAGGCTTCTAGGAGGAGGTGAGGGATATTGAGAGCTTATTTGGACAGGGGTCGGATGAGCCAAAGGGAATTTAGAGGTGTGAGGAATGGGTTATAAGTGATGGATTTTTATAAGGGGGAGGATGGTATCTTTTGGGAAGTGTGAAAAATGTTATTCTATTATATAATGATATTCAGTTTCCAAAGGACCAAAACTAATTAAAGTCGAAGATAAGATGAATCATGGTCGGAATAAATTCATTCAATTATAATTGGACAATTTTTGGATATTTTTTTAATATTTATAATCTTATTTATTTAAATAATTCATTGATGAGGTAAATACTTCATCATTATTGTGTAATAAATAATTTAATTAATTTTATGTCAAAAAATTGTACAATAAATACCATAATGTAGGAAATATTTTTATCTTTCCAATTAATATTTATAGATGAAAATACAACTTATATAACCCTGTGTAAAAATTGATTTACTAAAAGAGATTTGTTTATGTCATTTTTTCCTTTACATTAAGTTAATTAAAATAAAGTGTCATTATCACTCCCAAGTGGCTCTATGGGGTCCCAAAATCGACCCAAAGATTCCCATGGTCGTAAATGACTCAATAAATAAGGTTAGGACAAGCGTTAAAGTAATTTTGTATTATTATAATATACTTTTTACCTTGAATTACCATATTTAACATTAACTATGGAAAATAAAAGTCAAAAGTTACTATTCACCAAAAATTATTTTCATCTTATTGAATCAAATTTTACTTACTAATAACAACTATGTATTTCTGAATTTCTAAATTCAATTCTCAGAAGCGGTAAAATTTCATTTAAATGAAAAAGTCAGTTTTTTAACTACTACTTTGTGGTTTCACTATTCCTCAAAAATTTAAGTTTTCTAGAAAAATACCAAAAATTCAGCCTAAGCTATATTTGATATTCCATATTCATAAATGATGTCTGTTTTACAAAATTGGAAACTTATAAGTTCGATTAATTAATTTAAAATTAATTCCCAATGTCAAAACAAATGGCGTGTTTTTAAGAAATAATAACTATCAAAAGATTGAAATTTGTTTATGTCTAATTTCCAAGTGAAATTAATTCCAATGACCAAAATTAGATTAAATGGTAAAAACATAATATTATTACACATTAAAACTAGTTAAAATAATAATCTAACCATAAAAATAAATTATATTAAATGGTACTTTTGAATGTAGGTATAATGGTTCCTTTTGATATGAGGAAACACCTAGGGTTCTTGGTCATGCTAGATGTTTTCAATAGGTAGGACTGTTCGGGTGCTTGTCCTAATTGAACAGTGTTTTTTTTGTTTGCAACATCATTAGTATGTGGGTTGACACTCATTATATGATGAGAAACAGCTAGTGGTGAAGTTTGTTGACAAGGATGACATTATTAGATCAAGAATTTTCATCAGCAATGTTTATACAATGTTGTGATGCGGGAAATTATTTTTTGAGAAAAAGATTAAGAATGGTGTCCCATTTTATAGAGGAATTCCTTGAGAGCTTTGAGACTTTCGATACTAATTTATCATGGATCACGGTCAACATGGATGCTCCAAAGTTCCCCTAAGGGTATCATGAGTCGGGTGGCTGATCAGAGGGTATGGGACTATAACCCCACTTTGTGGGGCGACTTTGGTTCACACCAAGTCCATGTAGTAACAATTATAAATTTAATTTTAATATGATGTTAAATGTAGGGTGGTGATTGATGGATTCAAATGTTATGATTTTGGGGATTGTGACCAAAATATTTTGGTCAAAAGGGGAAATTTCATTTTACGATGGATATCTTGGAAATAAATTATGTTTTTCTAGATTTTTGACCCATGCATGGACCATAACATGCACTTTAGAGGGATGTGGGGTTAGTGGTTATTAAAAGGATGGTGAATCCTAGCTTGATGGGATCTCAGATCAGTAGGAGATGAACATGTTTAATGTCAGGGTATTTTTGGGAATGAATCAAGGATTGTTATCTCTTTATGAGTTGAAACTCAAAGAATTCAATTGATTCCATTTCCATAGGTCTGGAATAGGTGAGAAGTGATGTTTTCATTGAGGCTCATGATTGAGATGATTTCAAGACATGCTGATTTTTATGCCTCAAAAAGGACATGTCATATATTATGATAACCATAAACTCATTTCAAGGGTTATATGACATGGATCCTCCTATGGTTGGGATATGTATGTTAGAAATTACTTTGAAACCCTCACACGAGATGGGTGGTGGTAGTACAATACCAATCCTTTAATGGTTTTTTTGTCTTTTTCATTCCATTGGATCAATAAAACCATATACTATTGGATTTATTTATGAATTATAGTTACAAGATTTGATATGAACTAGGTGGGTTCCATTAATAGCAAGTAGGCTAGCGTCATCTTGCGATGATCTAGATGTATTGGATTAGTGAGGAGTTGTTGTTCAAGATATGTCATGACAACTGAAATGGAAATGAGTTTTTTTGTCCAGGAAATGTCACTGAAAATTAGGTATGGGATTTGGTGAGAAAACACAAAATGATATCAGTGTTCCTTGGGATAGAGTAATTATTATTGGGTTTGGGTGATTAATTAGAGTTTAATTCTGATAGTTTTATAGTATAATCAATTAGAGGTTGTTTTATTTGACTTTCTCTTCAATATTTGGATCTGATTTTTGAGAAATCACATTAGGAACATCATTGGGTTGAGATCCATATAGTGAAAGAGTTTTTTCAGGATTTACAAGAAAATCTGGAAATACCTGGTAATTCTTGGTCAATTAGAATTCAATCATTTAGATAAAATATAGGATTCAAAGTAGTTTCCACTTCTTAATTTGGGTGAAACAAGTAAAATCCATGTTGGAAGTGTCTCTAAGAATCATGATGTATGTTCCCTAGGTAATTTGAATTGTAGAATCACCATGGCTCAAAATTGGACATTGCAAGAAAACCTTTTGTGGGGATCACCATAGTCTATTTGATGTGTGAGATGATAACATGGACATGTATTGGGTTATATGGGATAAGATAATCACCATCTCAATGTATTGTTGGTAGTTAGAATCATTAGATGATTTTAGTGGATTAAGGGATGTCTTTTTAGAGTGTAACATTAGGAGTTCATTGAAAATTTAGAAGAAAAATTGTTTCATTTGAGTGGTAGTTCATGAACAATGTAGGTCTGAGTGTTTGTTTGATATCCCAACATGATTTCTCAGGGAAACTATGTTTTTTATATCAGGACATTTTAAGACCCAACATCTGTATGGGTTATAAATTTCAATATGAATCTGAATTTTCAAATTATGCATTGGCATTATTTTGATTGGGTATCCAAAAATGGATGTCAAATGTTATAAAATATCAAAATAATTTTTTTAATATAGTTTTATGCATATAAAGTATCAAGAAGGTTGTAAGACCATCTCAGGTTTTTGGGGTCTGAATTTGATGTTGGGGAAAAGGGCATCCAAGGGTGAAAGGTAGATGGATAATTAGTGCTAACCAGGTGTCCAAATCATGTGGTCCATATTATCTAGGCACATGGGTTGGGAAATCATTAAGGGAACTAGGGGAACCCATACAGGTGTCATATATTTATTATAGACATGTCACACAATTGATGTAATTCAATTAAACCATGTAATGCAATCTTATGACATGGATGTGTTTGAAGAAGTTCTAACCACATGGTTGACCCATTGTTTGGAAAACCATTTGTAAAAACCCACAATCTATAGAGACCCGAATCTTGATGTACATGGAAATTACATTACTCTTTATGAATACTTAATACATAACAAAAATAGACACACAAGGACCGTAATAGTTTAGTGTCTTTGGAAACTCGAAACGTAATCTTCTAATCGTGGTGAAAGATCTTCAACATCTCCCATAAAGAACTTCCCCTTCTGGTTTTATTACCAAAAAACTTTCATTAAATACTGGGGAAAAGAAAACATAAAAAGGTTGAGCTCAAATTCTCATTAAGGGTAAGCATGGATAAAATAAAGAAAATCCTATACATTTGAACTTAAAAACATGAACATAATGTTTAAACATCAAAATCTTGGGGAAAGACATAAAACAAGGCAGTACATAAGGCATAGATCATAAAGAATCATTAATCATGATAAAATAGCATGGGAATAAAGCATGTGATTGTGGAAACCATTAAGCACATGATATGATTTCCATAGTAGCCAAGGCATTACTTCCAAGATCATCTTAATGGACAAAGTCCCTTACTGAACCGGGTTTACTTTCCATTCCAGCCTTGTATTACTGAACTGGATTTACTTGCCATTTCTGCCATGTCTATCTCATGAGATATAAATCATTTCCCAATGCATTGGAGGGAGATATAGTTACCACCCATCTCTTATTGAAATCATTCTTTCGTGTGCCACAAAATCATAAATCAAACATCCTAGCAAAACCCATGTAATAGAATGGGATTATTAAACATCATGCTATCATAACATAATCCATAAAAATGGAAATCATTTCATCATAACAAGATTCATACCATGTAAATAATGGATACATTATACTTGAAACAAAAACATATTAAATAATTTCGTTTTAGATGGAAAATAGTTCTGATAAAACACATGAAATGAATTCTTGAGGAAAATATCGTTTCTTCTTCAAAATAATTTTCATTTCAAAAAATGCAGTGAAATTTTAAGATAAAAGGGTTGTGTTTAAAATAATCATGAAATCTTGTAGAGAATGGTTCATGAAAATAAGGCTTTATAAAACCGTAAAAAATCCTTTCATACCCTATAAGTTAAAAAAACATTCTTCTCGTACTTTTGCTGGAAAAGTCAAAAAGTACCTTGTAAAAAATGGTTATTTACGTACCATGTAGTAAAAGTAAAAATGGGTAAAAATGACTTTAAAAATGCATGAAATCATTTTTAGAAAACAGGGACATGGATGATAAATATAACCCCAGTAAATACTTACGAATAAACAATCTCGGATAAAATTGAGATTGGAAAAGTTATCCCTTACCTTACGTCTGATATGCTTCGTATGTACCTGAAACTCCTATATAATGATTTAAATAATGTCATTGACTTATTACAGAATCATATTCGTTGTTATGATATCACATATGGTTCACTTATGACTTTATATTACCCTTTCTTTTGTAAATTCCATGTTAAAGAAGCATTTTGGGTAAAATCGTTTCATTTATCATACAGGTTTTGACTTGTTGTTCTTGATATTATTACTTATATAATGATTTACATAATTATAGAATGTAAAAAATGATTTATATATAATATATATTCATTATATACATATATATTATAGATCGATAAATGGAATGAAATACACCGTTCATGGAGACGGTAGGCCGTACGTACGCATGAACGTTGTTTTCGTTTCCTTATTGAATTGAATGGAATTAAGTAGATGAAATACATATATATATACATAAATCCAGTATCATTGATATGACATATATTTCATTATTATTCATTATATATACTCTATAATCATTCATGAATGGTGAAAATGGATAATGAATCTCACCGTGTCGTGTAGACGGTAGTCCATACGTACGCACGAGCGATGATATCATTCCCATGATATCAATAATATCGAAAACAGTTCTAGCCTTAACCAATAATAACTTATTTCCAACATAATCCATTTAAAATCTTTAGGCTTATCCAAAATACTTCTGTCCGATTACTAGAAATGTCATCTATCGAGCATCTGAATTCCTTCATTTGTCCCCCATATATCATAAGATATATCTTATTGTTGGTCACATTCCAAACATTTGAATACCTTAATCATGTATTCTATTGAAGATTGAATACCCATTGAACCTTCGTGAAAACATGAATGCTGTCAAAAGTTAACTCTTTCCACATACCAAAATCCAAAAATTCTATATACTCAAACCATGATATAACTTTGTCCTTATATCAGTCATGAGCTCATGAATACCGTCAAACATTTCATTTTATCCTTATCCCTTAATTATGCGCATATAATCTTCTTTCAAAAAATATCTCAATCACTTTCCATGGTTACCAGTACCATAAAATTATTGAAAACCACAATAGACCAATACATAAATATTCCAATATTCCATGATACTATATACAACATTATTTTGGAATCCCATTACATAAACACTTTATTATTCCACCACATCGTTTTCATATTCAACATCGCCAATAGTGATCGCATGTGACTTCCCTCTGTTCTTTGCCTTAAGTCGTTTCTCATGTCGATCATCATTAAACCTGGGATTAGGGAATTGATTAGCATAATTTCCCATTTTATTGCACTTGAAACATTGAAGTGTTGGTGGTGTGTTCTCTATAGTCTTTTCTTTATTCACATCATTAGCAACCCTTTTTTCATTACTTCGACACTCATCTACTCGATAACCTTATTTTACACACTTAAAACATTTTCTAGTCCCTTTAAGACAACTCCACCATGCTTATTTCTACACTTTGAGCATAAAGAAACATTCATCTTCTTTTCACCATTGTTCTGAGATTTCTCCTTGAACTCTATCTTTCGTTTCATGTCCAAACAATGATATGGATATGTAACACCAACTTCCATTTCTACCTTGATAGAACAATGCACAATTTCTTCATAGCTATTGAAGTATCTTATATCTAATTCCCTTCGAAGACTTGGTTTTAAGCCACTGAAGAATCGATCAAATTTACTTTTAGGTTGGATGATAAATCCAGATGCATACCTTGCAAGCCCTGTAAAATTTGATTCGTATATATCAACAGATTCATCATCCTTTTGCATAATCTCAAGGAACTCCTTTTCCATCTTTGTTCGAAGAATACGAGGGAAGTACTTACTGAAAAACAAGTTCTTGAACTCATCTCATTCCATGGATTCAATTTCATCTTGGGGCCTTGTATTCTTAATTAGAGTCCACCACTGGTCTGCTTCAACTTCTAAACGGTAAACAGCTAGAATGACTTTATCATGTTCCGAGAAGCAAAGTATGGAAAATATCTTTTCAATGGTACTGATCCATTGTTCAGTAACAAGTGGATCAGAAGACCCATTGAAAGAAGTTGGACGTTTCCTCACGAAGGACTCAATAGAATATTGTTTCCTTCTCCGCTCATTCGGAAGTCCAGAATGATTCATAGCTTGCGTAAGTATAACAATAAGATTTTGCACTCCATATTCCATAACATTGGTTTGTTCATAAGTAAAATCATTGCATTTTCCATTACATTGATCAACATGGTTCCTTCGGGTTCCATCCATCGTCTGAAACCCAAAAAGAATAGTGTGAGAGGAAAAAATCATGTTAGGGAAAACAACATAATAAAGTGGGAGTACCTTCGATATCTAACATCATTTATTTAATTCTAATATCAATACCGTAATTCTAGGACTATAACCTATACTTATACTGAACCTTAAGGACATCCCTAGAAATACCTTAAAAATATCTCTAGGGATCTCACTAAATTTTTCGCATCCTAGTTTCCAAAGGTTAACTAAACCTTTCCTCTAATACCAACTATAGAGACCCGAATCTTGACTTACATGAACACTGCATTACTTTTTCGGAATACTTAATACATAACCAAAACAGACACACAAGGACCATAATATTTTAGTGTCTCCGGAAACAAGGAACGTAATCTTCTAATCATGGTGAAAGATCTTCAACATCTCCCATAAAGATCTTCCCCTTTTGGTTTTCTTACCTAAAAACTTTATTTAAATCCTGGGGAAAAGAAAACATATAAAGTGTGAGCTCAAATGCTCAGTAAGGGTAAGCATGGATAAAATAAAGCAAATAATATACATTTGAACTTAAAAACATGAACATAATTTTTAAACATCAAAATCTTGGGCAAAGACATAAAACATGGCAGTACATAAGTCATAGATCCTAAAGAAACATTAATCATGATAAAATATCAATGGAATAAAACATGTGATTGTGGAAACAATTAAGCACATGATATGATTTCCATAGTAGCCAAGGCGTTGCTGTCAAGACCATCTTAGTGGACAAAGTCCCTTACTGAACCGGGTTTACTTGCCGTTCCAGCCTTGTATTACTGAACTAGATTTACTTTCCATTTCATCCATGAAAATCTCATGAGATATAAATCTTTACCCAATGCATTGGAGGGAGATATAGGTCCCACCCATCTCATATTTAAATCATTCTTTCCTTTTCCACAAAATCATAAATCATACATCATAGCATAAACCATGTAATAGAATGGGATTCTTAAACATAAAGTCATCATAACATAATCCATAAAAAATGGATATAATTTCATCATAAGAAGAATCAAACCATGTAAATAATGGATACATTATACTTCAAACATAAACATATTAAATAATGTCATTTTAGATGGAAAATAGTTCTGATAAAACACTTGAAATGAATTCTTGAAGAAAATATCCTTTCTTCTTCAAAATCATTTTCAATTCAAAAAATGCCATGAAATTTTAAAAGAAAAGGGTTTTTTTGAAAATAATCATTCAATATTGTAGTGGAAGCTTCATGAAAATGAGACGTTATTAAACCGTAAAAATCCATTCACTCCGTATAAGTTAAAAATAACATTCTCCTCGTACTTTTGTCGGAAAAGTCAAAAAGTACCTCGTATGGTAAAAAAGAAAGATTCCTTACATACCATGTAGTAAAAGTCAAAAATGGTTACAAAGGACATTAAACTTACATGAAACCATTTTTAAGAAACATGTAAATTGATGATAACAACAACCCTAGTAAATACTTACGAATAAACAATCTCGGATAAGAATGAGATTGGAATAGTTATCCCTTACCTTACGTCCGATATTCTTTGTATGTATCCTAACCTCCTTTATAATGATTTAAATAATGTCATTGAATTATTACAGAATCAAATTCATTGTTATGATATCATATATGTTTCACTTATGACTTTATATTACCCGTTCTTTTGTAAATTCAATGTTAAAGCAGCATTTTGGGTAAAATCATTTCATTTATCGTACGTGTCTCTACATGTTTTTCTTGATATTATTGCTTATATACTGATTTACATAATTCCAGAATGTAAAACATGATTTATATATAATATATATTCATCATATACATATATATATGATATATCGATAAATGGAATGAAATACATCGTTCATGGGGACGGTAGGCCGTACGTACGCATGAACGCTATTTTTATTTCCTTATTGAATTGAATGGAATTAAGTAGATGAAATACATATATATATAAATAAATCCAGTATCATTATTATGTCATATATTTAATTATTATTCATTATATATACTTTATAATCATTCATGAATGGTTAACATGGGGAATGAATCTCATCGCGTCGTGGAGACGGTAGTCCGTACGTACGCACGAACGATGATATCATTCACATGATCGTGGAATTTTATTGAAATGTATGTATAATATTTCATAATCAATATCAATTTATAATAATCATATATAGTTATTTATTTACAGAATTATACCCATCCAAGTAAGGTGGTGGTCGAAAATAGATTACACCACGGCGTGGAGATGGTATTCTGTACGTACACATGCGCGGTGATTTCATTTTCCGTAGGATGGATAGAAGGTGAAATAAGGTTGTTTCATATTTATAATAACCTATAAGTATATAATTAATACATATTTTATTACTTTATAATGACACAACTAAACAAGAAGAAGTAGAAGAAGAAACAAACTTGAGAGAATCGGAATAAGAGATTACCACTTCTTCGATGCACCTCCTTTAAGCTTCCTCTTAAGGAAGTAGAGTTGGTATTTTGAGAAGAACAGAACCTCCAGAATGTTTCTAGGAAAGTGGAGAAGAGAAATGGGCAGGGCTTGACTGAGCTTCAAGACTCAAAATGGCGTGAAGAGAAGAAGGAAGGGGTTCCCTTTTTATAAGGGAGGATAGGGGCACCTTTGGAAAAACTTAAAATATTATTTTATAATAAAGTCATATTCGGTTTTTAATAGCTCCAAATTGATTTATTTATAAGATAAGGTGGGGATGGGTCTAAATCCTCTCACCAATATATTTTAGATAGGTTTGGGTAATCATATTAACCTTATCTTTTAGTTTTAACTCTTAGTTAATTAGATTGACATTTACCATGTCACTTTTCATTTTTATATTATATAGTTAATAAACATACCATATACATCCAAGAAACCCCATAGTGGTCCAGTAATGATACACCTCTCAGGATATTTGTATCTTGTCCGAACCGTAGATTTTTAGGAATATAATAATAATTCATAATATAATATTTGTTATAAAAACTATTTTATGTCAATTTTGACACTATTTGGTAATGGATTTTTGTGAAAATCATAACAGCATGATTAGTTCAAAAAAAGTTAATTAACTATATAATAACATTTCATATTAACCTATAAAATTAGTTTAATTCATAAAATGTATAAAATTAAATTTATTTGGGTATTTATAACATCAATTATTTTAATATTTCATTATTTAGGTAATTACTCCATCACCATTGTCTCATAAATAACATAAATTATTTATTGTTTAAAAATTATAAATAAGATACCATTAGGTAGTAAATCTTTGTATATTTATAATGAATATTTATAGTCGAATTTATCTTATGTATAACCCTTTATTAAAAATGATTTAGTTATTAAACTTTGATTTTAACAATTTTAACCCTTTATTAAATAAATTAATAATAAATGTCCTATCTAATCCAAGTGGACCTAAATGGTCATATTTTATTCCTAAGGTTGTTTTTGGTAGAATTACACTTATTCAATAGAATTAGGACATGTGTTATGATAATAATAATATCATTTTCACCCTTTAACTACCCTATTAATTTTAACCGTGGTAAATAAAAGTAAAAAGTTACTATTCACCAAAAATTATTTTCATCTCATTGAACCACATTTTAGTCCTTTATATTAACTGTGTCTCTCGGATTTTCGAAATTTCACTCACAGAAGCGGTAAAATTAAGTTTTATGTGAATTTCCAAATTATCTTAGGAGATGGGTAAAAGACGTTGAAAAGTTCAATAAAATTTTTATATATCTAAAATTACTATAAAATGACTCCAGTTAATTACATTGAACTTATATAGGTAATATGTATCAATTTTGACCAAAAATAAAATTAAATAAAATAAATAATTATTTAAATAAAAAGTTGGGTTTTAAATAGTAACATAGTGTTTTCACTATTCATCAAAAATTGAATGTTTTCATAAAAATACCAAAAATTCACCCTAGGATAATTTCTATATTCCGAATCCAAAAATGAAGTCCATTTTGAAATATAAAATTTATAAAAATTCAAAAGTTGAGTATTACTATTCATAACGGCTAGTTTATATAATATTTTAATAACAAATCGTTGTTTAGTGAAACTTGATAATGCGTAAAACACACGCTATCGTGGAAGGTTGTGATTGCATGTAAAGCAAGCCAAGTCAGGGATGCGTGTAGTGAAAGCTCCTTTTGGTGTAACGTACAACACAAGAAATCAATGAAATTAAAAGGAATATTTTTCATTAAATATCGGGGTGTTACACAATCCCATTAAAAAAGAAATTTCACCCTTTTCCCTAATGGGTTTTAATAAGACACCCCCTCATTTCTTACTCCCTCTCTTGTGCATGTCCCAAGAATTACTATCATATTCCTTCATTCTTCCCTCTTTTATTTGGGGTATTATTGGTTTCTTTCTATAGAATTATTTAGGTAAGTTATCCCCTCTAGTACCATCCATTTTTCTTCTACCCACATAATTAATTTTTTTTTATTTAGGGATTTTAATTTTTGATTCCACTAGATCTTGGGGAAATTAGATACAGGTTTTTGGGCCTCTAGTCTTCCTATAAATAGAACATCTTGGGAGGATATCTTAACTTCTCCACATGATATTCTATTGAGTTATGTCACAACAGTGAATTTTAAAAAGCTCTAAAGAATAAATTAAATTTCATGGGATTTTTTTGATATCACCGCTTAGGTATTAGTCCTGGTTTGAGGTTGGGGAAGTATCATAAGTTATTAGTAAGCATTTAGCATAGTTCTGGTTTGACCGGATCAGCTAGTATGTGTTTTTAGATTTATGGATTTGTAATTAATTTTTTTTTTATTATTTATAGATTTTTGAGATTAATTAATTAATTACAATGTAATTATAATTAACTTTTTGTGTTTTGGTTCTGATATAGGGTTTTGTATGTTTTGTATGTTCTTGGATGAGCCTTGGAAGCAGATTCGATCCATTAGAATTTAAATGGAAATATTTATATGAGGTAGGTGTTTTTTATACCTTCCGTTTGTTACTAGTGAATTCGAATGTTAGCATGTGAATTCTCAGGCTCTTCCATGATTGTGATTTCCAAACAAGCTCATTTCAAAAAAAAAATTCATTAAATTAATATTTGTTAATTACAATGTATAGATGATGGGGATCGTGAACAACCCATGTGTGATAGCTTAATGCCTTGGACCCTATTGGTTGAGATTGAGACCCTTGAGACATTGTGTATCCTCTAGAACTCTTAGGGGGTGAGGCCAGCCTAGGTGAGACATGTATGTCCTTATGCAGGTCTATTTGGATATAACTTTGGCAGACTAATACCAGGTTGGTTGGGAATACAATCCTATAGTGACCTTAAGGAATGATATGGGCCATGAGCCATCTCTGTAATGACCCAATGTTTTATCAATGAAAATTCCATTTTAATAATTATTTCATATGGTATAAACATATAAGATAACACAATACAAGATTTATAAATTATGAATCAATTAAATAAGAATCGTTTCTGGAAGTCAAGGAACCTAGACTGATAAAATAGTAAGTTGACCTTTGGATTAGTAATGTGACCCTTATGAATAGTAAATCAGCTACTTAAATAGTAACATCACCAATTGAAGTATAAATAATATTTATCCATATTAAAAGTGACAATATGATATAATTATATCATAATATAAATAAATATATAATTTTAAAATTATTAATTAAGTATTGGTATTTTTGTAAGTCATAAATATTTAATTACACTTTTATTACTAATTTTATAATTTAAAAGAAATTTTATTTTCCTAAAATGCATTCATAAATTATTATTTTTATATCATACAATTATAATATAATTTTATGAGACCTTAGATAAATTTTCATGTGTTATAAAATCAGTTTAAATTTAAAATTTTGTATTTTCCAAGAAAATGATGAATTAAATTAAAATTAAAATTTATCATATTTAGAAAATTATTTTCATAAAATTTAGTTCATTTTTGAATTATAAATATTGAAAAATTGTTATGGTGAATTATGGGGATTGTTATAAAATACATTAATTTGTAGTGAATGGTAGAATACAGTAATTTACATTATATATACATTATATGTTAAATACACTATTCATTGATTCATGGTTGATGTAAGAACAAATGGATCTAAATCACATGACCTAATTGCAATATTTTGTTTTTATCAATAATCAACTCTGTTTTTCTTCTTGAGAAAAATTATAAAATAATGATTAAAATAATGAGAAACCACCCCTCTCCTCCACTCTAAATACCACCCCACCACCTCTTCTCCTAACGCCTCTCATGCCTTGAGCCCTGTCAAAATTCTTCCCATCACTCTTTCCAAAACTCTTCCCAAAATCTTGGATATTTATTTCTTATCAAAATACCAAAAACAATCCCATATGGATGTTCTCAAGAATAAGTAATCAAGAGGTAAAACCCTCTTCTGCTTTCATTCAATAACTTTTCATGTTACATTATTTTCTTTTTCTCTCCTCACCTCCCTTCATCCAAATAGCATGAAAAATAAATTATATTAAAAAACCTTTAATTTTATCATGTTTGTGGAATAATTATTCATCAAATATCTTCTCATATCTCTTTAACTTTAAGAAGGAAAACATCGCTCGTGAGGTGTCGATTTACCACCTTCATGGGCGATGTGAATTCATCTTTCAATTATGTATTGAAAGATGATTATGATACCATTTTTAGGGTTTAACCAGATTATAATATATTTAATATATGTCATTTAATGTTTTGGAATCATTTTTGACACATGATATTAATTTATCAATCCAAATGAGTTCGTGGTGATAAAAAAATGCTAAATTAATCTAAACGATTATCATTAATAATATATCTAATTAATAATCCTCAATTATGGAAACAGAATGGTATTCAAATATTCTATAAGTTCATTAATATCATATAAATTTATTTTTGGACAAATATCTTCATTATATATGATTTTACTTACACATATACAAGTAAACAGACCATGAAACCCAAGGAAACCAATGCTTCTGAAAAATGAAATTGAATCTATTAACCCATTAAAAAGCCCATAAATGAACTTAATAACGTTATAATAAATAAGTTAAATGTATATAAGGTTCTAAAATTTTTAATTAATGAATATAATTTGATTATACAGAACATTAAGATCATGTTCAGAATCGTTTTGGACATAAGGAAAGAGATTCTAGTCGAACCTCCATTATTCCTTCAGGTTACTCTTTCTATATTTTTACAGGAATTAAATTATCTATTATTTTTATGTACATATTATAAATTCTATGTATGTTTTCCAAAATCATGTATAAATATCCATTCATCCTTCTTTTGGGGTATATACATGTTTTTAAAAGGTTCCCTACTCAATTCTTCCCGATAAGCATGCCCGATTCCAGGGAACTTCAAGAATTCATACTCATGTTCAAGTGTGATCCATATTTTATTTTAAGCCCCCATTATTTTTATAAATTGACTAATTTTATCATTAAAATAACTTCCTTGATTCATATTTTGTGTTTTATAAAATCAATTATTCATTTTTCCATTTTAAAGAATCTTGAAAGTTTTCTCTTAAACCATACTAAAACGTTTTATTCCAAAAGTTTCTTAAACAATATTTTCACTTCAATTTGAAATTAGTTGTCATGATATTTTACTATATAAATTTATTAATGTCCATGTATTATATAATTCATTTCTTTTAGAGACACTTTTATGATATGCCCATTTTTTTTGCTTTTGACATGATTTTGATACCCAATTCATTCCATGGGTAACCCTTATTTTTATGTCTGTTTAATTATGTATGATTCTTAATGTGGAAATCATAATCATGGACATGTTATTATTGGTGTCACCAGATTGTTATCCAATTAATTGGGTAATGTTTATTCTTAGGAGACAATATGTGAAATAGTCATTGGGGTATCCTCGATTCGTTCCCCTTTATATGCAATGAGCGTAAACTTGTGCTCTTATTTGTGCAATGAGATTTGACTTGTGATCCTCTATATGAAACTAGCCTCAAAGAATGATAAATTCATGTTTTATATTGCTTCCAAATTACTATTAATCCATGATTATATGATCTCATGTTATGATTCCTTATGTTTATTCATGTTTCGTGCCTTTTTATATCGTTTGGATATGCCATCTAACCCATGTTCTAAAATTTATTTTAATATTTATTCCCTTATTGGGTTTTTTAGATCATCACTTTTATTAATGTTATCACTAGGTTATCTTATGCTGATGAAAGGGATCAAAAGAAGTTAGAAGATGATAATTTATTAAAATTAAATAAATTATTTATTTATTCCAATGCTCTCAGTTTTATGTACCCATTATTCAAAAAAACTAGACTTCATGATACTTGGGTTGTAATTTGATGATTAATTATGCTTAAAATAAAGTAATGATATGTAAGGATGAGGTCTCTATAGTTGTATTTAGATGAAATGTTTAGTTATTTTTGGGGATTAGGAATAGTGAACTTTCGCAAGAGCCCTAGGGATAAGATTAATTATGAGAAATCATCCTGAAAGTTTGGTAAGTATAGTGTAAGGGTTTTATTAAGAAAATATTTCCCTCTCTGGATACTGTATGTGGATGAGGTTCTAGAATAGATGTATCTAGGAGTGAGAACTACAATAAGGTGTTGTGGTCCTGACTCTGGGTAACCCGGTACATGACAACGAGCCTTACAACGCACCTATTTTGAAACTCCAAGGGGATATTCATTGGAAAATTCATAATCTCATTATGAACCATTCTTAAGGGTACAAATAAAATTCCCTTAGAAATATATGTTAGGAAATACATCCTTGATAACCTACATTGAAACCTATGTCATCAAAAGTTGGGGTATACTATTCCATTAAGATTTTATAATTTTATGTTTAATATATTATTTTTATGTTTATTATCTCTATACAAAATCCACCTAATTCTGCTTTATTTTTCTTAGTTAATGGATGGAAATAGAATATCACCTGCCAGAAATCAATGTGATAAGAAATGTGGCAATTTCCCTAATGATATTCCAAATATGACAGGAATGGGTTGTCAGAAAATTTTGAATGTACTTTCTTAGCATGTTCAACATATGAATAATAACATGAATCATATAGAAATCCCTCCCTCTCCAAGGAGAGAGAATGTTTCCATCAAATCCTTCATGCCGAAATGGCCTCCCATGTTTAGTGGATCTTCTGATCCCCTATTCATAGAATAATGGATTAAATCTATTGAAATGATATTCTCTATCATCTAGTTCTCAGAAGAAGATATAGTGGTGCTGACAGTCTATCATTTTGATGGGGAATCAGATATGTACAGGAAAATGATCAAAGATACAATGTCCAAGGAGGAAATTGATTCTATGGGTTGGGAGGAATTCATGAAACTATTTTTCAATAAATATTTTCCCCGAACCCTCTATATCAAGATAGAATGAGTGTTCCTTGTACTTAAGGATAAGGAAGATGAGTATATCGTATCATATGAAGAAAACTTTACAAGGCTTGCAAGATACACCTCTGAATTGGTCATAAACACCAAAACCAAGGTAGGTCACTTATTTAGGGGACTAAAGCTCAGTCTAGGAAAATCATTGGTGATTCGATACTTTGAATGTTATGAAGGGATTTTTTTTATTCCATCAAGGTCAAAATATAGATCAAATACTCTCAATGTTTTTTTGGGACCAATGAAAAAAATCATAAAATGAAGTTTAAAATGGGTGAATAAACAAATAAATACCATGATATCAATAAGATCGAATATCCCACGTGTCAAAATTGTGAGAATAATCATCCTAGGAACTGTTTAAAGGGAACTAGGAAATGCATCAAATGTGGAAGAATGGGGCATCTAGCTAAGAACTACGGAAGGGATATGAAGAATCCCACTAACATTGAAAAAAAAGTAAGGTCCATATCAACACTCATCCAGTAGTGTAGTGTTTCAAATCCCATGAACATGGGAATTTTTTGAACCAATTCTCTAAAATGAGAGTTGTAGGAGGAAACCAATAAAAAATATCTAAGGAAACAAGGAAAGGATTATACTATAACTACTCCTGATGTGGATCCAGACAAAAATTTGGTGACATGTACACTAGTTATTCATTCAATAATATCCAATATACTATTTGATTCTAGTTCTACGCCTTCTTTTATATCTTGCAAGTTTATTAAAACTATTCAAACACCACCTCAAAATTTGGAGGTGGGTAATATATGAGAACAGCTAAAGGGTGGATTATTTCATATAAAGTATATAACTTCTCCCTAGTTTGTGTTTGTTGACTGAACCTTCTAGAAAATCTTATCAAACACCCTTTGGTAGAGTTTGATTCTATTTTGGGAATTGATAGGATATCTTTATAAAAAGTAAACATCAAATTTTGGTAAAGGATGATCACTCTTCACATCCTGAAGCCTCCCCCAATTATTCAAAAGTTTAAGGAGATATATTAATCTCATTTAGAATCATCATCTCATGTTTGGATATTACTGCCTTATGATATATCATACCTCGCTCAAATGATTGGGACAAAGGAGATGATCATGATCAAAGACATTCCCATCTTGAGGGATTACACTGATTTATTCCATAAAGAATTTTATGGTCTCCCCTCCCCAATTGAGAAGTGGTGTTCTCAATTGAACTTATTTCTGGATATCTTCCTATATCAATACACTTTATAGAATTTCCACTGTTGATCTGATAAAACTAAATAATTAGTTATAGGATAATCTGGACAAGGTTTTTATATGCCCAAGAGCTTCATCATGGGGTGTTGACGTCCTCTTCCTCAAGAGAATGGATGGATCACTACACCTCTTCATTAATAATATTAAGCTCAATAAAATGAAGAGAAAGAACGTGTATCCCTTTCTTCAGATAGATGAATAGTTTGATCAAGTACGTGGGGAAGTTACTTCTCTAAGGTGGAAGTTCAGTCAGGATATCACAAATTAAAGTTGAAGAAGGAAGATATTATCAATACTGCCTTTAGAATGAGGTATGGACACTATGAGTTCATAAAGATTCCATTTGGACTCAATAATTATCCATCAATTTTCATGGATTTAATGAACAATTTCTTTAGATAATACCTAAACAAATTTGTGGTAGTATTTATCAATAATATTCAAATATACTCCAAGAGTAATAAGAAACACGAGGATCATTTAAATACTATGATGAATACATTGATAAGGGATATACTATATGAAAAGTATAGTAAATGTGTGTTCTGGGTGGAATAAGTTCCATTATTATGGCAAGTTATCACTAGTGATGGAATATCTGTGGACCCTTCTATGACAAAGGAAATCAAAGAGTGTACCATACCAACATCTCTAATGGATATCCATGACATTCTTGGTATATCTGGGTATTATTGAATTTTTTTTAATAACTTATCATTATTTTCAAACCCAATAACCATATGAAATGAAAGAGAGTGAATTGTTTCTAGAATAAATAATGTGAGTTAATGTTTAAGGATCTCAAAAAGTGGCTTATCACTATGCCAGTACTCACACTCCCAAAAAGTAGAGAACTCTTTGTGGTGTACAGCGACACTTAAAACAAATTCATAGGATTTTTACTAATGAAAAATGGTAAAGTGATAACCTAAGCCTCACAGAAGTCGATAGTTCATGAGAAAACAATCCTACACATGATCTAGTGTTAAGAGTTGTGATATTTGGGTTCAAAGTCTAGCGGCATTACCTCTATGGGAAGAAATGTGAGATATATAATTATTATTAGAGCCTCAAATATATATTCATATAAAAGAAGCTTAATATGTTCTCGTGAAGATGGTTATATCTCATCAAGTATTATGATTTCTCAATCCAATAACACCCTAGTAAAGCGAATAAAGTGGCAGATTCTCTAAGGTGAAAGGATTATGTATATTTATCATTGAGGAGAATTCAAAAGGATCTTATCTTCCTAGACATACAAAGGATGGACATGGGAATAATTAAGGATGAAAAGCATCAATTATCTGTCATATTATTTCTCAAAAATACCATGTGGAGAAAAAAAGGATGGTCAAATGAATGATGTGTATATTTAAAAATGGGTGGAAGATATCTGAAATGGGGAATCATTCAAGTTCATTATCGGTGAGAATGTATTCATAATATTTGGGTCTCAATTATGTGTACTATCCAATCCATAGATAAATAAATAGCTTCTAAATGATGCACATTGATCAACCTTATCTATTCACCAAGGGAGTACAATGATGTATTGAGATCTCCGTGACAGATTTTGGTTGGACAATATGAAAAAGGATATCAATGAATATACATAAAAGTGCCTCTTATGTCATTAAGTGAGGGTTGAAAGGAAGAATTATAAAGGGATGATGAAACCATTACCCTTACTAACCTGCAAATGTGAAAATATCATATTGGACATTGCCACTGGACTTCTAAAAACATCTAGATAAAACAATGTTATATGGGTTATTGTGGATTTTCATACAAATACATATCACTTTATAGTAATTTGAGATGAATTTTCATGGTATCAACTTGCAGAGATATACATTAATGAAGTGGAAATGATGCTTGGATTACCACTATCTATTGTATCAAAACAAGATCCTAGTTCCACCTCTATGTTTTGGAAAAGTCTCTAGCATGCTCTAAGCACTGAGATGATATTCTGTATGACCTATCATCCTAAAACTAATGGCCATTAGGAGTAGACTATTCAGACACTGGATGAAATGTGGAGAGAATGTTATGTGGAATTCAAAATAGGATGGTACTAAAATCTGTCACTGATAGAATTCTCCTAAAGCAGTAGTTTCCAATAAATAATCCAAATTTCTCTATATGAATCCATATATGGGAAAAGTTTCATAACATCGGCATGATGGTATGAAGTCAGTGAACATAAGCTTACAGTACTTGAAATTTTCTAATAAATGGTGGAGAAGGTGAAAACCATTCAGAAAAAAAATAATGGAAGCCCAAAGTCAGCAAAAGAGTTATGTATAAAATCGTCGACGATACATGGTATTATAAGTTTTGTGAAATGGTATTCCTCTGCATATCTTCATGGAATAGGATCATGAGATATGGGAAGAAAGGGAATCTATGTTCTAGGTATATCAGCCCCTTTGAGATCCTTGATCATGTTCAAGATGTGGCTTATCGACTTACACTTCCACCCACCATGTCTCAAGTACATGATGTATTCCACATACCCAACTTAAGGAAGTAAATATCAGATCCTTCACATGTACCAAATTCATTTTTGGTCTAGTTGGGGAATGATATTTCTAAAAAGGAGAAAATAGGGAAGATCTTGGATTATAGAGAAAGTGTTCGACAGAACAAGACCACTCACATGGTCAAAGTACTCTGGCAGAACCATGAGTAATAAGGAGAAACTTTGTAACTATAGAAAGTGATGAAGGAAAAGTACCCACACCTGTTTTCAATATATAATGTAAAACCAACATTTGAGGGAGAATTTTCATAAGGGGGAAGAATGAAAGGAACAGAAGTTTTATCAAAAGAAATTAACTTATTATAATTATTTCATTTGGTATAAACTCATAATAGAACATAGTACAATATTTATAAATGATGACTGAATGAAACAATAATCTTTTCAAGAATTTAGGGAACCTAAATTGATTAAATAGTAACTTTACCTTTGAAATAGTATTGTGACCCTTATGAATTGTAAATCGGCCAATTGAATATTAACATAACCAATTAATGTATAAATAATATTTATCCATCATAAAATTAAAAATATGATATAATTATATCATTGTATAAGTAAATAAATATTTTAAAAATTGTTAATTTTGTATTGGTATTTTTGTAAGTCATGCATATTTAATAAAAAATTTAGGAATAATTTAGTAATTTAAAAACAATTACTTTCATAAAATGTATTCATAAATATTTATTTTTATATCTTATTATCATTAGATAATTTTAGGAGACCTTTTTAAAATTCTCAAAGTGTTGTAAAATCAGTTTTAATTTTAAAATTAGTATTTTACATGTAAATGGTGATTTTAATTAAAATTAAAATTTCTCTTATTTATAAAATTATTTTCATAAAATGGAGTTTATATTTTAAATCCTCATGTTGAAAAATTATGAGGGTGAATTTTTGGGATTTTTCTAAAGTACTTAAATTTTTGGGGAATAGTAAGATACAAAAATTTGTTGTGTATTTAAATTATAAGTTAAATAAACTATTCATTAGGTCATGGAGGATTTAAGAACAAATGGTTCAAATTCACATGATCTAATTACTTTATTTATTCTAAAGAATCAAAAAAATTTCTTGTCTTGAGAAAAATAATACAATATTGAGTAAAATAATGAATAAACAACCCACTCCTCCACTATATATACCACCCCTCACCACTTCTTCTCCTCACACCTCTCAATATTTGAAACATGTCGAAATTATTCCCACTACTCTTCTAAAACCTCTCCCCAATTTCCAGTGGATTTTTATATTAACAAAATACCAAAACCAATCCCATAAGGAGGTTTTCAAGAAGAAGGAATCAAGAGGTAAAACCCTCTTCTATTTCCTTTTAATTACTTTTCACATTCGTTTACTTTCTTTTTTTATCCTAACCTAAATTTAACCAAATATAATAAAAAAACAATAATACTACATATCATGGAATTGTATCATGTTTGTGGAATAATTATTCATCAAATCTATTCTCCCCCCTCTATCTTTTACTTTAGTAATGAAAATATCACATGTGAGGTGTCGATTTACAACCTCCATGGATAACATGGTTTTATCATTCCATTCTGTCTTAAAGTCTTATAATGAAATAATTTTTATGGTTGAAACGTATTATAATATATGTATTATATATTATGTAATGGTATGGAATCATTTTTTACACATGATATTAATTTATGAAACAAAATGTGTTCGTTGTGATTAAAAAATTCTAAATTAATCCAAATGATTATCAGTAATAATTTATCTAATGAATCATACATAATTATGGATAAAATGGTGTTTTAATATTATATAAGTTAATTTATGGAATATAAGTTCATTTCTGGACATCTATCCTCATTCTACATGATTTCCCATATCTATATAGAAGTAAAATGGTTATAAAAACAAAGGAAACCAATGCTCACAAATGATGAGATTGAATATCTTAACCCATTAAAGGACATAAATGAACATAATAAAGTTTTAATAAATCAATTAATTGTAGAAAAAGTTTTTTTATTTGTAATTAATTCTTCTAATTTTATTATCCATAACATTAAGATCATCTGCAAAATCGTTTCAAACATAAAGTAAGTGATTCTGACCAAACCTCCATTATTTCTTTGGGTTACACATTCTCTCCTTTTACCCAAATTAAATTAAATTATATTTTTATTAACATATTATAAATTCTATTTATATGTTCCAAAGTGATGTATCAAGATCCATTCACCCTTCTGTTTTTAGGATATATATGTTTTTAAAAGGTCCCTTACTCGATTATTCTTGATAAGAAAGTCTCATTCAATGGAACACCACAAATTATTACTTATTTTTAAGTGTGATCCATAATATGTTTTAATTCTCCATTATTTTTATAAAAACACTCATTTTATCATGAAAAAATTACCTTGTTTCAATTCTGGTTTTATATAATCAATTTGATTTCCTTTTTAAATAATCTTGAAAGTTTTCAATTAAGCCATACTAAAATATTTTATTTCTAAAGTTTATTAAACACTCTTTTCACTTAATTTTGAACTAAATTTTCATGATATTTTCCTATATTCCTTTATTAATGTCCATTTATGATTTAATTCCTTTATTTATTGGTCACTTTTATGATACACCCATTTATTATACTTTTAACATGATTATGATGACCAATTCTATCCATGGGTTACCCTTATGTTTATGTTTGTTTACATATGTATGATTCTTTATATAGAAACCATATTCATGATCATGTTATGATGGGTGCACCCAGATAGTTCATCAATGAATTGGGTAAATTTTGGACTCATGATACATTATGTACAACAATCTTGGTGGTGGCCTTGACTCATGCTCCTCTCTGTGCAATGAGCACTGAATCATTATTCTATATGTGTAATGAGATTTTACTCATTATCCTCTATGTGAAACAAGCCTCGAATCATGATAAATTTTTAGTTTTATTCTTCTTCCACATTACTATTAATCAATGATTATATGATCCCTTGTTATGATTATTTATGTTTAAACATGTTCCATGCCTTTTTATATCATTATATTATTCCTTCTAACCTATGTGCTAAGATTTATTTTAATGTTTATTCCCTTACAATGATTTTTAGTTCATCACTTTTTTTTATGTTTTCTAAAGGTTATGTTATAAATATTTAAGGGATCAATGGAAGTTAGGAGCTCATAATCGAGGATAAATAAAGATATGTTTTATTTAGTCCCATGCTTTCAGTTTTATGTACCTAGACTTTCGAGACCTTAGACTTCACAATCATTTTCTTGTAATTTGAATCTTTATTATGATTAAAAAAATGTTATGATATGTGTAATAGTCTAGGGTCACCATAATCTCCTACTAGTTTCAAAAGTATAAGTAACCCATGTAGATCATGAGGTCGTGATACCCTTATTAATTATTTCATTGGATGTGATGTCTTAGTTCATAGAATGTTGACATGAGCTCGTGACTAAGACTGAGGACTCATGTCTGGGTTCCATACTATTCTGAGACAAAGGGGACCTAGTAGGTTCCCCATTGACAAAAAACACCTCAATGAGTATCTATGACCATGGGTATCCCACAATTTAAAGGTTTATTGGAATTTACACTAAGTACAACAACTAAACAAGATTGGTTCAGGCATTCCAGAAAACCAATGACTTCAAGATTCTCTTTATTTCACATAAAAATATAATTGTAACTGCCAAGATTTTGGTGAATGTAAACGAAATGGAAGTGTTTGAGGCATTTTCGCCCCCAACTTCTCATATATTTTCTTTCCAAGAATTCTTAGGGGGAATTCCTATATATAAATTACATATGATGTCACATCCTCCCAAATCCAAAATGTAATATATTAACATGATGTATATGGAAAACAAAAATTTTATTATTTTCATGAATGTAGAAATTTATTACCGAAACTAGGATGACATGTGATCTCATGATATAATATTTAATGTTTCTATTAATATAATTCCTATGGGTACTAGGATTCCTCCTTTATTTAGGAAAATAGATAACATTTTCACGTGTATCTTAAAACCCACTCTTAGTTAGCATATCACCAATGATGCCTAGATATCTAGGATCCAGGTGATGCCATAGGTTTTCGAGTGGAAATGTTTTACCAAATAATAGTGTGGTTTGGAAATATCTGAATATTGATGATGATATAATTGATTAATTCCTAGGGTACTCCTAAAGATCAGGTGAAAACACAATGATTTCATTTCGTATAGTTTTTTGGGAATAGGCTCTTGATCCGGTTATTATTAGATGCTAAGTTATCTATCATATCATGAGATAATTAATTATATATTACCTAAGGTCCATAAATCATAATAATTTATTCATCTATTAATGTCTTGATGTCATACAGACTGGGACCTATGAATCTGTAATTGAATAGAAATAAGTAATACTAAGATATTGTCTTGGTTCCACTACATAGTCACACTTAATGTGGAATGCCTAAGACTCCTAAATTCAAACTCAAAGAATTATTTATATAATGTTTAGATTATATAGGTGATTCTATTTTATATTTAGAAAAGGTGAGTAAAGGAGATCCTTTGGGCGAGAACATGCACCCCCTACAGTGAAATTTATGTCTCACGGATATTTCGGCATTGACCAAAGTAGGTATAGCCATACTGGGTTATCTATCAGGCCCTCAGTGTGAAATTGGTTTTTTTTATTTCCTACAGTTATATGATATTGATTTTTATATGAGTAGATCATATAAAGATACCATAATTCTAATATAAATGTATGATATTGAGTTTTTGGTGCCCTATTAGGTTTTGTACTCATATCATTCGATGGCCACCATTGTATAGGGTACTAAATAAGAACTTATCTTGGTTGTAGGAACAACATGTGTTGAGGCCTCAGACATATCATGTAGGATGACTATGATGTGTACAATGGAATTTGTATCTTTAAAAAATTAGTGTGGGTAGTAGATCCTTGTAAATTTATTATTTATTTCATTTTTTGATTTTTTTTTCTGTTTGAATAGTGACATTTGTTTTAAGTATGTTATGGTTGTTTGGGACTTTATGGAGTTTCATTAATTACTAGAACATTGTTTATATTTATTACATCGAAACTATTATTATTTACTCATATATATAATGTTTTGTTCTTTACACTATTTTCTTACTCTAATGTTATGGAATATTCTCTCCACAAACACACTTGACCCCTTTTTTTCTAGTTTTTAGCCTCTTTCATATGGGAGGCGCACTTATAGCCTTGTGGTGAACTGATATTGTCACGACCCATCCTCGGGGCCCATGTCATGACTACCCCAAGCCCGCCTTCTATAGGCTAGGGGCTGGTGACTAGCACCAAGGCATAATTCCCGATAAAAAGGGAAGGCATTGCCTTTGTAAAGTAAACAAACACCACAGAGCAAGCAATAAAAAGTAAACACTAAGTAAAACTAGGTACAATATAAAGTGCGGTAAAGTATGTGGGATAGAATACAAACCCAAACTGATGTAAAGTACAACTGAAAAAGGAAGTACAACAATTGAAAAGTAAATCCGCAACATCGAGCCGTCCACTGGTAGTCCCACCTGAAGGGTGGTTACAGATAATGACCTCATCTCCTCGGCTCCAGCCGTTCGCTCCGTGTACGTCCCACCCAGTGGTCCTCCTCCAGGTACCGACTGCTCCACTAGCCTCTACCATGATCAACACTATCTGTCGTCTGCATCCAACACAACGTAGTGCGGGTATAGCCCGTGCAGGTGTGAGTATACTCTACTCAGTGGGGACCCCGAGATCCCCAAAGGTCTCCCAGAATCCACAAATGATAATCCACAAAGGAAAGATACATCACGAAGTAACATCTGACACTACTTAGGTATATGCCCATACATATACCTAAGTCATCAATTCCAGTTCGGCTCCAACATCCGAGCCCATGTTCGATCACGTCCACATAGGATAGCACAACACAATCCACATAGGATAGAAAGTCAATCATATCGAAGATAATGATTGAAGGTCAAGAATCAGCTCACAGAGGCATACTTGTTTGTAAGATGACAGAGATGATCAGATGTAGCCACCGATTCATCTAAGCCATCGGACCCACACAGGATTGTTAGGTACTAACCCCCGTAATGACCCACAAAGGATCAATAGGTACTAACCCCTGCAATGACCAACAAAGGATCGATAGGTACTAACCACTGCAATGACCCGCACAGGATCTGACCCACATAGGATCGGTAGGCGCTAGCCCACATAGGACTGCTGAGCGCTGACCCACACAAGATCTAACCCACACAAGATTGGTAGCACTGATCCACGTAGGATTTCTGAGTGTTTTAGTCATCACTGTCGAATCCACGGAGGATTTCTGTACAGCCATCATCATCGTCGCAGTCGCAGCCAGCTCTAGGGTTCTCGCACACAGCAAGATCGTTTAGGAGGGTCCGCTCCACGAGCCGAGGGGATGATACATCAACTGAAATGATGTCTAGAGTTGATGTATCCAAAAGTTCCGTATCATCAACAGGAACCCAACGTCACAGACGGCGTGTCAATCGGACGCCCGGTCTGAGAGTTATTGACTTTTCGTCCCAGGGGCCCGGTTGGTTTTTTTATTCAAACCAACCTGACCATACTATAACTGCATCCAAACCCCGAGCAGAGTAAGCCAACATTTCCTTCTAACTAAGAGGAATCCAACAAAGTCGACGGCACATCAATTGGATATCTGGAGCTCAAGTTATAAGCGTTTCCGCTCCGACGGCCCGGTTGGTTTCATGTACGAACCAACCCGGACGAACCCAAAGTTCTCCAAAACCTTTAGTGTAATATACCGAAATGACCGTCTCGATCCAAGGATCGCATCGCAGTTGACGGTGCATCGATCAGAGGTCCGCAGCCCATGTTATGGGCAAACGACCGAAAGAGGTCCGTGAATAGGGGGGTCAGGCCCGGTCCGACCCGGCCCGATACCCCCTGGGTCGGCCCGAACCGGGTCTACCTGACCTGGGTCCGGGTCCGGCCCATTAGGGCGTGTCCCAGCCCGGTTGGCGTGGCCTGGGCGTGGCCCGGCCCAGCCTGGCGCGCTCGGCCGGGCCGGCGTGGCCAGGCGGCTCGGCCGTAACGGCCGAGCGGTAGGGGGTGGGGGGGGGGGGGGGGCGGCGTTGCCCCCATGTTTGTCAAACCGCGGCCCCCATGTGGGGGGGCCGCTCCTTCGGCCTGCCGGGGGTTACGACCCCCGGATCCTCGTTCGGCCGGCCCGGCTGGCCGGTCGTGCTGCTGCCGCGGGACCCCACGGTCCTGCCCTCTTGCTCCGGCGCCGGCGGCCGGTAGCCGGCCGCTGCTCCCCTCGGTCGCGGCCCCGCTCCGGTCGCGGTCTCTTCCAGGTTCTCTGGCGTGGCACGACATCGTCGCAGCTTGTTCGACTTCAATGGCGCGGTGCGACGACACCATGCTTCTTCACCCAATCTCATAGTTTCCGCGCGGTGCAAAGGAACAGCGCCACCTTATAGGTGCCGCAACAAAATCAAACAACCAAGGGGGGAGGAGGGTCGGCCGTGTTCGTGCAGTCCGACCTCCTCCTGTTATTGTGATAACAGGAGGCCCAATTTGAAATGAAGAAGGCAATAGAAGTAATCACAAACAAATAAAAAACCCCTACCTCGAGCGTTGTTGAACGAAGGCTCGTCGCGGAATTGAACGTCGCGAAAGAAGGTGTCACGGAAGAAGGTTCCGTACACATTGACGGAGATCGTCCGAGGAGGAACGGTGTCTCCCTTCCTTTGACGTGGCAAGAAGGAACGAAGGAATGTGCGTCGGGTCGTCGATCTCTGAGGAAGGCGTCTCTCACTGTCATCCGTTGGAGGAGGTCGGCGTTCTTCGCATTCTTCATCCAGGAATAAGAACTTCAAAACTTTGAGCAATTCTCTCTAAAATCCTCTAGCACAACCAAGAAAACACTAATATAATAAGTGTTCCCTTATTTTATTACTCACGCCAAACGTTTTGAAATTCAAAATTGAATCAATCAATTAATTGAATTAATTGAGAAGTTTAAACCTCCCAATTAATGAGGCATTTAAAAATTAAATAAACGCAAGAGTTGACTTTCATTTAATGGGGGTGCGGGTACGTTACCTTATTAAAGGAGGGGGTTTGAGGGAGTTGAAAAGGTGGGTCTCGTGTGGGCCCCACCTCACAAATATCCTACCTAGTGGAGTAGGATATAGTGGGTCCAACTCTAACCACTTAGCTTAGGTTAAACAACTTTAAATAAAATAAAATTGGTTGCGCCATTTTATTTTATTCTTTTACTTAACCAAAAATTTTAAAAACCACACCCGAGAAAACGCAACTCCGGAAAAGGTGTTCCTAAGAAATCACTGGCGATGCGATTCCATCGGTGTCCTCGGATTTCGATTCCGAGCACCGGTTCAAAAGTTAGGAAATCTCGCTCGTTCGTTCACTGAACGTACCTGAGCTAAATTTTAAAAAATGATTCCGGGCACACCGGGCCTCAGAATCAAGTGCCGTCAGAAACTGCATTCTTGTAAAATCCAAAAAAAAAATTAAGAAAAATTTTCCCTTGAATTTTACGGGTCTTTACAGATATTTTTATTGTTCATATATTGAACTGGGTAGGGATGTGTCATATTCATAGCTACCTAAATTATAAATGGGTTTGGGGTGGTCTAATACACTATATGATAATTAGAAAAGTTCTTTCATCCTTAACACTGGGATTAAGCACAGGACATGGATAATGTTAATCTTGTATTTTTTATCTCCATTCACAATTACATAACAGACTAAATATTATATAATTACCTCAAATGTAAAATGAACATGCACTTACTTAGTCGTAACTGAATAACGGTCCATGCTTTCAAAACATTTCATATGGGAAGACACATCATATCTTGGTTAATCAAATCCCTTCGCTTAATTAGAGTCATACCCAATTACTTTATAGTAAGAAAAATTATCAAATGAATCTAGGTTGGTATCATTTTGTAAAACATAATAAGAAGGTAACCTCATTAATAACCACGTGGAAAAGGATCCATATCCAATGGTAACTAGAATAACACTAATGAAATATATATTATAATATATTTGGTGTAATTTAAGAAAGTATATCCAAATAAAGCTTCAAAAACCTACATCCTGTGATTGATAATTTGAATTTATGTATAAGTGATAAAACTCATAGTGATATTGAAATATCATTACAACTAAATATGGTGATAATCAAGCTGGTATGATCTAGCACATCAATGGTTTGATGTGATTATTGAGAAGAAAATAGACTAGGGGATCACTAAGACCGATTTTTAGGAGCTCATTTTTGAATAATTATTTCTTGATACTATAAACTGTGTAAAATTTGAGATCATGAACCTTCCTGAAAGTTCAGTGTAGATTATAGGGTATACCAACACCTTAAATGACTGCCAATACATCTATCCTAAGTGGGGATGAGGAATCTAATGTTAAGTGTTTTGATGTGGGGATTAAATATATTTTGTAAACAAAAGATTATTTCTTTAAAAAGATATAATTTCATAAAGTGGTTAAGAAATAGGTTATTATAGATATTAATTATAAAGGAGGATGAATATCATACATTCCACTACTTTGATGAAAAAATGTGACAATTTTCCGTATATTTGGAAGAATTGTCAATAAGAGACAAGTAGAGGTGGTTCTCAATGAGAATAATTTGGAGGAGGAATACATCATCTCTTTTCTCAAGATGATCCCTAATAATTTTTCACCATTGTGGTTGATTTTATCACACCACCCCTAATTATATATTTGTGGAATAGAAGTTCCACTATTATAACAAATAAAATATCGTTAAAAAGTATTTATAGAAAGGGAGATTCCAAAAGAATTAGGTAGAACTTTTAGTTAACATTAGAATCTCAGAAACAATCAGCTTTATAGTTTATAAATTTGACTCTATCTCTACCAAGAGAATCTATTTGATGTGGTTGATTGGGAATTTTGGGTCAACTAGAAGCGATTCAGTCTCCTATATAGGGATTTATATCTCTGGGGAAGTATGAGGATGATGAAAGAATATATTCTTTATAGAATTGTGTACCTAATGTTGAAGGAAATCCATAAACTACTTGAGGCTATATCCATATATAATATACATTAATTTTTACTCTATTTCATATAGTTTATTACAATTATTTGTTTTCTGAGAAACTATCCCTTGTTCTTGATCTTAAGGTAGAAATTTTAACATCATACATAATCCATGATTCCTTGCTGGGGAAAATGAAATAAAAGACTTTGATGATACAATCTTTTCCTATAGTAAAGATGATAATATGTAAAGATTGAGATATTATTTTCAATAATATAGAAACCTTCAATGTTAGCATATGAATGGATTTGTTAACCCAATTATGAGATTTTATTGATCGTTACAATATAATATTCTCTTTTTTCATGCCTTTTTGGGGTTTAATACACTCTCCATTGAAAGTGGGAGAACTAAGACTTTTTATAAGGAAATAGTCCATGAAAATAAGAGTAATCACCATTTAAATGGCTAGTCATGTCATTGGAGTTGTTAATTATACAGTATAAATAGTATTTCATCCCATTATGTATTTCTATCCTATCATGTTTTGTAAATATTTCCTATAAATTATTCTTGAAAAGGATTCAGATTTCACAATTGAATTATATACTAAAATGAAACTAATATATATTCCTCCATATCATATGGATCTAATAGAAATGAGTTACTTAGAGACAACATTGGATTATATTGAATCTAAAGTTTTTATCCAACCCAGAATGTCCTCACAGGGTGATTTTATTATATATTATAATAAAAATAATATAGGTTATCTCATTTGTATATACTAGCTAAAACTCTACCAGGTCACGATTAAAAACAATATTATTTCCAAGATTAGATTAGTTTTAAATTAACTGAAATTTTGAGGGTGGTTTTTTAAAATTTATCATGGAGTAAGTTACCAACAATATTAAGATAGGAAAGAGTATTTTCATAAGAAGTATTCCTATAGTTGGTATGTGTATTTATAATACTTGTAAATTACATTCATCCAAATAAATAATAATTTCTTGTATATTGATTTTTTGAAAAGGATTTTTCATCTATTTTTTGATACCTCCCCTCTAGTATTGTTGGATGATATCAAAATTTATTCAATGTCTTGGGATGTTCAGGGTCAAAAATCTTTATGTTGTTTTGGATACCATAAATAATATCAGATATATTCTAAAATATATAAATGTTCCTTCTATACATGATAGTTTAAATTTATTATTCATTCTATATCTAAAAATTATATTTCCTTGGATCTTATGAAATTGGAGTCATTGAGGACATGTAAAGTACCAAATAATTTATTCAATGTTAGATGTTTTCTTGGGATCTTTATGTAATGTCACTGATTTATTTAGAGCCTTTCAAAAATCAAAATCCCTATAAAATATTTTATTCATAAAAAAGATAATTTAATATAGTTAGATCAGTGTGAGTTGGTGTTTTAATAGGTATCTAATAGGATAAATAAAACACCAATTTTAATTCTTTCATGATAAGGAGAGGTATTTAAGGTGTTTTACGATGCTTCTTTAATGAGTCATGGATGTTTTCTTATGAATGATAATTGAAGGATGTATTATAAATCTAGACATTTATGCCCACATGAATTAAACTACCCTACACATGAATTATAATTTTCCATTGATGTTTATGAATTAATCTTCTAGAGACACTACCTATATGAGGAATTTTTTTAGATTTCATGGAACATAAGAGTTTTAAATATATCTTATCTCCATGGGGCTCAAATCTCTAGAAATTCTATTGAGATTAATTCATCAAAAAAATTATTTTGATATCCAATATGAAACTAATAAATGAAACCTTGTTTTATATGACATATGATTGAAATTTTACTATCAAACAGTGATAGACATAAAGGAGAAGTGTATATTTATATCTCTTATTGTTTAATTTAACTTGGATTTGGTTTATGATTTTAGTGGAATATACTTATTTCACATCAACTTTATATAGTTACTCATGTATTAGGTGAAGGAAACCAAAATTTAACATTCTGAATGTTTTTATTCAATAAAGGCTTGATTGTGGGGAGATTATTGATGAATTATTATGGGATACAACAAATTTTATTTATTTCCATGGTAGATTGGTTGTCTCTAATAGTAATAGGGAATCATTTATGAAAGAATTTCATTTTTCCTAATGGGAGATGAAACCTAGAATCATAAATCTATATTGGGATGTTTGCTAACAATTTTGTTTTTGTAGTATAAAATATATATATCATTTTGTTTATATATAGATACCTTAGAAACCAACAGGTGATGGTAGATCACCATAATCTAAAAGAAGATATAAATCCACTCTAATTGTTGGTTTGGAAGTAGGATGAGAACAATATGGAATTCATGACTAATTTATCAAGAACCATAAGTGTTCGATGCATCACAACTTTTTCTAGGACTGCATATTGCAGTGAGCATTGTGTTTATAGGTAAATTCAAGTAATTCCTTTCACCCAAAGATCTATATAATGTATAAGGGGGATATACATATTCTAGAGGATATGCTTCAGTGTTTTCATTATTAATCATGTTGGATCATGGGAAAATAAACCCTATTTAGTAAAATTATACAATAATCCTAGATACCAATATTCAAAATATATGGTTCCCATCGAGGCTTCATAATAATAAAAATTTCGTTCCCCCTTATATTTGATAGAGGTAGATGAATCCTCTATGACTTGTCCTAACATAATTTAGGAGACAACAGAATAGGTCAAATCGATTCTGAGGTGGCTTATAATAACTCAAAGTGACTGAAAATAACATGTTAATCATAAAATATATCCTTTATAATTAGAATATATTTTTCATGTCCTTCTTCGTGTAACTACATTTTTATGTCACTAATATAAGAATAAATATAGTAAACTGGATCTTTGATTTTTGGTACCATTTAAGATGTTAGAACAAGTGTGAGAAATAGACTACTTGCATTCCCTACAACCTTGGTTCAACTCCATGAACAATACTTTATATATATCTTAATTTAGAAAGTATATTCCCAAATATTCAAATGTGATTCTATGGTAAGGAATTGTTATTGAGATTGACAAATCATATGTAGAGCCTTTTATATACATCATTAACTGAAGTAAAGAGTGATTACTAGTCAATAACATTCCAATAGGTTGAGTAAAATAGTTGCATGGGATACTATGAGTATAAAATTTGGAGAAAAATATTAAATGAAGAGATAATGTCAAGATTTTTCCCCCCTTGAGGAACATGAAGTTTCTTGGGGATAAGAAGTTAGCTGGTGGAAAGGTTGTAAATACCCCAAGCACTCCAAAAATGTAATTATTCTCAATTTGTGTTTTTAAATATATTTTCATGTTTATCTTGGGAAGAAAGGATTTAGAAAATAATATAGGGGTTTCGATAAGAGGTATAGTGGAATTGAAATTTCCCATTAGGTCTAGGGATGACTGGTTAACTAGTGGATTTAAACTGGGTACTTAGTGGCCCTCCTGGTTTCATAGGCACTCAATTTTGGGTCAAAGAGTACCTTTTACTTTCAACTAGTTACCTTGTATAATTCTAGTCAATATACCCTCAAAACGTGTATTTTTGACCTTTAATATGATTAATTCAATCCCAAAATATTGTATGGATAATGATTTTATAACAAAAGTTTTTATTTGTATACTCTCTTCTAAGTGTTCCCACTACCTTCATGCTCTCTAAGAGGTCTATTTTTTCTACCTTGATCCTCCCTTGGTAATAAAATCCCTCTTCCATCAAAATAAATCCATGAATCCTTTTAAATATCCCTTTTTTATATTCAAATTTAAAGTTTGAACATTCATCTACCTCCTCTAGCGATTTTTGTGTATTCTTAAATATTTAATATTTATTTTGGATAGTTATTATGAAGGGTTTTCTTCGATGACCTAATTGTATTTACCTAATTTCCCTTTCTATATTTTTTCACATTAGAATCTCACCAATATATAATTATACCTTAGGATTTGGGTGGTATATTTATTTGTGTTGTGGTTTGATCCTTATCTTGAGACCCAAAGGATATATTATACAATTAAAATTTGTAGGAAAACTACTTCACCCTCTATTACCCTTAGATAGTTATCCAGTAAATGGTAGGGGATGTGACAACCCAAGTGGAAATTATTTTTTTCAAAATTAATGGTTTTTTCTTAAATTTTTTGTGGAATATGGATATTGTTTTAACTTTCATGATTATAACTATAAAAACATTTTTCCTTGTTATACTTTTTTAATTTTCATTATGTATTATTATTTTTCAGTTATATCTATTTTCTAAAAATTAGAATTTATTATTCATGTCAATAATGATACCATACATACATTATCTAATGTTTCATTTAATAAAAAGTTTTTATAACATGGGATATATTTTCATACATATTAGTGGATAATATTTCTTTATTTATTTGGTTTACTAGAATAATTTATCAAGTATATATATATCACATTATGAAGGATTAATTAGGATCCTTCAATATTATACAAGTTTAATATATGGGATGGGTGAAGGCCCCCAAGTGGTTACACATATTATGGGCTCCAAACACCCCAAATGGTTATACACATTTCTTAATTACGTTTGAAGGGTGGAGATATGGAATCAAATTTGTTGAAAACATTTTTATACACCTAGGATGGGTAACTAGAATCATGAATTATTTTCACACATCTTCTTGTGAAAAAATTTGGATAGAGGTGTTTTTTTAAAGAAGTTTTCTAAAAGTTGTTTTAATTATTATATTATTGAAAAATCACCTCACATTGAACAACCTGGTGACTGGAAAATGGGTTTCAAACATAGATTATCAGATGTATATTTAATAATGAAATTATATTAATTTATGTTTTTTCTCTTTTGAATGTTTTTTACTAAGAGTTCTTGTTTTTTTTTGAATTATCATTCTAAAATATAATTTTTTTCAAAATGTATTATTAAGGTGTACGAGATAAAAATTTTATTTTTTATGTTCTAAATTAAAAATATAAAGATTATATTACTATTTCAACATTCTTAACATCATGAATAATTCATGATACAGTCATGTGTTTAAAGAACAAAATAGAAATGTGAATTTCAATTATTTCTTTGAATTTGATGTTTTCAAGATTTAGATCAGAGGGTTGATAAGAAATAGACACAAATGTTTTCTATAGAGTTGATGTTTAATTTTTTTTGAAGTCAATAGATTTGAAAAATTGATGATCAGATGATCCACTGAATTAATCCTCAGTTACTAAGTTAGATAAATAAAGGAGTCGCTTTTGATACTAACCCATCTGATATGTTGAGCCACAAATGAATCCAACGAGTGTTTGTAATCGATATAGATTCAGATATAGATTTCCATTGGATGAAGAACAAAAATCTTCTCAAATCATATTGAATGAACAAGATTTATTGATTTTTAATGAGAAGAGTTGTTCAAAACGAACAATAAAATGAAATTCATAGACAGATCCATCTAATGAGGTGCTAACACCAATTAATCAAATGAGATGAAGACACCAAAACACTAGAGGTGATACAGAAATTGGTCCATCAGACAATTTGAAAGATTCCAATTCATCAAATGATCTATTTAAAACTTCTAATTCATCATATTCTAAATTTCATTGGATGTCATTTCATCACAATGAGGAGAATCTTAAATGTTTAATAATGTGGATGAAAGGGTCTAACACACTGAATTTGATAGCAGAATGTTGTTGCTGGATTCTGAAGTCTTTAGAACTTGGAAAATGTTGTCAAACTGTATCAGTTGGTTTGCATCATTGGAGTCAGATTTTTTTTGTTTTTAATTGGTTCTAGAGAATAAGAATGAAACATAGAGTTTCATATTGATATGTTTAAGAATATCATTTTCACTAAAAAACACTTGTGATTTTATTTTTCAATGGGAAGCATAGTTTTATATAGCTATGTATAATTCATGAAAATTCAATAAGACTCCATAAGTGCAAGGAATATTTGAGAAGTTTTCAAATTAATTTCAAGTGAAAGTAAATTTTATAGATCTAGATTTTTTTATATAGAAAATTATTTCAATTTCCAACCATTTCTATTTTTTTATAATCCTATATAATGGGGTTCAAGTAAAATTTACTTTGATACTGTTCACATAGAATAATGTATATCTCTAGAGTTTTGGTTCAGGATTATGTAATAGACAGAAGAAGTGATCATATAACTAGTGGTTGAGATTCATCGGATCAAAATGAGAAATAGAACTGCCAATTTGTGAAAGAGATAGGATAAAGAAAGAGTATGTTTCTGATTCTCTACCATAAAACAATTCATTTTTTTCTAGACTAAAAAATAATAAAGAGGAATCATATATGGTGATTGGACTAATTTTTGAATGAAGTCCATAAAATTTTGTTCATACCTACTGGTGGGAAAGAAAGTGAAGAATTGTATTTTATGAATTAAAAATGTTAAATTTATTGAAGTAAAAACAATTGAAAATTTTATAATCCTATTGGAGAAGTATTATAAACTTTTAAAAATCGTATTTAAATATTTTGTTCTAGAAGAATCACATGCACTATTTTATTGATCATTGTTCCCTATAAGTGTAAGGGAACTTACTAATTATTTAATTCACAAAAAGAGTATTTTTTTTCTTATAGATCATGTGGTATTGGATTATTTACAAACCATGAAAAAGGTATATATAATCATATTGACTATTGAACCATATAAATTCATGTGTTCTTATGGATGTGTTTGAATTGTTTTTTCAGAAATTTTATATATCCTTTAAAGGAGAAGAAATATTGTTAATAAATTTAACATAAAATGAAAAAATATGTCACTTATTAACCCACCCTCTATACTAGTGATAGCATTGATCCTATGCTGGCCTTTTCAATTGGTATCAAAGAAAAGTTCCTTTCCTTTACTATTTTCTAAAATTTGAAGAGATTTTGCATTAGATGGTTTTAATTATGTGAATAGTAAAGGGATTCTAGTTGTTTATGGAAGGAAATTTCATTTTTGGAATGATATAATGTTTCTATATATCATGTCCCTTGTTTATGATATTCTGAAGGCTACCACAGATTAATTTCCTCTTCTCGATGAGAATTATCCTCTAAATGTTTTTTATATGAAAAGTATTTTGTGTGATGAAAGGTATGAAATTTTCTACTTTCAATGGTTTCTAAAATTGAATTTCATAGAGTGAAAAGAGTTATAATTAGAAAATATATTTTTAAAAAGTTGAAAAGTATGCATTAATTCAATACAAAGTTGAAGAATGAAAAGTTACAAATCTGGTGGCTATGTTATGAAGACCTAAAAATGTGTGACTATGAATCTATTGGTGAATTTGTTACAAGGATGAATGAAATTGTCAAAACCATAAAAGTCTTCGTGAGAACATGGAAGATTAAAATATTATTGAAATTATCTTATGAACTCTTCCTAAAGGGTTTGATACCAAAGTTTTATCTTTGGAAGATATAGATCTGAAAAATCTATATTTTGATGACTTACATAACAATCTCATTACATATGAAATGAGAATATATATTGTTATGAAAATCATAGAAAATGTTTGTTGAGAAATTTCATTCAATAAAACCATGTAAGGGAAATCTATGAATATTCTCGAAGATATAGATGTTGGTGACTCCGATAGAGAATATGGAATTAGTAGACATTTTTATGAATTAATTTCCTTGTATTATAATAATATTAAAATAGGTACAGGAAAGTAAAAATGGAATTACATTTAAAAATATTTTTATGTAGTGGAATTGATAATTTTTATGCAAATTTTCTTTGAAATAAGTATGAATAAAAAATGATAAAGATGATAGAAAGTCAACAAGATCCTTTAAGAAAAATTTAGAAAAATAAAAAACCAATTCTTTTGGAAAATATAAAAAGTTATCTTAATCCAAAAGAATATTTTTTTGTCTAAGGATGATGAAGATGATGATAGTGAAGTCGAAAATAAAAAATTTGCTAATGTTTATGAATTTTGTTTAAAAAAAAGTGAATGATGAAGAGTTTGTTTGTTATGAATGTTTCACTTATGAATAAGAGACTCAATTTAAATACACTAAAAAATTTTATTTGAAATAATGTCTTCAAATGATTATAATACTTTATAGAGAGATCATGAATTTGAAAAAGGAATGTTATGCAACAAACATTCAAGAAATTATTTTAAGAGAAATCAATTATGCTATAATTGATTGATCATTTGAAGAAATATCTTTAAAATGAAAATAACTGGAATGAAAAACATTATGTAAAGATAATTACAATGGATGAAGTGTTAAAATTAGATAAAAATTTCAAAAACTAACCAGGGAGTTCCGAGTTTTAAAAATTCTATTTCTGAAATTGTTAAAAGTTTTAAGTAGTGTAAACTTAAGAAAGATCAAAATACATTACCTTAAATGGATAAATATAAAAATTATTGTGTTTCTAAGATTAATAAAGTTTTTAAAATCATGTGTGTATCCAAAACCAACAATGATTAAAATTTTGATTTTTTCGTAATTTCAATTTCCAAATCAAATATTGCTACTATTAATGATTCTGTTGAATATGGGAATAAATATAAGTTAAATAAAAAGATTTAAAAAGATATAAAAACATATGGTTCACAATAAAGTCCTAACATGTAGTGTAATAAATTTATATTAAAACATGTTTATAACTCCATGGGGTGTGAAAGTTATAGGAGAAAATATTCTTTTTATGGATACTGTTAGTATTGTGGAGGATTTGATTGTACAAAAAATATGTGTTAGTTCAATAAATAACACTATAATAATACCATGAGTGATTCGAAGAAATTATTCATGGGGAGTCTCTCCTCTTAAAGAAGGAACCTTGAGAGAGTTGTTATGAAAATTTAAATTAGATTATAACCTTCCAAAACCAGTTTTGAAAGATATGAATATCCTTGAAATCTTATAAAAGGGTGCCTTTTTTTCGAGCACAGAATTGTTTTTACAACATTTCTCAAATTTTAGTTGTGAAGAAAGTCAAAGTTAATAAAAAAGAACTTTTTTTAGAAACATATCTTAATGATAAAAAATGACAATGTCCCTAGATTTTTTATAGTGGGTGATCTTCACATATGATAGGAGATCTAAATATTTTAAAGAATGTGGAATATTTTAAAGAAGAAGCTTTGACCATTGACAGTGATGGATCTCTCAGATTCAAAGTTTTTGGGTCTGCTATTTTTGGGGAATAAAAAATGAAATCTGAAAAGTCCCTGTTTGTTTATGGGATAAACCACAACTTGTTGAGTGTTTCAGTTTTTTTAATAAACATAATAATTTTTTTTCATGAATGTTGTATTTTTTGTGGAAGGAGTTGAATATAGAAATGTTGTTACAAGTGGTTAGTATATAAAAGGGAACTTTTTTCATGTTGGTGTTATAAAAAATTCATGTTATCTAACAATGATAATAGAAAATAAATTATGGCATAAAATGCTAGTTCATTTGTGTTATATAAATATAAGGAAATTAACAATACTATATAGTGTTTGTGATATTCTCCAAATGATAAGAATAATAGATTTGTGTTATTCCATTTTTCATAAAGGTAAAATTACAAAATCATTACATAATAAAGTTTAAATTTGTTCAACTCATCTCGTAGAGATGATTCATTTTGATATATGTGCAGTAATGAGGAAACCATCGACTTTTGGAGATAAGTACTTCATTTTCATTATATATTATTTTACTTTCATTAGTTTAATTATGTATTTGAAACATAAATCATTAAATCTCAAAAAATTTAAGAGTTTTAGGGGAATATAAGAAATTTAATATGGATATTATGTGAAGAAGTTGTGAACTGAAAATGATGGTGAATACAAAATTTATGTATTTAGAAATTATTTTGAAAAAACATGGTATTCTCCATGATTTCAGTCCACCTTACACACCATATAAAAATGAAGGTTGTGAAAGTTAGAGTATATTTTTTTGTAGATATATTGTGTACAATGTTTATTGAATATGGTATTTCTCAATAATTCTAGAGGTCAGAGGTGAGTATAACAGTTTATATTCAAAATCATTGTTTTTATAGAACCATTTATGACATTAATCCTAACAGAATGTTCTATAATAAAATTGCATGTTTGAAAGACTTAAGGGGTTTTTTGGAGTCTCTGCATCCTAAAAAACACAAGTGTAAATATTGGAAAATTTGATCAAAATGACGAAGATGGAATTTTTATTAGCTATGATTTTAATGGTATATGATATATATGCTTCAACAAAGAAATTGGGATATTTGTTGAATCTAATGATCTAAAATTTTATGAGAAGGATAAAGAATAATTTTCACAAACACATACAGATAAAGAAGATGGGGGAAACGAGATAATTAGGAATAATTAAAATTATTACAATAATGACAATGTCATGGAAATAGAAGTATCAGAATTGTCTATTTCTAGTGATGAGGAAGAACTTATTACATATCATCCTAGTATGAGGAAATTGGTGGAAGTATAAAACATCATTTTAGATCAAAAAAAATATTCAACCCATAATAACATCATTTTTAGTTTCAAAAACATCTTTATATTCAAGATTTGATAAGATTATGTTAATGATGCTTTAGAGAATCCTGAGTGGATACATTCTATGAATGATGAGTTGGACCAGATTGAGATTAATGATACATTGAAACATGTATCAAAACTAAATAATATTAATTTTATTGGTATGATGGGGGTGTTCTAAAACAAGAGAAATGAATATGGTGATTTGAGAAGAAACAAAGCATGATTCGTTTGAAAAGGTTACTCACAAATTGAAGGCATTGATTTTGATGAGACTTTTTCCCATTTATCAAGGTTAGAAACTATCAAAATCATTCTTTCTATTACTACAAAATGAGGTTATAAATTTCTTTATAGGTATTTGAATTTATCTTATTTCAATGGAGAACATGTTGAATAAGTTTATATTGAACAACCCTATAAAATTTTTATTATAAAAGAAGAAATTTATGCGTGTAAGTAGAAAAAATAATTTTATGGGTTAAATAATGTTCTGAGAACTTTATATTACAAATTGGATGGATAATTTAGGGATAGGAATTTTAATAAGGGAAGATTTGATAGTAACCTCTACATCAAATAAAAATATCAGATCTCTATCGTTGAAATTGTTTATGTGGATGATATTATTTTTACTAGGAATGAAGAAATAACATGTGAAATATTTGATAAAGAGATTAAGAAGTTGTTTGAAATTCATATTCTCTATGAAATGAAATACTTTCTTGTCTTACAAATCATTAAAAATAAGAAATATATTTTTCTATATCAAGAAAATAATGCAAGGGAACTTCTTAAGAAATTTTGAATGGAAAATTGAAAACCTATTTCCACACAAATATCAGTGGGACCCAAGCATTCTAAATGTGGAGAAGGAAAATAATTGAATTATAAGTAATTTTTGATGCCGGTAGGAAGTTTGTGATTTAGGAATGTTAAATCCTAGATACATTATATATTCTTACTTTATGAACAAGATTCCAAAATGGTCCAAAATAATCACATATCTAAAGATGAAAATGAATTATCAAATATATCAGAGGAATAATAGATTACGGTATAAAATATAATAGCTCAGGAAAAATTATTTTTTTATTTATAAATATGATTATTGGGTTGGAAGTGTGGATGATAGAAGACCAACATCTTGTAGAGACTTCTTTCTGGGGGGAAATTTGTGATAATTTTAATACTATAAATAAAACATATGTAACTCTTATAATGGATTAACCTGAATATGTTCTCACCACTCATGATATAATAAAGATTATGTGTGTGAAGACTGAGTTAGAAGATTTTTTTTCTTAATGTAAAGATACCCCTTCTCCTGGGTTGTGATAAACAATGTTCCATAAATCTCACTATAAATATATTACAATGTTATCATTCAAATATTATTGATATAAAATATCACAACATCAAAGAGAATATAGAGAATAATGAACTCAAGTTGGAATATGTTCATATAACAAAAGAAGTTACTAACATTTTCAAAAAACTATTACCGATGAATTTTTTTATTAACTGAGGTTAAATATGGGAATCCAAACTCTTTATATCCATGTTTGAGGTATGTTTGTTTATCCCATGCATCATATTGTATTTAAGTAGTAATGTCAATGGGGATAAAAATATTGTTTTATAAATCTGTCCAATGTTAATTTTTACATCTTTTAAGGAAAACATGTATTTAGAGGGATTTATTAAAATGGGTATGTTTAGATCTCAGTAAGTAAATATGTTAAATTTTTAATATATTTGTTGAATTATATGTAGAAAAAAAAATATTATAGGATAGATAATAATTTTGAGGTTCAAGAAGTTGTTTACTAAGTTATTGAATATGGATAGGATTGTTTTTATATTCTATGGTTCTTGTTTTATACACTACGTTTTCTCACGTTGGATTAAAATTATTGAAAATTGATCTATTTCATGTGGTTTCAATGTCTCCATGATATATGAATCTTGGTTTAAAATAAAATTCAAAGGGGTAGATTATTGAGATCAATTTGGAAGTAGATGTTGTTTGAAAGAAGTTTTCTGGATGTTTTTTCTATTATCGTCTTTAAAAAAATCACCTCACATTATACAATCTAGTGATCGGATATTGTTTTTCAAAATCATATAATCAGACACATATTTCTTATTGAAATTACATCAATTTATGTTTTTTGTTCTTGATGTTATTCATTGAGTGTTCTATTTTTCAGACTTGTATTTCCAGAATGGATTTTTGTGGAATAGACTATGTAGGTTTACACAATACAGAATTTCATTTCAAAGGTCTAACATTAAAAATCTAACTGTGATGTTCCAATAAAAAATTTCCTAACATCATGAAAAATTCATGATTAAGTAGGTGTTTGAAGAAGAAAAGAGAAATATGATTTTTCGGTATTTCTATGAAGTTGATTTTTTATGCGATCATTATATTTAGAAGTACTGGACATAAAAGTTGTTTGAAGACTAGATGAATGAATTTTTTGAAGTAACAAGATTAAAAAAAATATGATCATGTGATTCATTGTACGTGCTAATCCATATGATATACCAAATCATTAGATGTAGTGATCTTTAAAATGAATCATCAGTTTATAAATTATTGAAATAAAGGAATCATTATTTATATAAATCCATCAGAAGAGTTAAAACAACCAATCAATCAAGAGATTGTTTGGAATGTAAATGGAATCACATATATAGTTCTATTTTAAGAAGAAAATCAAAACTCCCAAATCTTATTGGATGAACCAGAGTTTCTTATTGAAAATGAGATGATTTTTTAACACTTATCAATTTTATGGGCTTCAGAGCATGATTGATAAGACGATTTATAGACATTGATCAATCAGGTTTGATTTACACACCGAACTATTAGAGGATATTCTAACTCCAATTTATTGTATATGATTATCGATAAATATTTATCAGTTGGTCTTTTTTATACCAATAAGTCATCCAATTCTGAGACTCATCTCACAGAGTTTCATCCAACTCAGGAGAAGTTGAACCGATGTAGAAAGTGGATAAAATGGTCTGACACATAGAATTTATACTTGACAATTGTTGAAGGGTTTTGAAATATTAATAAGGAATAATTATTTTTTTCAAATAGTTTAAGTTGGTTTGGAGCATCAGAGTGGGATGCCTTTTGTAATTCATATTTTTAATTTGATCAAGAAAACTATAATGAAACACATTATTTCAGACTGATATGTTATGGACTATAATTTTTTTACATAACACATGTGATGTTATTTTTCAAAAGTGAAATTGAGTTTTAATATACTCTAGAGAAATAATAAATATTATAGAAGACTCCAGATGTTTTGATAATATTTTAGAAGTGGTCAAATGAAGTAAAATAAAACCTAAATTTTGGAGATCTAGAATTTCATTGAGTAGGAAAATTATTTTTAGTTCCAACCTTTGTTGTTTTGGGTGCACCTATATAAAGGGGAAAAATTACAATATACTATGAAACATTTCACTTGAAAGAGGTAGGAGCTCTGAAGTTTTGGTTTCAAATTCTTTAATGTACCAATGAAGTGATAAAATAAGTGGTTGTCATTATTCACCATATTAGACTGATATTTCAGACTGACAGTTTCTGAAATAAAAATAATAGGAAAAGATTAGTGTTTTGATTCTCTATAAGAAAACCAATCATACATGTTTCAAGATTGAAAAATTTGATAGGGGAATTGTAAAATATTATTAGACTATGTTTTATACAAAATCCAAAGAAGTTGTTTTTACCTACTTCTGGGTAAGAAAATAAATATTTTTTTAAAAGAATTAAAACATTAAATGTTGGTGAAGCATCACATTGACAATAAACTGAACCTATTTCTAAAGGTTTCTAATATTTTTTAAAAAATAATATTTACATCTGTAATTATAAAGGAATAACATGAATTATTTTACTAGTTATAGTGCTATGAAATCCTAAGGGTATTCCCTACCTTTTTTTATCCATGTAAAGTGGATTGTATTCCAGTGGATTGTGTGGTATTGGATTGTTTCCAAACCCTACTATGGACTAAATACTATTATTGAGTAGTAAACCTAGAAAATTATCATGTTATTCAGGATGTGTTTGAATGTTTTTTTAGAAAATTATTATCTCTTTAACATTAGGTTAAGTTTGTTAATAAAGTGAACATAAAAAAGTAAAAATATGTCTTTGATTCACCCCATCCCCCCTTCAATGATTACAGTGATCTTGTGTGGGTATTTTCACATCTACCCATATGTGTAGATGTATATGATTATGTGTGTAAGAAAATTAAGGGACTAATAGGTCCTACCTATATCATTATTATGGGATTCAAGGTTTCCCTGACTAATACATCTCAAATTCTTCATAGTCATCTTGAAGAAGGTGAACTGGTTTTGATTTCCACCACATATGTAGTTAGCTTATTTATGATTAATTATGTGGGTTAAACTTTTTATTTTATTATATTACTTTTATTTAATTGTTCCTAAAAGAATTATATTACTATGGGAATAAATTATGGATTATGATAGGTTATTTGGGGTAGGATGGAGAAAATATAACAAGTTTTCCAAAAAGACGGCCTATTTAGTACTCTCTTTGGATACATGATGATCTATTTATTTAGGATATAAGAAAGGTAAAAACTCTTAATAATGGAGGATATGAGTTGAATAGAATATATATTTTGAATATTCCTTTTAGTGTATGAAAAGTGGTCCACTAGGTAGAACATGGGCTATCCTTGAAACTGTTTAGTGTGGATTCACACAAGGAGGTCACTATTTTGTGTCTTAAACCTCATTTGGCGATGCAATTATGTTCATGTGGGTTTTTATTATACTTCACATACACTTTTTACATGGTTGGTAAATTTTTTATCTATTTATGTATTATGAATATTTATATTACTTGGTCTTCCATTTCTCATTGTGCACTTATTCCTATTTTTTCATATGATCAATTCTGATATTTAAAAAGTGATACCTTATTATGTTATTCCACTATTGTATATATACCTTAGCAAGATCATCTATAGTTATAAAAGGGTAAAATATCTCTTTAATGTATTACCTTTGACCAATAGAATTTTTTCTAGCCTCTTGAAGCTAGGAGGTACAAATTTGGTGTTAGAATGACTTTTCAAGGATTCCATTCAGCTGCTTAGTAAATAAAATTAAAAAACCTCCTTCAATACTCATGAATGAGACATATTTAGAAAAAAGTCCTGGAATGATTCTATGGTGGATTTTATCTAAAAAGAACATCATATTATAAAATTATTTTCAGATATCTCTAATTCTGAGAGTAAATATCAATATTATATTTACCATGATTTAATTTATATTGGATCAATGTTATCACTTTTTCAATTCAATTCATGTGTGATTTTCAACACCAAAACTCATCAACCATATCATCAAGGACTCTTAACAAATGATAAGTTTTTTAAAAATGTATCTAAATGGTGAGATAAAATGTTTATTTAACTTAAACTTATATAAAAGAAGAATTATAATCTTTAATATTCTGATAAATATTCTTGAAACTTTTAAGAAAAAAATAGCATGGAAGCATATAAATATGTATCAAAACATATAATTGTTTATTTTAAGATGATTATATATTAAATAGTATAATTTTAATCCATAAAATTTATTTTATAATTGCATGTGTTTTGTATCTTATAGTATTCAAATATTATATTGATTATGTTGTAACAACTTTTTCAATTCTTTATTGTGATCCAAAGGGATGAAAATGAAGAATAGTAAAATAATTCTTAGGTAAATCTAGGGAATTCCTGAATTTTGATTGTTTTATAGAAGAAAATTTGATAATTAAATGTTTATCCAAATTGATATTATCTTGGTAGTAAATATTGATTATATAAAGTCAAAATCAGGATGTACATTATTTAAAGGAATAAAATAAATGTGTTGGCACAGTATGAAATAAAATGGTTTGAAATTATGAACTATAGAGGAATAATATAAAAATGTTTCAAATATATTTATATAAATGTTATGGATAAAAAATATTAGGTAATATCATAGAAATTCAAGTTTTAATTTATAATATGTTGTAAAAAACATAATGAAAATAATTTCTATAAGAACCCTATGTACTAAAAATGAAAAAAAAATATTGATATTAAATAAAATTTTATAAAAGGGAATTTTTTAAGTGATATTGTGAAATAGGGGAATATGTCTATAAAAAAATTATCAAAATGTTTCTAAATATATTATTGGAGGATAAATTTGAAACCTTGGTGCTAATCATGTGTTTTTATCCGATCATTCTCAAGAAATTGGGTATGGTGAAAGTAACCCTCTTATACATTTCATTGAATATAGATTAAAAAGATATATATTCAATTCAAGAAAGGTTGGGAGAGATTAATTTGAATGTTATATGGGGTTAACAATCTCAAGTAGAAAAAGAATAATTTATTTATCAAGATTGAGTTCTCATAGAAATGATAAAGTTGAAAATATCACTCATAAATTAATTCTATTAATAAAGGAGGGGAGAAAAGTTTTATTGGTTTAAATACAAGGAGAATCTGAATTAATAAAAAAAATTATTTATTAATTTCTGTAGTAACCTATAATTAGGTTTCTAAAGAATTCTTAGAGATGGTTAACTAATATCTCTTTGTTGAATTTTAATTCAACTATAATATCATTATTATTATCTAAAATGATTAATTTTTAAATTGGATTAAGTTTTTTATTTTTTATCTTCCTAATTGGTATCATGATTCAGATGATATCAAGTGATTTAAATTTATTATCAATAAGAGATGAATAATTAACAAAACAATTTAAAAAAAATTCATTAATGAAGGTTTGTTGAAATGGTTCTTGATTATATATATAGTCTAAGCATTTAAAAAATAAAAAGGAAAATATTTACCTATAAATAGATTTATTATAGGATATTGGATGAGGGATATTAAATTTTAAATTGATTTATTGGTTAATATTTTTTAATAAAATATTTATACATAATCATTATAGTTTTTAAAAACACTATGAGAAACTAAAAATCTGGTTGTAGTGAAGACATAATGTTAATAAAACATGCCATGAAGTACTAATTTCATCAAATAATTAGGATATATTAAAGAAACATGAATTTATTTCTTTGAAATTTTTTTAGGAACATGAAGTTAAAATTATATTTTTCTAGATGGTGTAATTGTGGAATATGATTTCTGAAGGATACATAATAGTTAAACTAAATTCCTAAATACTATTCAATAGTAAACATAAATTCACAATGGTTATGAAATATTGGTCAAAATAATTATGTGATATAAATGTTGAATTTGAACCATTTATATAAAATTGAATTGAATATGGAAAAGAGTATTGTTATCCTTTTGTAACAATCATTTTTTTTATATTTGGCTAAGTCGAAATGAAATTTCATATGAGTGACCCAATAGTTTCACAATATACATGGAATTTAATAGGATAATCTATGAAATTTAATGACCCAAATTTAATTTTATATGATGTTTTTTAATAAAATATTGAGATATTATACTTACATATTTTTTTCCAATATTCAACATTTTCTAATATAACAAAAATAATTATTAAATGAGATAACTTAGGAATTATTAAAAAATGTATTTTTTGAATTTTTGGATAAAATAGGAATAATAAAGAAGATATTATCATAGGATATAAATATATTATTCTCACATTAATATTTCTTGTTGTTATACTTGGATATTGAAATTATAATAAAATTTATTATAAAATGGAATGATATTTTTTGAAGAAATGTTTGATTAAATTGAAAATGATATTTAATAGAAGAATATGAAAATAAATTTCAATAATTTTAGTAAAATATATTTATATTAAATCCTATTTTATTGAGTATTATAATTGAATTATCTAGGGAATAATTCAATAAATAATTCATTTAAATAAAAGAATATCGATACTATAAAATTCTTTGAGAAAAGTGAGATGGTAATATCTATTTCACTGAGAGATATAGAGTTAGAATATACTGATGGACCTTATCTAAATTCTTTTGAAGTTATCATGTAAGATATTTATTAATAAACTAATACAACTTCTATAATTTTCATTATAAATTAGAAGAAGTTATATTATTGATGTTGTGAAATCCAATAAAAAAATGAAGATTTTTATATTTTAAAATAAATATTGTATAAAGATGGTAAATTCCTATAAATAGTTGTAGGATACCAATTTTGTTCAATAAGTATATTGAACCTTGCTATAGATCATTGAAATAAATTTATTATTTCAATGATATGACATGATCTGTATATGTTATCATTCACAACAAGGGTATAGTCATCGAATCTAGGTGATGAACCTTGTCAAAAAAATATATATTATAATGATAATTTTATATTTTATATATGTTTTTACTGACTAAATTAGGAATGGAAGAAGATACAATTACTTTAATTAGTTCAAATATAACTTATTTTTAATTAGTTTAAAATTGGTTATCATTGATTCAACCCCCGTTCTCATTTTTTCTCTCAACCATCCATGGGGAACTTCAACACAAAAAATATTTATTAATAAAATAATTATTTCAATAAATAATTAAAATTTCCATATTTATAAATATATTTTTATAAATTGATTTAATTATTGGAATCATTATTTCAATTCAAAGTAAATGTGAAACTTTGAGATTGTTTAAATATAATAAAATTTTGGGTCAGATATTAAAATAAAATCAACAAAAAAGATGATATATTTTATAAACGGAATACTATTTAAAAATGAATAGAAAATTTTTTTTGGGATTAAAATAAATTTTTTAATTTATATAAAATTTATTTTAGAAATTTTAAATTCAACTTCAGACCTCTAATGTAAATTTTAAAGTATAAAATATAGTTTTTTTCCTTTTAAAATTTATCTGAATCATTATAAAGTATATTTGGTTCTAAAGGGTATATTTCAATTATGAGTGTGTTCAAATTCAATAAATGGTATAAAAGTAAAATAATTTGTCATAAAATTCATTTAATAATGTTTAAATATGAATATTTTATATCCTGTATTTCAAGAGATTTTAAAAAATGTTAAGCAATTACCTAATATCAACAAAAAAATCTCATATCACTTATCATAGTTACATCTCTAAAATATATCCTTAATGACATTCTTAGGGTTTATATAGCTATTTTTATATATCTAGGAATTGGAAAGAAAGGTTAATGTTTGATTATATTTTCTATATTTGAAATATTCCACATGTTATTTTATTTTCATATTAGTTATTATTCAACTAGCTTTTAATATTATTATTACATATTATTTAATGACAATGTGTGTGTTCATATGAATAATGTATTTTCATGTGAGATCAAAAAGAAATGTATTTTAGAATACTATTTCAAGTACACCAGGTCTAGTCCATACCACGTTCTATAGAATTAGTATTGGTGTTAGAAGGAATAAAACATTTAGTACCTGAGAATATGACCAACAAATAAGTTCATAAATAATTATTATATATTCTAATGATATTATATATTAATATATATTAACTAAATTCAAACCATGAAATAATGGTATAAACCATGTCATGGTTTATGATGGTACAAACCATAATATAGAGATGGCCAGGAGGACATGGTTTAATTTATGTATTTATAAATATAATTATCTGATTATATCACTATAATAACCCCTAGAACCAAATATTTCTTCACATTATCCTTTAATAGCACGATTATTGGAAAAATCTAGAATAGAGAATAATTTTTCCCAAGAATTAGAAGGTTAAATACAACCAATTAATATTATATGTGCAAGGGGAAAATTTGATTTTTATTATGGATATATATAGAGCTCATATATAATAGAATGGTGGGATTATTTCATTAGGTAAATGGTATGATCCTGATTTATATCTATTAAATGTAAATTACTTAATAGATCATGATGTAAAATAGGTTTGTATGGTTTTATTCTTGGGAATTTAGAAAGTATTTTCCCCTATAAACTCTTTCATTTATATTAGAGAATCTTAAAATACATTTTGATTGAAGATTTTTATAGATGATGATTTCTCAACAATTTATTTTTATAGAACCACAATATGTTTTACTAAAATTGTCATGATTACTGGATATTTTCATAACCACGAAATTATTTCAAGAGAAATGATATATTTTATAAAAAATATTAAATCATATAATGGTTTATGAGAATATTTAAAATAAATATTTTTTTATGGATAATTTTTAATAAAATATGATTTTTATGATGTTTTTTTGGATAAAAAATTTAGTGGGTAGTATTGAAATTATACTTCCAAAAGAATACCCGAACACATTAAAACAAATCCACATATATTTTCTAATGTGTGAATTTTGAATACTCTTATAAAAATAATTTAACTTAAGTAAAAATGATGTGGTTCCCATGGAAATTTTTTTGCACTGCATAAACTTATAGTGTATTTTACATTAAAATTGCCCATAGTTTTGTAATTAATAAAGATATATTTTTTTATAATTTTCAAAACCATTCCTAGGTTAGGCTGAATGGGCCTGTGTTGAATATTATGGGGGAGTTTTTAATCATACCAAAAAAATATGTGGTTTTGAAATTTGGTTAAAGTATTCATATTACATTATTTATTACTTTATAAAGTAGTTATAAATTAAAAAAATTAGGAAATCGTATTAATTTAAGAAATATTTATATTAAGGTCCATGCTTGGAAATTTATTTAAACCATTATAAAATGGGATTTTTATGAATTTAATAAATTTTTAAATCAATTATTAATTAATGAATATAAAACTTTATTTTAGGAATGAAATCACACTTCTGTTGAAAGTGTTAAACTACTTTTTCAAATATCTTTCAATGTGTATAATGAGTTAAATGGTTGGTAGAACATAATATTAAATTAAATTATATAATGAATATGATTTTAATATGTGTTTTAAAGTAGAAATTTATTTTTTATGTTTTTAACATATCAGGTATTATAATTTTATTAAAATAGAGGTCTCCCTTGAGTATTGATCTAAATATATTGGACTTTTGGTTGGAATTGGGGAATAGTCTATATCAATAAAAGTTGAATTTTTATGCTTGTTTCATTATACACTCAATTATAATTATTTGGTTTTTTTATGATTATATAATTTTATATGAAATGGTTTCATTTACCATATACAAGGAATAAATTTGGATATGTGTGAATAAAATTTGATTTTATCTTCGGATATAAAAAAATCAGAAGTTTTATATTGTGTTGTATATTAATATATATTAAACATATTAATTTTTATTGAAATTATTGGTTATAAAACATAATAATTAGAACCATGAATATATAGAGGGTATACATAAAATAAGATGATGTGATTTAAAGATCCAAAAAAATTCTAAGTGTTATATATCATTCAAATGGAACACTTTTCAGGAACCTGATCATATAAATGGATAAACTCTTCCATTAGGCTTCCCATGAATTATCTTATGTAAGGAAAACAAAATATGGGTACCCTTAATATTAATATGGGTGATTCTAGAATTATATGTGGGTCACACTTTTCTATGAAAACCTTAATGATATGAGATAAAATATTTTTTTTGGAAAATCCATATGATATATTTTTGTAAGGAGTTATATAATAAAATATACTAGGGTAATATATGGTTTTATTAACATGATTTTTTTGCCTAAAAATATAAACTATGAGGGAAATTACAATGTGGAATCAAAGGTACAATAAAATATTGATCATGGGCCACATATAGTTATGATGTAAAATTATTGTGAGTCATCATTTTATTGGAATTAATTTTAATAAAATTACTTATTAAATGATTTTAAAACAACATATTTATTTGATACAATATTATATTTTAGATAAATTGTAATCATCATAATCATACATAACATGGAGACCAATTCTAGATAAATAAAAGATTATATGAAGTAACTTTCTTGATTGGTATAGAAATTTAATAATTGTTCTTAGATAAGATTTTATGAACCAGATATGGTCTCTATCCAAACCAGCACCTAACCCAATCGATGTATAGGGCCTAAGGGAATTACATATCCCCACGGGCTAGCACAAGTTCCTGGGTATCATAAAACAATGATTTGGGAATGATTTACCAGATTATAGAAACATAAAATAACCAACAATAATCAATATACTGAATCTAAAGATATAATCCAAACAAGCCTTTAATAAAATTCATAATTGAAGGGCACAGTTTCAAACCAAAATGACAGGGACTAAAAAAATGGAGAATCAAGTCCAATAAAAAAACCATTACATGGTAAGGGGGAGTCACCTTCAAGACATCTCCACAATATCACACTGAGAAAAGAAGGTAACAACTCGAGGCACCGTCTCCAAAGACATATCCCTTACCTGTTTTATATATTACCAAGTCTACTTACACCCAAATTTGTAAGTTGAGTGTGAGCCTATTTCCAATATAATACTACCCAAGAAACTATTCCATTATATAAACATTATAATAAAAAAATATTTCAAGTATTTATAAACAGAAAATGCTAGTAACAATTTCAAAAAGATGAAACTTTAAATGATAATAGTTTTCAAGATGGTAACATTGAATAATGTACACTTTTAAAGGAAAAACACATGCTACTGAATTTTCCAACCAACCACATTTTATGCTAATGGTAAGAATAATATATCTAATGATAACTAGAATCAAGAAAATCCCTAGGCACTACTAAGGTGTAGGGACCTAGTAACATCATCTCTCAGTGTATAAGTAACCATAACCAATATCCTTATCATGAAAAATCTGCTAGGATGGGAAATCCAAATGTCCTAGTGTCCCCCAAACATCATCAAAGTTTAGTTATTATTGTCATATTAAAACATTTTAAGTGAAACAGGGATGGTACCACTACCGGTTCACTAGCATAATAGTCTTTGTCCTCCCACCAAGATACATGGGTTTCCCTCATTTTGCTCAATCAAGTTCCACATGTCATAAAATAATATTTCAACACTAAAATTCCATTTCTAAACCATGAACACACTAAACAACCCACAAACATATCACATAATACCCTTTTCACATTCAAATTCATTTTAACATCATACGCACGCCAAAACAACCCACAAACACGTTTCACACCTTTCCCAAAATTTAATAAATTGTCTCAAAAATTTAATAAAACATGTCCAAAATGTTTGACATCACAAATCATAACTTTCTCTTTAAAATCCCCATTTTAAGAACATTCAACAACCAATATAGTAACCAAACATATTTTTCACCCTTTTGTAACCCAATAAACCATTTAAAATTTTCATAATTGAATTTCAAGAAGTAAAATAATTCTTTGTGAAAAAAATACATTCAAAATACCTCTTTAAAGGCCAAATACACCCCAATACCATTCCAAAATAAAATTTTATGTCCTGTTAACATTTAATAAACCACTTTCATATATTATAACATGCCCTAATATAATACCACCTGAGTTACACCTGAAAAAACCCAATTTCAAGAAATAATGCAACATTAAAATCAAAATATTAACCAATTATATCAAATATTATTTTTTTCTCCACACAAAATAAGTAAGTAACATGCTACGAAGGTCATGAAAGAAATCTAACTCATCAATGAATGATTACACATGGAATAACATACTTTAGATGTCAAAACCCCAAATCCTTGTGTGAAACAACAACAGCACCACCATTCTACCACAAGGGATTGAAAACAAACCCTAATCCCCAATATTGAACCAATAAATACAAAATAAAACCCTAAGACAAAGCTATAGTTTCTGGTCATTTGGAACTTCGAGGAGGAGGGATGAAACCCCAAGGAAATGGAAGAAAAAAGAGATGAATTCACTTATATGAAAGATCTTGAAGTCCCACCACCAAACCCCCTTCAAAATGGGTTCCTAGGGAGCTTAAGGGAGATTGGGAGCCTTTCATGATAATAATGGTAAAATGGGGGAAGAAAGGTATGCACTATGGTTAAGCCCATAGTCGAAAAATTAGAATAACATAAAACAAAATTAAATAGTCGGACATTGTGCACTGTTTTTACGCATAGTTTAGTAAACCAAGTGGCCTGTTCTAGCCACCCAAAACACGTCCATTTTCTTCAAAATTAAAATGGGTTCAATGGGGAGCCTAGGGGGAAATTATAGGAAACTAATAAGAGGAAATAATTCCCCAAAAATTCAAACCTATCACGCTCGATTTCCTAGAAAATGACCAAGAACCCGGACCAAACCATGAAGATGTAAAATTCAAAAACCTAGGTGTGATAATTCTCCCCTCCATAATGCTTTTCACCCATGTAAATAAATGGAAGGAAAGATGAAAAAAATTAGATACCATTACCAAGTTCAAAGGGGGTTCCAAATGAATGCTAAAGGAAAAGAAAACAAGGACACTGCCAGTAGGAAAGGATGGGATACGAGTTAATTTTGGAGACTAAGATGGACTCCCCTACTAAGGTTCACCTACCCAAAAATACAAAACAACTCTATTTGATAAAATAAAAGAAATGATACTCTCACCACACTCAAATTGACATCCTGAGACAAGCACCTTATACATTTCTGAGATGTTCAAACAATCCACCTAAAACGAACAATAGATTCGAACGAGGTCATCAAAACCATAATTTAACAAAATTGTCTAGTGAATTCCAATCCAAACATCTACCCAAGAATGATTTTTTGGGTTAGATAATTCTAAACGAGGATACCCACCGTCGATCAAAAACTAGAAACAAAACCTAATTAATGAGATAGGGAGACCCAAATGGACTCCCCCCCATAATAAATAAACTAACACGTAGTACTCAATCAGGATACCAACACAGGGAGGTATGGATGGAGTACCCTCCATAATATGTAGACAAACATCATAATTATTCTAAAAGAACTTACACGAGACACATACTGGGTCTCCCCACCACAAGAACCAACCATCATAACTAACTAGCACAGGCTGACAAAAGAAACCCAACATTGGAAAACCTAGGTAATTCGTGAACAAATTATTCTCCCACCGTAAGAGGCCCTCTCAACAAAAATAAAAAACAATAGATACATTACGTGGTCCACCCCTCCCACGAGCATTACCTTCCTTAGATTAGTCCAAAAAAAAATGAGGATGAAAAGGACCTTCATGGTTATTCATACATGAACAACAATACTGAGGGTTTTACCCACATGGATTCAAGCCATGGGGTTTTGAGATGGAAATACCACACATCCTCCTTACAACCAAGGAGGAATATTTCCTCCGACATGGATTGCAACCCTAGTAATAGGGTTTACATGTCTATTTACACCAAACTAGACCACTTGAAATAAAAATTACACATCAAAATCATAAAATGTGTCCACATACCACACTGGAGAAAAAAGTTAAACCAAGATCCTTTGCATCCATGGAGGATTCATAACTATGTTTCAGATTCACTCTGATTCCTATGACTAGAGTTCAGGTTATTGAAGCATCTCTGGCATCATGATTAGGTGCTAAAACCCCCTGAATAGATCTTCTCCCTCTAGTTCCAAAAGGAATTACACCATGATCCAACAAAATCAATAAGACATAACACATAACACAAACCACTTACATTTTCATGGAACCTTCACCAAGATATTGGATTAGAAGATTCACATGCATCACCCATTTCACCCTGAATAAGAAATAAAAAAATAACGGACACCAATAAGACACATTCACCCCGAACAAGGTATTCAGAAATTCTCGGAAGAGGAACATACTTTAGTATAAGAATAATTCCTTGAAATTATCCACAACATCAACCTTTTCCCTTAAAAGATAACACAACACAACAAGACACCACCGATCATGACCCCAACAAGTGAAAGAGACATTACCAGGATTGGAAGCTTGAACAGAGTTCTATGCAACATGAGATTACCAAAAGAAACCATAATAGCATCTAATGACTATATTTCTCCACACTTGTGGGCTAACATGAATCCTTACTTCCAAGAGACAGACTAAAGACCCATAGGCCCATTAAAACATCATCTTTCACCAAAAACCCCGTATTGCATTCAACTTCCTCACTGGGATTCCCCTTTACCACACCAAGTTAGGACCATTAGGCTTAAAGATTCCAGAATTAACCATTGATGATTTAGGAAACTTAAGAGACTATGGTCACTTTCAACCTTCAAAAACCTCTCTCATTGTACAATAGGATTCACTTAACTGAAAAAGAAGAGAGATAATATCAACCCTAAAACTCGAGAAGATAGTTTGTACATTGATAAAATTGAGGACCTTCCAATGGTGAATCACCTATCACTGCAATTAAATCATGCATTAACTCTTTATGGGGGCATATCTTATCAAACAAGAAGATGCAAGAGCCCAACCTAGATAGTCCATTGATCAGAATATACCACAAACAAGAACCGAACACATGATGAGAACCACTACAAAGGCTTCCCAAAGAATTTCTCATAAAATACCTCCAACCAACAATTTAACTCAACTCATCAATGAAACACAAACACAAAACATCATTTAAATAAGTGGGATTCTTGAACTCAAAACATCTTATAACAACAATCACAAAAGTGCATAAAACACATGACCAAGCACTGGTTTTCAAAACAACAAATTTTCCTTAAAATCGTTTCTTTGAAAGTAAATGGGTTTGGTTGTTAGAACATTCACCATTGGTAACCCATGGTCCTCACACATGAATGTTTCCATGCCACACTGGGTACCCTCCTTATATTCACCCCAGAACTCATCAATACATCCCATCACCCTTTCATCTTCCCATGTAAACCCATGAATGTGTTTTCTCATGGAAAGACTAATGTTTAAAACAAAAATTCTTTCAACTATTCAATACCAAGACATTAAACTAACACTTACCTTTTCTCAAAACTGATAGCCTCAAAATCCAAACCCAATTCAAATCTTACAAAACATTTCAAAAAATCACCAACCATTCAAATAAAAACAAAATTTCAAATCATAAACATTAATTTAAAACCATCTCATCCCATTTAAAATCACTTATAAAATTTCAATTTCCACAATTTCAGAAATCAATCCATTTCTAATTTACTTGAAAATCATTTCACAAACATTTAAAAACTTTAAAATAATGTCATTTCTACTTTAAAAAAATGTATCCATGATCTGAAAACAAAAATATACAAGACAATGTGAGACACATTTTTTGTTGGCAGGTGGCTTGGAAATATGGTTGGTGGCCATATTCCAATCACTTTACCATTATAGAGAGTGTTCAAGGATAGTATCCCCAATTCAACATGGACTTTTAGGATATGTGATCTCCCTGAGACCATTGAACCAACTCTCTTTTCATCTCCCCAATCATCGATAAACCATGTGAACAAATAAACTCATAAAAACAGAACTTCCCTTGGTTTCCTGAATCCAGAAACAAGTTGTTTTGTATAGGAACACTACCCGTAATCAGAATTTCAAATCCTAAAAAATCCTAGATCTGGTCTACCCTGAATCGATCCCAAAAGAACATGAACCAAAAATATTAAACCTTCTTTGATAACATTATTCCATGAACCAGATCTGGTAACCATCCAAAGCGGCACCCAAATCGATCCATGGAAAGGCCCTAATTTATTTCCCTATCCCCACGGGCTATCATAAGTTCTTGGGTATCATAAATAGTGTTCTTTGAATGATTTACCCGAGTATAGAAAAATAAAATAACCAACAATAATCACTAAACCGAATCTGAAAATTTAATCCAAACAAGCATTTAAAAAAATTAAGAATTAAAGTGCATAGTTTCAAACCACAACCAGAATTACTAAAACAAAATTGAGTAACGAGTATAAAATAAAAACCACCACAGGGAAAGGGGTGTAACACACAAGCTATCTCCCCAACAATTCACTGATAAAAGAAGGTAACAACCTAAGGCACCGTCTTCAAAGACATTTCCCTTACCTGTGTCAAAAATTTCCAAGTCAACTTACACCCAAATGTGTAATTAGGGTGTGATCCTAATCTCAATAGGATGCCACCCAAGAAAAGATTACATGCTATTAACATTATAAGGCAAAAAGATTGAAATATTTTCAAAAAAATAATTGCTAGTAACAATTTCTAAAATATGAAACATTAAATGAAAATAGTTTTTAAGAAGGAATATTTGATGAATGTACACTTTTAAATAAAACAGACATTCTACTGAATTTTCCAATCAAACAAACCATATGCCAATTTTAAGTACAATATATCCAATGATCACTAGTCATGGGAACACCCCTAATAACTAGATGGAAGTGGTGCCCTAGGTACATCATATCTCAGTGTATAAGTAACCATAACCAATATCATTCTCATGAATGATCCACAAGGATGGGAAACCCCAATAACCTAGTGGTCCCAAAACATCGTCAAACATTTTTTAGTTTTGTCATCATCAAACGTGATAAGTGAAATAAGGATGATACCACTACTATATCACTTTTATACAAGTCCTAGTCCACAAACCCAGAAACTCGGGTTTCCCTCATTGTACACAATCAAGTTCCACATATCATAAAATACCATTTGCACATGAAAATTCCATTTCAAAATCATGAACACACAAAACCACCCAAACAAATGTCACATTTACACTTTTCATATTAAAATTAATTTTTACATCATACACACACCAAGAAATCCCACAAACATGTCTGACACCTTTTTCACAATTTAATAAATAATCGCAATAATTTATAAAAATAGTCTCAAAATGTTTCACATCAAAAATCATCACTTTATCATTCAAAAACTCATTTTAAGAACATACACCCACCGAAATAGTACACAAACTTATTTTTACCCTTTTTGTAACTCAATAAACCATTTAAATTTTTAATAAAAAAATTTCAAGAAGTGAAGCAAGGATTTTCACATAAAATCCTTTAAAACCATTATTTTATTTCCAAATTCACCCCAATACGATGAAAAAACATAATTGGAAGCCCAATAAATTTTTAATAAACCACATTCATATATTTTAAGATTCCATAAAATATTTCCACATGAGTTACACATGAAAAACACACAATTTCAAGAAAAATGCTACTTTAAAATCAAACACTTAACCAATTATATAAAAAATGAATTTCACACAATGAAATATAAGTAAAAAAACTTTCTATGATGGTATAGGAAGAAATTTAACTCATAAAATAATTCATACATATGGAATCAACTACCTTAGTTGTCAAATCCCATAAATCTTTTTGTGAAACTTCAACTGCACCACTGCCGCACCACAAAGGGGTTAAAAGAAACCATAATTCACAATATTGAACCAAAAAACAAAAAATTATATTCTAGGTATAAAACCTTAGTTTTTGGACATGTGTAACTTCAATTAGGAGGGAAGAAACCCTATGTAAATGGATGAAACAAGATAAGAATCAACTTACAAGAAATATCTTAAAGTCCACCACCAAAAACCCCTTCAAAAAAAAGGTTCCAATGGATCTTAAGGGATCTTGGGATCCTTCCACGACTATAATGGTCAAATGGAGGATGAAAGGGGCACACTAGGGTTATGCCCGGAAGGTAAAATTTGGAATAACATTAAACAAAATTAATGAGTTTGACACTTCGCACAGTTTGTCCGCACAGTTGAGTAAATCAAGCTTCCAAACCATGTGGTTTGTTCTGGTGACCCAAAACATATCCATTTTATTGAAAATTAATGGGGTTGAGTAGTTTGAGCCTATGGGAAAAATATAGGCTAAGAATAGGAGGAAATAATTCCCTAAAAGTTCTAACCTATCACACCCGGTTCCTGAAAAAATGACCAAGAAACCGACCCATACTGAGGCAATGTAAAATTCAAAAAAATTGTTCTGACATAAGAAAGAATAATATAGGTGTTAAATAAAAACCTCCTATGTGATATTTAACAAATTAATCTTTTCATGAAGTGAAATATTATCATAAAAATTATATTAAATATTCTCCTAATGTATCTATATTTATACTTGTTTTTTAAACCCATAATTCAAAATAAAAATTAGAATATATAAATTATTAGGAATAAAGGAAACATAAAATGGATTTCTCAATAATAAGATAGAATATAGAGATATAAATATTTCAAACCTCACTTTTATTATAAAATATGTGATATTATTTTGGTCTCAACCCATGAACTAAATATGATTGGGTATTCCAATGACTTTGTGACATTGGGGTTACTTCTTGCACTTGACTCAAAAACATATATTTAACTAAATTCAACAGAGAAATGGTTTTTATTATTAATTTTAAAATATTAAATTAATGAATTCAGCACTAGTTTAATTGATCTCCTATACATGTTATTAATTTTCAATAAGTACATGGTAGTTCAAAGATCAAGTGACATGATAATTTTATAGAAAAGAAATAATAATTTTGTCCTTGAATGAAAAAAAGATGTTTTTCAGGTAGTCTTAACCAACTAATTTTAAACCAAATAATTAATCTTCAATGAAAGTAAAGTTCTTGAATAATGGGAAACCAAAACATCAGAGGAAAAAATTTTCAATTAACAGAATGTTTGAAAGAAACATTGAGAATAATCCACATTTATTAGTCATGTTATAAATATAAATACCTATATTTTGAAGGGTATGTGATAAAAAATATACATTAAATATATTTTTTAAACTATATGTGGGTGTTAAAAATTAAGGGAGATTTATCGATTGATTGTGAATTTTTCATTCAAGGGATTTACCATTGGGTTTCTATATTAAGGAAGTTAGTACGATAAATTATTTCAAAGAATTAATAATAAAAGATATTTAATGTATCTCACTTTATTTCTCTAAATTTATAAGAGATTAATTTTAGAAAAAAATAATAATTTAATGTGATAAGGTTTTAACACACATAGTTTATTATTGGTCTAAATTTGTAACATGTTTGAAATTTAGTTATGGATAAATTGATTTTTATATAATGTAATGTAGTTTATCCATGTTATTTGTTTTAATATGTGTCATATTATCCTACCCCAAAAATGGTATATTTTGATAAAGAAAATCCTATAGTCATAATATTTCTTCACATGCATAGAAACCCAAATATGATATGGTTTTAAATAATTTATTCATTATGTTTTCCATATTGAAAATAAATTTTACTTCCTAATACAAATAAATTTCTATCATAGAAATATTTTTCAGAGAAAATATACTTTCCAAGTTGTTAGTGATATTATAATTATAAATTGATATGTTTAAAGTGTAATAAATAAATTTTCATACCAATCAATTCAAAGTGGATGTAACATTATATCATAAAAGTGTTTTGAATGTTAGTAGCGAAATATATTTATAATGATTAGACTTTAAATTTCTTACCAAATAATATCCAATAGATTTCTAAATAAAAATTATTTAATGAAAACGATGAAAATAAAAAGGTTTCTAAGAATTTAAGTTAATAATAGAAATTAAAATTATGTCATTGGATGTTTTGAAGTAAATAAGTTTCAATATTATGTTCATGAAGTTGAACATGAGGATTATTAATCCAAATCAAAAAATTATTCCAAAAAATAATTATTTATAGATGTTGCCTAATTTAAATAGTTTATTTGGGTGATTTAATATATAAAAACATTAAGAAGTGACAAAATTTTCACACTCAAATAATGAGATTATCATAACCTAAAAAATAGTGAAAACATAGAAACTCTTTGGTAGGTTTTAACATTGGATGTTATTATAACAAAGATTATGCATGGTTATATTTCCAAAGAATTAAATGAATTTATCAATGTAAAAATAAATTACTCTATATGAAATGTAGTCTTTTTTTAAAAATTCTTTTCTATTGGATTCACATATTCGATTATTTGATATTATAATTATCCTGAAAAATTATGAATTTTCATTTTCCTAAATTGATGGTCTTCATAGAGACTTATAGGTTTTGGTAACATATGAAGATTCGTTTTTGTTAGATTTAATATAGTGGTATATAATTCACTCATGAGGCATAATAGAATATTTATATTCTAGTTGACCCACAATATATACCACATAGAGTTTATTTTAGTATAAAAGTGTACAAGATTTATATTGAATCTCCCTTACCTGAGGGTGGAATGATAATTTTCATTACAACCATCATAATTTGATTCCTTTCTTATTCCATCCATAAGTATAAACCAACCATTATTGGATAGGAATTTTACAATGAATTTAAATGAATGAGGAATAACCAAGATTTTACTTTCCCTCTTGTATGATGTGTATAAAATCTAGTCTCATGACCAAGATAGACTATAATATCCCTATTTTATCCTTTTAATTATTGTGAATATATTAAAGAATATCATAAGATATACCAAGTGAAATGGTGTAAGATTATGAGGATTTCTGAGCCTCAATATACACATAATAGAAATATTAAATATATTATATCATGTAGGTATAGGTTTTTGAAAATAATAAAGTAACTTCCAAAAGATGTATTTTATGGGAAAAATGAATCATCTATTGAATCCAGAGCATGGGTTTTTCCCTAGGCATGATATAACCATGGTGCACATCGAGCACTTGGGTTACGTGTGATCATTAATAGAACTGTAAGAAAATAAATTTATTTATGTAATTAATTTTTTTTAATTCCATGAAATCTAATATACTATAAAAATACATGTTTACATCCAAATTATATGTTTTTCTTTATAACTATATTTATTTTAGAGGAGAGTGTGTAAGAGAGATAGTAGACGTCAGGATCTTGTATCAATAATTGGAGTTCCACAAGGATCACCAACAATATTATACTTAGTAGATCATTCCAATGACTACAACATGTGATCGTTATTTATCAGTGATTGGTCCAAATATATGGGTTGAAATTTTTTCCATTGTTTTATATTCTAGTTTTTATCCCATAAAGAACATACATAAAATCCATTGACATATCAATTCATGGCTCATTCATTCATTCACATTTGGGGTTATCTTCCAATGATTGTGGGGAATTGATATTATCTAATGTTTGTTTGGTTCTTAATTAATCATTATAAATACAAACAATTATGGCTAACATGAAAAATGTTCAAGGTTTACTCCTCCAATTGTGTATTGGAATTTTTCCTCCCACATGCTACATATGTTCATCATTAGTATTCCCCTTTGGATAGATGTTTATCAAATACATTTATAATAATAATTCCACATTTTATCATTTCCACAAAAGATCGTTTCTATAGATCTAAATTTGGGATCCGTAATTCAATCATGGTGTATGATGACAGAGGATGACTGGTTGCAGATTCAGAGTTCCCTAGTTTTAGTTCTTGATGGTTATATAAGGAGGAGAGATGAAAAATGATTCCCCTTCATATTAATATCTATAACCCATTTGTTGGAAATGAAATGGATTGACTTATCTCAGATCCATGATTATAGGTGGATATGGTGGTGGAATAAATGGTGTTCGTATTTAATGAAATACACTTAGAGAGTTATAGGATTTCTTTTAAAATACCTACTATAGAACACGTACTTCAGAAGAACAAATGTTTTGTAGTCACCCATATGCGGTGGAAGGTTTTATGTTTTGAAAAAAATATGAAAAGAAATGTGATTCATGTCACATGGCATGTAACATGGTGCTAAAGGCTCAGCATGTAACCTCAATGTACACATGAATATACAAGTCTCGGAACATGAGAATGAACCAAGTAATCGAACACTACCCAATACTAAGAAATGTCTAGGTACACGTACACAACTAGAGAATACAAGCACAAATCGAAGAACACAGGTACGAGATAGTGTACACAAACATAGGTAAGTTTTAAACCGAGTGGTATATCAATATCTATATGACATGTATCTTGTATAACACACTGTGTATTAGTAAGATAAGATGCATTGTGGGATGGCGAGACACATGAAATACCAAACATAGAGACACATGACATGTACAACTAGTACAATCCATTTACTTCCTTTAAGGGATATTGAGTTTCTCCATCTCTTCAGTGTGGATAATATCAATTGTATTTTTTTCCTTGGTCTATCTATATGTAGGTATAGTGTATGACTATATCCTTAGCATAGGATTGTGATACCTCTATGGGTTATCCTTGGATAGATTTTCATTGAATACCTCTGTGACATTTGGGGTTGGATACTCTATCACATTGTTTTACCATAAGATGTATTTGGGAAATTTTCATAAAAACCTTTTATGGGTATATGATCCCCTATATACAGGGTTATTCTAGATAGGGTTTATGTTGACCCCCATGAGTACTAGGTGTGATATCCTATCTATGTATTAATATCAGGGTATTTTCAATTAGTACTTATTTGGAATGGACCAATGAATATGACATCTAGGATAAGAATTATTAGTGATGGCATGGATTGTGGAGTGAGATCTCCCATATGAGAGTTACATTGAATCCTCAATAAGAATATTATGGCTAACAGTATAGTTGATACCTCTTTGAGACTTGGAGTCTATAATGAGTATACCTAGGTTGTTGTTCATTATTAGAATATATTATATCCTAATTAACAAGTCATTGAGTTGATTAGATGATTATTATTTTTATGCCTATATTTGGTGATTTCGAGGTTTCAAAATATGTATTTTAAAAGTCATCCATGTATGTGATCTTCCCAATTATTTCATATCTTATACAGATGATAGACCAATTGATAGTTTCCTTATAGTATTAGGAGTGGGAAGAGAATAGTGAGCTTGAATTACCATGGTTGGACCAGGTGTTTCACTTTACTACAATCCCCTTTTACTTGGTAGGTTGGACACTATTATTAATTTATGTGGGATTATATTTAGAAATTTTTTCTTCATGGTTCATTTTTTACACTTTGTTGTGGGATAAATATTTTCCATAAATCATGGTTTTAGTTTTAGTCTAACTTTAAACATTTTGTGGGAATTTTGAGATGTTTACATGTTTATATGTACCCTATTCTATGTCCTCCCATGTGTTTAATATGCCTACTCAGTGCTAGTCACCAACCCATTGCCTATTGATGGCGATCATGGGATTTAACAATTAAATTTTTTTTGCTAACAAGGCCATGATGGATTGGGTCATGAAAGAGTGGTGTTAGAGTAATGTTCATCATATGACCAGGTTTTAGATATTATCTATCTATTAGTATTAGTTTGGGTTCATAAGAAATAGTAATATGGTGTTTTGAGTTCAACTCTAAATTTGGTGACTCCAATGCTGGTGTAGCAACAAACGTATCAATTACCTTGGACTTTGATAAACTAATTATTGACTCTGTGCACAAAGGGACTGGTTGAAAGGAGGATATTTATATATATATCATATAGGAATGATTTTTTTATGTATCCTACTTATTCCTTCTACCCATATATACACTTTTACTGTGGTACATATCAATTTTTTTCAGATGCCTCAATGATAATTTCTATCCTAGATTCCATTGTACGGTCACGAGGATGATCCTCCTAGTAAAGAGTTTTCATTGAATGGTATTTCAAAGGAGGCGGTACATTTGGGTGGTTTTATATTATTTCCACCACTCATTGACCATAAATTTTATCCAGTAGCACTGAAAAAGGATGGGTATGGGCTAAGTGCACTCCATTAGTTTTAGTGGCAGTGACATCCTAGGTTTTAGGGTGATCGTGTCCCTCAAGCAGCTAAGGACTAACTAGAAGGAGTTACCTAATTTTTAATGTTTTTGAATACACTTACAGATTAGATAGTGTTCCTAGTGGTGATTTTTATTTAGGGATCAATAGGGTGATTGTTAATTCTAGTGACTCATACAGATGATGTCATGGCTCTCTCCTAGTTAGATTTTGAGCATCTCTTTAGGGATGAGTTCTATCCAGCCCTGTTCCAAGTGGTGTGTATAGAGGAGCTACTATAGATTCATCAAGGTAACATGGACATAGAAAAATATTATTTTAGGTTCACTAAATTATTCAGTTACACTCTAATTTTTACAACCTTTTGAATACATTTCTTTTACATAAATCATTAATGAAAAATTACATTAATGAAATCGAATGATATTTTATGTCTAGTTTCTTTTAAATTAGGTACATATTACATGAATTACATAAGGATTTCATAAACATAAAAATTATTCAATTATTTTTGGATACTGATTTGTTATTAAATCCTATGTCACCTCACTATAAGTAATTTCTTGGGGACACACATCAAAAGAAAAGGGTGCCCATAAATCCTAGTACGGGGAAACACGAAAATTGAATTTGAATGATAATCATTGGTAATAAATGAGGAATATAATGATAGAATAATCATAAATACATGATACATAACATGGAATTTCTTAGAAAACATAAAAATGATACATTTATTATCATATTATATATTTTTCTCACCAAGGTGTCATAAAACATAACTACCAATATTAGTCACAAAAGTATCGTAAACATGTCATCTATAAAGATTAATTATTTACAAAATGAATTTCTATGATATCATGAAACGACCTTCATATGAATTGATTAATTTGAGCCTCATTAATCATAATAAATAATTTCATCAATAACCCATTGAAAATAAAGAGGGATTTTAATATCAAAATCATTGCATAGAGGTGTTTAAATTCTAACATTACATTATTTTACCCAATGAAATGGATTATGGGTTTAATATATGTAAATAAAAAAATAAATATTCAATTTTTACATATATGTGAATACCCATGGAAGGAATTTGGGTGTTCATTATATGATAATTTTTCATGTAGAAAGAAAAAATTTCAAGAAACGAATTCAGTAGCATAACTGTATACATTTTGGATTAAAGAAAGGGAATAATGGGAGGGAATGGAGGAATATAATTGTTAAAATAGTACTTTTAGTATAGGGAAGATCAAAATAGCATGAATAGATGAAAATCAACTTGAAACTTAGAATTCACATGACAAGGATGCACTTGAATGAAAAGGGGGAGGAGGATAATTCCCTTACCTGGAACTGTTGCTTCCTAAATCATGGAGGGGGAAACCATATGACCTTAGAAAAACCTTGGGGAAACCTTGGAGGATATTTAAAGAGGGTAAATGGGAATAAAATTGTGTATTAAAAATTTGGATAGATGATTTGGGAATGTGATGTATTTATACTAGAGTAGGGGTGCATTTTAAAGGATCAAATATATATTATTGTATTAACTAAGCATAAAACATGTGTGTTTAATAAATTAAATCCATTTTTATAGACCATTATATATTTTTTTAATGGTGGGAGGACATTAATTTCTTTATAAACCGAAATATACTCTCTAAAACACTCAATTAACATTCAGAAATCAAAAACAAATTATCTTTAAAATTACAAATGATGATTACAAATTGAAAGGAATAAATTTATAAATTAAAATTTATATTTTTAAAATAATTTTTATAGTTATTAAATTATATTTTTATGAAATAATTTTTTTGTGAATTTTTATTCACGCTGACATAATAACGATGTCATAAAATAACTACGCTTTGTAAAGTTTAAATTTCCCCTTTTTGGCCATAAATTCAACCTTTCCATAAATTCCCATAAAAATACACTCGGATAAATTTGACATACTAAATACAAAAAATGAAATTAATTTAATTTAAATCATTCATTAAGTATTATAATTTTAATTTTCAAATAATTTATTATTTTAATTAAAATTAAATTTTGAATAGAAAAATAAACATTATGATGATTGTTAAAATTACATTAGGAATCATTAAAAATATAATATAATTCTAAAATAATTTTATAAGATGATTACATGATATAAATTCTTATTTAATACATCCATATAAAACATAATTTAATAGAACTTGTTTATTCATTGAAAATAATAAAATTTTCATTATATCATTAAGTTATCTCAACGATCATTTAAATGGATCTACATAACTAAAAATAATATTGAACGGATGTTTTATTGACTAAATGTCATAATACTGATATAATATATTAGTTAAAAACATAAATATTTATGATCATGTTTCCCTATAAATGGACCATCATTCTTACTCTTTATCATTCACTTCTTTTCGAATAAATGTTCAATATCATTTACAAAATAAATATTCTATTACTAACTCTCTATTTTGTTTTTATAGTGCCATCCATGGGTGGGATTATTCAAGTCCATCAAAAAAACCCAAATTTTTTAATATTACATAATTTATTCTTTTTGAGTCATCCCATTGTAATATTTGGATAAATAATAGTATTTTTTGTATACTAAATGTTACATTCCTAAATAAAGGGATAAAGTGTTGTTAGTTTTATAGTATGGGTTTTCTATCCTTTTACTATTAATGGATTTAAAATTTCATCTCAAACTATGAAATAAAAAGTTCCCATGAAATATAAAATATATTCTTTGTTATTATATTTTAAAACATTATGAAAAGTTATTTGGATTAAATAGATCCATTAATAAATAAATAACATTTTCTAGGTTTTTGTATTCTCCCCCCCCCCACACTAAAACAATTTCACACTCGAAAGTTCATTTTACATACTAATGTGAAAATAGGTGAGTGTATTTATACTTCATGGCTTTATTAGATTCCCATATATCCTATTAAATCATCAGATTGCTCCATATGACCTTCATAAGCAGTGTTGTCATGTTTCTCAACACTTGTTCCCTTTTGAAATGGAAATATATCGGTTCGTCATTATATTAAAATATAGATTCTGAATGTAAACCATTATTATCAGGTATATGTGATGGGTTAGATATACACATTCTTAGTTGGTACATATGTAAGGCATCATGGAAATTCGAAATATTTTTTGGTAGATCAAATCAATGGTAAACCATTCTAACACGCTTTTGAATCTCAAAAGGTCTAATGAACATTAGACTTAGTTTCCCAATCATTATAAATATCACAATTCCATTACATAGGGATATCTTAAGGAATGTTAAACCCCCGACATGAAACTATAAGTCCTTCCTTAATTTTTTTTGAACTTTGAGCATCCTAACTGTGTTTTTGAATCATATGAATCTTTTTGGTAGTTTTCTAGTACAATGTTCAACCCCAATAGTGTCCCTTCTCTATCTTCATCCTAAAATTTTTAGTTCTACACATTTTTCTATATAGTGCTACAAAATTTTCAATTTGAATGCTAGAGTGGAAACTATTATTATATAATAATTCAACAAGTCGAATATATTGATCCCAACTCCCTTGAAGAAAAAGTGAGATAGCTCATAATATATAATCCAATGTTTGAAAAGTCTTCTCAGGATGTATATCTATTTGAAGATCATAGTATATTCTCTTGTTTACTTACTTATTCATGGGATTTTTACTACTCCTCCAGAATTCAGAAGTAAATCTTGAGTCTTGATCAGAAATAATCAACATCCGTACACTATAGTGTCTCACTACTTCTTGAATATAGAGGTAATCTAGGAGATATGGGGAATAATCCACTCTTTTGGAAACAAATGGGACAATTTTTTCTATCTATAGTTTATTACAGAAATATTATTACCACCCTTTGGTGTCTTTAGAATGCTAGTGACAAATTCTATTATAATGTTATCCCACTTCCACGTCTGTATGGGTAGTGGTTGCAATACCCATTTAGAAAGTTTTCTCTTTTTCTTTACTTGTTTAAAAACCACAATCCTTTTAGTTTAACTAGAATTATCCATTTTCATATTATCCTACCAATAATGGTCATGAAGGTCCGTAGACATTTGAGTGCTTACAGGGTGTTTAGAGAATGAAGATCTATGAGGACCGTCCATCAACTTATTATTTATCTCCAGAATAGATGGGATATATATCCTTGTACTGAATCTCAGTACACCTTCATTTTCAATATTGAATTCTATAAACTTCCCATTTTTCATTGACTCTATACTCTCTTTCATCAAATGATCATATCTTTGAGCTTTCATGAAATTATTTAGTAAAGTCAATTTAGAAATCATTTCAGATAGGATGGATGATCATTTATATTATGATTACCATGTCCAAACATACTAGTTATTTGATTAATAGATCTCATTACTTCATCATCATTTCAATAACACCAAGATATTGCCTACTTAATACATATACAACTATGATCACTCTTCTGGGGTGATAATGAATAGAACAATCATAGTCTTTTTGAAGCTCCAACTATATCCTTTGATGCATCTACAGTTTCTTGTATGTGAATATATACTTCGAACATTTGTGGTCTATGTATATATCACAATTTTCCCCATTAATATGGTGTCTCCATATCTTAAAATAAAAAATGAATGTTTATAACTCCATATCATGGGTAGGATAACTTTTTTCATGATTCTTTAATAGTCACAGTGTATAGGTAATAACTTTGAAATTTTTCATGAGTACACATCCAAGACCCTTTAATGATTCATCACTAAAAATGAAAAATCCTTCCCCATTATATGGTAAAGTTAGTATAGGTTCACTAACCAACCTACTCTTCAGTTATTTTATGCATTATTTACACTCCGTGTTTATATATATACTTAACTCAATTTCAAAATTTATTTAATATGTTGATTAGAAAGTCGTGAATTTTTTTTCATAAACATTATTACATTTTCTTCAATACCAAGATAATTGTGAATATCGGTTACATTCACGATATTTGGACACTCTTACAAGGCATTATTCTTTAATAGATCTATTGATATTCCTTCACTGGTTAGTATGTGTCCCAATAATATAACTTTTTATGACTAGAACTTTCTTTTTATGAATTTACTAAACAACTTATCCTTCCTCAGAGTTCATAATATGGATCTTAGATGATATTTATGTTCCTATATTTTTTTGAATTATTTAGAATACAGTCAATAAATACTAAAAATAAATTATCAATTTAGTCCTTAATGTAACACCCCGAGATTTTATGAATAATATACTTTTTAAGTTCATTGATGCCTTGTGTTGTACGCTACACCAAAACAAGCTTTCACTATAGGCATCCTTGACTTGGCTTTCTTTACACGCAATCGCGACCTTCCACGATAGTGTGTGTTGTACACAATATCGAGTTTCACTAAACAACGATATGTTATTAAAATATTATATAAACTAGCCGTTATGAATAGTAATACCCAATTTTTGAAATTTTATAAATTTTATCATTTCAAATGGATTTCATTTTTGGATTCAGAATATTGAAATTATCCTAGGGTGAATTTTTGGTATTCTTTTGAAAAATTTCAATTTTTGATGAATAATGAAACCACTAGGTTACTATTTAAAAACCGACTCTTTATTTAAATAATTAATTATTTTATTTAAATTTATTTTAGGTAAAAATTGATACATAATACCAATATAAGTTCAATTTAATTAATTTGATTATTTTATAATAATTTTATATAAATAAAAATTTTATTTAACTTTTCACCATCTTTTACCCACCTCCTTGGAGAATTTGGAAATTCACATAAAACATAATTTTACCGCTTCTCTGAGTGGAATTTCAAAAATCCGAGAGACACGGTTAATATCAAGGACTAAAATGTGGTTCAATGAGATGAAAATAATTTTTGGTGAATAGTAACTTTTTACTTTTATTTACCACGGTTAAAATTAAATAGGGTAATTAAGGGTAAAAATGATATTATTATTACCCTAACACATGTCCTAATTCTATTAGATAAGTTTAATTCGACCAAAAACAACCTTAGGAATAAAATATGACCATTTAGGTCCACTTGGATTAGATTAGGACATTTATTATTAATTTATTTAAATAAGGGTTAAAATTGTTAAAATCAAATTTTAATAAATAAATCATTTTTAATATAGGGTTATACATAAGATGAATTCGACTATAAATATTCATTATAAAGATACAAATATTTCCTACACAATGGTATTTTATTTTAAATTTTTTCACATTAAATAATTTAAGTTATTTATGACACAATGGTGATGCAGTAATTACCTAAATAATGAAATATTAAGATAAATGATGTTATAAATACTGAAATAAATGTAATTTGAGACTTTTTATGAATTAAAATAATTTTATAGGTTAATATTCCATTTTATTATTGAATTAATTAACTTTTTTCTAACTAATCATGTTGTTATGATTTTCACAAAAAATCCATTACCAAATAGTGTCAAAATTGACATAAAATTGTTTTTAAAACAAATATTATATTATTAATTGTTATTATATTCCTAAAAATCTATGGATCGGCCAAGATACTTATATCATGATAGGTGTATCATTAATGGACCACTTGGGGGTCTCTGGGATGTATATGGTATTTTTATTAACTATATAATATAAAAATTTCAAAGTGACATGGTAAATGTCAATCTAATTAACTAAGAGTTAAAACTAAAGGATAAGGTTAATATAATGACCCAAACCTGTCTAAAATATATTTTTTGAAATTATTTCGACCCATACCCACCTTAGCTTCGAAATAAATCAATTTTTAGCTATAAAAAACCGAATATGACATTATTATAAAATAATATTTTTAAGTTTTTCTAAAGGTTCCCCTCTCCTCCCTTATAAAAAGGGTACCCCTTCCCTCTTCTCTTCACACCATTTTGAGCCTTAAAGCTCATCAAAAACCTGCCCATTTAACTTATTCTCTTCCCTAGAAACATTCTGGAGGTTTTGGTCTTCTCAAAATACCAACACTACTTCCTTAAGAGGAAGCTTAGAGGAGGTGCGTCGAATAAGAGGTAATCTCTTCTTCCGATTCTCTCAAGTTTCTTTCTTCTTCTACTTATTCTTCTTTAGTTGTATCACTATAAAGTAATAAAATAAGTATTACTTAGATACTGATATGTTATTATAAATATGAAACAACCTTATTTCACCTCCTATCCATCCTACTAAAAACGAAATCACGGTGTGTTCGTACGTACGGAATACCGTATCCATGCCGTGGTGTAATCTATTTTTGACCACCACCTTACTTGGATGGGTATAAAGGTGTAAATAAATAACTATATATTATTATTGTAAATTTATATTGATTCTAAAATATTATACATACACTTTAATACGATTCCACGATCATCGAAATGATATCATTGCTCGTGCATACGTACGGACTACCGTCTCCACGACGCGATGAGATTCATTCTCCATGTTAACCATTAATGAATTATTATAGAGTATATATAATGAATAATTATGAAATATATGACATAATAATGATATTAGATTTATGTATATATACATTTATGTAATCTACTTAATTCCATTCAATTCAATAAGGAAATGAAAACAATGTTCATGCGTACGTACGGCCTACCGTATCTATGAACGGTGTATTTCATTCCATTTATCGATCTATCATGTATATATATGTATATAATGAATACATATTATATATAAATCATTTTTTACATTCTAGAATTATTTAAATTAGTATATAATTAATAATATCAAGAACAAAAAGTGGAAACTCGTACGATAAATGAAACGATTTTACCCAAAATGCTTCTTTATCATGGAATTTACAAAAGAACGGGTAATATAAAGTCATAAGTGAACTATATATGATATCATAACAATTAATATGATTTTTTAATAAGTCAGTGACATTATTTAAATCATTATATAGGAGGTTCGGATACATACAAAGCATATCGGACGTAAGGTAAGGGATATCTTTTCCAATCTCGTTTTTATTCGATATTGTTTATTCGTAAGTATTTACTGGGGTTATATTTATCATCAATGTCCCTGATTTATAATAATGATTTTAGGCACGTTTAAAGTACTTATTACCCATTTTGACTTTTACTACATGGTATGTAAATAATCTTTCTTTTACAAGGTAATTTTTGACTTTTTCGGAAAAAGTACGAGAAGAATGATTTTTTAACTTATACGGCATGAAAGGATTTTTTTTACGGTTCTATAAAGCCTTATTTTCATGAAGCTTCCTCAAAAATATTTCATTACTATTTTCAAAAAAAATCCTTTTCTTTTATAATTGCATGACATTTTGTGAAAAGAAAATGATTTTGAAGAATAAAGGATATTTTCCTCAAGAATTTATTTCAAGTGTTTTATCAAAACCATTTTCCATCTAAGATGACATTATTTCTATGTGTCTCTATGATTTACATGGTTTCACTTTTCTTATTATTAAATGATATCCATTTCTTTTATATTAATTATGTGATGATGGGATGATGTTTATGACACCGATTTTATTCGTTGGGTTATTATGAATGATGTATGTTTATTATGAGGCATAAGTAAGAATGATTTCATTATGAGATGGGTGGTACCTATGTCTCTCTCCAATGCATTGGGTAAAGATTTATATCTCATGAGATAGACCTGTCTGGAACAACAAGTAAATCTGGTTCAGTAATACAGGGCTGGAACGGCAAGTAAACCCGGTTCAATAAGGGACTTTGTCCACTAATATGGTTTTGGCAGCAATGCCTTAGATACTATGGAAATCATATCATGTGCTTAATGGTATCAACAATTACATGTTTTCTTTCCATGCTATTTTATCATGATTAATGTTTCTTCATGATCTATGCCTTACTTACTACCATGTTTTATGTCATTGCTCAAGATTTTGATGTTTAGATTTTATGCTCATGTTTTTACATTCAAATGTCTAAGGATTGTTTTATATTCTCTATGCTTACCCTTACTGAGCATTTTAGCTCACCCTTTATATTTTTTCCTTTCCCCAGCATTTGAAGAAATGTTTTAGGTAAGAAAACAAAAGGGGAAGATCATTAATGGAGATGTTGAAGATATTTCACCACAATTAGAAGATTATATTCCAAGTTTCCAAAGACACTAAACTATTAAAATCCTTGTGTGTCAATTTTTGTTATGTATTAAGTATTCCGAAAAAAAAAATGTAATGTCCATGTACGTCAAGCTTTGGGTATCTACAGTTGGTATCAGAGGAAAGGTTTAGTTAACCTTTGGAAACTAGGATGTGAGAACTTTAGGGAGATCCCTAGAGATATTTATAAGGTATGTCTAGGGATGTCCCAAAGTTTAAGTATAATTATAGGTTATAGTCCTATAATTACGTTAATGATATTATAATTAAACCTAAGATGTTAGATATCGAAGGTACTCCCCCTTTATTATGTTGTTTTCCCTAGCATGATTTTTTCCTCTCACACTATTCTTTTTGGGTTTTAGATGATGGATGGTACCCGAAGGAACCGTGTTGATCAATGTAATGGACAATGCAATGATTATACTCCTTGACAACCCAATTTTATGGAAGATGGAGTGAAAGATATTATTGCTATACTTAAGCAAGCTATGAATCATTCTGGACTTCCTAATGAGCAGAGAAGGGAACAATATTCTATTGATTCCTTCATGAGGCAACGTCCACCTTCTTTCAATGGGTCTTCTGATCTACTTGTTTCTGAAAAATGGATCAGTGCAATTGAAAAGATATTTTCATACTTCGCTGTTCAAAACCTGATAAATTCATTCTAGCTGTTTACTGTTTAGAAGGTGAAGAAGACCAGTGGTGGACTCTAATTAAGAATACAAGGCCCCAAGATGAAATTGAATCCATGGAATGGGACGAGTTCAAGAACTTGTTTTTCAATAAGAACTTCACTTGTATTCTTCGAAAAAATATGGAAAAGGAGTTTCTTGAGCTTAAGAAAAAGGATAATGAATCTGTTGGTATATACGAAGAAACATTTACAGGGCTTTCAAGGTATTCATCTGACTTTATCATCCAACCTAAAAGTAAAGTTGATAGATAATTCAGTGGCTTAAAACCAAGTCTTCTAAGGGCATTTCCTATAAGAGACTTCAGTAGCTATGAAGAAATTGTGCGTTGTTCTATCAAGGTAGAAATGGAAGTTGGTATTACATATCCATCTCATGGTTTGGACAGCAAAACGAAAGATGGAGTTCAAGGAGAAATCTCTGAACAATGGTGAAAAGAAGATTAATGTTTCTTTATGCTCAAAGTGTGGAAAGAAGAATGGTGGAGATTGTCTTAAAGGGACTAGAAAGTGTTTTAAGTGTGTAAAAGAAGGTCATCGAGCAGCTGAGTGTTGATGTAATGGAAAAATGGCTCCTAATGATGTGAATAATGACAAGACTACAGAGAACACACCACCAACACTTCAATGCTTCAAGTGCAATGAAATGGGGCATTATCCTAATCAATGCCCTAATCCAAGGGCTAACGATGATCGACATGAGCAACCACTTAAGGCAAAGGACAAAGGGAAGTCACATGAGATCACTATTGGTGATGTTGAATATGAAAACGATGTGGTGGAATGATTAAGTGTTTATGTAATGGGATTCCAAAATAATGTTGTATATAGTATCGTGGAATATTGGAATATTTATGTATTGGTCTATTGTGGTTTTCAATAATTTTATGGTACCGGTAATGATAGAAAGTGATTGCGATATTTTTGGAAAGAATATGATATGCGCATAATGAAGGGATAAGGAGAAAATGAAATGTTTGACAGTATTCATGAGCTCAGTATTGATATAAGGACAATGTTATATCATGGTTTGAGTATATAGAATTATGGGATTTTGGTATGAGGAAGGAGTTAACTTTTCACAACATCCATGTTTTTAGTAAGGTTCAATGGGTATTCATTTTTCTTGATAATACAAGATTAAGTTATTCACATGTTTGGAATGTTATCAAAAAGATATATCTTTTGATATATGAGGGATAAATGATGGTATTCACGTGCTTGTTATATGACCTGTTTCGTAATCATTATCTTTATACTATAAGATTAGACATAAGTATTTTTGAAAATCCTAAAGGTTGGAATGGATTAAGTTGGACATCAGATAGTATTTTTTAAGGATAGAGCCTTTTGATATTATGATAGTATAGTTTTAGAAAAAAGGACAACCTGCAGGACGGGTGACAACCCGTCGCGTCAGACAAGGATGGGGGAATCGAACCCACAACCGAAGTGCAACAGGCCTTCATCACCTACCACTATCCTACAGGAAGTCCCTGGTTAGTAGAAACTAGTTTTATTTTATTAAATGCTATGATAGTTGAAGTATAAGTCCATTTTAGCAACCATGTACAATTAATCTCAACATAGATGGACTTCTATATATTTAATAAATTGTGTTAAACTTTTTGCGATAGAAATAGATGGAATGAACTATCATTATATCGCATAATCTACTAACACTTCACAGAAGAAAAATTCGACTTCATTTCTTTAAGAGATGAAGTGAAAATTGTTCGAGGCATGAGAAACAGTGAGATGATACTGAAATAAAGTAAGTATTTCATCTAATTCAAATTCTTCAGCTTTAGGGAAATGATCTTGAAAACAAAAAATGATGTCCTAGTGCTCTCATATCTGATGAATCGGATAGTAACTTAGATCATCACAAATTTATGTCTTTGTTATTATAGGATTTTTCATAGCCATGTCATCTACCACTCTTCATCAGAAGTTGATGGTTATATTTATCTTCCATATCTATATTTTCACCAATGTTCTCCTATGTGGAAACCCAGTGATTAGTTAATTTGGGTAACTGTTACATTTCATAATTTAGTTTTTAAATTCAAGTTTTGGTATTCCTTTTTACGATGTGGGTTTCTATGAAAGAAACATTCAAGTAGTAAACCATTTATAACCCTGATGAATTTCAAGGGCAAAATTCATTTTAAGGGAGGTAGAATGTGACAACTCAAGATTTTATGAGAATTATTCTTTTTAATTTCATTTATGTCTTCTGTTTTATGCTACATCAAAAGGATCTTTCACTACATGAGTCCCTAACTTGGCTTTCTTTACACGCAATCGTGACCTTCCACGATAGTGTGTGTTGTACTCAATATCGAGTTTCACTAAATAACGATATGTTATTAAAATATTATATAAACTAGCCATTATGAATAGTAATACTCACATTTTGTAATTTTATAAATTCTATCTTTCAAAATGGATTTCATTTTTGGATTCGGAATATCGAAGTTAGCCTAGGGTGAATTTTTGGTATTTTTCTAAAAACATTAAATTTTTATGAATAGTGAAAAAACTAGGTTACTATTTAAAAACCGACTTTTTATTTAAATAATTATTTATTTTATTTAAATTTATTTTAGGTAAAACTTGATACATAATACCAATATAAGTTCAATGTAATTAATTGGAGTCATTTTATAATAATTTTAGATATATAAAAATTTTATTGAACTTTTCACCATCTTTTACCCACCTGCTAGGTGAATTTGAAAATTCACATAAAACAGAATTTTACCGCTTCTATGAGTGGAATTTTGAAAATCCGAGAGACACGGTTAATATCAAGGACAAAAATGTGGTTCAATGAGATAAAAATAATTTTTGGTGAATAGTAACTTTTTACTTTTATTTACCACAGTTAAAAGTAAATAGGGTAATTAAGGGTAAAAATGATATTATTATTACCCTAATACGTGTCTTATTTCTATTGGATAAGTGTAATTCGACCAAAACCAAACTTAGGAATAAAATATGACCATTTAGGTCCACCTGGATTAGATGAGGACATTTATTATTAATTTATTTAAAGAAGGGTTAAAATAGTTAAAATCAAAGTTTAATAAATAAATCATTTTTAATATAGGGTTATACAAAAGATATATTCGACTATAAATATTCATTAGAAAGATAAAAATATTTCATACCTAATGGTATTTTATTTATAATTTTTAGACATTAAATAATTGAAGTTATTTATGACACAATGGTGATACAGTAATTGCCTAAATAATGAAATATTAAAATAATTGTTGTTATAAATACCCAAATAAATGTAATTTGAGACTTTTTATGAAATACACTAATTTTATAGGTTAATATGACATTTCATTACTTAATTAACTAACATTTTTCGAACTAATCACGCTGTTATGATTTTCACAAAAATCCATTACCAAATAGTGTCAAATTTGACATACAATAGTTTTTTAAAAAAATATTGTATTATTAATTGTTATTATATTCCTAAAAATCTATGGTTCGGAAAAGATACTTATATCATGATAGGTGTTTCATTAATGGACCACTTGTGGGTCTCTTAGATGTATATGGTATGTTTATTAACTATATAATATAAAAATACAAAGTGACATGGTAAATGTCAATCTAAATAACTAAGAGTTAAAACTAAATGATAAGGTTAATATAATGACCCAAACCTATCTAAAATTTATTGGTTGAGATGATTTTTACCCATCCCAACCTTATCTTCTAAAGAAATCAATTTTGAGCTATTAAAAACCGAATATGACTTTATTATAAAATAATATTTTTAGGTTTTTCCAAAGGTGCCCTTCTCCTCCCTTATAAAAAGTGAGCCCCTTCCCTCTTCTCTTCACACCCTTTTGAGCCTTGAAGCTCATCCAACCCTGACCATTTAACTTCTACTCTTTTCTAGAAACATTTTTGAGGTTCTGTTCTTCTCAAAAGACCAACTCTACTTCCTTAAGAGGAAGCTTAAAAGAGGTGCGTCGAAGAAGAGGTAATCTCTTCTTCCGATTCTCTAAAGGTTCTTTCTTCGTCTACTTCTTCTTCTTTATTTCTCTCATTATAAATTAATAAAATCAGTATTACTTATATACAGATATGTTATTATAAATATTAAACAACCTTATTTCACCTTCTATCCATCCTACTGAAAACAAAATCACCGCGCGTGTGTGCGTACGGAATACCGTCTCCACGCCGTGGTGTAATCTGTTTTCGACCACCACCTAACTTTGATGGGTATAATGGTGTAAATAAAAAACTTTATATGATTATTGTAAAGTGATATTGATTCTAAAATTTTATACATACACTTCAATACAATTCCACGATCATGGGAATGATATCATCGCTCGTGCGTACGTATGGACTACCGTCTCCAAGACGCGATGAGATTCATTTTCCATTTTAACCATTCATGAATGATTATAGAGTATATATAATGAATAATAATTAAATATATGACATATTAATGATACTGGATTTATGTATATATATATTTATTGTATCTACTTAATTCCATTCAATTCAATAAGGAAACGAAAACAACCTTCATGCGTACGTACGGTCTACCGTCTCCATGAACGGTGTATTTCATTCCATTTATCGATCTATCATATATATATGTATATACTGAATATATATTATATATAAATCATTTTTTACATTATGGAATTATGTAAATCAATATATAAGTAATAATATCAAGAACAACAAGTCGAAACCCGTATGATAAATGAAACGATTTTACCCAAAATGGTGCTTTAACATGGAATTTACAAAAGAATGGGTAATATAAAGTCATAAGTGAACCATATATGATATCATAACAATGAATATGATTCTTTAATAAGTCAATGACATTATTTAAATCATTATACAGGAGTTTCGGGTACATACAAAGCATATCAGACGTAGTGTAAGGGATAACATTTCCAATCTCGTTTTTATCTGAGATTGTTTATTCGTAAGTATTTTCTGGGGTTATATTAATCATCCATGTCCCTATTTTATAGAAATGATTTCATGCATGTTTAATGTCTTTTTTACCCATTTTTACTTTTACTACATGGTACGTAAAGAACTATTCTTTTACGAGGTACTTTTTGACTTTTCAGGCAAAAGTACGAGAAGAATGTTTTTTTAACTTATAGGGCATAAAAGGATTTTTTTACGGTTTTATAAAGCCTTATCTTAATTAAGCTTCCTCCAAAATATTTCATTACTGTTTTCAACAAAATCCTTTTCTTTTATAATTGAATGGAATTTTTGGAAAAGAAAATTATTTTGAAGAAGAAAGGATATTTTCCTCAAGAATTCATTTCAACTGTTTTATCAAAACAATTTTCCATCTAAGATGACATTATTTCATATGTGTCTCTATGATTTACATGGTTTCACTTTTATTATTATGAAATGATATCCATTTCTTTTATATGGATTATGTGATGATGGGATGAAGTTTATGACACCCATTTTATTCGTTGGGTTATTATGAATGATGTATGTTTATTTTGTGGCACAAGTAAGAATTATTTTATTATGAGATGGGTGGGACCTATATATCCCTCCAATTAATTGGGTAAAGATTTATATCTCATGAGATAGACATGGCTGGAATGGCAAGTAAATCTGGTTTAGTAATACAAGGCTGGAACGACACGTAAACCCAGTTCAGTAAGGGACATTTTCTACTAAGATGGTCTTGGCAGCAATGCCTTGGATACTATGGAAATCATATCATGTGCTTAATGGTTGCAACAATTACATGTTTTATTCCCATGCTATTTTATCATTATTAATGTTTCTTCATGATCTATGCCTTACGTACTGCCATGTTTTATGTTATTTCTCAAGATTTTGATGTTTAGATTTTATGCTCGTATTTTTACCTTCAAATGTCTAAGAATTGTTTTATGTTCTCTATGCTTACCCTTACTGATAATTTGAGATCACCCTTTATATGTTTTGTTTTCCCCATGATTTAAAGAAAGGTTTTTGGTAAGAAAACAAAAGGGGAAGATCATTAATGGAGATTTTGAAGATCTTTCACCACGATTAGAAGATTATATTCCGAGTTTCCAAAGACACAAAACTATTACTATCTTTGTGTGTCTGTTTTTCTTATTTATTAAGTATTCTGCAAAAGTAATGTAATGTCCATGTACGTCAATCTTTGGGTCTCTACACTTAAATACACTATTCATAAAATAAATAAATATGAAAATAGAATTAGTTAATCATAAGGGCATAATAAAAAACATGTAATTACTATATATTTTTTACAAGGAATACTTTAAGATATATTATTTTTTCTCTCAATTTATGATACATTTATTAGGGGTCAATTTTGGAGATTTATTATGCCTAATTAATCTGGTCAAATAAATCATCAATCCTTGGGATAGATCCATCTTTCTTCAAAGTGATCTCATTAAGTTCTATTTAATAAATCCATATAATAATTGATCCAAAATTATTCTGTACAAAGAGAATATGTTCTCCCTATGAAGACATTATTTTTTAGATAAATACATCCTCCAAAAGATTTTGACATTATTTAAGTATTTCCTCTAACCCCACACTTTCTATTTTATATGGGTTCTTTGATTTCGGCTTGGATCTTGGTATGCGTTCTATGGAGAACTCCACATATCTTTCTAGGGGAGGTCTAGGTATCTCTTTAGGAAATAAAATAATTTATTATGGAATTATGGGGATATTTTCTATCTTTATACTTTCATTTACTTACCCACTTTACTGATCATCTCCATAAATAAACCTATGGAATGTGCTTTTAGAAAAAGATTTGGTTGGGTTATCTATCCTTCTAAAATATTTGTAGGATATCCATTTAAGACTGTTACAATTTTCTTGTTTCTATAGTTTCTATTTGAATTAGACAATGAGATTCCGTCCATCCTTAGTATAGTGTCTAATTCTACCATTGTAATGACTAATAGATTTGCAATCAGATTTTACTCACCAATTCTAACACTAGAGTTTCTATATACTATTGATTCTAGGATAATCCATCCAAGTGTCTTGATTTATACCTCTACTTCTACCATCTCAGGGATGGATTCAATATTATTTTAAAACTTTTATAAAATAATGGAATGCATAGAACCATAATCAAGCAATGTACTTATTATATTTTATAAAAAAATAGCGTACCTATCACCACATAATTTTTATCATGTACTTAATCTATCATGATTGTAAGAGCCCAAACATTATCCCTTGGCCTATGATGAAGTTGATAGAGGTTTCCCTATATTATCCTATGATTTGGAAATTTATTAGAAATGTTCCCATGTTTTCCACAATTGAAGCATTAAACTTTAGGCTGGTCTTACACCATCTTCCATATCTCATTAGTGATAAGATGATTAGGTTTCACCTCACTATTGTAGTTCCTAGATATATGGCCATCGCTTTCACACATTTAGAACATTACACTCCAAATAAATCATTTCCCATAACTCTTCTTCCCACATTTGTTTCATGTGGTAAGTTTCTCTTTTTTCCTTCTCTTTCATGATCAAAATTACTCCCTAAGTTTGGATCAAGTGATCTTTTATTTTCATTCAACCTGTGTGACCAATACATCTATCCAAACACCAATTTAACATTCATATAACTCTTCAATATCTTCTCATATATTCATATTATTTTATTCCTCTATATAAGAGGTCTTATTCCAATGAAGAATATATCAGCCCTTCCCTTATGATATATAACTAAGGCATAGGTGTATCTATAAAGTCTTGTAAAGTTCATTTCATAACTTCCCACTAATTTATTTTCCTTGTTCTTTAACTATAAGTATTCCTTATCCAGTTTTTTACATTTAATAGGTTAAAAATTATTGAAAAATATTCCCTGAAACTCTTCCCAAACCATAGAATCAGTTTTCCATCTAGGGTTTTGTTTTTAATTAGTGTACACCACAAATCATCTTCTACTTCTAAGATGTATATTTTTAGGGTGAATTTCTCTAGATCTAAACTATGGAATATAGAAAATATTTTCTCTATACATATAATCAATATTCTAGGGTATTAATGTATAAATGGATCCATTTAAAGAAGGTGGTTATTGATGCATGGATGATTAAACATCTAGTTGTTTCGAGTTTGGTGAAGCTGGATGCTCCAAACAGTTTTTTTTATTAATGACCAGATCTAGCTGATTCTTCATTTTCATGAAGTTTTCAACTCCAACATCTCCCATATTGTGAATTTATTAATCACCTTGTCTGTCACATCTATTTTCTTCATGAGTCTTTCTATTTATATAATTTATTTCTATATGGATGAAACCTAAGTGAGACATTTTATACTATTGGGAATATTATAATAACCATTCAAATGGAAATATTAATAATAATGTTTTGTAGTATCAAGCTTCTATAATGAAATACTTTAATATTATTTAATGATATATATTATCTTTAAATCATTTATAATGTATAGTATAATCTTTTAATTAACGAATTCATATCCACCGGAAGTGTAAAAATAGGTATGCTACAAGGCATATTATCATTCACTAGTTTCCAATTGAATATAACTCAATAAGATATTTTTAGGTGTTACCCCTATACATGTTTATTCTAGATCCACATCCACTTATATTATCCAAATAGGGATTTATTTTCTTGGAAACCACGTACTTAATACACACCAAAATACCAAGATTTTTTTATATATTTATAATTATCTTTATGTTTTTAATAATTATTTCAAATACTAATTTCCATATATCACTAAACTATCCTCTAATACTAAATAAGGAGTCCCTCCTTTTAAATACATTACTTTTACATAAATCCTTCATAAAAAATTACATGATTGAACTTGAAGGATATTTTTAGTCATAGTGTTTGGGAAATCAGTTACATAATATACGACATACATAAGGATAACATAAAAATAAACATTATTAAATTTTTTGAGATAATCCTTTTTTATTCTATCCAAATTCACTTCAATGAATGTTATTTTATGGGGACATACATCAAAAGTAAATTGTGAGAAAAAATATTAGCAACAAAAATTTACGGAAATTGAATATGATTGATAATCATGGATAGTACATGAGGTATAAAATTAGATAATAATCATACATACATGATACATAAGATGGTAATGTGGATAAAACATAAATATATGACATTCATAAGAATATCACCAAGTCGTATCACTAAGGATTCATAAAACATAATCCCAAAGTTATTCACCAAGATATCATAAAACATGTAATCTATATGGATTAATTATTTAAAAAATTAATTAGAGAAATATTAAGTGGAATCCTTAAAATTTATTAATTCATCTGAGACACATTGATCAGAAGAAACCATTTCATCAACAACTCGTTTAAAATAATGAACGTGTTTTTCGAAAATCATTGCATTCGAGTGCTGAAATACTTTAACATTTCAACATTTTTAACCAATGAAAATGGAATATGGTATCATATATGTATATCTCAGAATCTATTGGGATTTTTTACATATATGTGAATACTCATGGAAGAGATTTGGGTATTCATAATATGATAATTTCGCATGTAGAAAAGGGAAATTTCAAAAAAAAAATTAGAAAGAATTATGGTATACATTGTGGATTATGAAAAGGGAATAATGGGAGAGAATGAAGGAATACTCTTGTTCAAAATATATTTGGAAAATAGAGGTATGAAAAAAACCTGAATGAAAATAAATAATACATAAAATAATAAGAAACATAATAAATATGTATTTGAATTAAAAATGATAGGAGAAAAATTCTCTTTTCTTGAAGAATTGGTTCTTAAATTATGGAGGTGGAATCCTTAGGACATTGGAGACATCTTAAGAAAACCTTGAAGGAAATTTATAGAGGGTTAAAGGGAATAACTTCATGTATTATCAATTTTTAGTGGAGAGGGAAGGGTAATTGGTGAAATTTTTATTTGATGAGGACTGGGATTTAATAGATTAAATCTAGGTTATTTTATTATATAAGAAACAAATTGTGTGTATAATAATATACAACCATTTTTATAGAAAACTAAATATTGGTAATGAGTTGGTGGACGTTCAAGGCCTTACTAAATGGAAATATACCTTCCAAACCACCCAAATTAATGCATAAAAATCAAAAATAATTTTTATCTTTCAAAGTAAAATTTTTGGTTCTAAAATGAAAGGTGTAAATATCTACGTTAGAATTGTATATTTTTTTAAAAAATTATACTTATTAAATGATATTTTTATTAAATATAATTTTTCAAATATTTTTATGCATGCTGACATAATAATGATGTCATAAAATCATCATGCCTTGTAAAGTGTAAATTTTCACTTTTTTCCAAATATTCCACTTTGTAAGGAAATTCACAAAATATACCATAAGATAAACACTGAATTTTGAGTTAAAAATGAAATTTATTTCATAAAAATCATTCTCTATGTATAAGAATATTAGTTTTCAAGTAAATAATTATTTTAATTAAAATTTACCATTTAATAGAAAAATAAACATTTCTTCCTTGATAAAAATTACATAGGGATTTATTAAAATATATTATCTTTTAAAAATAGATTTATGAGACTATTTAATGAAATAAATTTTTATTTAATAAATCTATAGAAAAAATTTTCTAATAGAATATTTTTTGTCTCCAAAAATAATAGAGTTTAGATTATATCATTAAATAGTCTTGATGATCATTTAAATGCATCAACATAACCAAAAATAATTATGAAGAGTTGCCTTATTGAATAAAGGTCATCATAGAATCCAAACATATTAGTTGAAAGACATAAATGTTGATAACAATATTTCCTTATAAATACAACATCATTTTTATCTTCATCATTCACTTCGATTTGAAACAATGATCAATATCATTTCCAAAATGGATATTGTATTACTAACTCTCTTTTTCATTGATATATCATTTTTCAAGGGTGAAATGATTCTTGGGGATCATGGTGACCCATGTTTTTATATTTTACTTTATTTATTATTTTTTATTCATCCCATTATAATATTTGGATTAATAATAGGAATATTTTTATACTAAATGTAACATTATTAAATAAAAGTACAATGTTTTTTGTTATATATTATGTATTTTATATCCTTTAACTATTTATTGTTGTAAAATTTCATTTCAACCTATTATTTAAAAGGTTTTCATAAAATATAAAATATTTTCTATGTTATTTTACTGTAAAACATAATAAAATGTTATTGGTACAAAAGAGATCCACTAATAAAAATATTTTCTAAGTTGTTAAAATCTCTAGATATTTTTCATAATCCATTATTATTAGTATATAAATTTTAGTAGGGACTAGATCGAGATATTAGGACTGGGGTGACATATATTTGTATTACCACATATAATGGAGTGATTTAGAGTCCTTTAGTGATGGAGAGTATCCTCGGTGAGTTGCCATTGATAGTTACTGCTAGAAGAGAGCACACAAAATCGGATACCTTGTAATTTGGTAGTCTATAATAGACAAATGTATCTTGGAATGTGATATGTATCTTTAAAAAATATGAAGACAGAGGGTATATGGTTTTAGGATCTCATGTAATTTCATGTTATCCAATGGAGAGTTGGTATTTCTCTTGTGATGGTTGGGGAAATATCACTAACGATTATTTGACCTATTGTGTGTATGATAGAGATACATTTAATGAACCACCTAGGCAGAGTCAATTAGTAGATTAGGGTTCCCTATAAGTAAATATATGTTGACTTAGAGCAATTAAAGAAGTTGGAGGTGGAATATTGTTCGTCTGTTGTCCACCACCACACCCAAGTGGCCCACTCCGGGATAAGGGAATTGGTGGTGAGGGATGAGCACAAGTGTTGGTAGTAGAGGATTATGACCTAGAGGACCCATGGATAAATAAATATAATATTTTTGTCTCTTATACATTATCTATAGTAATGGTAGACATGGTTGTGATACCGTCTATTCTTACCACTTCTCAAGTTTAAGACCTAAATATTCCAATTGATCCCATTGCTCGACCTTTTCCCTTGGTTTATCTGACCAAACAATATTCAATTATCACAGAAATTTTCTAAAAATGTTACATGAATCTTGGAGGACATAGATTATAAGGGTATATCTTTGTCTTAGTGATGAGTCCTTACAAGTTCATCTAGGTTATAGACTGTCTATCCATAGTTCATATTAAGATTGATTATTTTAGTAAGTGGATTTGCTGTGTTTGTAGTGAAGTTATTAGTTTTTCCTTAATGGGTGAAAATGAAACCTAGTAAGGGTATTATAGACTCATATGAAAGAGGATAAATAAAATTACTCATTAGTTTTCTAGTATTTGAATTGGAGCAGTGGATATTGTGGGCTTTAAACATATCATAGGGGTGGCAGAGTATGATTATATCTCTCATGAGGATGTTCAGGGCTTACCTCCACACATATATACTGAATTTTGCATATAATTTCACCTAGGTACTTACCAAATATCTATACCAACAAATCAAATGTCTCTCATAGAGCTTTGTGAGATGAAGTTTTTATTGGATTACTTACAGAGGAAGGGCTTTGTTAAACCCATTTTCCCCTAAGTAACCTAGTTTTGTTCATCTAGAAGGTGGATGGGACCATGAGGTTGTGAGTGTATTATCCTATCCTAAACTAGATTATCATAATGAATAAGTATCCACTATTTAGGATCAATGACCCCTTATACTAGTTGATTCGGGTGAGACGGTTCTTGAAGATATACCTCATATCAGGTTATCCCCAGCTCCAAGTACAAGAAGTGGATATTCCAAATATGACATTATGATGTCTCTACATACATTATGAGTACATAGTGATTCCTTTCAGTATTAAAAACACTCCATTAGTGTTCATGGGACTCATGAAGAAAATCATTATCCTTTATTAATTTTTTTTGGTGGTCTTCATTATTGATATTCTTTCGTACTTGGTGTCCAAGGAGGAGAATGAGAGACACATAAGGATTTTCCAAGGCATATTTCGAGAGCACCTGATTTATGTGAAATTATTAAAGTGTTATTTATAGATTATAGATGTCAAATTTATATGTTTCATCATCTCAGATGTGGGATTTTCAGTGTATTTGATTAATGTTAAAGTAGCGATAGCTTTGAAGCCACCTAAGAGTATGATGAAGGTGGCAAGATTCATTAGGTTAGTAGGGTACTACATGGTATTTGATCCTAATTTCTCTAACATATCGTCACTTTTAACTACTATGAAACGTAAGGGAAAACCTTCCATGGGGAGAGAGAGGTACCAATAGTATTTTTAAGAGTTTTGATAGTTGTTGACAAGTCCTCCCATGTTATAATTACCATAGGTGGGTGTCATGTACATAGGATTTTGCGCTTCCTTTGAGACTGGACTGGGACGTGTTCTTATGTAGAGGAAGGTTGTGATTTTTCCTGGTTCTATCTAGTTTTGACCACATGTGAAAAATTACATGACCTATGACCTAGTACTAGAATTGGTAGTCTTCACCCAAAATATTTCATGACACTATCTTATGGGTGAGTAGTTTATCTTCTATTATAAACAATATAGTCGCAATTATTTCTTATGATAGATGGATCTCAACTTGAGAGAGAGGAAATGGCTATATTCTGCCTAGGTTTATGACTTTGAGATTTTCTATAGTCAAGCGAATGGGAACATTGTGGAAAATTATCTCAGTAGGAGATCTTATTCATAGATATTGGATGAGGCATCAGAGAAGTTAGCCTCATTGTTGTTTTCTCTTATGGAAGAACATTGTTCAACATACCTCTAATCAATATTTTTACCACACAACATCTATATCTTCTTATAGAGGCTTGACATGGATATTCTGACTATGAGATCTTCCATTTTCATATATTAGTTGGACATTCTCTTTAGGGATTATTTGAATGTGGGGAGTATGTCATCTTTTTTAGAGGACGGATGTTGGTACCAATTATGTTGTGTGAGGGGGATCTAAGGGAGGTTCATACATACTACATGGAAATGAATCTTAGTGTAGTGAAGATATATCGGGACCTTTCTAGTTTGTTTTGGTGGCTAAGGATGGATAACTGTGTAGAAGATTTATCTTGATATCTCACTTTTTAGTAGGTGAAGGTTGAGAACCAGTTTCCAAATATCATAGATCATGTCATTGAGGTTCCAAAGTAGAAGTGGGATGATATATCTATGGAAATTATGATGGATCTTCCATGGACATCTCAATGGCATGATTCTATCTTGGTGATCTTACACCAACTCACCATGTTAGCCCACTTCTTATCTATCTGAGACGAGAGTTTAGTAGAGATATTGTTATGCCTTTATATGTATGAGATATTCCGAATTCATGGAGTTCCCTCGATAACCATTTAAGACATTGATTATCTCTTTATGTCACGATATTGGAGAGGATTACCAAAGTCCTTTGGGACATAGTTTCATTTGATAATGACGGTTCATCCCCATAATAATGGATGGACTAAGAAAACCATTGGGGTTCTAGAGGACATCCTATATGTTTTCATGTTTTACATAGGCCATAGTTTGGAGTATCACCTACCCTCGGTGGATTTTGCGTACAATAACAGCTACCATTCAATAATTGGTATGGAACCCTATGTGGCCTTGTATTCGAGACCTTGTAGGTCACCACTTTTTTAGATCGATCCAGGAAGTAAGCACTCACGGGAATATAGTTTGTGTGAGAGAAATTATAGAAGGTTGTGATCATTTAAAAGTGGCTTAAGATTACTCAGATACAACCTATGTCTTATGAGGACCGACAATAGATTCCTTTTGAGTTTGAGGAAGGACACCATGTATTCTTGAATGTCTCACCTTGACATGGAGTATAGATATTTTGTGTGCTTGGATATTTACATTCATTATTTTTTTAACTTTCTATATACTATGTGTGGTTAGTAAAGTGATGTACCACATAGAATTACCACCATAGTTAGACTAGGTATACGATTTCTTTTACATGTTGTGACTGATGAGGCATGTGCATGACCTGTCATATGTTATAAAATGGAGAGATATAGAAATATAGGATAGAGCTACCTGGGTTGAGTACCTATATGAGATCAATTATCAGGTGTGGAGGATTCTTCATAGGTGAAATAATCCCTTGTTACCTATCTAGTTGAAGCATGGGAGTATTTAGGAGATCACATATGATTGGGAGAACTAGATAATTTGATTACCCTAATATTTTTCTATAGGATTTTTTCTTTTTGGGATAAAAATCCCTAATGTGGGGAGATTTTAATAGCCCTATTTTTTTCTTTTAAGACATATGTATATATTAAGGAATATTTTCAATTCCATATGCTGAGATGACAAGATATTTCGAGGCCCAATGAGGCTTTATATCGAAATAATAAAAATATTAAAAATATTATATCGTTATCTCATTTTTTTCAAAAAATTTATTAATTCTAGAAATTATTCTCATATGGGAAAAAATGTAACCTTCCTTGAGTCAAGTGTGTGGGTTTTATCCTAGGCATGACACAACCATGGAGTGTGTCAGTTGCTTTTGATGAGCATGATTATGGATGGAATAATAATTAAATATATAAATATAGTTATTTATCTATTTATTATTAATTCCCTAACCCTAATATCCTCTTTAAATACATTTTTATATTCAAACAATAGGGTTAGGTGCATAACATTGAGTATTTGAGAGGATGGAATGGATGAGAAATGGTTGACGTTGGGATCATGAATCAATGATCAAAGTACCGCAAGGATCTCCAATGATAGTAGAGTTATTATATCTCACCAAATAAAGTGTTGAATGGAAATTACTAATTAGCGGCTGATCCGAAAAAGGATGGAAAATTTTTTCCATTGGTTTATTTCCCTATTGTGTATCCTATTATGAATATGAATCAAATCAAAAAATAAATTGATTATTGGGTCATTATTGTTGCGGGTTCATGTTTATCTTCCAAGGATTTTGGGGAATTTATATTATGAGATTTTTTTGGATCATCATTCATCATTATAATAGAGGTGAATTGAGTTCAACTCAAATAATGGCCATGGTCTATTCCTCTTGGTGTGTTTTTTGGTTTTATTCCATTGTTTTTCATAAGTTCATAATTAGAATACCCCCTTTGTTGGATATTATGTGAGTACCCATAAGTGATTGATGAACATTTGATCATTGTAACGACAAATAATTACTATATTGTTGAAATCAGGGTCATTGATTTGATTATGGTGTGAGACTCCTAATGATGATCAGGTGCAGATTTGGAGATCCCCAATTATGGTTCCTTATGGTTCGACGAGGCAGAGTGACTATGGATGTTTTATATTCAGATTGATGGATGAAATATATTAATCAGAAATTATAGAGATCATTATATTATTGATATGAAATTATTAGTATATATGGTGTCCAAATCGATATTAGTGGAAGTTTAGGTGAGATGTGAATAGAATTCTAAACATTCCCTAAAAACCCTAACAATATGATGTATAATTACAAAGAAATTATACCATGTAGTCTCTAATTAATGATTACAGGGTTTACAAAAAGATAAAATCATAAAATTCCACGTAACCTAGTGATATTAGCTCGAAATATACCCTCAGAGTACATGATCAAAGACATGGCTTGAGAAATAGTCACAGTGTGAGTACACAGGCATAACCTGAAACTAAGACATAGCTACGTACATGGGAATGACCCATGTATATGGCCATAACTTGATGTAAATGGGAAGAGGATGGAGTACAATGACTTGGGAAGGTGGCACTCTGAGTTGAAGATCAATCTCTACATGTTGTTTATCAAGTATAACACATCATGTATCTGTATAATTTATTTTTGTGTGGGGAAATAAGAAATGGGAAATGCCAGATGTAGAGTGGCACCATGTTAACACCTATTATATTCAGTTTACTTTCTTTATGGTAGGTTGATGCCCCCATCTCTTTATCTTATACTAATATCAATTGGACATTTTCCCTCGGTCTATCCTTATGAAGGTACAATGTAGAATTATTCCCTCATCACAGTATTGTGATCCTATATATAGGTTAGCATCAGATAGAGTTTTCATGAATCCCTATCTGAGTTCCAAGGTAGGATCCTCTATTATATCATTTTTCCCTAAGGTGGGTTTTAATAATCATTATAAACAACTTATTCAGGTGTATGATCCCCTTCTTAGTAGGTTATTTTACAAAATATTTTTATATCCCTATGGTGTGATCTGATATCTATGTATTGATCTATTTGGATTTTCACTAAGTGCTTCTCTGGTGAGGCATGACGAGCAAGTCCTCTCAGATGAGTTCCATTATTGATAAAATGGATCGCGGATTGAGATATCCCAAATGAGTGTTACCTTGAATCCGTGAGTGGAATATTATGGTTAGAAGTACGGTTTATAAATATTTGAGACTTGGAGTTTATAATGAGTATATCTAGGTCATTTCTCTTATTAATATGTATCATATATTGATTGGAATTCATTTGTGTTAATGAGCTAATGAGTCTCTTTATAATTATTTCTGGTGATTAAATGTTGTTGGTTATTGTTATTCTCACCCCTATATTGGATCTTCCATCATATGTCGTGTCCTATGTAGAACATTTGAAATTATACGGTGTCCTAGGAGGATTAGGAGTAGGTAGATCATATTGATCATGACTAATTGTGTTTAGACTTGGTGTTTCACTCGATAGTATTCCCCTCTTACAAAGCATTATGAACTATTTTTATAAATTTTGGTGGCCCAATATTTGGACATTTAGCCTTTCTAATACTTTTGAACTACTTTAAAACATGATAGATGTTTTTTATAAACCGTGGTATCTTTTTGTTTACCTTTCATCACTATATAGGTATTTAGAGATGTGTACGTGTGTATTGGTACCTTAGGAAGAGGCCTCCCATGTGTGTGGTATGCCTTCTCAGTGAAATTCTCCATCCCCTACCCTATTGAAGGTGGGTTTGGGGTGTCATACATAGATTTTTTCAATCCAATCATGCCCTAGTAGTTCAAGTCAAGATATAGACTAATTGTATGAATATTCCTTGAAGATATAAATATGATGTTATTATCAATTTGAATAAGGGGTATGTGATGTTTTTATTTATATGGGTGGCTGATATTTGGGGTGTTAATCCATTTGGCTAGTATATAATTTGATAATTGAGAATGTATAAGTTTACAATATGTTATTGGAATATTTTTTATATAATTTTCACTCAATGTATTTAATTAATTTTTTATTTTATTATAGATATTGTATATGATTCGACTGGTGGACAAAGGTATAGAGATATATGTGTTTTGTGAGGATCATGAATGATCTCTTATAAACATTAGTAGTACTGGTGATTTTTAGGAGATCACTCTTTTCTTATAATTATGGAATATATAATTTATACTTATTTACAACACTAAATCAATATCTTTGGTTCACACTTTTTGGATGGGTGAATGAGGATTAGGTTTTTCTTATGTTTTTTTATAAAACATGGTGAGATACTCTATATGTTTTCTTGATTAAATAAAAATGGATTTTTGATACATATTCAAAAGTTGTAATATATAATGTATTAAAAGTTGAAAAATTATATCCTCTAAAAAAAATATTTTGATGATATTCAAAATGAGTTTTGGAAATTATTTTTCATGTTGTTACATCTGGTGTGGAATAAATATAATGTACACTAACTTTATGAGTCTTTATTGAATGTTTTATATTTCGATAAGTATGTAGTAAATATAAACTAAGACTAGTGGTTGAAACCCTGCTATGGTTTGAGATAGTATAAGCTATTTCATAGAAGAAGTTACTACACCACATTTTATATATTTAAGTGTATGTGTTATATGATAACATATGATTCTATAACATCCTTCAATTTAAGGTGAAATGATTGGAATATAATAAAATATGATGATATGAATAGGATTTTATGCATTCAAATAAATTATTTAAATATTTAAAAATTATGAGCCAAATTTTATAATGAATATTAAAATATTAAACATTTATTTCATGGTCAAACACTAGAGAAATGTTTGACATCCAAGGATATCCATTGTATGGAAAAGTTAATGGGTCTATTCCATGTCAAAAAATATGTACATAATATTGGGATTTGATCACTATGAAAACTGATAGAACCAAATCTCTCTTATCATTATCCTTTCATATAAATCTCCTAACATACTATAGATTAAATAGGAAAAATTACCATGTATTTAGAGGTTCAAAAAAAATTGCTGATACCCTAGGTAGAAGTATTCCATTAGTTTCTTCTTATTAATATTTATCAATTTCTTGTAGAATAGAATTTAAAGATCAATTTATTTAGATAATATAAAAATTCTATTATAATTTTTATAAAATTAAAATGAATGGATGGGTCTTATAAATAAAATTTTCTATTGGTTTGTTTATTATTTATTGGGAAAATAATTTCATCTTTAAAATCACATTACATATAAGGATGGGTATTCCTTCCAGTTTAGGGATTATTCATGTATTCCTTAGTAAACCATTAATAAAAATATTTTAAACTGATACCATTTTATAAGATTGTTTCCCTCCAAGATTGATTCATTATTAAATAATAGATAGATTAATGGTTAAGCTTTTCGATAGGGTAAAATTAATTTATTATGTATTCCCAAAAAAATATTGGATTTCCTTAATCATATGTTAACCCTAATGTCTCGACACATCTTATAAAATCATTAGGTTATGTGTTCATGTATGCATTTTTCTATTTAAAGTATTTCAATGACTTATCTGCAGAATGTGAGATGGGTGAGTTTAGAATTATATAACCCTTACCATTTTTTGGTAAATTATTCATCTCTATAGAAACTCTGTATGAGATATTTGTTGGTATCCATACATATTAGGCTTTGGTGACTTAGTAGGTAACCTAATCATATGAGGTCATCAAGATTTACCTTTACCACATGTTTATTATTTATATATAAATGTACACTTATTTCCCATGTTTATTGATAGTTTTTTGTATAGTTTCGGATTATATAATACATTTTGATCAGCTATAGTTTGGAATATTCCACAACATGAAAACTTGACTCTTATATGATGCCTAGAATGGGTTTTATAGTATAAACCTTTCATTTTGATGAATATTTATATGAAATAAAGAATATTATCGGTGGTAGTATGTATATGTATAAGGAATACAATGTGTTAACATCTATATGTATCTTTAATAAAAATATGTTTTAATTTTTTTCCATGTAATTTGGAATTTATTCCAAAATACAGTAATATTTTTTATTCTATGAATTGGTTGAATGTAATGAATTTTTATGTTATACAGTGAAAATTTTACTATTATAATGATTAATATAATATTATAGGTATGAGAAATCATTTTTTTATCATAGTATTGTTTAATTATATTTATAAATTAGGATATAAAGATTTAAAATGAACTGCTTAGTTTTGGGGAATTAGTATAATTATAACAAGAATGAACATATTAGGTAAAGAATTTAATTAAAAATTATTTTTGATGTGTTAATTATTTATCTTAATGAAAATATCTCTATTTTTTAAAAATTATTATATATTTTTAATTATTATATACCCATAATGGAATGGAAACTAGAATTGATAAAACATTAATAAGAATTCTTTTTAATGTTCAACAATAAAACATAGGGGTTGAGATAGAAAATAACATAAAAACGTTTTTTGAAATGATATTGGTTATATATAATAACTATAACCATATATTAAAGAATTTTCAACTACATTACAACCATTGAGTAATTTATAAATTCAATAGGTAATAACTTATTTTATTTTGTGGGTTTACAAATCTATTCAATGATTTAATATGAATAAACTTAAATAAATGATATTCATTAAGGTAGAACATGAAAATTTGTAAAATAACATGCTCTAAGTTTATTTTGTATAAGGAAAAAACTATTTCAACCACTAAAAAAATATAAATAATGTATATAAATTTGATTTTATTATATAAGGATATTTTAATAATTTAATCCTTGAAAAATATTTTCCTCACATGGTGTACAAAAGGATGGATTGATACATTTAATATCTAAATAAAAATGATGAGAAATCTATCATGATATAAGAAAATAACTCTAATCAGCTGGCTATAAATTCCTAGATAACTTTTTTCAACCCAAAAAAAATTATCAAGATTAAAATTTCTTAAATATATGTCTTGTTTTATCCTTATACATCCTAGTGTTTGAAAACTATGAGGATTGAATAGAGTTAAATGAGTTCTTAAGATCATAATAGAGAAAAGGGGTATTTGATAATAAATTAAAAAAAATATCATCTTTTTAGTTCATCTAATAAATATCAAGAAATAATGATGGTCCAAAATCCTATGTGATTTGTGTGTGGAATGAAATAGTAACATAAAGGTTTCTATAGAACATGAAGATGTTTGAAATGTTGAAAGGGGATCATCAATATTGATAATGTCAATAAATAAAAACTGAAATTAAATGTATTTATCATATCATGATCTATGATGAGGAAAAAAATATCTTCCATTTTTATAAACCTTAGTTATAATTCTTTAATTACAATGATGCTCAGGGAATCAATATTCCAAATAGAGGGTGTGGGATGAGAATTAGTGAACTCAACGTCTAATGAATCTGCGGAAATATCATGCATATTCCACCATGATAAATATTTAGAAAATCACAATGAAATTTTCATAGGTATTATATTTACTTTCTAAGGAATCAAATATTTATTATATATATATATATATATATATATATTCATTCATTTATACTATGTAAATATATGTTTCTCATGGACTCTCAACTTCAAAAGATAGTTATCATGTTATATAACAATAATATGGAATAATTTAATAAGTATCTTATCTATATTAAAATATTTCTCTAATATTATGTAAAATGTTTATTTAGAATATATATTTAATTTTTTATCATAAATGTATCAGTTTTTTTGTTAAGTGAAATTTGATACTATTAGGGGAATCAATTGGCTCTCTTTATTTGAGTTCAATATTAATTTTCATGCACAATTTTCACACCTAAATATTTCAATGATATGAATATATCCTCCTTTTATCACCATTTTATAATCATATAATTATTAAAAATATATATATGGTTGGGGATGGTATTTAAGTATAAAACTTATTTTACCTTTAAATAATTTTGAATCCTTTTAATATTTATTTTATACTAAAGGGTTGGTTTTAAATTTTTTAGGACAAAAAATCAAAAAAAATCCTAAAAAATATATTATGGACTTAAAAATAATATATCATTTTCGGGAATCTATTTTGGAATTTTTAAATGTGAAAATTACATAACATACAATTTAAGGGACATAATAAAAAAATGTAATGAATACTCTTGTTTCATAGTGAATAACCACCTATAAAATCATCATCTTAAGATTATTCGAGTTGAGTCTATTTATAATTTCTCGTTTTCCATAACGTGTCACTTATATCTTATCTTAATGGTTAAGGAGTTATTTTTCAAAGATTAATTAGTGATAAGTTTTTTTAAGAGGATGCCTTTAATTTTTATCTCTATGAAATTTTTTAAAAACTATTTTCTTTACATATTAGTTCCTTTTGATTTCCCCTTGACTGAAGGCCTTTACTTCGATTTTATCATACTATTTCCTATTTTATTACACATATTTTTGTGTTTTTATACTCATGGTGTAGTGATTTTGAAAAATATTAGAATACTTTCTATAAAAATATGATATTAGGTATACCTGGTTCTACCATTATCGGTAATTTTATGAATATTGTAAATACTGAAATGGGGTAAATATTTGATATATTAATTTTTGGCCTCAAAATAATTATATGAGGAATTTATAAATTTTTATATTCTATCACATATTTATATATATATTAATATATTTTCTTCTTGTTGGATTACCTATATTATCCTTGGTAACATATATATATAAATCTTTTTAATGGATACCCCTCCACAAAATAATCACCCTCCATGATTTATTTCACTCTGAATAGCTTATCTTTTGATGAGTAATATTAACTAGATGATATAATTAATTTATTGTATATTACTTAACCAAATTATAACTTTCATTACTCATTAGTAATCCTTAATGTTTGATCATATCTTATTAGTCAAAAGATAATGTTTTTTGGAAATGTTTCAGGATTGGGATGTTGTATTTTCTCAATATATATTTTCATAATATTTTTAGTACATGATGATGATGTTGTAAATGTAAAATCGTTGAGATTAATTAAATTGGTGATTGTTGTGCTAATTAAGAATAAAGAAATACTGAAAAAATTGATCCAATGTGAAATCAAATTTGATTATGGTAATAAATTCCTCAAACATTCCTAAGAAGAGTATTCATAATTGTTAAGTAAAAAAGGAAAGAATAGTTATGTATACATATTTGTTAAATTACCAAAATAAGTGATATTGAAATATAAAAATATATTTTTAATATTGATTGAACATGTGAAGATGAGTAATGGAAAATATGAAGTACATGTAAGAGATAAGGGTGTAAAATTTTTTTCATAAAAGTGGTATAAATGATTTTTAAATAATATTAAGGAAATAAAGGGTCAATATAAATGAAAATTATATCTATGTAAATAAGAAAATAATCTTTATAAATGATAATTTGTGTAAATTGAGAGGGTTAAATGATAAACACTTGGATATGATGGTGTATAGTAGAGATTATTTAGTCTAGAAAGATAAAACATGATTAATAATGGTTATATTAGTAATAATCATGTGATTTATATGAATTAGTTGTTTTATGATAGTGATGGTAAAATATACCTATATCCGTGATTTATTTCAATTTTTTATATACTATAATATCCATGCCCTGATTTGACGGAGGTTATCCATGAAATAACTATCCCCAAATATTAAAGATTATGATTTCCATTGATAAGTAGGTTTTATAACATTTAATTTATTAGTTATGTCCTAAAATAATGGATATAATTTTTTTAATCCCTGATGCTAGGAGATACTAAAATTGATAAGAATATATCAAAGTAGAGTTGAGAAAAATAAAGATAACGCGAGAGGAGCGTTTGAGAGAAATATTTGAGTAATCATTAATATCACATAATTGAATCAAAAAAGAGTCAAAGGATTATGATTCATGTTCTTGAATTCTAATCAATCTACTAAGTATTCATGAAAATGATTCAAGAATATATAATATTCTTAAAATCCTATGATAGGAATACATATGGAGTTAATCATCATGAATATACTTTAATATCTACTGATATTCTATTTTAAGATGAATATAAAGGGGAATTTATTCATATTTTAGTGTCTAAACTGACTGAAAATGAATTCATGTGGTATACATGTAAAATTTTATGTTTACAGTATAAAAAATATAATATTTTAAAGGCCGTACTAATTTCTTTTTTTTATCTGGACATTAAGTGACCAGATTTGTGATGGTATTGTAAAAAACATCAAACAAAGGATTATCCTATCACATCAAGTGGTTATCCTTGTAAATATTAATGTTATTCTATTTTTTCAAATGTCTTTGCATTAAATATGACTTTTGGTAGATAGATTAATTCATATCTATACATTCACCATTATACAGGTAATTGAAAAAAAAACAAAAAAATCACATTGACTCACCCTCACACTCTTCATAGATGTTCATTTCCCATCGACTAGTCATATATTATGAATTTATTGTGTTAAAAAGTAATTTATTGATTTTATTTTAAGTATATCATTGATTTCTATAAATTTTATATGATATATAGTCTTATATTTACATTTCCCTTCAACAACATAGGTAATGAATCATCTTTTAATGACTATATATATGGAACTAATGACGAGTCTTACCCACTACATTTTAGTGATTTAGAGGGAATCCCTGATAAATTAGATCTTGGAACATATCCTTTATCACATATTTATTTAATAAATTATGTATTTTAAGGTATTTATCTAGTAAAATTTTGATATTTATGTATATAATTCTGATATATTTTCCTATCGAATGGGTTTAAGGTGTCCAGATGGAGAAACCAATGGATATAGAAGAAAATAGATATTCAATGGAAAATTGTAAGTTCAACAAAACACCATTGGGAGTCCATATTTTCTCTGGTGACTGTGTAAAGGATTTAAAATCCTCCACTGATGTTTTCATAGTGGTTGCCAAGAACATGGAGTATCAATAAAAATCAAGTGAGGACCATTAGATTTCAACAAAAGTTCCCCAAACCCCTTTATAGTATTATTTTATCATTTGGGGCTAAAATTTTATAAATATTGATAGGTTGTCTTGGTCGTTTAAAGAATCAATAAATTACTTCATTTTATCCCTTCCTACCCGCTTTCTTTTATTTTGTCAAGACATTCCATTGTTAATGGAAATTTGGATTCATTAATATAACTATGTGTCTACCATGGAAGAAAGGGTGATAATAATGGTTATTGTTAGTATAATTAATTTGTTGGTTATATATTATCAAAAATAATAATTCCATTTTGAGGGGATTTCTTAAATTTTTCTAATCATCTTCATTTCAATTTATGAAAACCTGATGGATGGTCCCATTACTATTTGAGTAGTTAACCACTTATATATCCAATAATATATTATGATATTTCTATACTTATTATTGTATAAGATTTGGTATCCCAATGTGGGGAAAAACATAGAGTTCTGGGTTAGGTGAAATAAAATAATAGAGTAGAATTGGCTATTAGGGTTGTGACAACCATACTACCAAGGTAATAATCGACTACATGGGTGTTGGTGACAAATTTTCTCAAGTTGACATGGGTGGAATAGTTAATTAGTAATCAATTGATCATTGGTGTCAATTAATAATGGGAAAATATGATTTTATGATATTTTATCTATAATTGTAGTTTTTTGGTGCGTGGTATGGGATTTTAGAGTGAAAATGGGTTTCCGAAATTAAATGATATGATTATCATTGATAGTGAATTGTTATATTGCTAAATATTTGAAATGAACAATTGTGTTAACTGATGAAATGAATGTTATTTTAATTTATTATAAACAATTGGTATTATAGGATGAGTAAAAAATATGATTAACATAATTCTAAGCCATTAGGTTCAATGAAGTGAATTTACTTTAGGGCAAAGTTGGATTATGGTCTTTAGGGAAATGGTCATTCTAATATTTGGGATATTAGATGATCGTCCATTGGGGGGGATGATGATACTATTGGTTCAGGATGAGTAAGACTATTAGTATCTATGGGATATAAATAGTGGGACTAGGATTGATCAATGGGGTATTAGTTTTATGACCAATGATGTATGAATAGACAAGTGGAGTCTAAGAAATTTGATTTATGAGTTTAAAATAGAATCATGAGGTTTGATTGAAGTAAATAGTGGGGTTATTTATGGGTCATAAGGGATGATTCCATTTCCATTAGGAATGATATATGTAATGGACCATTATAACTAGTCTATAATGACATGTTGCTGCATAATGATTATCGTACCTATTAGGGTATAAACAAATTCAATACATAGACATTGGTTGTGAGTGGTAGGTTCACGCATCATAGTGGATTCGTTAGTACATAACAGCCTGACATGTGTGTTAACCTTCAACATGAATTATTATATTGTATCATATTCAAGGAAAATATATTATTGGATATACAATATGAATAATATTTATATCCTACTATGTATGTATATTCAGATATTTCATGTGACTCTTGATAGATATATAAACCATATGGTCCATGATGGTAGTGTCTTTGCTCAATATTTCTAGATGATGATTGAGTAAAGATTTATATCACACATTAACCATTCTTACTCATATAGAAAAGGCAAAAAATGTAGAAAATGTATAAAAAATATCTTGGGTGGAATATTCCCTAAAAGATTATTCTCAAGTTTCATGCCTGAATCCATAAAAAGTAATCATGTATTATCTAAATAATGTGCATCCGAAAAACTAGTAGATGTGAAAAAATATACAAGAGGGATCCAATAATATATAATATAAGTAAATGAATTTTTTTATAGAATAAAAAAAAAGAAGAGAGGTATCGGTAGGTAAAATTCATTATAGAAATAATTAAAAATAAATAAAATATCATGCACATTGATCGGTATATATGGAAAAAATAACTGAAAGGAAAATAATATTGACCGCTAAACCAAATCAAGAGATCATCCTATCAAATCCACAACATAAAAAATAATGATTATCATGATTAGTGTATAAAGGTAAATTATGATACCTATGATTCTTTAAATAAATAATGGCCTACTCACATACATTAAAACCCCTTCCATGTTCCTGGGTAGAGGTGAGTTCATTGACCGAGTAGAAATTCCTTACGCACCTCAATAGTAGAAATTGAATTCACATGAAAGGAAATGAGTATGGTCATTGTGTAATAACCATGCCACAAATACACCTTCCTTCACTAGTATCGTTCACTAATAATGGAAGTATTCATCTCATAAGAACAAAATCATGCATTCCCAATATCTGAAGGAAAGGAAATACAATAAAGTCATAACAACTACACTCTCACTTATTCTAGGTTGTCATACAATGTCTCAATCTTGCATCTCATATCATATAACCACCCACTAACTTAGGATGGGTTCCCACACTACCTCACATTACACATACCATATCTTTACCATTTCACATTGAGTGAAGTTTCATACAGCATCCCATAACACATCACATACCTCTACCCACTCACTCGGAGTGAGGAATCATATGAGATAAAGCAGTACATCAAAATCTCCACACTATAACTAATTTTTAGGTATTTTACCACATTATATAACAAATAAAATACCTCTACCTTCTTTTATAGGGTGAGGTATCACCCACATTGTAGAGAACATCACATACATCCACCATCTCACTCATGGTGAGAACACTTACCACGCCACATAGCACATGAAATACCTTCAACCCCTCAACCGATGTGATTTACCATCATTATGAAGATACTATAGTAAGAAATGTTAAAACAATAAGGTGAACATATCCTATATTGATCTCCCTCATAACATTAGCCCCTACATTATGCTCTGCTAGGGAATAATTCACCTGTAACTAAACTTAACCTATCTAGAATAATTCCAACATACCTAGTCATCCTAAAACATTGAGGCTCTGAATTTGAAAATAAATCCCATATGACATACTAAATGTATCCTTTAATAGGTATTAAAACAAAATATATGGGTTGGTCACATGATTACTGTGCCTCTCAAGACACATTCCCAATTTGACCATCATACATGGGAATACAACATATCAACTAATAGGGATCTCACTAAACTTTTATAAATAAAAGGATTAAAAAATAAATGCATATACTATCATTGGACTGATTTTAATGATCAATATTTTTAACAAGAAAACCTAAAAAACTCATCTCATGTCATTACTCAAATAAACTAAATAAAATCCCACCATATCCCATAATGCTAACCTTGAGGAACTCTTATAATGAACTGATAATGGAATACAACACTTGAAAGGCATTAATAAAATCCCAGAGGAAAATGGTGAATATATCACCCATTAATAGTTCCACCATAATATATTACAACTACTAATAGGTATCCTAAGCATCCTATGGACTTTCACTAAAAGGAAACCCCTCATGTGTCCCAACCAAATCAAACCAACCCATCACCTAGGGGAATATGTTATATATAGATCCTATAAAACCATGAATCATCATGTAATCCAATATATATATGTAACCATAATCAAGGAAACTAAATATAAGTATACAAGATTTTAAAAATGGGGCACACGAAGTCAATTTGACCCAAAAAATCTCAACCATGCCCTTCTGACTATCCTTTAAAAACAAAGTCAAAATACACTACAAAAATAATTCAAAAAATGTATCAAATGACTACTAAATCTAGGACATTATACGTATTCATATTTAAATGTTAAATTTAAAACTAAAAAATTGTTTTGATATTTCATTTTAATACCATGACTTGGATCACCCTTTTTAAACTTAAATTTACATTAAAAACTATTTCCTTTATAAATCCTCTATTTACATCAAAATATTATTTTTAAAACAATATTTAAAAAATAATAAATCATTTACCTTGGAAATATAACTCACCCCACCAAATAAATTATAAAAAGGGTCACTGCAAATTTTTCAACCATTATGACACCGACAAACCATTTTGCAAGCTATACGATCCTTATTGTCTATAAGGTCGATACAATCTCGTCCCAATTTATGGGGAGATATTAGAAAAGTATTGTACCATTCCATGAACCATAATAATGATGATACCACTATAATAAAATAAAAATATTTAATATAATAAATAATTTATATTCCACCAATCAGAATCACCCATCTATCATTTATCCCTAAGTATTTTCTATCAACTAATTGTCTTCCAAGAACATATCTCATCCATAAATATCCACACATGAATTATAAGATTATTTAAAATTGAAGTTCCAACTCTTAATGAATGACACCATCCAAAGGGTATCATCCAATCCCCAGATGAATTTAAACCTAATACATGTAACATTATTAATAATAAAATTCAATTAAATTGTACATTTTACCTGAATTATACACAGTCCTTAATTACATTTTTCAAGAAACATACATCTAGATAAATGATGAACAATCAAATTAAAAACTCTTTCTAGTAGATCCTCTAAAACATGTACACCAATGATCCATGAAGAAAAATTTTCCAACCATTCTCTTGTGGAATTGTATATATAAAACACTATAAAGGTATACTAACATTAGAAAAAGATATATCAGAAAAATTTGTATAAAGAGAGAGAGAGAGAAGTATAACATTTACACCATGGGAGAAAATCCTCCCAAACAAACAATATATAAGTGTGAAAAAATTACTAGTAGAGAGAGTAAAGGATTTGATCTCTCCTTTTTTCGAGTGACTATACACAATAGAGTATGAGGGGAATCTAAAATGGGACACTAGGAAATTACCAAAAGGAACTTCTAAAAAACAAATAGGGGTTGTTGTAATGTGACTGAAGTTTCTTTTAATGTAACATCACACTCCTTGGAAAATGATGCATCATGACCAAAAGGTTCATGAAGAAACATATATACTCATTAAATACCCTAGAAACGCAATTCAGTTATTTATAGAACATTCCTCATTTGTTACATCATGTCCAAGGCCTCGTAGAGAAATATGCATCACTATAACATAATATTTTCCCGAACTCTATAGTAATGTTTTAAACTTAATTTGGGGATTTTTGACAATTCCAACCCACTTCCTCATTGGTTTTTCTTGAATGTATAACATATTCTTATACATGAGGTATCATGGAATAATTCCTTATGATATAACATGACCACCCCCAAAAAATCAAAAAACATCTTGCACCCTACCTTTCCACACTACAATGACCCTATTTTAGAATAATCATCAAAAAATTGAATGTTTTCGTATAGTAACACCCAAAAATATTATTTTTGTATTATATAATTGACCCTCCACCTTCAAAACATCTCAGAAATCATTTTAATCATTGCCAAAGATTATGTTCCTCGATCTGAATCAAAAAATAAAATTCAAAAATCGATAGAATGATGGAAAAATTACCCAAATTTTGGTCTACCAATATTATAATCCATAATTTATTAAAACCTTCCAAACATAAAACTCTTTATATATAATAATATTTGATAATTAATATCCCATAAAACATGAACCAAAATAGTTATCAATTCACCACCAACTTCATACTTTCTATCTCTAAGTGTTAACTACACTTCTATTTAGTAACTCTAAATACCAAATCACAATTTTCCAATTCTAATTTTCCTACTAGTTAATCTCTAAAAAACATTATCGAGTTGTAAAATCACATCTGTAGTTTCATTTTTACTTAGATATAACCATAAAGACCCTTGGTTTCCAAAACAAATTCTTTGAGAAATTTTATCATAAACAATAATGAAACACTAATATGGTAAAAAAACTATCCTATTTATCCAAAAACACTAAAATGTATTTAATTGACCCATATTTGTACTCATGTTGTATTGTACCCATGAATTTGTGGAAATGATACTATAAGATGAGGTGAATTATATTTGAAAACGCATAAAGAAATTATTTCCACTCAAGTTTAAGTTCATTAAAATATATTAAATTTAAATAAAATAAAAATATTTTTCATAATGAAAATAATGTAAAAATGAATTTATTAGAAAACAGAATACTATATGATAAATAATATATGGGATTCCAGAATTAAATGGTCTATAATAATATAGATTATGGAATAATAATAAAAATTAACAAGTAGGAATAATTTAAATTTAGTTAAAAACAATTATTGAATAGTATTCAAAATTTCCCAAAAAGATTTCAATTAACAAAAAAATTCCAATGATGGAAGTGTTAAATTTTAGACTAAAGGATTATTTGGTTCATGACCAAAAAATGTTAAAACACTTCCACAAATATAAATTATTTTACTAGATCCGTGCAAGTGGTGTTAGTTTCCAATCCAAATACACACTGTCTTCTTAGAGAAAAAATCCCTCAATAATCCTAATCAAACAATATCTATCATACATACAAAAAAAGCCATCAATTATGAAGGATTAGAGACATAAACAGACTTCTTATTGATGGAATCCATTGATCATGGGCGATTATAAAAAACTACTCAATTCCAAAAATATCCTTATTATTTAAGGACTAGATAGATAATGATTACAAAAATTAACACTAAGATCATTAAAATAAAAACTTCACAGATGATATATCTTAGTACACATAAAAAATACTAAAAAGTGACATCTTTTAGAAGCAATGACTTTTTTTAAAAATTCAATATAAATAAATAAACTGACTCATTCCAAAATACTAACATTCCTTAAATCCTTCGGTACAATTTACAGATATATGATAAAAACAATAAGGTTTATACATTGAGAGATTTTGGTTTAGTTACTAATACATTATAAAAAGATTCACATTAACCATTGAAAATTCTTCTATATTTTGATTATAAATGACATTCTATTATAACATATAATTAGTTTTTGATAAAAAAGGTTTCCACAAAAAGTTTATTAGAAATTTTGTGATCCAAAATTAAATCTACACAACATAAGTACAACAATCATCAAGTTATATCTACTTTCAATATGACCGTATTGTGATTTTCAAAATCAAGAATAATGTTACTATTTACCTCAACATGGATATAGTGACACAATACTTAAAAACATATTATTTCAGGATTCATAACATAATGTTCCAATAAATACAAGATCTGGATTAAGAGGTATAGTGTATTAAAATGATTAGAAATAAAAAAACATCATCATAAATTTAAGAAAAATATGTTTATTTTATATTTAACATAATTCTTTTAACTCTTATAGATATTTTAAAACTGTATAAGATACCTTGGGGAAAATAGATAAGGAAAAGTGTGAGCTATAAATCCCAGTAAGGGAATAAGCATGGAAATAATGCACAACATGAGTGTTCAGTTCAATAACATGATATCACAAATAGTATGATCATGGGAATGGATGCATTTCATAAAAAAATGATGACATAAGATCATAAACATGTATAAAAATATAAAACATGATGTCAAAAACATAATTCAAGGGTAAATCCGAATAACATCATCATAAATTATAAAAATCCCCATTGTGAATTTGGTTTACACCTTAATACCTTACATAAAATCTCATAAGATATAAATTCTTAGACAATACATAGAGGCCAATATAATTCTGCGAACATCTACTATACAATTTAAAATCATATATATTCATTCGATGTGAGAAAAATAAACTATAGATAAATCAAAAGTATAATCAAACACATGATAATGAAGTGGGTTTTATAATTAAAATTCAAGGAATTACTGAAGTATAAATCATAAGTATTATAATGATAAGAATGAATTAAATAAATTTTACCTTTCATAATTGATATTGGTATACTTTTCCTCATCATGGAGTTCTCATGTTAGAGAAAGAATAAAAATGAATAACTTTGGCAGTGCTTTGTGAAATAAATAAAGGATTTTTTAATGAAGGAAAGTCCTTATTATTTTCTATAGAAAAATAATTTAACAAATAGTGTTATCTATAAAATAATTGTTTTTTATATGGTATTTATGGTTTTAAAACATTTTGTGGGTGCTCTATGTGATACAAGAAACATGAAAGTATTGTTAAACCATGTTTACCTTAGTGTTATGATTTAACAGGGGACTAAAAACATGTAAAACCCCATAAATGAAAAGATTATTTTTCATTTTACATATTTACGGGACATATATAAACAAAAATACAAGGTACATGGGAAGAATATTTCATTAAAGGGCAAAAAATAATGAGACTTCATTATTGATAGTCACCAAGGATGTATGAAATATCTCTTACCTCATGTCTAAAAGTTATATATACTTGCACATATTTTTAACAATAATTAAATTATTTTCATTAAAAATATTCCTAATAACCTTATATATCAATATTTATTTCTATAAGTTACATTTATCATCATGAGTCACCAATTTATTGTATTGTTTCCACTTATGTCAGTTACATGAAGTTCTTCAATCAATTTCTCAAAAACATTCATGGTATGTAGTCCATGTTATATTTTCTGTAATTGTTTTATAATATCCATAAATTTCTATTATTATGTCCTTAATTATTCCATTAGGACATAATTTATTTGGGTAAATAGGTTTTCTATGAATATATTCAAATTAGCAATGTGAATTTTATTTGTCCCTTTATGAGGATAAATTTACAATAACCATTTATTATTAACATAAATAATAGAATTTATAATATTATAAATTAAAAATATTAATGTTTTAGTAAATAATGTTTTTATACATTTCATAAATGTTTCATTCAACTCATTTTATTTGGTATGGAAAGTGAAATAGAAACATTATCATGAGAAGGTGGTAGTCCACGTGTAAACATAGATGACACCCTCATTTTTATAAAATTTAATGAAGATATAAAAAATATATCGAATCATTTAATAATAACTTGCATATTATAAATATAATATTATATTATTAAATGAACTTTTTAACCTACCAATAAATGTGGTGATGTAAAATTGAACACATCGTTCATGGAGGTTATAGTCTGCACACACGTGTGACGACATTTTCTTTTTCCCTAATGGCATAAGAAGATGGTATAAAGATGATATTATATAATTGTAATAACCTAATTGAATATTAATAAAACTATTTTTATCATACAATAATGAATATAATATATTTGGGGTGGTATAATTATAAACGAATAAAGATGGTGTGGCGGAAAATATTACCTCTCGCTTTGGATGATCTCCATCGCTCACACAATTGAGACACCAGAGCGAGTAATTTTAGAAAGATAAAATATTATAGGACATGGTTATATGGTTTAATATATTCTAGGGTTTAATTTTTGTTTGAGACTAATGGTATTTTAAATTTTTTAGAGTTTTTGGGGTTGTGGTTCCTTTTATAGTTTAATATAATGGATTTTTTGAAACATATAACTCTTTAATAAAAATAGATCACATGTTTTACATAGAATATGAGGATGAAGATTAAAATAATTGGTTTTTGGAAGGTTTAAGGTTGATAAATCCTAAAAAAATCTATTCTATACGAGATTTGATCCTATTTTTGAGTTATTTACAATTATATTTTTACATTAACTAATATCTGGTTTTATAGAGGTAACTAATTTTTAATAATGTAATTTATTTTAAATTCCAAAAACAAACCTTATCTGATAATTTTAACATAATTAATTTAACAATAAATCAAATGTATCAAATAAAACATCTATTTTTTAGGAATGTTTATTTTCACATTAGCACATGTAATGCCCAAACCCCATTTTTATAAAATTATTATTTTTAAGAATAAGTTTTATGTTTAGGAAAAAATTATCAATGTTACTAATTATATTAAAATTAAAATATTTATTATTCTAAAATTAATATTTAACTATCATTATTATAAGAAAACTATTTAATTCCATAATGTGATTTGTTTAATAATATTATAATAAAAATAGTTTTCATTTGAAGATTTATAAAATTTCATAAAAAATTAAACATTAGTTTTATGAAACATATTATTTTAAAATAGTAAATTTGACAATATAAAAAATATTTTTTATAGTAAAATTTTTTTCCAAAAATTTCCTGGAATAAAAATTTAATAAAAATGATAATATTAGTAAAATTTTTACTTTACAGTATTCACAAAAATATATATTATTTTTGAAAAATCCCAAAAATTAATCTTCAGTTGATATTTCCATGAAAAATCTTAGAAAAATTTTATTTAAAAAAAATAAAACTATAAATTTATTATCAATATAATAATTCAAATTGTTTTTTACTATAATTCATTCCAACTTTTTTAAAATATATAATGGTTATCTTGAATAAATCACTTTTATTAATGTTTTTTGATAGTTTTTTAGTATTTTATTTCATGTAACACTAGTTACACAATAAAATAATTTCTAATGTAAAATAATAACTAATATATTAGGCCATTAAATTCTTTCCAATTAATAAACTCCACCATAAAAAAATTATATCATAACTTAAGGTAAAAATAATGGTTTTTTTGTTTCAGGGCCTCTTTAGGTTTCCACAATTCCTCTTCATACATATGGTTTCACTAAATAACTTTGAAAAGGTGATTTGTATTAATAAACATATCTTTGTCACTATAGTTCAATATCTTCACTGTATTCTCCCCATAAGAGAGATCATTCTCCAACTATACCAACACTAAAATTAGTACATATATGGGATCTATTATATACCTTCACAAGAGGGATCTATAGAACACATCATTTACTTTGGATTTATTTTGTTATATCTATAGTTGATACACCATAGATCTTATGTGATAAATAATATCAAAGGGTATAATATTTATTATAAATAGCTTCCCCTTCTTCTTAATTACCATGAACCTCTTCTAAAGAGATTTACAAAGGAAAATTTTATCACTAACCTAAATTTTTAGGTCTTAATGATGGTTATCATCATAACTCTTTGGTAAACTTTATAATTATTTGTTGTGTTTTTGAATGTTCTTGATATTTAATACCATTTCATTTACCATAACATTTCTTAGAAACTATTATTAGCACGTTTTTGTTCTACATATCTTCTCAGATAGGTCTTATTAGGGGTCCATTTGGATGCTTTAGTGGAAACTATTATTATAAGTGAACATGGATAGAGGAAGTTGTTAGGTCCAACTTCTCGTTAGTTTCTTGGAGTACTCCCTACACCAATCCTTGAGTTTATGGAATTTCCATTCATATTGGCCATCAATTTTGGGATGATAGGTCATACTAAATATTAACTCTATGTTTTGAGCATACTCCTTAATCTCCTAAAATACTAGGTGAACCTCATATCTCATTTAGTTATGATCAAAAGTGGTGTTCCATATAACGTCACCACATATAACGCCCCAACCCCAGAAGCCCAAAGCTGGTTCATTATTTTAATGCATTGACATCATTATAAGTAATCAAGTTCTAAGGACTAATTAGTTTAGCAGTCTTGGAAAATAGATTACATACGTGAACATTACATTACAATTTCTAACATAAAACTTATGATAGATAATCCTTTGAGAATTCAATTATTCTCCCAGCTTAAACCTTCATATCAATCATAAAACACTTCTTGAAATCCTGGGAAAATAAATCAAAAGAAAGGGGTGAGCTCTGTTGCTCAGTAAGGATAAAAAATATAGCAGAAGTTATCAAAAATAAGTAAAAACAATTAAGGCAAGGTATCAAACTAAAACACAAGACTTTTAGAACATTATCTTCATCATAATAAGGAAAGAATAAATAAAATAATTCCATTTAAACATTCACATGTATATTCTACTAGTCGAACAATCAAATGTAAAATCAATAACTAACCTCATAATGAGGGAATTCATAATGTCGAACATCATAACCACTATATCAAGGCCTTGTGCAGAGATAATTCGTAAATATTCCGTCAAGGCCTTTTTCCGAGAAACTAGTTTGTCTCATGATACCTATCGATGCATTGAGGGGTTATAGCGGGCCTCACCCATCACTTAATAATCCCATTGAATTCCTCATCTGAAATGGTGGAAACATAACATAAACATTCATATTTAAACAATAATATGAAATATTAATACTTTAAACATAAACCATGAATGGTATAAAAATAGCACATCCACAGTCAAACATATCACAAAAACTTAAATAAAATATAAAATATTGTATCATAATAAATCAACTACAAACAAGAATAAAATCCAACATAGGATGTTTACATACAATAAAATAACTTAATAAATTCATTAAAACTCTTTGAGGGAAATATCCCTTTTTTACTTTAAAACATTTAAAAGCTGTGAATTTTTAAAATAAAAAATTTCTTTTAAAAATAACCAAGTAATAATTTATGGGAAGATTAAAAATGGTAAGGCTACATAATGGCATAAAATATCCCCTCTCGCCATATAAGTTAAAAAATATTCATTCCAAATTTTTTGAAAAGGTCAAAAACTATCTCATTTTGGAAAATGACCAAAAGAATCCTTTCAAAAAAAAACTAAAACATGGGTAAAAATGACATAAAACATCCATAGGATTATAGTAAATAATTTTTTTAAAACATTTTCAGAAACAAGGGAATGGATGATAAAGATGTCCTAGTAGATTCTTACACATCAATAACCTCGAATAATAATGAGATTCTGAAATTACTCCTTACCTTAGATATGATACTCTTCATACATGTATGAAACTCATGTATAATAGTTTTAAACAAATTATTAACTTATATAAGAATCTTAATAAAAACTTTTATATCATATATGATTCTTTTATGAAATTTTATTACCTATTTTTAACAATTCCAAGTTAATGCAACATTTTGGGTAATATATATATGTATATATATATATAATACTAGTAGAATTATTTTTTCATATATTTAATACTTATTAATAATATTTATTCTTATAATCATTCTTGGATGGTGAACATGGAAGATTAGTCACATCCCGTCGTGGAGACGGTAAGACGTACGTACACCCAAGCGACGAAATAATTTCATTAATGGTTAAATGGTATGGAATTGGATGGAATATTAATATTAAAGAATCAATATCATGTTATATTTACTATTTACATCCATTATATTCATCGTTATACCCATATAAATAAAGTGTATATGAAAAACAATTTACACCATGTCGTAGATATGGTAATCCATACGTACGCACGCATGGTGATATAGTTTATCATAGAATGGGTAAAACTAGGAATATGGTTATAAAATAATTATAATAACATATCAGAATGTGGTACATACTGGATTTTTCATTTTATTATAGAAACAATAGATAAAAAGAAAGTTGAAGATGAAAAGAACATTCAAAGAGGTGATAAAAACCATTACCTCTTTCTGGGTGTCTCCTTTTGATTTGCACAGAATAACTCTTTGGGATGTATTTCTACCCCAATTTTAGCCTCTATAATGATATGAGGGATGTTGGGATAGGAAATGGGTAGGGTTTGTCTGAGCCAATGGTCTTTGAAGGTGTTAATTAAAGAGAAGGAGAAGTTCCCAATTATAAGATAGGTGAGGGGAACATTAGTAAAAATCATGAAATATTAATTTATTATAAAATTATTTCAGGTTTATAATAGCTCCAAAAAGATTAAATTCAAGGATAAGATAAGGATGGGTATAAATTCCCTCATTAAATTATATTTACACAAGTTTAGTTCATGAAATTATCCTTATCTTTTGGGATTAACCCTTAGTTAAACAGTTCAACTCTTACCGTGTCTTCTTGTATTTCTACATTATAGGGCTAATTAAGTTACTATAAAATTCCAAGATAATATCAAGTGGAAAATTAATTAAATTTTTAACATTATCTATTTTATTTTTCTGAATTTTAGATTTTTAGGATTTTAATATCATTTAACTAAATAGTATTTGTTTTAAAAACGCATTTAAGTCTATTTTGAAACTATTTAGTAATTGATATTTGTTAAAGTCATTACAACTTTATTCCTTTAAAATAAAATAAATAAAATATAACATGTCATAGTAATCCATAAAATTTTTGTATGGAAATAAAAATTTCAAATTATATTTATTTTAATTTTTATAATATCATTTATTTGATTCTTTCATTAATAAGGAAAATACTACATCATTATTGTGTCATAATTAAATATAATTATTTAATGTCTAATAATTAAAAATAAAATACCATGATGTATAAAATATTTTTAAATTTATAAAGACTATTTATAGTCTAAAATATCACTTATATTACTCTAATTAAAATTGTTCTAGTAAAACATATATGTTTATGTTATATTTCACTTTAAATTATATTAATCCTTATAACACGTCATTATCGCACCCAAGTGGATTCATAGGGTCCCTAAATTAACCCAAGGATTTCCATTGTCGAAAATATATCATAAAATAGGATTAGGACATGTGTTAGGGTAGTTTTATATTATTATAATATTATTTGTTTACCCTGATTTAACTAATTTACCCTTTAACCATTATAAATAAAAATAATTACTCAAGTTACAATTCATAATGTCCAAAAATAAAATATAATTATTTAAAAAATTTGAAACTTATGATTCCAAATATGGAATCCGTTTTATGAAATTAAAATCATAGAATTGATAGAAATTAATTTAAATTTAATTCCCATTTTTTAAATAAGACAGCTGGTTTTTAAGAAGTAAAAACTATGAAAAGATTGACATGTGTTTTTGTCCAATTTAAATTTCAAATTACATAGAATTACCTAAAATGTTTTAAATGATAAAAATATAATCTAATTATACTTTAAAATCACTCAAATTTATAAGTTAACACTATAAATAATTTTGATTAAAAATTTGTTTTCAATTAAAATTTAGTATTTTTCACTATTTATCAAAATATGAAAGTGGTCATAAATGTAACAAAAATTCATCCAAACTAATTTTTTATGTAAATATTCTAAATTATAATTTCATTTCATAAAATTTAATATATAAATGTATCAAACATTGGATTTAAAAAGGGTTTTCCTTTAAAAGTCGTAAAAACTACATTTTTTCAAAAATAATTTTTTTATCTGAAACTTTTATTTGTCCTTATATTATGTCTAAGAAATATATAGGATTAATATTAACATTATATGGGATATATATAATTCAAAATTTGGTTAATACTATTCATAATTGTTTTTTAAACGGCTAGTTTGATAGGTCATGGGTCCTTGAACTCGGTGTTGCGTACATTGCACATTATTAAATTGTTAAAAAAGGGAGTATATCACGGAATCATGGGGGATAAACTATCCCCTATTTAAATATATTTCATCCTCTCAATTTAAAATCAGTATTATAAACTAGGGGTTGGACATTTCAAAATATCTTAGTTGAAATCCCACATTGAAAACGGTTTAATGAGGCCTCTATTTTAAAATTAAGAAAGGTAAGTATGTAGGATACCTGAAATAACACATACTAGTGTTCCGTGTAGGAATATGTGGACCAGAAAGAAAAATATAACCATCATGTTCTGATGGAGTGTGATAGATAATATTATTAGGAGAAAGGTAACAACTATAACGCTATAAATATGTGATGATCTAAGTGACCATTTGATTCATCAAAAATATGACTTGGATAGATTTTTTTGGGTTTTAAGATCCTTTCCCTAGTGATAAAGAATTAATTTACTTCATATACTAATAATATAAGGAAACTTTCTTAATTTACATGTAGTATTTAATTCTTTAAAAAATTCCTACCACAAACCCATCTTTCTTTTCAAAAGATAATAAAATTCAAAAGTATTATGTTTAGCTTAATCATGTAAGGTTGCAAATATAAACCTATACCATGAAGAAAACAATGTTTAATAACCAAGGACTTTCTGTTTGCTATTGTTAGGTCTTAAAGCCTTGTTGTACTTCGATTGTGGGTTCGATTCCTGCAGCCTTGTCCGACACGACAAGTTGTCACTTGAGCTGCGGGTTATCCATCTTTAAACTATATTATTATAAAATTATCGAAATAACATTAATAAATGTTTTAACTATAAAAAATACTATAAAAATTTCAAATTAATTCATTCCAACCTTTAGAGTTATCCGAAATATTTTTTTCCAAGCTCTATCTAAAAGGTCTCCAAATTTCTAAAATCAATTGTAACATCATATTCCCCAAACAACATAATGTTTCTCTTATTGTCACATAATTAATATATGATTACCTTAATAATATTATAATATTAATGAAAAAAAAGTATTTTAGTACAATCCTTATATATATCACATTCTTCTTATAACTAGAATATAATTCTTGAATCCAAAAACACAAATACATTAATTATTACACTTCGATTATAGTAACAACATAAGATTAACCTTGATCCGTTTTCATTTTCTAATCTATATTTCCTTAAATATTAGGAAAATAATTTTCATATTGTTATATTTCTTTACAATTGTAGAATTAAATGTTGATTTCCTCTTTCTTCCCCTTATAATCACGATCTTGGTGGCCTTTTTCTCCATATTTGTAATAAACTCTCATTCCATTAAGGAAAATACCATAGTGTTTCTTCCTATAATTATCACATAAGGTAAAATACTTATTTAACTTTTTCCATTTATCTGACTATTGATTCACCATTCTCTTCTTCTATTACATTACATTAATTCCATATGAATTATTGAATTAATTTTCCATCTTGATAGCACACAAGACTATATCTTTGTATGATGAGAAATATTATGTGACCAATTCCCTTCAGAGGAATGGTTTTAACCCATCAAAGAACTGATCATTCTTACTTCTTGGGATATGTATGTAGTCTGGAACATGAATGCCTAACTTTGTGAAGTTATCTTTGTACTTTGCATCATTCTCATCCTCCTCTTTCCTTAGACTAAGAAATTTCCTTCCCATATCATCTCATATTTCATGAGAAAATTATTTCTTTAAGAAAAGTTTTTTAAACTACCTTCATTCCATATTTCCCACTTTTTAATCTCTCTTTTTGTTTTTAATTAATGGCCAACATTAATCTGCATCTTGTGAGATATGGTAGACTTCCATGACAACATTCTCTTTTTCGTTACGTACCGGAGAAGGAAATATTTTCTCTATGGAACTTATCCATTGCTCAACCAAAAATGGATTTTTAGTCTCATTTAATGTTGGAGGTTATCGTCTCATGAAGTGGTCTAATATTGATCATCTGTATTGTGGATCAGGTTTCTCCATATGGGTAAGGTTATTATTCATAACCTGAGTTAGTTGTCCTTGTATGGTTATAATTTTTTAAATACAAGTTGTATCACCAGCTCCACTGTCATTATCTTACATAGGAGGTAAATCCCCACCTATATTACGTTCATTGATATGATTTCAATTACTTCCACTAGGCTCTATTTCTAAATGATGGAATACACTAGATTAGGTTATGAATTATAATGTATAATTCCAAACTTGTAAAATACTTAACATAAATTGAAAATTTTATTCGTATCTAATCCATAGTCATAAATATGGTTCCATTGAGTACATAATTACTCATAAATCCTTCATAATTTTTTTTAAATAAAATATAAATTAGTCTAAGAATATCCCCCAGGAGTGTCAAACCAGCTGGGCAGTAAGGCCAATTTTCGTATACCAGGTTACCCTGAGTCAATCCTAGAACACCTTATTAAAGTTGTCACCCCACCCCCGGTACATCTTCTCTAGAACAACATACACTTTTAGTACCCATAAATTGATTTACTTCTCGAAATATCCTTGAAATCTTTAATTTACCAAAATTCTAAGGGGGTTCTTCTATACTTATCCTCAAAGTCTATTGTATGGCTATAATCCCTAATATAAGCTTTATAAATCTATTTCCATGTTTATTTATAAACTTCCTTTGATACCAATTTTAATGCCCCGACCTAAGATGCCCGGAACTGGTAAATTATTTTAATACATTTTCATGATTAAAAGGTATCAAGTTCTGAAGCACAGGTCATCTTAGCAGTCTTGGAAAATATTTTACACACATGAACATTACATTAAAATTTATAACATAAAACAAAGCATAAATAATCCTTTCATAATGCCATTATTCCGCTAGCTTAACCCTTAATATGAATTATAAAAAACATATTGGAATCTTGGGAAAATAAAACATAAGAAAGGGGTTATCTCTATTTTTCAGTAAGGACAAACAATATATCAGAAGCTATCACAAATAAGCATAAACTTTTAATGCAAGGTACAAAACTAAAACACAAGACTTTTAAAACATTGTCTTAATCATAATATTCCCTGAATAAATAAAATAATTCCATTTAAACATTCAAATGGATATTCTAATAGTCAAATTATCACATTTCAAATCAATAACTAATCTCATAATGAGGGATTTCATAATGATGAACATCATAACCACTATGTCAGGGCCTTGTTCCAAGGCTATTCACAAATATACTATCAAGGCCTTGTTCCAAATCACTAGTTTGTCTCTTTATAACTAATGATACATAAAGGGGCTATAGAAGGCCTCTCCCATCACTTACTATGTCCAATAAATTCCACATACGAAAAGGTTGAAATATAACATAAACATTCATATTAAAACTAGAATACGAAATGTTAATACTTTAACCATAAACCATTAATGGTATAAAAATAGAACATCCACAGTGGAACGTAACACAAAAACATCAATGCAATATAGAATATTGTATCACAATAAATCCAATTAAAACAAGAATAAAATCCAAAAAAGGATATTTACATAGATGAAAATAAGTTAATAAATTCATTAAAACTCTTTGAGGCAAATATCCCTTTTTTACTTTAAAATAGTTAAAAGTTGTGAAATTATAAAATAAAACATTTATTTTTAAAATAACATAGTAATATTTTAATGGAATCTTAAAAATGGTAAGTCTACATAACAATGTAAAATATCCTCTAGCACTATATATGTTGAAAACACTGTTTACTTAATTTGTCGAAAAGGTCATAAAGTACCTCATTTGGAAAATGACGAAAAGATTCCTTTCAAAACATAAAAAATAAAACATTGGTAAAACTAAATTTAAATATCCATAGTATTATAGTAAACAATTTAATGAAAACATTTTTATAAATATGGACATTGATGATAAAGATGTCTCAGTAGATACTTACACATAAATAACCTCGAATAATAATGATATTGTGAAATTAACACTTACCTTAGGTTTGATACTCTTCGTACATGTCTGAAAATATTGTATAATGGTTTTAAACAAATTATTAACCTATATCAAAATAAAAATAATATTTTTTATATCATATATGATTATTTTATAAAATTATATTACCCATTTATTAACAATTCCATGTTAATGAAACATTTTGGGTAATAATCACTTTGTTTATCATATGTGTTTTGACTTATTATTCTTGATCATATCAAATAGATCATAATTTTCTTAATTAAATAATTTAAAATATTATTTATATATCATATATATTCTATATATAAATAAATATAACAGATAGATAAATAAAATGGAACACACCGTTCATGGAGACGGTAGGTCGTACATACGCTTGAACAATGTTTCTGTTTTCTTATCATATTGAATGGAAGTATGTGAATGAAAAAAATATATATATTTATATAATAGTTTCATTATTATGTCATTTATTTCATAATTATTAATAATATTTATTCTTATAATCATTCTTGGATGGTGAACATGGAAGATTAGTCTCATCGCGTTGTGGAGATGGTAAGTCGTACGTATGCACGAGCGATGGTGTCATTTCATTAATGATTAAATGGTATAGAATTGGATGGAATACAAATTTTGAAGAATCAATATAATGTTATATTTATCATTTACATCCAATATATTCATAGTTATACACATATAAATAAATTGTACTTGAAAAACAATTTAAACTACGTCGTGGATACTGTAAGCCGTACGTGTACACGCATGGTGATATTGTTATTGTATGAAGGGTAAAAGAAGGAATATGGTTGTAAAATAATTATAATAACATCTCAGAATGTGTAATGTTATTGATTTATTATTTTCATGTTGGAAAAATTGATAAATAAGAATTACAAGTAGAAAACAACTTTGAAAGAGGTGATAAAAACAATTACCTATTTTCAAGTGTCTTTTTTTGGTTTGCACAAAAGGACTCCTTGGGATGTCTTTCTGCCCATTGTTTATCCTCTAGAATGATATAAGGGATTTTGGTAGAGGAAAATGGAAGGGTTTGGTTGATCCAATGAGATTTTTATGTGTGAATTAAAGAGAAGGAGATGTGCCTAATTATAAGAGAGGTGAGGGGCACTTTAGGAAAAATCTTGAAATATTAATTTATTATAAAAATATTTTTGGTTTATAATAGCACCAAAATTATGTAATTATATTATAAGATTAGAATAGGTCTAAATACCCTCATTAAATGATTTTCATACAAGTTTAGTTCATGAAATTATCTTTATCGTTTGGGATTAACTCTTAGTTAAATAGTTTAACTCTTACCGTGCCATCCAGTATTTCTATACTATAAGGCTAATTTAGTTACTATAAAATGTCAAGATAACCTCTAGTGGATCGTTAATGACATTTTTAACATTATATATTTTATTTTTCTGAATATTGGATTTTGAGGATTTTGGTATCATTTAATTAAATAGTATTTTTTTTTAAAATCATTTATGTCAATTTCGAAACTATTTAGTAATTGATATTGTTTAAAGTCATATCAACTTTATTACTTTAAAAAATGTATTAAATAAAATATAATATATCATAGTTATAAAAAAAATTCATTTATGGAAATAAAACTGTCAAATTATATTTATTATTACCATTTATTTGGTTTTTTCATTAATTATGAAAATACTGCATCATTGTTGTGTCATAATGAAGTTTAATTATTTAATGTATAAAAATTAAAAATAAAATACCATGATGTATAAATTTATTTAGATTTATAATTACTATTGGAATTTTAAAATATCACTTATATAACTTGAATTAATTTTTTTTGTAAAACATACATATTTATGTTGTATTTCTCTTTATTTTTTCATTAATTCTTATAACATATCAATATCAAACCCAAGTGGCTCCATGTGGTCCCAAAATCGTCCAAAGGATTCCCAGTTTTGGAAATATATCATCCAATAGGATTAGGATATATGTTAGGGTTGTTTTATAGTATTAGAATAATGTTATTGTTACCCTTATTTACCTGATTTACCCTTTAACCATGGTAAATAAAAATAATTTCTGAAGTTACTATTCATAACGTCTATAAATAGAAGGTACCTATTTAAAAAATTTGGACCTTTGTATTCCAAAAATGGAAACCATTTTTCCATATTAAAATCACCAAAATTGGCAGAAATTATTTAAAAATGATTCATGTTGTTAAAACACGAAAGCGGGTTTTTAAGAAGTAAAAACTATCCCAATATTGACATGTGTTTATGTCTAATTTAAAATTTAAATTAATTAAAATGAAAAAAATTATATTAAATTATGAAAATATAATCTAATTATAATTTAAAAACACTCAAATTTATAATTTATTCAGATAGAATAATTCGATTAAAAAGTTGTTTTCAATTAAAATTTAGTATTTTTCAATAATCATCAAAATATAAAAGTTATCAGTAAAGTACCAAAAATTATTCAAACCTAAATTTTTATGTCTCAATTCTAAATAATATATTAATTTCACAAAATTGAATATATAAATGTGTCAAATATTTTATTTAAAAAGGGTTCCCTATTAAAAGGAGGAAAAACTGAATTTTTTGGAAAATAATTCTTTTATCTGAAAAATTGATTTTTTCCTTTTATTGTATCTAGGAAACAAAAAAGATTAATTTTAAAATTATATGGGATATTTAAAATTAAAAATGTTGTTGATAATATTCATAACCACTTTTTAAACAACTAGTTTGATAGGTCGGGGTGCGCTTGAACTTGGTGTTGCGTACATCACATGCTATTGAATTATTTAAAAAGGAAGAATACCGTGGAAGAACGTGGCATTACAGCACATCTCTAATTTATATCTTTACAAGATGGTCGAGTGAGAAGTCATCTTGAAAGAAAATGTAGTTAAATTATTTTTATGAATGTCAACCATAACCCTTATAACATTGTTCTTTTTTTATGTATTTGATATAGCAATAGAAAAATATATAGTAATATATTCCCATTTCAATATAGGTATGTAAAATTATTTCATCATCCCTTTTGAAATATTCCTCATATCATTCAACTAGTCACAAACTAGGAACATTTATGTATACTCCACATTCACCTTCTTCATATTATCACACCAAAAGTATTCTCATAGATATATATACAGTTTCATGTTTCTTGGGTGGATAGAGAATGTATACCTATGAACATTATTTAGTAGCTCGTTATTTATCTCTATATGTGATGGAACATAAATCTGATTCCCAAATATCAAAACTGTTTCATCATCGGCCTTAAACCCAATGATAAATCTTTTCCTTGCATTATCCCCCTTCTTCTATATCTCTATATCATACCATAGTGACTTTATAATCTTCTTAAGTAGTTTTGTATGGTAAACCATTGATAAAATTAAGATGGTTTTATTTTCTTCATGAATCGCAGGTTTATCATTTGCATGTCTAAGATGATCATATCTTTCTCACACCTCATCAAATATAAGGTTTCAATATCTTTTCAACATATATCATCTGACATTTTATTTTCCTTCCCCAATTGGCAGTGGATTGATAAATCATAATCCTTGATAATATCTATCCACCTTATTCAGTGTATATGGATATACTTCTATATTAATATATATTTCAGGATCTGGGGCCCATATATATAACCCACTTCTCCTTAAATATAAAATTCCAAGAAATTTCCAATGTGAATATCATTATGACCAAATCAAGATCATGTGTCAGAAATTCCTATTCATACACCTTCAATTATCTTAATTCATAGGATATCAGCTTATTATTTATCATGAGTACCCAACCTAAGACTATTTTAGATGAATCAGTATAGATAATAATTCCTTCCCCACATGTGGTAATAGTGAGTATTAGTTTTATTGTGAGACTCTTATTTATATACTTCATTCTCTCTTTATGCTTGTTTATCCATACATACTTCAATAAATTCTTCAAAAGATTAGTCAAAGGGTTTGACAACCTTTAGAAGCTTCTCAAAAAAAATTATAAGGCCCTATAAATCCAATGAAACTATGGATCTATATCACAAATGATGGTCTAGGCCAATACTCAATCATCATAGTCTTTTAATGGAACATAGATATCCCATTACATTTGATAACATTCCCAAAGAATGCCACTTTCTCTATCCGAAACTAATATTTACTCTAATTTTCATGTAACTTCCCTTTCCAAAATTTATTTAGTGCAACACTCAATTGTTCATTAGGTTCTTCCATGAATTGTTTAGTGTATATGAATATTATCTATAAACACAACCACAAATTTATTTAGGTAATTTCTAAAGACTATATATAATAGGTATATGAGGATTTTTTGAGCATTCATGAGTCAAGATGGAATGGATATGATCTTGTATAACCCATACATTGTAAGGAAGGAAGTATTGTAAATAATCTTCTTTTTCACTATTAGTAGTTAATATCCTGACTGAGGGACCACATTAGAGAATTATTGATCTCCATGTAATTGATCGAGGAAATCCTAAATCTATGGAATAGGGAACATGTTCTTTATCATGATCTTATTGAGTCCAAGATAATCAGTACCAAGAACCATATACTCATTTTTCATCATAAAAATAGGATTGGTTCACCCTATGTTAAAGCATTCATGTTTAAAAAACCCTTGCCCATATTTACTTATAACTGCTTCTTCAATTCATTCAGTGCAATGAGGGATATTATATATAGATTTTTTCATATCATCAGAGACAAATATATAAGTTCAATTGATAATTCAACCTCTTCGATAGGAAGAATAATATGATATTCTTTGATAATGCATCATTATAATCCCTTATAATGGGCATTTATTCAAGAGTGGTCCTCTCCTTTGATTAAATCATATGATATAGATATGACTTCTCATAAGGTAAAAATATCCAAGATTATGAATAATATTCCAAAGGATATTTACACTTATCTTCACACTTTTATATAATCAAAATTTAATTGAGGATATAGAAGGTGATTTTATTCTCCTGTTCGTTGATGTGGTTTCTATATATTGAAAAAAAATATTCAATGAATAGCATCAAATTCCATTGTAGGGATTATGAAAATGTTCTTTTGGATATTCATCCCATAGATTTCATCTGGGGAATAGTTATGTGCTTTAGACACAATACTCACACCATTTGAGGTTTTCACTAATTTCTTTACCTCAATGTTTTGTAGTGATATTTGAATAGTTATACTAAGCTTTCATGATACGATAGAGTGTGCAGAACCAGAATTAAATAGTAAATTTTATATTAATGAATGAATAACTAACATACATGTCTCCACATATCTTCTTTGATCCAATCCATAGTAGTAATAGCATAATCCTTCCTCTACTCTCTTGGCCTTAGGTATATTGTCAATGGTTATCTTCAATATCCCTTGTCTTAGTTAGTTAGTTTTCATATTTTTCAAATTCCTTGTAGATTAAACATTAGACAAGAAAATTTGGACTGATCTGGTAGTTTTTTCATTGATCATGTTAAATTTATTATTCATCTAAATTCAACATGTGTTGGCCTCAAATCCCTCCTTTAAACTCTGTAAACATTTCATGGTCCCCTTGGTATTTTTTCTAATATAATTTTTTCCACTATTTTTACACATGGGATGTTGTAACATCATATCCCCATGAGTTTTGTCCACTAATATCCCAAAGTAAAATATTCCATTCTCCACTTCTTATCTACAGTCCCATAGACCATTAAGAATCACACATTTCTATATAAAATATAAGGTAACATCAGATAAATTGTTCCTAACTATGAAAGTCCAAATTTCAAAAGATCTTCATAGACTCAACATTATCATGCTAATGAAGGAGTGGATTTTATTTTTGGTGTTATAAATTATATCATAGTATTATCATGTATACCTTGTGTGGTTCGCCTTAGATGATCTGAGATATTCATCTTCATTTTTCTCAAGTGTAATGAGCTCCCTCTCCATTTAATATGGAGAGTGTGAGGAAAATATTTATTTATAAATATCCTATTCAATTCATCCCACTATATATATTCTATGTATTCTATGATATTTGAATTCCTGGTTATTGTACACCACTGATCAGATTTTTACATAAGGTAGTAAACAACCAATATGACCTTCTTTTAATCAAATCATTTAATAAAATAGAATATCTTCTTAGATGATTATAGGATGAGATGATCCAATAAAATTTTGAGTTCCCTGATCCATAAAGGAATCAACAACAACATTCTCTATTTGAGGGAATTTTATGTGATACAAGTTATTATTGATAACCTGATTTAATTATTCAAGTACCACCATGAGTTTCCTAGCTCCTTCCCCCACCATGTTAAGAATTTTAGTAGGTAAGTAATCAAATCTACCATTGTTAATTTTGTTAACATAATTCCTCCCATGTCTAGCTATTTTCTAAAATAAGTGAAAATTAAACTAAAATATAATTTTTATAGTGATAAGTATATTTGATTATAAAAATTCCTAAGACATAGAAAAAACCATTCCTTTTTAGAAATAGGCCTTTTAATTGTCAAATTATTTTATCAAAATTTAATGATTATATCTTATTCATTAATCATTACATTTAAATTATGGATATACATATATATATATATCATATTACTTTTATTCTTATTTACACCCACTAATCCAATATCTAGTTTATAATGGGAATAATATATCATGGTTCATTTGGACTCAAGTTTTTGTATAAAGAAAGAAATCGAATAGTTAAAATTTATTTCAACGAAATATATAGAAAATTGTGTTATATTGGGACCTCGGGAAATGAATTTTACCCTTAAAATTTCACTACTCTAATGTAAATAAATGAGGATACTTATACTTGTTATTATCCTAGGGTTACCAAGTAGATTTCTTGATTTTTGATCCCCAAAAATAACATTAACCAGGTGATTAGTCTTAATAATTAACAATTTATCTCTATAATCCAAGATTTCAACTGGTTGTTATTAGTAAGACATATCATGATCGAATGGTATATTATCTAGGTTATGTACATATGAATTATAGGGTATCTACTTCCTCAAAATAGATACACGCAACACATTATGAAATTGATATATTTTTTGTGGTAGTGCCAAGTGATAAGTTTTAGTCCCTACTCAATCAAGAATCTTGAATAGGAAAATATAATTAGGTCATAGATTTCCATTTTTTGCAATCTCATAACCTTCTACCATAGATAAATTCATAGGAATACATTCTCACTAAATTCAAATTCTAGATCTCACTGACTCTTTTCAGTTAAACTATTCTTTCGATTATGATTTTTCCTAATGTGATATTTATTGACTCAAAACTAATCTTCCATTTCCTAATATATATTAGGTCATAATATCTTTTTTTCTCTATATTCATTGAAACATTTCATATTTCAATACTTCTTTCTATAGAGGGATTCATAAGGATATATCTAAATGCTCGAGTGAAATACTTTCTTATAACCAATTTTGACAATAGGAAGGTTCTTATCCAAATCATATTTGAAATATAAATAACATGATAATAAAATATAATCTATGTTATAAATGGTTCACTCAGAATATCCATCAGTTTGAGGATGATAATTATCACTAAAAAAAAGTCTATATCTAGAGCTTTCCAAATACTTATCTAGGACTTCTAGTTAAACCTCAAATCTTCATTACATTTAATATAGTGTTGTACACTATAATACTTGACAACTTAATTAATTTATATTAGGTAATGTCAGCCATGTGGTAAATATTATCTAATATAAATGAAATATGATGAATCAATAAGATGATAAAATACAACTTAAATAGAATTGTTCACTTTGGATGGCTGGGGGAGTCCTATAACAAAATTAAAAATGAAATTTTTTATTTTCTATATAGGTATGTGTGATGGTTATAATATAACCATAGACTTATATTTTTCGTCATTAACTTCTTGGAATACCAACCACTGAGATACATACTCAAAAATATCTCCCTTCATGCTATCCCACTAGATATTCTTAAGGTCTCTATACATCATCATACTTCTTGGTAAAATGGAATGGGGAGATATGAGATTAATCCATCATATCCTTCTATAATCATGTTATAATAGAGACACAGACTATGTTCCTAAATAATATCATTATATTCTAATCAAGGTTGAACTAAATATCATTTATTGCTTTTTTGTATCTCTAAATCTTTATTTCATGCCTCTTTAGTCATAACATGAATATATAGTTGAACTCTTATTTGAGAAAGATAATATTTCTCTTATCTATTAATGATTTCATGTTTTATCCTTTGAAAATAATAAATATTTTATATTTTTAATCCATATCACAAAAAGGATATCATTATTATTTAAAATCAAGAAATAAGCCACATTTTTCACTTTCTCATGATGGTAATATATTCAATTGTCATAATATTTAATCAAATATAACCAAGTTTTATAGAATTTACACAAAAAATTATTTTTGAATTTATACATTAAAAATTTATGATTAGTAAATAAATCAAACCATTCTCTTGAAAGATAAAGCCTCTATATATTCAATGAAAAAAATAACTACTACTAAATCCAAGCCATGTATCGGTTAATTTTTCACACGATTCTTTAATTTATAAAATACATAAGCTACCAACATGTCATATTCATAAGAAAACATCTAATTCTATTCATTGATGCTTAACTGAAAATATCAAACCCTTATCCACTATAGTGTAATGTATGTACATGTGCATTGGACAACCTTCTAGTCAAATCCTTGAAATTTTATTCACATTAATCAGTTCAAAGGAACTTGACTCACTTCCAAGTTAACATGTTTAGTGGATTAGATATCTATGATAAATTATTCATAAAGCATTGATAATATCCATCCAATCCAAGAAAACTATGGATATTATCCATAGTTGTTGGTTTGGTCCAAGGTTAATGACTTCTATCTGAGAAGGATCTACTGATATACCCATGATTGTGATCAAATTTCCCAAGAATGATTTATTATTTAACCAAAATTCACACTTGAAAAATTTAGCATGTAGTTTCTCATTCCTTGGGGTATCCAACACAATTATTGGGTGTTTTTTATTCTCCTACTTTATTTGGGAGTATTTGAGAACATTATCTATAAATAATTCCATTAATTGATTGAGTTAATATATAAATACTATTCATTAAATCTAGGAAGATAATCGGGGCATAGTAAGTCCAAATGGAATAACTATAAACTCATAGTGTATATACCTTCTACAAAGGGATGTATTAGGTATGTGTTAAATTTTTACCCTAAAATGATAGTATCTATAAAGAAGGTCAATATTTGGGAAGAATTTATCTCCTCGTAGTTGATCAATGAGATCACTATTTTGGGATAAAAGACACTTATTCATGGTCATGATATTGTTATGTATCTTATAATAAATGTAGAGTTTCATAGATCCAAATTTATTTTTAATGAAAAGAACTAGTGCATCTTATGGTGAAACAATCAGATAGATGAATAACTTTTGTAGATTCCCTAGGAGTTTGTTCTTCAATTCCTACAACACAATTGGGGCTATTATCTTAGGATTCATTGAAATAGGTGTCGAAACATGTATGAGTTCAATTAAAAACCAAACGTCCTGATTCAGTGGAAGACTAGAAAAATATTATAGAAAGACTACAAAAAAACACCCATACAATAGTCATATATTATATATTTATTTTATTACCAACCATATAAGATAAATACCACTAATAAATAATAATAAATTCCCATAAAATGGAAGTAATTCATATCAGATTGTCATATTCATCCCCACACTAGTACATTATCACAATTTCATTTTGAATATGAAATGTGACTTCTCTTCCCTAAAAATAGATATGGGATATATATATATATTGTTGATAAATACCCACAATCACATTAAATTACACTAAAGGAAGAATAATAATATTTACATAGGTTGCATTATTTTGAAATTTAACATGAAATAGAAAACTATGGAATGTAGGATAATTCTTCATTGACCATCAAGATACACTTTAATGAAATACATAACATAGACCCTTTTGTGGTAGAGGAGTTAACCTTTAGATTAGGGAACATACCATAATAATTCTCACGTCTGCTATATATAATACATTGGAATAAAAACATTAAATTAGGATTACTTTCTTTCCCTCCATTTAACTATTTATTTTTCCTCTACAATTACTTTCTTTATGCTATTGTTTCTCACACACAAAACAACTTCTCTTTCCATTAAGACATTTTCCCTGGTGCTTCTTCTCACACTATTATCATGTAGGAAATTTAATATTATTTACTACGTGATATTCATTAAATGAACTCCGATAAAACTCAATTTTTATCTTATTGGGTGTACCACCAAATTATTAATATATATTTCCCTTTAAATAAATTTTTTTGAAAACTTGTGATGCACCGAACCCTGAGCCTTCATAAATTGTAATATAATGTATAATTTTAGCCATTCCATTAAATTACAGGTTTTTAATACAAAAAAATAAATTATTAAAAATTAATGAATAAAATAAATTAATTTATTATCATTTCATTAAAGTGGTAAATAAAAGTTATTCAAAAGTAATAGAGTCTTTTTTCTGAAATATTATTTCTATGAGTGTAAAATTATTTTTTCATAAAAAATAAAATTATTCCCTATTGGTGAATGATTTTAATGAAATATATATTTTACAAATTTAATAAAATAAATTCACATTAAACATTGTGAGATATGAATAAATCATGTTTTATGAATAAATTTTGATTTGTTTAAATGGTATTCTTTGTTTTTTGCAAAATTATCATTCAATTATTTTATGTCACAAATAGATATTGAACTTTATTAAATGTATTACATGTTTTTAATTAGAATTTTTATCTTTTTAAAATAGATACATATAATTTTTAGGCATTATGAATTGTAATCGTGGTAAAATTTATCACCTCAATAAAGGGTAAATCAGGTTAATATAGGTTAAACTAAGTGTTATGGTCAACATTTTTCATCTAAATTCAAATTTCAGGAATTTAATTAGAACCTAATCACCTTAGGATAAAACTTTAATTATTTTTGGGATATTTGTTCATGAAAATTAACTATATTATATTTAGTGGAAAAAAATACAAAATGTCACTCACTTACTTTTAAATATAACTTTTGTGTTCTGAAAGGGAAAAAGTTGTGAATAAATAGAAATTTTTATTTTGAGAATAATAATAATAAATCACTTATTTTATTTTATTTTATACTTTTTAGGTATTATATAATTATATTAAATGATTACGTAATGATGACACATTATTTCATTAATTAATGGAAAACTAAAATAAATTATTTTAAAAATAATAAAAGTAATACAATTTGTGTGAGTTATTATGATCCCTGAATTTTTTTAGATAAATATAAAATATTAGGGATATTTTAAAGGAATATATTAAATTAAAACTTTTTTTTGATGTATTTGAAATAAAATTAAATGGATAGAGTTAAAAATTTAAATAATGAAATTTTTTGAAATAATATTTTATTAAATTATTTAAAAATAATTAAAATCATGAAAGAGTATAGAGGCATAATATATTGTCTATAATGTCATATTGGGTCCATTTATTATCCAATTTTGAACTTATAATTAAAATTATACCCATTAATAGGGAAAAAGATGTTACTATGGTTAATGTTAAAATAGGGTAACTATGGGGTTAAACCAAAAGATAAGGATTAAATTAACACTTAAAATAGTCCAAATTTTATAATTACTTAGTTATATTTTAATCTTCTTTATAATTCCAATTTTATAATTTCCCTCCCTAATAAAAGTACACCCCTTCCCTCCCTTATTTACACCACATTGAGAAATATGGGTTTAAAAAACCCTATTAATTTATATTATAAAAATTATTATCCACATCTTATAGGTACTATTCTCTTAAAAAGACCAACCCTGGGTTACATAAGATGGGATCCAAAGAAATTGTCTCAGATAAAATAAATCCCCTTATCCAAACTCTTTAAATTGATTTATTCATTTACATCTAATAAATATATGGTATTTATCATAATATAATGCTTCAAGTATCCTAAATATAATAAAAAATTGATATGATTATGAAACCACAATTATAAACCACATTTTACATCAAATGAAATGTGAATGTATAACTTGTGTGAATGTACATCTTGCTGCCTCCATATAGCGATTCAATTAATTTTAATCCCGCATATTTTATAGATGGGTATTACAATGTTTTTAATATTTATATATTATATTTATGATATATTTATACTTCTATAATTATAATACCATATATAACTTATTACCTTACAATCTGTTGGAAAATGATAATATCACTCGTGCATACATATAGAGTACCACCTCCACGAAGAAGTGTGATTAGTTTTTCATTTATTTTTTATATATATGGAAATAAGGATATATTTAAAGAATATGTATTATTTACATTAAATAATAATTATTATGTAAAATTTAATTATTTTTTACCTTTCTTTCATTCCATTAGTCAAAAAGTAAAAATAGTGTTCATGCATACGCGCAGCCTCCCGTCTCTATGAAATGTGTAATTTAATTTTCTATCTCTATATTTTATAGAATACTATGAATAAATATATATTTAATATATATGCTATATTTATCATGTTTAAACTTATTTATATTTTGGAAATATTATAAATTTTAATGGAAATAAACTACCTAACCAAAACATACAAGAAAAAAGAAGCATTTATTACCCAAAACAATGACTTTAACAAAAAATTATTAATAAATAGGTGATAAAAATTTATAATTAAATAATATATGGTATGATATATAGTATTTTTATTATTTAATAGATTTTAAATAAATTAATATTTAATATACATGAATTTTGGAAATATATGAAGAAATTCTAACATGAGGCCAGAGTTTATTTCACAATCTTATCATTTTATGGATTGTAAATGTTTAATTTTCTTTTAGGGGAATTATTTGAACTCTCATACATAAATCCAATATATTTTATTCCCATATTTTTATTTAAATAAATTAATTTTTTTCAATGTATTTTTCTGTCTTTTATGTACTCATTATACCGATATATTTTTTAAGGAAAATTGACCAGGTTGTTCTACTCAATCAGGACTCTTCCATGCCCATATTTTCATTAAGATTTATAAGAAAATGTTTATTAAATTCTAAAATAATTTATTAAATAATATTTTACCCATTATTTTGTTTAAAAAAAACAAATTGGAATCTTCTTGTAGTTTTTTGAAGATGTGCTTTTTAACTATATTACAAAAGTGTGGAAGGGATATTTTTTAACTTACACAACATGAATGTAATTTCCTATCATCATAACCACTCAATAATTTGAATATTAAATTAAATTTTTACAAGATTCCATACAAATAAATTGTTTTTTTATATTATGGAAATATTTGGGACTATATTTAAGTGTCTTTCAAAGTAAAAAAGATTTGTTTCCTCATAAAAATTATCAATTGTATTTTTAATGTATTTTAATCTATATCAAAGTACTTTATTTAATATTTTGTTGACAATATACTCTAATGATATCATCTACCAAATTTTTTTGGATTGTTTATTATCAGTTTTAATGGAATCTTTATTGATATTTTGTTTGTTATTTCTTCAGATATGGACAATTTTTCAATTTTATGCCATGATGATTAATTTTTACTGAGTATTAATATGAGGAATTAATTGGAATTGTTAAGTGATGGGTGGGGACCAAAATTACATATCCCCTAAATTCATCAGTAGGCCTTACGAGACAAACTAGAATGGGTATTTAGTTGAGACCTTACCCATTTATTATAACGTCCCATCCCAGGAACCACCAAAATGGTTCCCTTGGCTGGTCAATCACATGGCCTTAAGCACACCACCCTATATACTGATGGGTTTCAACTAGAAGTGATGTTATATAGGTACTATGGTGTGGATACTATACCCTCATATTTAGAGTAACATAATAATATCAAATATAATTATATGTGGAAGAAATATAAATAAAGGCAATATAAAATAATAATAACAGACAATTAATAATATATAAATAAATATTCTTGCATGAACATGATATAATATACAAGTGATAGACATTAAATATGTTTTGAAAATAATAAGAGGCTATATACAACCTAATAATAAAAAAATAAAAACAAAATTCTTAGGGGCTATACCCATGAGAATCCTGAGAAGTCACTCAGTCTTGTACCCCTAATCTCCTGTGTATAAGAATGAAAACATGCCACCTAATCTATGGTCTTGAACATGCAACCAGATAATATATATTCAGGTTCTAAATGGATTTCTAAATAGGGTGTGGGGTATACTTAGTATTCCACCAAAAACGGTGTATAAAACAATAATGTCCATGAATATAAAATAAAATAGTGAGATGGTATAATAACAAAACTATGTAATGGAATAAGTAAATTTAAAAAAAGTCTAGCTCTGGTTCCAAAATAACACATGGCCAGAAGATACCAACTTCAGCCTAATCTGGGAGATCTCAAAACAAGTTCCATCATATATATATATATATATATACATTTATGTATATATATGGACTAGATTCATAATGACATATGTTTCCATATATATATATACAAAGACTATCCAGGACCTAAGGTGTAACTTAGGAGTCTATGTGTAGTTTTCGAAATCTCATATAGTGATAAGGGATGTCATGCCCTAACTTCATAAATCATGAGAAACGTCATGCCCGAATATCATAATTCATGAGGAAATCCATACATGAGTATCAAGGGATTCCATTCCCAAGTATTATAAGGTGATTTCGTTCCAATAATAATAATTGATTCCATATCTATAGACAAAAAGGAAAACAATAACCGTAGATGATAATGGATTCTATTCTGAAGTATCACAACTATTAAGGGTTGAAAATACCATGTATCACATTTAATAACGCAATCCATACCCAATTATCACATGTAAAATTGGATTCCAATCCCAAGTATCACATTTAATAAGGGACACCATGAACAAGAATCAAAATTTAGTAATGACATCATGACCGAGTATTGTTGGATGTGAATTTAATAATTAAGCATTGTCCATGTTGAGAAACATTCCCTAGTACATTAAAAAAATTAATTTAAATATTATATCATTAGAATTCATGGACCAAGGGGTGTGATACATCATGTCAAACTCTCCTAGAAATTAAATTCATTCCAATGATCATTTTACTTGCCCGTAAGATGTTTTGATTATTTACAATTAATATTTGTGTTACGGACTAGTATAGTTCCATATTTTTTAACTAGTTCATTTAATTAAATTTTTTATTCCATTAAATAGATTCCAATTAAATTAAATTGTTATTAAGATTGACCAATTCCAAATTCCATGCACAATTTATAATAGTGAATCCTGATAGGATTATTTAAACTGTTTAATTCTTTAAGTCATTCCACTAGAAAGGGTACTTGACACACCCATGTGGGTGGCTTAGAATTTGTACAACTAGGGTGACCAAGAAAATTTAAATTAAAACAACCTTATTTGGTGTCTCATGTTTTGTTCTTAGATAATCAAAATGCTAAGGGGTTTAATGAAGGTCATATTTCACTATTTAGACTATTAATTTGTGTTATGTCACTTTTTTGGATCAATCCATAGAGAATCCCGCATGTGGAATAGTGGAATAATTTATAAATAGTGATATTTTAAGTGAAAAATACATATACCACCTACCTTATTCCAAGGATGATTCACTCCTCCAATACCTATATTTGCTTAAATCTATAAATAGAAAAACCTAAATATTGGATTATCACCCTAAAAATATGGTGAATTATATCCCATAGAGATAGCACAGATGATAGAGGTGAAAAATGAAATAAGAAGAAAGAGGATCTCTACACATACAAATAGAATTACAACACATCTAAAATGATGAAATTAGAATAAGAACGAAGGATAACCCACCATGGAAAGAGGAGTGGAAGAAGAAGTGTGTGGGAGGGCCACCTGGCTGGGTGAGAGGAGAAAAGTGTTGGAAACCCTTTAATGGTCAAAAGGGAAAATCAGTAATTTTTACTCCTTAAATGAGGAAAATATTTGGTTAAAATAAATGCAACCATTCCACTCATGTTTTCCATGTTTCATACCCTACATGATTTTTCCAAATTATTTTGGCTAACGATTCACTAACTGTGAGATGATACTAGTTAAGTGAAACTAACCATGTGGGATTGGTGCGGGGTTGGAAAAACTATGGTAATTTCATTCTCTCACCTATAAAATTTACTACTTACCTATTTCATGTCCATGCACCTCACCTTACACATTTTAAGAAACTATGTGGAACCCTTCATAATGCCTCATGGTTTATCTTAGGGGAAGGTATTGTTTAAACTAATTGTGTTCCCCTATCAGTTTCTCCGAAAAGAATGTTTTTAGAGCCTGATTCTCTAAAAACTCATCCAAACTTCTGATATTTCACTGGTACCTTGAAATTAATCTTTAAACATCACACTTACATGATCCAAATCTCAAAATTCGAATTTGATGCTAAATTTAAGATTCTGTCCATCCGCCAAATGAAAAATTGAAATCTATTTAGAATTTTAAACCAATCAAAAAACATGGGAACATATTATCTCCCCACCTTGTAACATTCCATCCATAAAAATCCTTGGGGGAAATAGAGAAAGAAACACCCAAATTACTAGGGACTTATAGTTTCATTCAAATGGTTATTTTGTGTTACTAAATGCCCAACCCACCTCCAGGAGACATTTAAATCACGTGGAAGCGAAACATCCAAAACCCAATCCAACACTAAAAAAAATCCAAAATATCAATATGGATCTTACTAGATCCCATCATACCCAATTCACAATCTTGTTTCTTCCTATTTCATGATATGTCCTATTGCACACCCCACTATAGGTTCTGGATTTGAAAAATACAATTTTGATCCATGGTACTCCCACTATCATAATTTCTTATTTAAACATGCACTCATCATCCTTGAGACACTCCCATATTTCTTTTCCAAACTAAAATGTTCATGGATTCCAATCAACCCAACCTAGACAGGTCATAATTTCTTTTCATTGAAAATCCACATATGATCGTTGATCTGTCCCTCATATCATCCTAAAGGCGTTACTGACGTAGTTCCTCACCAATTGCATTTGGTCGACTATTATGAAGATTATTTTCATTTTCCACCGATAAACCACCAAAACCAGATTTTGAAGCATTATCCCATGGAATAATTAGATTGTTCTAAGCATGATCAATGATATTTGTACCCAAATCCCGATGATTTCTCCTAGAAAACCCATATACCAAACAAAAACTTCATCATGTAATTTCCCTAACTCCAAGATTATCCTGATCCAGTATCGTTGGGTCATCAAGAGGTACTTAGAGCCTAATATCCACATCTATATTTCATCCAAATCCATAATCGAACTCATACCTAGACTTTACTAAGGATCCCATTCATATATGATATCATTCATCAAAAATAATTAGATTATCACAACCATCATGTATGGTATCAAAAAAACATATCCTTAGTTAAACATTAGTAAAAAAGATTTTATGTAATTTAAGAATATAAATACCATAAATATCTCATAAAAACAGTCTTGAGGAAAATAACATTTTCATTTTTAGATAAATTAAACTAAAAGTTCAAATAATATTTTTAAAATATTGTTATTTGAAAATAATCTTTGAAACATATAAAGTAATTATTAAAACATTTAGTGGTCATGTTGGTGGGAAATTACAGACATTACATACATTATAAAACAAACATTCATTTCACATTTTCAATAAAATCCAAATAGGACTTATTTGGAAAAAGACATGAATATTGATTTCAAAAAAAAAATACAAAAAAATTAAAAATTTATTTAATAAATAATTTTGATAACGTTAAAAACTTTTTTGAAAATTTTATTATAAAAAATGGTTTATGAAAAAAATGATTTTCGACCGAAGAGAGAAATGATGTCACATATTATTAAAAACATTTTTTATATCATTTTAAGTACAAAATAGAAGAATATACTACTATTACATGAAAACATAATGAATAAACGATAATGAAAAAAATTAAAGGTATTTATTATAAAATTATTATATAATTTTCTCCAATTTAAATTCAAGTATAAATAATCCCGATTAAAATGGTATTATAAAATAAACCCGTAAAAATATCATAACACTGAAGTGATAATTAATTAATGAGTAAATTAATTGTATAATGTTTAAATCAACAAGTTTATTTGAAATAAAAATAATATATTAAAAATTCTTAACACACATATTCTTATAATGTCCAATATATTTATGATATAATATAACCCTGTGAAAATAAATTGAGTTATGAAATTATTTACCACTTGGTAATTTAAAAATCAAATTACATAAGTTGAAATAATTCAAATTAAACCTTAAAATAACATTATGTATGAATTATTCATGTAATTACGTGAATAAATGAGTAGTATATACACCATATAAAAGAAATTACATGTTTAAAATTTCAATATGGCTCAATGAAGGGAAATTATGATAAAGTCCCTTACCTCATGTTTATTTTAGGGTGAACATGGTTTAAACTCCAGGATAATAGATTTTAGGCATCTAATTAATTTATAAATGAACCATATTAATATTTATAATATATTGTATGATCCTCTTATAACATCTTATCACATGTTCATTAACAATATTTTATTATTTAAATTGTTTTTGGTGTTAATTGTCGTGTATTCTCATGTGTGTTTTTTCATGGATGTTTTGGTTCTTGTATATATGATATAGATACATAGTATCAATAATTATATTAATGTTTAAAATATAAATTTTCTTCTTTAGATACATTTTTATTATCATTATTTAAATTTTAACATCAACAATGGTTCGCATTACTTCGTGGAAATAGTAGGTCATACGTATGCACGAGAAACGTTATCATTTCTTTAATGGGTGAAAGGATAATGAAGTGGGTGATATATTAATTTTAAATAATAAATATAATTATATATATATCACATATATTCAATAAATTTATTTTTATTATCATCCATGTAAAGAGTATGTGAAAAATGATACGCATCGCCTTGCGAGGTGGTAGTCTGTTGTACACATGACCGACATTATCATATTTTAAACAAAATGAAACAGAATAATTTATATGTGATATTAAACATAAATAATTATAATAATATTACTCATATATTATAAATGTCTTAAATCCAACATTATATCCATCTTTGAAAGGTGGTGATGGAAAAGGAATTTCATCGGTTCGTAAGGCGGTAGTTTGTCTTACAAATGATTGATGGTTTAGTTTCCCATTTCATGAAATATGATATGGATATAAGTCATTATATTAACATAATAAAATATAAATATATTTATTATACTAATTTTATTATAAATTCAGGGTTTAATAATTTTTTATGGAGTTGTATGAAGAAAAAAAATTATCATGCTTGTTTAAGAAAGTTATGTGGTCTTTAGAAAACATCTATATGTTGGCACTAAAATCTTTCATATGAAAGATTTATGATCACACAAAGGGATATATGATGTTTTTATTTTTGAAATGATTTTTTATTATAAGGTAGTTTCCAAAAAATTGTAATTTTAAGTGTTAATATGTGAGGTGGTGGCCTTTTATAAGTCGGGGATTGGACACACCTAGAATTTATGAAAAGAATCAGTTACACCACTTTTTTGTCATGAAAAAAAGACTCCAAAAAGGGTAATTATATACAATTATAGATTATATGGTGGTAATATTTCTATTAAATTTGTTTTGGATAAGTTTTTAGGTCATTTTAACCCTTATCATTTTAGTTTAAGCCACGCTAAATCGGTTTTTACTTTAACTATGGAAAATACTTTTTATTTATTTTACTGTTAATAATGGTAAAAAATTATACTGATCTTATTATAAAATATTAATTATTATAATTAAAAATACGGAATATATTTCATTAAATTCAATTCAGAAAATTTTTAGAATCTAATTTAAAATTATACCCACAAACGCGACAAAAGAGTGGGTTTCAAAGAGAAAGTTTGCATAATTATATTTGGTTTTGATATAAAAATTTAATATAAAATTGATTAAAATTACCAAAAATAGTAAAATTGTGATATAAATTAAGAAATTTTATTTAAAACTAATATTAAATATTATTTTACCATGAAAATTATTTAATCGAAAAGGCAGTTTTTAATAAAAATATATATTTTTGACATTTCCTTGAAAAATGAAACATATCAAAAAAATTCAAAACATTCAGCCAAATAAAATTTTGATATTATGATATAAAAATTTCATTTCATTTTATAAAATATATTTTGAAACATTTTTTAAATTTAATTTTATATTTTGTGCACTAAGCGTGACTAAACCACCTTTTGAAAAATATAGTTTTTTTGAAAACATTTAATTTTATATTAAATTATTCTTATTTTATTTATAATTATTAGATAAAAATAATTTTGATAATTTATTTTTTAAGATTTATACCCTCTAATTTAATTTCATTTTTATATTGGTATACTATGTTATAGTTCATTTAGACTCAGAGTTGTGAGTTTCTTAAGCTGTCAAATAGATCAAATTTATTTTAAAAATATATTTCATAATTTCTTGGGGTGTTATATTCTAATCTATGAATGGTGTTTCATTTAAATACACTATGTAATAAAATTTTATTATTTTATAATTTAATGGTTTAACATTCGCACCCACCTTATATTAATTGCTTTCCCGTTATTTTATCGTTCCCTGTGAAATCAAGGGTTTTATATTTGAAAATTCATTTATTTAAAACCCGCATCCTAAAAATGATTAATAAAACATACTATTAATAAGACAGAAATAGAATTAAAAATTCTCATATGTAATAAAACATAAATAATTTCCTAACTAGGAGAAGATTGGTGTCATGTAAAGATATTAACATAGAAGAAAAGTGTAAATTTTTATAATGTGATAGAGATCATTCATCATAAGAAAGTGAATGATAAATAAAAATTTGAGGACCAAAAAACCATTCATATATGATGATATATAATACAATTTGATTCATTGGATATAAAGGTAATTGGAAAACCTTTTTTGTTTCAAGATCCTTTTTCCTAAAATTTAGTAATTCTTTTACTATCTATGAAATAAAGAAATATACATACTTTATATATTTCTATTTCATAATAAAAATTTAATCCTTTTATTGTGCCTCGATGAATTTTCAATTAATCACTCACTCTAAAAAATTAATATCCAAAAAAGAATTACTTATGACTAAATCACTGAAATTCACTTTTAACAGATCAAAAAAATCAATAAAAGAGTGAAAATTATTTCTATATGCCTTTAATTATTTCCTAAAACTAGTATGGTTTTCATATGTCATCCAATACAATATATTAATATTCAAATCCCAATAGAAACAGTAATGTTTCAACATTTATATTCATCATAAATACCATTTATAAAAAAATGATATATTAACTAGCATATCACATCTGCTAGTTGTAGGGGAAACACCCCAAGTCACCTAAATGTTGTGAGTTTATCCTTGTGGTCTTTTGAGATGATACAAGTTGTCAACCGGCATGCATGATTTCCTTTTTCTAAGAATATATTAATATAATTCCTAATATTTTCACTAAAGTGTAATAACCCATAATTAACTCAAAGTAAATACAAGTTAAACCCTAATGATTACCAATAACATTAAACTTATGACCACTAAATGTAATGGAATTCATCCTTGAATAACATTTTCAAAAAAACATATATTAAACCGATGGGTTGTATTGCCATAAATGTTTCTCAAAATATCCTTAATATTGGAATAATCCCATCACATAAAACCTAACAAGTGGTGTTTAAGTCATTAAACTTATGATCAATCTTTAACTCATAAACCCATGATGGTATCCATAAATTATATGTTAATAAAGACATATATTCTTCCAAAATAAATGCAATACTAAGATGTTTCATTATTACTATAATAAAAATAAAACTCCTAAACACACTTATATGATATATTTATAGAAACCCAGTAAATACTTCAACCATTTTATTTCAACATAGGCCTTCCATTGTTCTAGGAATTATCCTTTAAAATTACGAATTAACATGGATAATTTCTAGATTCCCCACATTTAAGACAATTAATTATAAATTTATCCATAGGATGAAATATATTTCCTTCCAATATACTCTTCATTTTTCTTCATAAATTCATATATTTTTTCCATTATTTTCCACACATAAAAAATTTCATGTTTTATTGAGACACATTCCTTTTTCCTCTTTTAACATTTATGACATGAAGAAAATCGATCATTCTTTCTTTCATGGTCTCCACTACTCGAGCACTTAGAAAACTCCATTCTTCTCTTCTTTGGTGAGCCTGATAGTTTGTATGGTATAGGTTTTTAATAGTATTTTGAGATATATTATTTAGAATAATCATGATATATTTCACTTTATTTTTCATCCCATTTGTTTTATCAAATTTATCACATTGTCCTTTATATTCCATGTTAATATGAATTCTTTGGGTTCAAGCCATTGACTAAAACCCAAAAACCATAGTGTGAGAACCAATATTCTTAGAGGGAAAATAATATAATCATTTAGAGTGTTGATACATAATTACACATTATTTTAAATATAAGAGACATTATTTTTAACTTAGTTCATTCATTGTCATTATGACAACCCTCATTTTATTACATAAACATTTCATTTACATGGTACAAACAGAGGATCAATGAAAACATGGTTTCTTGGAAAAAGGGTAACTAATATATTAAAACATAAACATTATTCTAATATAAATTAAAATATTCTTCATTGGTTTATCCTAAGTAAATTAAATGAATCTCAAAATTTGAGGTCATACATCAATGGAAAGGGTGAGAAAAAGGCCCAGTAATGGAAAGAAAGGTAAATAGTTTACATGTGACCATGAGAAATACCAATAAAAACTTGAAGAATATCATAAAGACATATGAAAAGAAAAAAAATTAATATAATAATAAAAATAACATGAATAATGACATGTAATTGTGTCTAAATGGTTACCAAGGTATCAAAAAATAGGTCACTGAGGTGTAGCCAAGGTTTGTCACTGAGATGTCATAAAAATTTACTAAGTTTATTCACCAAGGTATTGTAAAACAGTAAATATCTAGGTATTAAATTCAATGCCCAATGAATTATTGAAATATAATAGCACATGATTCATATAAATTAATTTTCATGTGATACACATAGATAAAAATAAATTAATTCATAAATAAACCATCAATAATAAAATAAAACCGGTTTTATATCAAAATCATAGCGTTTCAAAAGTGATTTAAAAACATGATATTTATTTCAATTATAACCCATATAAAATAAATGCGGGTTTTATTTATTTCAATAATAGAATAAAAGAAATAATTTTTATAAATTTTTCAATACCTTAGAAAAACAAATATGTTTGGGTATTAAAAAAAATAAAAGGGAATATCTTTAAGAGGAGAGAGAAATTTTGAGAAATAAAATCGGAAACATAAAGTGTATAAAAAATGGTTCAATAAAAGAGTAAAAAGAGAGGATAAAAGGATATCCCATTGATAAATAATATTTTCTAAATAAATTAATGAATTAAAATGAAATAAGAGATAGTGACTATAACATTCAGAGGATATATACAAATAGAGGTGCTTGAAATGAAGAGAAAATAAGGATATTTTCTTAACCATAAAGAGTGACTCCTAAAACAAGATTTTGGGACCTTGGGGGATTGATAAAAATTAGGGGGATTCTTTGAGAGGTAAAATTATCAATAAATAATGGAGGATAATTTTTTAGTGAATTGAAATGGAGATATGGGTTGGAATTTATAAAAAAAGTGGGGGAATTGTTTTTTAATTTCCAAATATATGCCTTGGAAACCTAGGATGTTGAAAATGAAAAACAATGGGCTTGAACCTAGTATTGGGAACATAAGAAACATTTAACTTATTTTCATCCAAAGAGTCAACCATAATTTTATATTACCTATTTTGTCAAGGAAAATTAATATTTTCACAAAATAAAATATTTATTGATAGATTCTCTATTTTAGAATTTAGAAAGTAAATTATATATATGGAAATTGATTAAAATATATTAAAATACATGATTTGAAAACAATAAATATTTTAATTCTTATATTGTTATTAATTAGTTATTATATCATTATGATATAATTATGATGTCATTAAACATACTGAAAAACTCAAAATGTATTTTTACTATTCACAAAAAAAATAATGTATTTTAGAAAATTCTCATAAATTCACAGTAACCTAATTTTAACATTAAAATTTAAAAAAATTAATTTATTTTATCGTAATAATTCTATAAATATGAGAATAAAAAATACCTAATTATTATAAATAATAGAAGGTGAAAATTCATAGTAAAATTTTCGACAATTCCTCAAAAATAAAATCATTTTATCATTTATATTTAAATAAGAGTATTTTTATCATACTATTTCATGAAAATAAATATTATTCATAATTTATTATTTTGTTATAAATATTTTTATATGTTCTAAAAAGTAAAATTATTCTCTAGAAAATCAATTTATCAAATTCTATCTGAATTTTATTAAAAAATCTATTCATGAAACATAATTGATGGAAAAATAATTTTATTTTTACATTGGAATTACACTTTAAGTAACTAGGGCCTCAAAACATAACCCCTTATAACGACCTCATAAAAGTTATGGTTAATGTGTGTGATGATGATCGGTTCATGGGGTGGCTCGACTTACATTTCCTGAGTGGTAATTTCCACCAACTTGAACATCATCTATATGATATTACATTCATGTTTATTATTGAAACTCGGCTTAGTTTTGGTCAAGGAAAAACCATACTGATTTTACCTCTCTCCCAATCTCTGATAAATGGTCTTCTAATGGCATGACTCTAATTATTGAGTCCATCATTTATCCTTCATGTATTAATTATTATTTTTCATTTCTAATTGTAAACAATAATTATAATGTTAATATTATTATATAGTTTCCAACAGTCATATTATAAAATGGTCATAATTGACCAATGATCATATAACAATCAAAACCTAATCATCATATTTCAATTCATACTAAAATAATTATTAAATAGATACAGTTTTGTTGAGTAAAAAAATAATATTACACACATTTTCAAGAAACAATTATTATTAAAAATGTCTAGGTCATTACATTCCCCCCCCTAAGAAATATTTTTCATGGAATTAAAACTCATTATATCAGTTGATAAAAGGTGTGGGTACATCTCTCTCATTGTTTAACCTGATTCCCACATCACTTCTTCATATTTGTGATTCATCCACAACAATTCTATGAGGTGGGTAGTCTTATTACGTATAACCTTGTCGTTATGGTCCAATTTCTCCACCAGTTTCTCCTCATAAGAGAGGTCATGTTAAAGTTGTACCACCTCATGATTCAGTACTTTTGAAATGTCAGTTAAGTACTTCTTCAAGAGATATACATGTAATACATCATGAACTTGATCTAGATTTGTAGGAAGTTCAATCTGATAGGTTATAGTTTCTATGCGACCAAGGATTACATAGAGGAAAATGTACATAGGGATAAGCTTCCCTTTTTCCCAAAACGCATGACTCATCCAATGTAAAATTTAGAGGAAGAAATTTTTGCCAACATCACACTCCAAGTCCCTTTAATGGTTTTCAGTGTACCTCTTCTACCAACTCTGAGAATCCTTTATCTGTTTATGGATAACATGAACCTTTTCTCATCTTTTTCATAATATTAGGCCCAAGAATCATTTTCTCACCCACTTCATCCCAACAACAAGGAGTTCTACATCTCTTCCTATATATATCTTTATAGGGTTCAATTTGAATATATAAATGTTATATGTAGTTGTATGAGAACTCTAATAATGAGAAATTTTGGTCTCATCCACCTTTAATTTCTATATAGAATGATCTCAACATGTCCTTTATTTTATGAATAGTACTTTAAAATTGGCCATCATTTTAGGGGTGATAGGCCATACTGAAATTCAATTCAGTATTCAGATAATGTTGAATACTTATATAGAATTTTTATGTGAACCTTGAACCCTTATAAAAAATGATAGAAAGTGGAACTCCATGAAACCTCACCTCTTCTTTTATATGTATATTCGATAGTTGGTCAAGAGAGAAATCTTACCGAATAATGATGAAATGGGAAGTCTTGGTGAGATGATCCACTATGAATCATATTGCATTTTTTCCTTTGGATGTTCTTGGGAGACTAGTGAAAAAGATCATAGTGATATTATACCACTTCTATTATGGTATGGGTAGTGTTTGTAATACCCCTTTATGAATTGTCCCATATACCTACACTTATTGACAAACCAATCACCTTTTAGTGTAGTCTAAAATATCCATTTCCATGTTATCCCACCAATAAGGATCATGAAGGAACCTATACATTTTATTTCTTCCATTATGTACATATAATGTAGAGTTATGAGCTTTATAAATCAACTCCTTCTTTATTTATTGAATAGATAGATCACATAGCTTTGTACAAAAGTTTAGTACACCTTCTTGATCAATATTGAACTGAGGAAAGTTCTCATTCTTCATAGTATTTGTCTTACTCTATAAAAAATGATTTTATCTCTGATATTTCATGATCTTCTATTGTAATTTTGGTTTATAAATAATTATGGATAAGGTTGATAATGTACCTTCTCTCATGATACCCATGTCCAACCCAACTAGGTCCTTGATCAATGGATCTCCTTAAACCCCCATCATTGACAAAATAATAGGATCTTTCCTATTTAATGCATTAGCAACATTATTTACTCTTCTTAGGTGATAATGAATGGAGTATTCATTGTATTTAGAAGCTGCAACTATCTTGTCTATCTCATGTTCAGTTCCATTTGTGTTAAAATAAATCAAACATTTGTGGTCTGTGAATATATGAAATTTATCCCCATAAAGATTGTGCACCGATATCTACTGATCAAAAAAAATATAGCTAGATCAATATAATTCATAGGATAATTATTCTTAGGAGGATTTATCTATTGGGATGCATAGGCAATCACCTTTTTCTTTTTCAAGAGGATTCACCCAATCCCATTCATAGATTCATTGCTAAAAATAAAGGAATCCTTCTCTGATAGAGGTTAGAGTTAACAATGTTTAAGTAACCAATCCCATATTCATCTCTTGGAAACTTTATCCACACTCATTTGTCTAGATGAACTTGTACCCTTTTTTGTTAACTTGGTTAGGGGATTAGACAATCACAAAAAGTTTTTTCACAAAACACTATTTAAATCTAGATAATCTAAGGAAACTAGGAATATTAGTTACTATTTTTCGATGAGTCCACTCCTTAATAAACTTTTTCTGGGTAGGGTCAACTTACATTCCTTCGTTGGTTACAATTTTCACCATGAAAGAAAATTTTTTCACCAAAATTCACATTTTATAAACTTTACAAATAACCTCTCCTTCATAGTACTTGGAAATATGTGCCTTAGATGATCATCATTCTCTTCATGGATTTTAGAATATATTATAATATCATCAAATAAAACTACATAATATTTATTATGGTCATCCTTAAGGACTCTATTCAACAAATCCACAGAAAAATAAGGGTAATTATTTAATCCTAAGGGAATAACAAGAAACTGATAATGACCATATCTTTATCAGATGGTAGTCTTTGAAATATATTCTTCATTCTCCCTCAATTGATGATAACCAGAATGAAGATCAATCTTGGAGAAGAGTAGATCCACGTGAAGCTAGTAAAATAAAATATCAGTCCTTTGATGAAGGTACTTATTCTTTATTATGTTTCCATTAAGTTCTCTATAATCAATGCATAATTACATTGGTCTATCATTATTTTTCACAAACAAATTAGGTTCTCTTCAAGGTGAAACACTTGGTCAGATAAACCCCTAATCCAAAAGATCTTGGAGTTGTTTCTTTAATTCCCCCAGCTTCACATTTTCCATTCTATACATGTTTATTGATATAGGCTTGGATCCAAGAATGAGTTCAATGTATAAATCTACCTCTCTTTCTGTGGGTAGTTCAAAGTAACTCATCCAAAAATATGTAAGTGTATTCTAGAATGATTTAAACATTTTCTTTTAGTATACATTCAATTAATTCTTCTTTTTCTCTGATAGTATCCATAAATAAGGATACGAGAGGTGATTCTATACAAAGATCAGGTGGAGATATATCTTCTTCAAAAATAATAGATGGTTTTCCATTCAAGACTACTAATATTTCTTTGATTATATATTTGAACTTAAAATTTTACTTTGACAACCATTCCATCCCTAATACAGTGTTGAATTCAAATATGGGAATGAATGCTCGATTTTCGATCATATTGTGCTGCCCAAAGTCAATATAGTAGTTTATATACATTGTTGATGCCTGGGTAATCCATCTAACATTCTTGATTGATAACTCTACTTATATCAGTTCAGGTATTTACTCTATATTCATAGCTAACATAAATAAAATAATGGAATGTATAGAACCAGAATCAAAGTACCTAGAATATTTGAGATTATAATGAGGTTACTTTCCACCATATCATTTGAAGCATCTAATCTATCCGTCATGAAAAAAAATTGCCTTTTCTCCCTTGGCCTTTTATAAGGTGGATGGTGATTCCCCTCCATTAAATTTGTATTTGGACAGTGATTTGAAAAGTACTCAATATGTCCAAACTTGAATCATTGGACTGGAGGCTGGGCCTGCACCATATTCTGTTTTTTAATAGGTGTTTCGAAGCTAAGGCTTCACCTCACTAAGATAGTTCCTAGAAATGTGTCCATCACATTCACAGTTGTAACATTTCCTGCTCTCGAGAAAGTGGTTCCCTGAATATTTCATCCCACATTTGGTTCAGGTAGAAAGTTGGACTTGATATCCTACTATTATATGATAAACATTACTCCCTAATATTGAAACTATTGATATCTTCTTTTCATTCAATCTATGGGACCACCGTTTCTCTCTAAACTCTAATTCAACCTTCATAGAACTTTTCACAATCTCCTCACAGTTTTCATAGTATCACTTGGATAGGTTCTTTAGTAGATGGGGTCTTGGTACACCTAAGAATATATCATCCTTTTAATTAGTATCCATGAAAAAGATCTAGGTGTAGTGATAAATTCTTGTAAATTTCAATTTAATGCTTCCCATATATTTATTTTCCTTTTGATTTAGCTATCAGAATTCCTTCTCTATTTTCATTCACATCAAACAAGGGAAGTATTTTTTGAAAAAGTTTCCCATGAAATATTCCCACTCCCTAGATTCAATATCCCATATTGTATTCATGTTTTTAATCATTTTATACAACTAATTAGCTTCTCCCTTTAACTAGTACATAGATAAGGTGACATTCTCTTGTTCTGAACAAAAGAGTATAGAAAAGAACTTTTCTATAGATCTTATTAGTTATTCTGTAATAAATGTGTCAGTAGATCAACTGAAATAAAGTGGTAATTATTACATATATGACTCAAAGGAATGTTGTTCCCTTCTAGGTTAATTTGATCTCTCATCTCAGATTCAAGTTATTGTTCATAACTCGAGTCAGTTGATTTATCAATTTCATAAATTTTTTCATTTCAGCTTCCATTGCAGGGTCACCAGCACATGGTCTATTGCGCTCACCATTTACATGGTTCCTCCTATTTTCCACCATCTTAAAAAAAGAACAAAATATTTCGAAATGTGTTTCTATTATGAATATTATAAATTTAAAATAATTGTATTTATTGAAACAATATATGTAAGTATGTTATTCATTAAAAATAATTATTTTTTCTATAAATCCTTCATAATGGTTTATACAAATCTTACGATTAACCAAACATCTTCCCCAAGAGTATCAAAAAAAAGGAGTTCATTAAGGCATGTTATCATGAACCAGTTCATGTTTGAATCTAGCTTACAATAGTGTTTTTTGGTTTTCCCCTAGATACGTCCACACTAGAGCCACTTCCACTTGTTTGTATCAAGACATGTAATTCTTTTCTCGGTAACCACTTACATAATATTTCAACAAAATATTAGTATGTTTTCCTATATTTTAACATTTATATTGGTTTCTTCCTAAAATTTTCAAATCATAATTTCCAAAAATAACTAAACCACCCTTTTGTACCAACTATGTCATCTCTCCTTTTATTACATAATTTTTTCATTTACATGGTAAAAATATATGATATTTTTATGTTTTATTTCTTGAAAAAAGGTACATAATAAATGAAAACATTAAAAATTATTCTAAACTACATGAAATGGTTATTAAAAGGTTAATATTAATTATATTTTCATTATCTCATAACATGGGGACATACATCAAAGTAAAGGGTGAGAAAAAGGCCTAGTAAGGGAATTACACATAAACAATCTACATGTGACCATGAGAAATATCAATAATAATTTGAAGAATATCATAAAGGAATGGGAAAAGGAAAAAAAGGGAATATATTAATAAAAATAACATTAATCATAACATGTAAATGTGGATACAACATTTAAATGAGGCATTCATAAGAATATAACCAAGGTTTTCACTGAGGTGTCATAAAAATTTTACCAAGGTGTCATAAAACATATCATCTCTATATATTAAAATATTTACCCAATTAATTGGAGAAATATTAGTGAGAACCATTCAAAAATATTATTTTTTGCGTGATCTATATAGATAAAAATAGATCATATCATATATAACCCATATAGAATAAAAGTAAATGAGTTTCATATGAAAATCATGGCGTTTCAAAATTTCGTTATAAACATGGTAATTATGTCATTTATAAAAAAAATAAGGGAATACGAGATTTAGGTATGTTAATAACATAATAAATTTAATAATTTTCACATATTTTTTAATAACCATTGAAAATATATATGTTTTTGTATTCACAAAAAAATGGAATTTTATTAAGAGAATAGATAAATTTTGAGAAGTAAAATCGACAACATAATGTGTATAAAACATGGTTTTAGAAAAGACTAAAAAGATAAGGGAAAGGGTCTACCATTGAGAAAAGTATAATTTATAATTAAGGTAATTAATTATAAAAATAAAAAATAGTGACCATAACATTCAGAATACATATACTAAAAAAAGGTTCTTGAAATGAAGAGAAAAAAGGATATTACCCTTACCTTAAAGAGTAACTCTTACAACTTAAAGATTGGGACCTTAGGGGCTTGAGGAAACTTTTGAGGTCTCATTGTGAGGTAAAACTCCCATATATTCTTGGATAATTACTTTATAGTGAAATTAAATGGATAAATTGGTGGTTATTTTTAAAAAAAATGGTGGATTTGTTTATTAATTTCCAAATAAAGGCCTTAGAATTCTAGGTTGGGGAAAATGAAAAACCATTAGATTTACCATTGTATTTTTCCATGTTATTGGACACTTCGGACACCTATTTTGTTATTTTTATCCATATGGGTCGACTATAATTTTATATAACTTATTTTGGTATGTAAAATTAATGTTTTCACAAAAAAAAACTTTTAATGTTAAAGTTTCCATTTTCGAATTTGGAAAGTAAATTATATCTTTAGAAATTGATTGACATATATTAAAATAATTGATATTAACCAAATAACATATTTTAATTCTTATATGGTGTTTAATTAGAAATTACATCATTAATACATAATTATTAAGTCATTAAACATACAGAAAAACTAAAATTGTATTTTTACTAATCATGAAAAAAATAACTTATTTTAGAAAATTATCCAAACTTTTCCCTAACCTAATTTTGACATCCTAATTTGATAAATGATATATATTTTATCAGAATAATTATATAAATATGAGAATATAAATATACTTATTAATTAAAAATAATTGTAAATTAAAAATTTATTGTAAAATTTATGAAAATTGAAAAAAAAAATTATAATTTATATTTAAATAAGTGTTTTTTATCATAATATTTCATTAAAATTAGTTTTATTAATAACATATTAGTATATTATATATATTTATGTCTTTTTTGGAAAATAAACCTTTTATCCGAAAAAATCAATTTATCAAATTCTATCTAAATTTTATTAAGAAATTAAATTCTTAAAACATAATTGATTGAAATACAATTTTTTTATACAATGGAATTACAGTTTAAGTAAATAGGGCCTAAAAAATAATCCCTTATAACACTTTTCTTTTAACTATGGGTAAGGTGTGTGATGGCGACTAAATGATGGGGAGGACCATCTAATGTTTCTTGAGTGGTAATTTTCACTAACATGAACTTCTCCCATATGGGATTTCATTCAAACTTCACTTGTTGAAGCTTGGATTGGGATTGGTCAAAGTCAAACCCTAGTGATGCAACCTCTCTCCAAAAAAACAACTAATGGGATTTATACAAGATGAATCTATAGTTTTATTCCATAATTTGTCCTTTTTTCATTAATTATCATTTTTCATTTCAACTTATAAACACTAATTATAACATTAAAATTATTATATGGTTTCCAATGTTTGTATTGACCAATGGTCATATTCGAAAAATTGTAAAATAATGGTACAACATGCGGGTAATATTTCAATATATACACACTTAATTAATAAAGATATATAATATTATTGAATAAAAATATATAACACACATTTTCAGAAAGAAATTATAAATAAAAATGTCAAGGTCGTTACATCCATCCCCCCTAAAGAAATTTCATCTCCAAAATTTCAACTCACTATATCATATGATAAAAGGGGTTGGTACTTATGTCTCATTGTCTCCTCTAGTTCACACATCACTCCTTTATATTTTTTGTTCCTCCACAACACTTTGATGAGGTGGGTAGTCTTGTTGAGTAAAGATATTTCTGTATGGTCCAATATCTCCATCGGCTACTCCTTAGAAGAGAGTTCAAATTCAAGTTGCACCACATTATGATTTAGTACATGTGAAGGGTCAGGTATGTACTTCCTCAATAAAGATACATGGAATACATCATGAACATAAGATAGATTTGGAGGAAGTCAAATATGAAAGTTCACTGCTCCTATGCGATCAAGGATTTCATAAGGGTCAATGTACCAAGGGGTAATATTCCCTTTCATACCAAACTACATGTCTCTCTTCCATGGTGAAATTCTAAGTAAGACTATGTCACTAACATCAACCTCTAACTACCTTTGATGGTTGTCAGCATATCTCTTCTTTTGACTTTGAGAAACCTCTATGTGTTGTTTGATAGCATGAACTTTCTCTATCATCTCTTGAACAAGATCATGCCCAAGAAGCTTTCTCTCACCAACTTCATCATAATAAGTTGGATTTCTACATCGCTTCCCATAAAGATCCTCATAGGCTGACATTTGAATACTCGAATGGATTTTGTTATTGAATAAGAACAGTACTAATGAGAGATGTTGATACCATACACCTTTTAAATTCAATTGATCATTTTCTCAGCATGTCCTCCAATGTTTGAATAGTCATTTCATATTTTCCATAAGTTTGGGGGTGATAGACAATAATGAAATTATATTTATTATTCAGATCATGTTGAAGACATCTCGGTAATTTTTATACAAACCTTGTATCATGATAAGAAATTATAGAAAGTTTAACTACATGTAACCTCACCACTTATTTTACATATATCATTACAATTTGGTCCAGAGTGAAATATTCCCAAATATGGATGAAATGGGAAGTATTGGTGAGATTATCCACTATAAAACATATCACATTATTTTCATTGTATGTTCTCAGGATACCAATGACAAAATCGATAGTGATATTGTCACATTCCATGTTGGTGTGGGTAGTATTTGTAATACCCTTTTAGGAAGTTGACTATATGTCATCACTAGTTGACACACAAAGCACTATGTAGTGTAGTTATCAATCACTCTTTTCATTTTATCCCACCTATAATTATCATAAAAGTATCAATATATTTCAGTTCTTCTTGGTTGTATAGATAATGCATAGATATGATCTTTATCCATCAAATCCTTATTTATTTATGGAGATTATAGGACAGATATCCTTGTATCAAATTTTAGTACACCATTTTAATCAATATTGAACATAAAAACATTCCATTATTCATAGCCTATATCTTCTTCTGTAATGATGGATCTTCTCTTTGATCTTTCTTGATATTCTCTAGTAATTATGGATGAGAAATTATTTAGGATAGGGTTGATGATGTACCTTCTATCAGGATTCCCATGTCCATCATTACTAGGTACTTGATCAATGGAGCTGCTTAAATCTGAATCATTTCCAAAAAAATTGTCTTTACTACTTAACGCATTGGGAACTTTTTGTATCTTCTGGGTGATAATGAATTGACCATCCTTTGTCTTTAAGATGTTCCAACCTTATCCTATGTCTCATGTTCAATTCCTTTTGTGTGAAAATATACTTAAAACATTGAGGGTCTATGTATATATTACATTTTCCCCCATAAATATATTTTATCCATATCATCAAATAAAAATAATGTAGCTAGTGATAGTTCATCCATATCATAAATCTAATCATGATGATTTAACTGTCGAGACACATTGGCAATCACTTGATCATTTTTCATGAGGACTCACCCAAGTCCTTGAAGAGATTCCTCACTAAAAATAAAAATAAAAATTCTCTAATAGAATGTAGATTTAACATAGATTTAGTAACCAATCTCTTCTTTATCTCTTGGAAGATTTCTTCACACTACATTTTCTAGATAAACATGGCCCCTTTTTGAGTTAATATGGTTAGTGGATTAGAATTTCACGAATAGTTTCCCACAAACCTACTAAAATATCATGTTAAACCAATGAAACTATGAATCTCTATTAATATTTTAGTATGATTCCACTCTTTTGCAACCATTTTCTTGTCAGGGTTAATTTAGATTCCTTCATTTGTTACAATATTCCCCAAGAAATAAACTTTTTTAACCAAAATTATCATTTGTTAAACCTTGAAAATAGCCTCTCCTTACTCATAGTTTTAAATATAACCCTTATATAATCCTCATGATCTTTGAAACTTTTGAAACATAACTTAAGATAATCCATAAAAACTACCACAACATTATCAAGGTAGTCCTTGAATACTCTATTCATCAAATCCCTAAAAATAGTAGGATCATTAGTGAAGCTGAAGGTCATAACAACTAACTCGTAATGATAATATCTTGATCGTAGGGATGTCTTTGTATTATCTTCTTTATTCACAATCAAATTATGATAACCAGATCGAAGATCAATATTGGGAAAGAATTGAGCCCCATGAAGTTGGCCAAATAAATCCTCAATCCATGGAAGAGAGTACTTGTTCTTCAATGCGATCCTATTAAGTTATCTATAATAAATGCATATCCAAATTGATCCATCATTATTATTCACAAAGATAAAAGGTTATCCAAAATGATACATTCTTGGTCGGATAAACCCCCTCTCCAAAAGATCTGGGAGTAATTTCTTTAATTCCTCCAACTCCACATTTTCCATTCTATACAGGGTCTTTGATATCATCTTGAATCCATGCATGAGTTCAATGGATAACTCTACCTATATTTCTTGGGGATTCCTGGTAACTCCCCATGAAATACATAAATGTATTCTTAAATATTGGGGACATTATCTATTCATATACTTTCATTTCCTTCTTCATCCTCACCAATTATCTTTATAAAGAAGGCAACGGGAGGTGTTTCTAGATGAATCTCAGGTCAAGATATATAACCTTTGAAATTAACTATAGTATGTCCATTAAAAATTAATTATATTTTCTTACATCTAAATTTTATCATATTATTATATTTTAAGATCCAGTCCATCATGAACATATTGTGGAATTCGAAAATGGGAAGGACTACTAGATTTGCAATGAAATTGATCTCACAAAGTCAATAATTGAGTTTCTATAAATTGTTAAAACATGGATAATCCCTCCAAGAGTCTTGAAAGATAACTAAAATTCTAGTATTTTAGTGATTAACTCTATATTCCTTACAACTTTAAAGAAATAAAGTAATTCATAGTACTAAAATCAAACAAATTACATTTTAGCTTTGAGAGAATAATGAGAGTACCTTCCACCACATCATTTAGAGAATCTACATTATCCATTATGATATAAAGATATCAACCATGATCCCTTATCCTTTGATGAGGTTGATGGTGATTCCCATCCATTAACATCAGATCTGGATAGTGATTGCAATAGTTCCCTTTCTTTTCACACTTGAAGTATTGGACTTCAGGCTGGTCCTGCACCATATTCTCTTTTTCACTAGTGTTTAAAAGATAAGGAATCTTCTAAATATTATATTTCTATGAAATATAGCCATCACTTCCACACATGTAACATTTCCTTCTCCCAGGAATGTAGTTCCTTGAATTCTTATTCACACATTTTTTGCATGTGGAATGTTTCACTAGCTTTCCTCCTCTTTTATGATCAAAGTTACTACTTAATCTTGTATTCATTGATCCCTTATTTACATTTGATATATGGTACCACTGCATATCTCTAAACTCCAGTTAAACCTTTATATAACTTTACACTATCTCCCTATAGCCCTTATAATCTCAATTGGCTTGGTTTTTCCATTGATGGGGTCTTAGTTCACTGAAGAATCTATCAACAATTTCATTGGGATCCATGAAAAGGATAGAGGTGTAGAGATTAATTCTTGTTAATTTCATCTCATATCATCAAACAGATTAATCTTCCTTATTATTTATCTATATTAATTCCTTTTACATTTTCATTCTCATCGAACAGGGGAAATATTTTTTTGGAAAAGGTTCCCTTAAACTCTTCCCACTTCATAACTTCAATATCCCTTCTTGTATTTGTGTTTTTAAATAGTTTCCAATATAGATTAACTATTCCCTATAAGTGGTAAATAGATAGGGTTGATTTATCTTATTCAAAAAATTAAGTATAGAAATGATCTTTTCAATAGATCTTATCAATTAATCAGAAATCAAAGCTTCGATAGATCCACAGAAATAAGGTGGTTTTTGATGCTTAAAATAATAAATGGAAAGTTGTTCCCTTTGGGGTAAATAAATTCTCCCATCATGATTCAATTTATTGTTTATAAAATGAGTTAGTTGATTCATCATTCTCATCAATTTTCCCATTCTATCTTCTATCAGAAGTTCTCCATCGCATGGTTTATTGCACTCCCATTGACAAAGTTCCAACTTTTCCCAAATATTTTCTAAAAGAATAAAAAATTAGTGAGCAACATGTTTATTTAAAAAATATTATAGTTCTAAAAGAATTTTATATTTGGAAACATCATTCTTATATATGTTATATATTAACAACATTTATATTTTCTATAAATCCTTCATAATGGTTTATATAAATCTTGTTATTAACCAAATATATCACATGGGAGTTTGAAACCAATAGTGCAAAAAATCCCATTTTCATGAACCAGTTCTTTTTCAGGTCCTGATCAAAGTGGTGTTTTCAGTTTTTACCCCTAGATACATCTGTTCCAAAGCCACATCCACTTATTCATGTCCAAACAAGGATTTATTTCCTCTAAAATCACTAACTTAATATTTCACAAAAATACTAGGATATTCTCCTATATTTGAAAATATATATATGGTTCTTACTAATGTTTTCAATTCATAATTTACAAAAATTCTTAAACCATGCTTTTTTACCATCTATGGAATCCTAACTTTTGTTACATAATACTTTTGTTTACATGGCACAAATAAAGGATATTTTAAAATTTATTTTCCCATATAAAAGGTGAATAATACCAGAAAACATAAAAGATTATTCAAAATAGACATGAAATGATTATTGAAAGGTTAATCATAATTAAATTTACTAAATATCATAACCTCTGGATATAAATCAAAGGAAAGGGCGAGAAAAAGACCCAATAAGGGAAAAAGTGTAAATATTTTACCTGTGACCATGAGAAATTTAAATAAGAACTTTAAGAATATCATAAAGGAATTATAAAAGTAAAATGGGGAATATCATAATAAAACTAACATTAATCATAATATGAAAATATGGATATAACATTTAAATGAGACATTAATAATCCTATCACAATGGTTTTTTCACCGAGGTGTCATAAAAATTTACCATGGTTATTCACCATGGTATTGTAAAACATGTTATCTTTGGGTATTAAATTCTTTACCTAATGAATTAAAGAACTACCATGATACACCCTTCATGTGTCTTATGTATCATGTGATCCACATAGATAAAAATAAATCATTTCATAAATAACCCATGGAGAATAAAAGAAAATGTGTTTCATATCAAAATCAAGTTTTTTTAAAAGCTATTTAAAAACAAGATCATTATGTAATTTATAACCCACAGAGAGGAACGTATATTTTATTTATTTCAATAAAAAAATAAAATAAATCATTTATAAATATTTTTTAATTCCCCTATAAAATAAATAGTCTTTTTTATTCATAAAAATAAAATAAAATGGGATTTCTACAGGATAAGAAAGAAATGTTTAGAAGTAAAATTGGCAGCATAATGGTTATAAAACATGGTTTTATAAAAGTGTAAAAAGAGAGGGGACAAGATTATACATTTTATAAAACATAATTTTGAGTTAATGGAATTAATAAAAATAAAATATGATTGATTCTCAAAAACATTCATAACACTTATACAAAAATAGTTTCATGGAATGAATAGAGAAGAATTATATTTGCCACACCATAAAAAGTAACTCCTAAAACATGAATTACACTTTACCTAAATAATTCCTTGACACATAACCCCATATAATATCCACATACACCCAAAGGGTAAGGTGTGTGATGGTGATATATTCATGGGTCGTCTCGGCTAACATTCCCAAGTGGAAATTTCTACAAACTTGAACTTCTCCGGTAGGCGATTCCATTGAAGCTTCACTTGTTGAGGATCATATTGGGATTGTTCAAGGAAAACCCCTAGTGATGCTACCTCTCTCTCAAGATCTAAAAATTGGGATTCATATGGTAAGACTATACTGGTTGAAGCCATTTTTCTCTTTTTTGCATTAGTTATCATTTTTCATTTCTACTTATAAACACATATTATAAGGTTAAAGTTATTATATAGTTTCCAAAGGTTATGTTGAACAACTATAATAATTGACCAATGATAGTATAATGGTTGAAACCTGATTTCCCCATTTAAAATTAGACTTACTTAATTATTAAAGATATAAAGATTTGTTGAGTAAAAAAATAATATAACACACGTTTTTAAGAAACTATAATAATTAAAAAAGTATTGTTTGTTACAATCATCATCTATTAAAATCCATCAAAAAGGTTTAAAAATAAATTTTAAATTATCCAATGTATATCCAAAAGGGTATCAAACTATGTTTGAAAAGAGGTCAATTTTTCTGAACTAGGTATAGATCGAGTAAATATTTATGCTCTATTTTTAGAGTTATTACCCCTTAGTACATCTGTTGAAAAATCAAATCCACTTGTAGTAACTATATAGAGATATTTTTCAAGAAAAAACCACATAATATATATCTTTCAAATACTTTTGGTTGTTTGTATATATTTATAATCAATGTCTATCATATGGTAATGTTCCTTAATCTATGTTTTCCTAAATATTATTCCCAAGGATTCTACTAAATTCGTAGGATACCAACTGTAATGACCCTTACCCCAAAACCTAAAGTTCATGTCAACTTTATTACATTGGCCTAAACTTTAAGGAATCACGTCATGAAGGACAGAATATTTTAGTATTCATGGGAAACTTGGTATAGAAATGATTACCATATTTTATTTGACTACACAAATTACAACATATTTTTTCAATAATATCATTATTCCCTCAAGAATATTTTAGCTTATCATTCATAGTGCACTTCATAGATTCATAGGAAAGGAAACCAAAGAAGGGTGATCTCAAATTCAATGTAAGGGTAATGTACAATGGAAGATATCATGGATTACCAAGAATAATTAATTTATAAAGGTAAATAACAAAACACAAATTCTATTTAAATAATTTTACGGTAATGATTAGATCAGGCATAATCAATATTATAAGGTAAATAACGGAAAACACATTCCATTTGAAAAATAAACTAAGAATTAAATTCATCAAAATATAATATCATTGTGAAAATATCATGGTAAATAATATATGAATTATTAATGAAGTAAATCCATAATTTTTGGATTTTATGGTCTCAGAAATCATGATACCTCTACTATCGATTCATTTCAAATGAAATTTGAAAACCAGTGGTTAAGTATAATTTTAAAACACATTTAACAAACTTTAACTCGTTGATTCATCTTAATAGACTACAAATTCATCAAGGGGAAATCTATAATTGGGCCCCACCCATAACTACATGACAAAATCACTCCTCATATATTTAATAATCAATTTAGTTCATGGAAAATATTCCTTATCAATAAAATTTTATATCAAGTAGGGAATATGAACAATCAATAATTTCCCCAGTCAATCATATGTCTTTCAAAGTGAAATACCATATATAGAAATGACATCTCGTTTAATTATTAATTATATACAAGAAATTTTATATGAATATTTAGAGGAAATTGAATTTCCAATGGTGACAAGAAAGTATATATTTCACGGGAAAGTTAATTATTACAGAAATTAGTCAAGAGAGATAATGTCAATAATTTCCCTAGTAAAATAGATTGTAAACTATCTAGATAAATAATAAGAATGTTATCAACAAAATATAACCCCATTATAAAATAATTATAATAAATGGTTTATGTTATTGTTGAATAGAAATACCATAAAAATTTCATTAAAACATTCTGGAGGAAAATAACCTTTTCACTTGAAAATATTTTTTTTCAAACTAAAAATTCCAAAATTATTTTGAAAATATTATTTTTTTGAATATAAACATTGATACCTATAAATTATTATTTATAACATTAATTGGTCATGATTTTAATAAATTTTCTAAAATCTCTGGTTGATAAAACAAATAGAACTTTCATATTTTAAGTAAAATCCTAATGGGCACTATTTTGAAAATTGCATGGGTATTACTTTCAAAAACATTTGTAAATAGTCAAACATGGGTAGAAATGTATTTAATAAATATTTTCAAAAATTTCAAAAAAACTATAACTTATTTAAAAAACATAGTTTTATACGAAAATGAATGTTTTACTGAAGAGATAAATGAGGTTGCATTTTATTAAAAAAACATATTCTCAATGATTTTAAGTGAAAAAAAGGAATATGGTATTATTACATGAACAAATCATGAATAAACATATTTGAATAAAATTAATGTTTTTTTATTATTCAATGATCTGATAAATTTGTTCAATGGAAATTCATGTACAAAAAATCTAGATTAAAATGGGATTGTGAAAAAAAGCCATAAAAAATAATAACATTGAATTGAGAATTAATCAATGAATATATTATGTGTATCAAATTTAATTCTATATAAAATTAGTGTATGTAAAATAAAATATAATCAATAGTTAGTTATGGACATAAAATAATAATTTCAATGAAAATAAAGAAGTAACATAACCTAGTGAAAAGAAATTGAGTTATGAACTTCATTATTGCTTGGTAATTTTCATGTAATGTCTAATTAGATTAAATAATTAAAATTAAAACTTAAAATACCTTGAAGTATGAATTTATCATGATATTAAATTAATAAGGGGTAGTATATACACTATATAAAATAAATTAGGGTCATAATAATACAATATACCTCAATAAATTGAAATAGAGACGAACTCATTTACCTCATGCTTTATTTTGGTTGAATATGATTTAGACTAATATGTAATGGTTTTATTCCTGTTATTAATTTTTAACAAAACAATATTAAAATATATAATATTATATATGACCCTATTATAATATATTATCACCCGTTCATTAATATTCTTTCACTGTTTTCATTTTCTCATGAGTAAATTTATTTTTTTTCTCATTCATGTTTTGTCATGAATGTTTTATTTATTCTATATAAGATATAGAAATATAATATACATAATTATATTTATTTTATAAATATCATTTTCTTTGTTATATACATATTTATAAATTTTCATTTGAACATTGGGAAGGTATCACATCGCTTCGTGGAGACGGTAGGTCGTACATACTCACGAGCGACATTATTATTTTCTTAATGGGTGAAAGGGTAAAAAAGTGTTTGATATAATTATTTTATATATTAAATATAATTTCATATATATCATATATATTAACTAAATTTATACTTATTACCTTCCATCTAAATATTAAGTGAAAAACAAATTGCATATCCTCACGAGGCAGTAGTATGTCATACAAACGAGAGACGTCATCGTGTTTTAAACAGAATGGAACACAAGAATTTATAAGTGATATTAAAATTACATAGGTATAATAATATCATAATTATCATACAAATTTATTAAATTCATCAATATATCTATATTTTAAATGTGGGGATGGAAAACAAATTACATTGGTTCACAAGGTTGGGGTCTATCGTACACACAGTCAATGATTTTGTTTCCCATTTGATGGAAGAGGATAATGATATAGGTAATGGAATTATCATAATAATATCTATGTATATTTAATATTATAGGTTTATTATATAATAATGGTATAATAATATTTTAATAAGGTGTAATAATAAACAAAATAAAAATGCTCATTTAAGAACATTACCTCTTCTTCAGACAACATCTTAAGTATGCACCAAAAGCCTTCCTATGTTGGGTAGTAAGAAAGTTATTTTTTTAGGTCTTATTGGAACCAAATGGCTTTTTAAGTTTTAATATGGGAGGATAATGTGTGACCATTTTTTAAGTGGGGGAGGATGTACATGGAATTGTTTCGAAGAATAAATTACACCCATGTTTTTATCATGAAACAAGACTCTAAAAAGGGTAATTATTTACCCTTATAGATGATATAATTGATATATGTTCTGTAAATGAGTTTTTGAAAAGTTTTTTGGTAATTATAACCCCATTATTTTTTAATCTAACCCCCGGTAAATCAGTTTTTATCTTAAAAATGGTAACTACATTTTACTGCTTTTACTATTCATAATGGTAAAAAATTAAGTTGAAATTATTATATAACATAAATTATCCGGATTCAAAAAAAATAATAAATTTTTATGAATTCAATTAATATAATTTATTGGATATAATTTATAATTATACTTGTAGATGTGTTGAAAAAGAGGGTTTCCAAAGTGAAAATTCACATATGTAGAGAGGGTTTTAATATCAAAAATCAGTATGAAATTGATTAAAACGACCTAAATTAGTTAAATGTTAATATATTTTACCTAATTTCACTTTAAAACATCTTAAAATATAATTTAACATTGTGAGTTTTTTAAACTAAGAGGTGGGTTTCACTAAAAATCGGTATTTTCCATTTTTATCAAAAAATGAAACATTTAAAACAATCAAAAAAATCACACTAATATAATTTTTATAATTTTATTTAAAAATAATTATATTTATCCAAATAAATATTGAAAAAAATAATAATTAATTTTAAATTATGTTCCCAAAGCACAACTAAGACACCTTTAAAAAAATATATTTTTTCAGAAAATAATAATTTTTAAGATGATTCTTATTTTATTTATAATAAATCTATAAGAAAAAAATTTATAATTTATTTATTAATATTCATAAATTAAAATATAATGGAAAGGTTCTAATGGTATACTATATTATGGTACATTTAGACTCAGGTTTATGTGTTCCACAATCTATTAGAGAGATTAAATTTATTTGAAAAGAAATATATCATAAAGTCTTGGGGTGTTTCCTTATATTCAAAGATCAATGTTTTGTGTCATATACTCTATCGAATAAGATTTTATTCTTTTATAATTTGAGGGTTTTATAAATTATCTGGATCAGTGTATAGCTAATGTTGTCCTAGTTTACTCAGGACCATGCCAAGTTAGGGGGTATGATTAACTCTGAACCATGAGTATGCCAAAGCATCATCAAGTATTACAATCCATTTGTGTGTATAACTGAACCGAGCCCTAATACATCAAAACTGGGTATAACTGCCATATACCAACCCTTGGAACCATATCTCTTGAAAATTTTTAACCAGGTCTAATTTAACACCCCAAGCTTCCAGGGTATGTTTCCCTTTGAATAATGCAATAGCTTGCAGTGTACGCAACTTCGAGATTCTAACACACCGTGACCAATCAAACTAGTCATTATGAATAGTAATACCCAATTTTTGAAATTTTATAGATTTTATCTTTCAAAATGGACTTCATTTTTTGGATTCAGAATATCGAAATTATCCTAGGGTGAAGTTTTGGTATTTTTCTGAAAATATTCAATTTTTGATGAATAGGGAAAATTACAAAATTTTAATTAAAAACAACTTTTTTTAATAGAAATAATTAATAGTGATAAATTAGGAATTTGAGTGGTTTTAAAGTATATTTAGAATATATTTTTACCATTTAATACAATTTTGGTCATTGGAAATAATTTTACATTTAAACTAGACATAAACAAGTGTCAATCTTTTGATAGTTATTATTTCTTAAAAACAGGCTTTTTGTTTTGACAGTGGGAATTAATTTTAAATTAATTTCTGCCTCTTCTGTGTTTTGAATTTGGAAAAATAGATTTCATATTTAGAATCAGGAGGTCCAAATTGTGTAAATAGGAAACTTTTATTTTTAGAAATTTTGAATAATTACTTCGGTAAATATTTTATCTACCACGGTTAAAGGGTAAATCCAGTAAATAAGGGTAAATAATAATATTATAATAATATTAATTAACCCTAAAACGTGTCCCAACACTATTGGTTGATACCTGTTCGACCATGGGCATCTTTGGGTCGATTTTGGGACCACATGGATCAACTTGTAAGTGATAATGACACTTTATATTAATTAAGTTAAAATAATACAAAAATGACATAAGCATATATAATTTAGAAAAAACAATTTTTACATAGGGTTATATATGTTATATTTTAGACTATAAATATTAATTATAAATATAAAAATATTATATACATAATGGTATTTTATTTATAATTTTTAAACATTGAATAATTAAAAATATTTATGACACAATAATGATGCATTATTTTCCTTATTAATGAAAGAATCAAATAATTGGTATTATAAATGATAAAATAAATTTAATTTGAATGTTTTGATGACATACACGAATTTTATTTGTTATTATGACTTTATAGGATTTCTTAAATGAATTTGTATTGAATTAATAAATTTTTTAAGACTTTAACAAAAATCAATTATTGAATAGTGTGAAAATTGACATAAATGAGTTTTTAAAACAAATATTATATTATTAATTGATATTCTATTCCTAATATTCAAAGGATCAGTAAAAGTACTTATATAATGGTAGTTGTATCATTAATAGACTACTTGAGGGTAGATTGGATATATATAGTAAGTTTATTAACTATATAATATAAAAATACAAAGTGACATGGTAAGTGTCAAACTAAAAGATAAGGTTAATAAAGTGACCCAAACCTGTCTAAAACCTATTGGTTGAGCTTTTTTCGACCTATAACCACCTTATACTTTCAATAATTCACTTTGGAGACATTAGAAACCGATTCCGAATTTATTATACAATAATACTTTAAGTTTTTCTAAAGAGCCCCTCCTCCCCCTTATAAAAGGACACCACTTCTAACCAATTCCTCACACCTCTAAATCCTTTTGGCTTGTCAAAATTCTTCCAATTAAGCTCCCTATATCCCTCTACTAATCATAAAAGCTTCACCTTAGGAATAAGTCCATTCAAGAGTCATTTTTGGTTCAAACCAAACGGAGTTACCCAAATTAAAGGTAACGATTTCTCTTAGCTTCTTTTCTTTTATTTTAATTCTCCAACCCCTAAACTCTTCTTATTATTTTATTTTCTAACAAAACCAGTATAATAAATATAATAGGATATTGTTATGAGAATTATTCTAACTACACTTATACACACCTCCGTCTAATGGGTGAAGAACATAATGTTTCAGTGGAAGGAAACCAAACGCCTCACGAAATGATGATTGATCAATTATCTCCTACCACCTATCATGGTGGCCATTATGATGCCACTATAATTAAATATCATATTAATGATATTTATTTTATATATAATCTTCTTTAATTCCATTTTATAGCATACCATTATTCATTTCATTTTGTATATATATACGATGATTTAATTTGAGGAAGTGCGGACTACCGCCCCCTCAAAGTGATATGACTCGTTCATACCATAAATGGAAAGGATATAAGAAGGTGTTAATGAACTTAAGTAACAAATAAAATATATTATACTATACTGGAATAATAATATACCTATGTATCATATGGTTTTGATTCCTTTTTGAAAAATTAAATTGATGTAGCGTTTGTGCGTACGTACGGACTACCGTCTCCACGAACGCGATGAGATTCATTCCTCATCGTATACATTAAAGTAAAATTATCATTTGTTGATTAAAAATAATTTTTATGGACTTTATATCATTCTGGATATGAATAAGATAAAACCTATCCATAACAAACACGTCTAATGTAACAAAACATATAAAAAAATGAGTATGTTAACACTCGAAACGATGATAATACTAAAATATTATTAACAAGGCAATATTAAAATATCATATATGATATCATATTAATGTATATGATTATTTTATAAGTCAGTAGCAATTATTTCACCATTATATAGGAGATTAAACTACCCTCGACCAAGGAGAAAGTATAAAGTAAGGGGTTTCTTATCTCACTTTTAATTCCGTGAGATTTCCATTGTACACCACTTATTTATTGCATGTGGTGTGTGTAATGCCCATGATTTTATTCATTGTGTAATTTAAATTAATTTATGGATATTTATATCATAATTTAATTATCATTCGTTCATGGTTGTATGTTTCACAAGTTACCAAATTGATAAGGGAATTTGAAATTTCAATTTCAATTCATTCGGCTTTACGCATACTTCATTGATTATTTTACTCCAAGATTATGTGTGGAATAACTATTAATTTGATTATGTCATAATTTAAACTCCCCTTTTTGTGGTTATACTTTTTGATACACATTATCACTCCATTGGAAAATTCTCAAGTCATCGATATGAACTTTATAAGAGTAATTTTAACTCAATCTCCACTTGTTGAGTTAAATATCCAATTCGTTTGAGTTGTTTTTACCAAAATATGTGTGAGTGTACTCTGACTGATTTACACTGAATATCTAATAATATTGAGTGTATTTATATTTTTCACACATAATTATGTCGTTGATTTATCTTTATCCTAAGGATACGGTCTTTATAAGAGATTTCATCTCATTTTACATTCCATTGAGACTTATTTGTTGTTATACACCAAATCACTTTATATGGTGTATATAATATACTTTGACATAGTATATCATGAATCCCTTTATACTCATGATATTACAAAGTTCTTATTACCTCAATTATTTGTATTCAAGTGTCTCTCTTTTGGTTAGGAACTCTAACTAAAATATCATTTTAAATGTTTTAAAATTTTATGATTCTAAATATATCTCATTAATGTACATGTTTTAAAAATTGTTTTAAGGATTTATTTGTATGGACATTAAAGTTTTAAAATTAAAATTACTTTTCAAAGTATCAAAATTTTATGGGACACTTTGATTCAAAAATCTATTATTAAATTCCTTCTTGAGAAATAGTGTAACTTTTAGATGATATCAAGAAAAAGGGGGATATTTCTCTCTAAAAGTTTTAATGATTATTTTCATCTACGTAAATATCCTTCATTATTATTGATTCAGGTTAATCTTATACAATACAATCTTCCATATTTTATCTAATGAGTTATGTTTGACTATGGATGTGATATTTTTATACCATTCATGGTTTTTGGATAAAGTATTGACATTTCGTATGCTAGTTTTATTACGAATGTTTATGTTATGTTTAAACCTGTTCATATAAGGAATAAATTGGACTTACTAAGTGACGGGTGGAGCCCGCTATAGCTCCTCAATGCATCGATAGGTCTCATGAGACAAACTGGTGTCTTGGCACAAGGCCATGAAAAAATCTTATCTGTAGTCCTAGCATGAGCCCTTGATTATGTGGTTATGATAGTCTTGCATTATGCATTCCATAATTATGAATGTAGTTATTGATATTGCATGTGATTATTCGACTAGTAGAATATCCATGTGAATAAGTAAATGGAATTATTTATTTTTATCTTTTCCATAATATATTGAATTTCAAGTTTAAAAGGCTTTTGTTTTAGTTATACGTTGCCTTAAATGTGTATGCTTATTTATGAAAGTTTTGGCTATATTGTTATCCTTACTATTAATCTGAGCTCACCAATTTCTATGTTTTATTTTTCCCAGGATGTGAATAAGTATTTTATAAATGACCTGCAGGGATAGTATGAGGATATTAGTGTGGTCTATGGGGACAAGATGTTGTTTTAGTTTTTCACTTTATGATGTAATGTAAACTTTATGAATGTATCTAGTGATTCCAATGCTACTAAACTAATTGGTCTTTTTAGACATTATATTTTGTGATCATGCCAATGATACGTAATAATGCACTGACTCTGGTTAACTGGGGTTGGGGCGTTACATCTAACTACATGTTAAATTCCCAAATATGTGATCATCATGCATAACACGACAAATATTTAGAGGCATCATCCCTCCATAAATATTCCATTAAATAGGTTTCATTAAATCCACACAAGACTAACCAAAAATGAAATTATTAGTGTAATAGAAGAAATATTATTTAAAGGAGTGATCACTTCTCTTTAAATCCAATGGTACCCATGATCATTATATATATCCATCAAAGTCCAACCTTTTCCTTATGAATTCATCAATTCTTGGGTACTCAACCAATCACCTCTCCATCATGATGCCTTGTGTTCATGGAAATGCTATATACCCATCAATATCCAACATTTCTCATTCATCCTATGCCTGAATCAAGCATCCATACTCATTTTAAACTCACACTAAGTTATATATCGATAATCCTCTCATAGAATAGAAATACAAAACATATTATCCTCCAACATTCAAATGTCATTCTAAACATTCAAAAATTATTCTTTATGGTCGTATTCCATTTAATTGGAAGGAAACAATATTTACCCATTATGTGATACTCCTCACCTTAGGAGTTTATTAGGAATCATTTTACTGAAATGGGAAATCATCCCATGGGACATGATCCCTAACCACTGAATGTAGCTCCAAGATGTGGGAAACACTCTTATTCTATGTGAGAACATGAGAATACATGAATCAACAACTTATGAGAGCACCTGAAGACGTTTTCTCTTAGAACAATGTGTGTCTTCCGTCATGGGTCACTTTCATGCATGTTGTCAACATCTTCCATAAAATCCAGAACTAAACCAGACATGATGTGTTATTTCACTCAATACTTATTACAATATCATCCAGAATCACTAGGATTATTGAGATTCTAATCATCATATTGATGCTCAAATACCCGTAATGAGATCCCAACACCTAGGTCACTCTAATATAAAGATTACCTATGAATGATTAATTCATGTACTCAAGAGTATTTCCAATAAATTAGGAAACCATAGGGTTTTTTAATACTATGAATCCAAGTTTTTTATATTGTATGTGGTTGAAAACATCACTTCTTAACATTATAAGAATTGCATGCATCGACGTGGGAAACTAAGATATCAAAATATCATAATAGTAACTATGAATTACTTTCATGTGATATGATACACATGGATCATCTTAGAGTATTTTTTATCCATAAAACTACTATCCATATGAAAAATATCAAGTCACAATCCATCAAAAAATAGGAAAGGTCACCCGACCAACAGAATGGTCATCCAAGCCAGAGGCATGTCTATCCCAAAGAACTATATCATTTCATGATCCCCATTATTTCAAATAAATATCATCAAGATCATGACCACCCAACTCACCTGGTTTTCATTCTTTTAACTAATATTTATACTCAACTCAAATGATGCCCAAATAACACCTCTCATCAAAAAACCGAAGGAATCATCCAATGATGGTTCCCAATAATGAGGTCATACCAAAAAATGGCAGCCCTTCCTTAATAAGGAATAAATCATCGACTATATAACTATTTCATGCTGAAAAGGTTAGCAGAATCTATCATATATCCATTAGGATCTAAATAATTGGAATAATCCAATTGAGACCTTTGAGAAATGTTCACATTTCAAATCAAGAATCAATCAAGTCAAACTAAATCCAACCGTTAGATGAGGGTTCACGCTATAACACTTAATAAAAGGATTCATTTTAAATGTTATTTAAATGATTCTTATTTATCAAAAAATTTAATGTAGATCTTATATAAAATATATAAAGTATAATTTATAATATCAGGCCATACTAAGAACTATATTTAGCTGGATCTATGAATAATTATGAAAATTATATCATAATTCTCATCTAACCATTTATTTATCCATCAATATCTTACAACTATCTAGGTTAAAGAAAATATCAATTCCAGTCTATAGAGGAAAATTTCTTTTATGTTGTAATTGATTTTTTTAATTAACTATCAACACATAATAATAAATATTAAAAGAAAATAAAAAATATTTTATTAATTAAGGGTATTGTTCAAGTAATATTCCACCATACATTTATATCTAACACCATATAAGAGGTTACATACACTTCAATTCACTATACCATTTATCATGATCATAACCCTTGTGGGTTGTGTAACATGGAATACAAGAAGAAAAGGAAAACTATGAGGGTCCTATCATGTTAAACTATGTTCAATTAGATGGGAATCCATTCCCAATTTATAGATTCAACTCTTTATAAATTACATTTTTCATCCCATATAAGTTTATCCCAATACTAGGTGGTTTAAATTAAGATTTACACATACATTTAATGGGTTTATCACATAATCATACCATATAAAGACTGACCTACTTGGGTCGTGTCGAATCTACCTCATAATCAATATCCCCTAACCAATCTACTTGGGTCTGGTTTTTTAATTTAATAATTTAGTCATGTGGGTCATCATGTCCAGGTAATAGAATTAATATCCACATAAGTCACAATTTATCCTTTATTTAGAATAATCCATTTTCTACACAAAATGAAATTTGTAATTTACTTATATATACTTCTTATTTCAATTTGATAAAACACCCTGACAAATAATAAAGGTAATTTCCTATAATAGATTAAATTTTTATTCATGTAATTGAAATTAAGTTTTTACATTCTATGTCAAAATATATCAAGTTCATATATATATAATGGTTGGATTATATAGAGTACCCTTCCCAATTTATAAAATCCCATAAACATTGTAAATTTTTATTCTATCCCATGTAATCATAACCCTAAATATTTTAAACAATGCAACCAATGGTTCCTAGCTCAAACCCCCCATAATTGAATAAATAAGGTGAAACTATCAAACTATATGGGAAAACACCATTTAGATTGATGCAGACACATTAAGAACTAGTTTTATGGTAATAATTTAACAATTCACGGTATCACATAAGTGTGGAATTAAAGTCATGTAATAATATAATCATAAAAACATGTATACAACTAATCATGATATATAATTATGTTATAACGGTATACAAATCCTCATGAATCAAGAAAATATATAAATAAATCTACATGGAATGAAATATGCATGACATGTGAATTTCTATGTGCATATCATGATGCATGTAACACACCTCATCTCTTTCCATGTCAGTTCAAGAGGTGAAATCTCATAAATAAATAAGTAACTAGGTAAAGTAAAACAATCACCAAAGGTGAAATAATAATCAACTATAATATATAACAGTATGAGTAAAAGTAACATACCTAGAAACATGATCCCCCCCCAGTTCATGGGTTGGATACACCTAGACATTAGTTATTTATGATGTTCTGACACATTCCTAGTATCCTATCTACCATCCCAAAATTCTTAGTCAAAAGGAAAATAAACCCTTTAATACAACTTTATAACATCCCACCCTAAGAACCACTGAAATAGTGCACAAATACGGTCAGTCACGTGGCCTCATGAATGCCTCCACAAAGAACAATGATATAAAAGGAGATCAAAATAGGAAAAAATATTTATAAAGGTTGAAGAAATAATAAAAACTAATAATAAATAATAAATAATAAATAAATAAAGATTAATGAATGAGTATTTTATAATGTACAAGAAATAGACATATAATAGGTGATATAAATAATAAAATTCTATATAAAACCCAATAATAATAAAAGAAAAACAAAATCCAGAAGGGTTATCTCCATGAGCATCCTGAGCATTGGCTCAATCGTGTTCTCTAAATATCTCATGTACAATAATGATATCATGTCACATAATATAGGATCCTAAACCTACAACCAGATGATATATATTCAAGATAAAAATAAATTCTTGAATAGGGTGTCAGATATAATTAGTAGGCCACCACCAACAGAGTCTCTTGCAATCTAATCCGCGAATAGAAAATGCAACATTGTGCTAGTATAATAATAAAATCATGTAATAAAATAAATAAGTTTAAAAAAGTTTATATCAGGTTTCTCAAGGGAACCAATACAATTGATACCTTCTTATACCTAAGTTAGGAGATATATTAACAAGTTATATCACATATATATATATATATATATGTATGTATGTAGATATTTATATGTATGTATATGTATATGTATATATATGTATGTATGTATATGGACTAGGTACGTAGTGACATGTATATTCATATGTACATATACGATGAATATAAAAGACTTGAGATGTGACTCCACATTCCCTGAATATTAATAGTATTCTTGTAGAGTGATAATAGATTCCATTCTCAAATAAAATAAATCATGAGGGACAACATGCTATGTATCATGGTTAATAGGTACATCATTCCCGAGTACCATGGGATTCCATGCCTGGGTATTATAATAGGATCTCATTCCCATAATAATAAGGGATGTCTTTCACGCAAATAAAAATGGATTCCAAGTATGTAAATGATAAGGGATTCCATGCCTAATTGTCACATTTAATAAGGGACTCTATTTCCAACTATCACAGTTAATAAGGGATTTTATCCCCAAATTTCACATTTAATAAGGTACACCATGCTCAAGTATCATTTTTCAAGAGGGATACCATACCTGAGTATCATGAGATGTGGGTTTTATATTTAGGAATAGTATATTTTGAGATACATTTTGCAATTCATTACAACAATTTCATTATAACATTACATCATAATAATTCATAGACCAAGGAGGATGAAACTTCATTTCCAACCCACCTAGAAATTCATTTCATTCAGTTAATCATTTAACTTTTCCATAAAAATGGCCAATAATTTACAACTAATATCTAGGGTATGACTAATTTTGGTTCTATAAAATTTAAAACCCCCATTTAATTAAATTATTCATTCCAATAAACATATTATAATTCAATTTAATTGTTATCAACATTGAAAGATTGAAAATTCCTAGATAATTGTAATCCAGTGAAGTCGAGATGTTTATCTAAACCATTTAATTCATTAGTTCATTCCAGTGGAAATGATATACTCAACACACCCATAAGGTTGGCTTGGAATTTGTGAAACATTGGTCAAAAATAACATTTAAATCAAACTAACCTTATTTGTTGGCTTCGGTTGAGGTCTTCAACCTCCAAACATGCTAAGGCATCTAAGGAAAGGTCAAGGTTGTGGTTTAGAAAATTAATTTAGGTTATTTCATATTTTAGGAGTAATTCATAGAGAATCTAGAATGCAGGAAAAGAACATAATATTTAAAAATTAATAAATTAATGGAAAAAATAATATACCACCTACTGTATACCAAGGATTCTTCACTCATCCAATACTAGGATTTGGTTTGTGACAAAATGATATAAATCATAATATTTGACAGATGTCCTAAAATAGGATGAATAATCTCACATGGTGATAGTTACCAAGATGGAGAGGGAAAAGAAAATAAGAAACAAGAGGAACATTAGACATACTGAGAGGTTTCCATAGTATTTTACCATGACAAAATTAGAATAATAATGATAGAGAACCCACCATGGGAAGAGGAGAGGAAAGAGAAGTGTGTGGGAGGGAATCATGGATGAAAGGGAGGAGAAAAAGGTTGAAACCATTGTAATGGTAAGAGGGGAAATTTTGGAATTTTCCCCCTTTAAATGAGGCATAGGGTTTGGTCTCACGATTTTGATAAAAAAGAACAAACTGTGTGGCTCATGATCTCTAAGATATGTACCACTCATGTTTTGGCCGCAAGGTTTGGGATAACCATGTTCCAGCCATGAAGTGAAAGTAGTTAAGTGCAACTAACCTTGTGGGATAGGCACGAAGTTTTAAAACCCTTATTCATATCGTGTCGCTACATATTCAAAATAATACTGACCTCTCACACATCCATGTGGCCCTCCATGAATGGTCTAATAAACTATACGACACCCTTTATAGGGCCGCATAGTTTCTACTAGGGGTGCACAGTTTAAACCAGTTATGAACCAATATATGTTTCTCCAAGAAGATATGTTTTTATATCCTAATGCTCTTAAAACTCATCCAGAATTATGAGACACCTTTCAGTCCATAAAACTCATCCAAAAAAGTTACTCTTATGTGGTCAGACTCTCAGAATTCCAATCCAAGGCTCAATTTAAGATTCAGCTTGTCCACCAAATAGAAAATTCAAATCCATTTATAATATTTGACCAGTACAAAAATAATTTATGTTACATTTATGTATGAGGTGTCTGTATGTGGTCTTATGGTATTTTTAAATCTCTTGGAACAAGTCATTGATGGTAAGTTCATATGTTTAGTATTATGCATTCCATCATTATAAAATCTTTTATTGATTTCCATGAGTTTATTGGAATATTTTTTTATATCCATTGATAAATTTCAAAATCATGGGAATATTTAGATGGAATTATTTGATCCTTATTTATTCATTCCATTTATTCATTCCATATTAATTTTCCTATGTATACATTCCCTTTTAAAGCATCTGATCTCACCCATTTCTTTTGTTTCACTTCCCCAAGATGCTATGAAATGTTTTATGATTGATATTTAGGGATATGATAGGGGAAATAAAGATGATCCAAAATAAAATACTATGTTTTATTTTATGTCTTCAAATGAAATATGGGATTCGAGTATGTATATATTTTACCAAGGCTACTAAATTTTTTAGTCCTTTAGGATGAAATTTATTGTATTTAGTACCAATATAAAAAAGTAACCATCATATTTGTGCTACTATGGTTGGGGTCTTTATAGTTGGTATCAAAGGAAAGTTTATTAGAAACCTAGGAAATTAGATTTAGGAAAAAAAATCAAAGAACACAACCCTATAAATAAATTTCATAATACTCTCAATGAAACCAATATTATGGTTTAGAGATTATTTATACATAAATTTCCAATTTATGTTATGAATTTTACTAGTTTTTAAATCATATATAATTTTATGATCTAATCTAGTGTGTTCCATTGTTTAGAAATAATTACTACAAGATGGAAAGTAAACTATATAAATACATGTAATCTATATATGTATGTCCCTCCTTGGAAATATAGTGAAGATGGATCTCAAGCTGTAGATGGAGCCAAAATTACTATAACAATATTGGGGAACTTGAATCTGGTTATAACCAATAACCTTTCCTATATAGAGTAGCCTACAGATCCATAGTGTGATGTAACAATGTTAAACCATTTCATGAGTCTATAGCCTAAATTATTCAATGGGACTATAAATCCATTTTCACATGAGAAATGGATATGTTTCATAGAGAATATATTTGTTTCTTTTTTATGTAATTAAAGAGAGAAGGTTTCCATGGAAGTTTATCAACTCTTGGGGGTTGTAAATAATGGTGGTCATTTATTGAAAACACTAAGTATGAGGAGTAAATAATGGGAATTGATTAGAATGATTTTAACGAAATTTTCTTGCAAAAATATTTTCCTAACAAAAAAACAGGATATAGATAGACAATTATTGAGACAAAGACAAATGAAAGAGTAAATAATGTTACGTGTGAAAATAACATTACAATGTTAGCAAAGACTGTTGTGTGATAAATAAATAATTAAAAGAGTAATACTAAAAATTTCCTTTATGGGTTAAATCCAAACCATTAAAGGGAGATAGTCTCCCAAATATTATCATCATATGAGGATATAGTATCAAGTACTATCAAGATGAGGAAATAATTATCTAAGAATTATGGTTCCAAAATAATATAAGTGAATAAGAGGATGACAAAGAAAAAAATGGATAAGGTTACGAAGAGAAAGAATAATTTTCCAACATGTGATACTTATGGATGGAAAAACAATAGTACATGCCTAAAATGAATATAATATTTATTCAAGTGTGGAGAAAAAAGGCCATAATGTTCATGATTGAAATTGAAAGATAGAATCCATTAAATTATAGTTCAATATCTATAAGTATATGGGTAACTATTCCAACCAATTCTCCAAACATCAAGGGAACTTTTCCCAAAAGAAACCAATAAGAGAAAATCAAGCTTATTTAATTACTAATGTCGACATTGATGTTCCTTGAAAAGTGGTGAAAGGTGCCCATAGAATCCAATATATAATTTAAAATTTTTTATTTGATTCTAGTTATACCCACTAAATTATATGTAGATAATTTTTTGAAAGTATCATATTATCACCTCAATGATTTCATATTGATTTGGTGATGAAAAATTCCAATGGTTGGATGACCAAAAGTAGAGACTATAACTCCTCTCCAGTAGACTTTTATGGGATGATTCTTCCTTTGAATCATGTTATTATTCCTCTATTTGAATTTTATGTAATTTTTTGTATGGATAGACACTCCTAATAAAGATCCCATGTCAATTTTTGAGGAACGAAAGCTATATCTTATATTCTTAATCAACCATAAATCATCTAGTAGTTTGGTGAGGAACCTAAATATCCAATGGAAATTAAAGTCATCATATGTGTTTTTCTACCAATTCATGAGATATATTTATCTCAAATGGTTGGGTAGAAACTGAACATTGAAAACATTACTATTTTTCAAGAATATATTGATTTGTTTCCAAAGGATAGAACTAATCTTACCCTGAATTATGATGTTGAGTAGTCAACAAAACTCATACCTGGTTATACATCTATTTTGAATACCATATATAGATTAAACCTAATTGAATTTCATAAATTTAATAATAAAATCTAGAATAATATAGATAAGTTATTCATTCATCTTAGTTCTTCACCATGGGGTGGAAATATTATTTTTGTTAAGAAGAAAGATGTTTTAATGACTCTTTGAATTTATTATTGAGATCTTAACAAAATTACTATTAAGAAAAAGTATCTTATACCACGTATTGATGATTTGATTGATCAATTATGAAGAGATATATATTTTTAAAATATTAATCATCATTCTAGATATCATAAAATAAGGATAAAGAAGAAGGACATACCCAAGACAACCTTCTGTATGAGGCATGGTCATTATTAATTAACAGTAATTTCATTTGGACTTACTAATGGTCCTTCTATATTCATGGATTTAATGAATAGATTCATTATAGATAACCTTAATTATTTTGTGGTAGTATTTATATATTATACTCATATATATTCAAATATAGAGTATGACTATTGAGAACATTTAAGAATTGAGTTGAAGACATGAAAAAAAGGAAATGTTGTATGCTGACTATACCACAAGAATTTGTTTTCTTCAGAATGTTTCATTATTGGGAAATATAATCTCATATGATGGTATATCATTAGATCTTTCAAAAAAGTATGTTATTTAGAAATTTCCTACACCAACCATATTAACTAAAAGCTATAGATTCCCCCGGTTGGATAGATATTAATGATTCTTTGTGAGATATTTATCATTAGTATCAAATCCAATCAATATGTTGACTCATAAGGGGGTTAAGTTCTTATGGGGTGATGGATTTGAAGATAGTTTCAATGAACTATAGATAATGTTGGTTAGTGTGCATGTTATTACACTACCCTATAATGAAGAATGTTTTTTGATCTATAGTGATGTAGAAAATAAGGGAATGGTATGTGTCCTAATGAAGAATGATATATTGATAGCTTATGACTCACTCCAATTGAAGGTTCAAGTTAAAATTTACCCAACTTGTGATTTGGTGTTAGAAGCAGTTATTTTTTTCATTTAAAATATAGAGGCATTATCTTTATGGTGAGAGGTGTGATACATATACTAATCATAATATCTTAAAGTATATATTAACAAAGAAAGATTTGAATATGTGTCAGAGAAGATGTTTGGACTTAATCATAGATTTTGATTACTCAATACATTTCCACCCTTTGAAGGAAAATAAGGTGGCTGATGCTCTGAGTTAGAAAAACTATAAAAGTTTGTCTATGATGATAATTGAAAGAGGTCCAAAATTTTATAATTTTCATAATATGGATCTTTAAATCATGAGTAAAGTGAAAAGATATTATCATTCAGAGTGGAATGTTCGACTATCCATCCGTGAGATGATTTAGAAGGAATATATGGAAGATGTGGAATTATTGAAGAAGGATATTAATGTTCTTAGTTCAACCTTCATCTTACTTGGTTGATAATGTTCAGGAACCAAGTATGTGTCCCATAAATACCATAAATAAAGAAGGATCTATTATATGGGGTACATAGTTTATCATTCTTCATTCAACCTAGAATTATGAAGTTATATAGATATTTAAAAATATTAATTTTGGTGGGACAATATGAAAAAAAAAATTACATGGTATATATCTTCGTGCCCATTATATCAGCAATTTATGTATTGGATACTAAATTGAAAGGGGATGTTACTACCAATTCTAATACCAGAATGGAAATCGGAAAACATAAATAGGGGTTCTTTCATAAGACTCCACAAAATATCAAAAGAAGATAATGATATTTGGGTTGTAGTGAATATCCATAAAAATTCAGCACACTTCATTACTATTAGAGAAGATTTCAATATTGATCAACTGGTAAAAATATACACTAATAAGGTAGTAAGGTTTCATGGATTACTATTTTCTATTGTATCTAGTTGGGGTCTAAGTATTACCTCAAATTTTTTGGAAAAGTATTCAAAGAACATGGGATACAAAATTGACTTTTAGTGTTTCTTATCATCATTAGACACATGATTAGTCTAATCGGGCCATTAAAACTATAGAAGACATGTTGAGATCATTCTCTGTGTATTTAAATGGTGTTTGGGATAAACACCTTCCTTTATTGAAATTTTCTTAAAATAATAGCTTTCACTTGTGTATTCATATGGATCCTTATAAAGTCCTCTAAGGAAATATGAGTACAACTCCAACATTATGGTGTTGAAGGAAAGTTATTAAGACATGATCTAGCTAAATAAATGGTAGATAAGGTTAGATCCATTAAACAACACATAAGGGAAGCTTATATTCAATAATAGAATTATCCTAACAATCATCAATAACATCTATATTTTGAATTTATTGACAGGGTATTTATGTGAATTTAAATATGAAATATGCATAAAAGTTTTGGAAAAAAAGGGGGAGTTTATCCCTAGATTTTTCATTTCCTCCTAAATTCTTCATCGCATCTAGACATTAGCTTTTCGCTTAGCACTTCCATCAAATATACATCATGTTCATTACATGTTCCATGTATCTCTCCTCAATAATTACATACTAGATCCTTCACATGTATTAATCTCATAGGATTTACCATTTTTTCATGATATTTTCTATAAGTAAAAACAAGTATAAATCTTTGATCATAGAGATAAAGTTATATATAACAAGACTACACACAGGGTTAATTTTTTAGGGGGGAATCAGAAATTATAAGAAGCTACTAGGGAACCTAAGGATGTAATGAAATAGATATATCCTAATTTTTTTTCTATTAATGTGATGGCATTTTGAGGGAATGTTTCTTTTGAGGGAGTGTGGTATAATTTATTACCCCATGATTTTAATATATATTTATCTTTAAATAAATTTATTTCAGTCTTGAGGCACATAAAACACCAAGTCAAAATTAACTGTAATATAGTATACCAGTATAAAATAGTTGTTTTATAAGATGTTATGAATTGGAATAACTAATTTATGACAAATTCATATATAAAATTAATTTATTTATTATCAATTGATTGTAAATGGAAATAAAAATTAGTATAAAGTAAAAGAGAGTTTCTATGAAAAGTTATTTTTCAAGTGCAACATGTTTTTATATTACTAAACTAAACTATTAAATATAGGAAAATTGTTTTAATGAAATTTATACTTTAAATAGTCTATAATTTTTTTTTAATATTCATCTATTGTTTTTTTAATCATGAGATAAGAATAAATCTAGTTTTACGCATAAAATATATTTTCCTAAAAAATGGTTTTCATTATGTTTTGTGCACTTATTATAAAATTAACTCCACCCAATTATAGGTATTAAATGTGATAAAATGGATTCCATATTTTTAATCACGAGGTTCTAATTTGGTAAATAGGTCTCTTTTATTTTTATGTATTATGAATAGTAACCATCGTATGATTTATCACCTCGGTAATTGGTAAATAGGGTTAATCTTGGATAAAAATTAGTTTTAAGGTAACATTTTTTCATATAATTCATATTGGAAGAAGCTAATATGACCTTAGTCACCTTTTTATCAAAATATAATTTTTTAGGGTACAATATTCCATGAAAATGATCTATAAAATATTTAAACCAAAGGAAAATACAAAATGTCACTCTCTTACTTTTAAATATAACTTACACGTTGACATAGGGAAATAAGTAAGTGGTGAATGATAATATAATATACTTTTTTAATAATAAAATTATTTTCATGGTTATATTTATCAATAATTTTTTATAATTATATAATTACCATAAAATCTTACACAACGATGACATTGTATTTATTCAATTAGTGGAAAAACTAATATTTATGATTTTTAAAATAATAAAAGTAATAAAATTCAAGGGACTTATTATGATCTAAGATTTTTTCCGATAATATAACATATTAGGTATATTTTGAAGGTTTTATTCAAATTATAACTTTTTATTGATGTTTTTGAAGTCTAATTAAATTAATACTGTCAAAAATTTAAATAATATTTTTTATTAAAATGATATGTTTTTAAATTATTTTAAAAACATTAAAATAATTAAGGATGAAAATGGGGATAATATATGGTAAAAAATTACACACATTTCCCATTTTTTATCCACTTTTCAACTTATATGTAAAATTATAACCCCTTAAGATTGAAAATGATGTTATGATGTTTAAGGTTAAAATTGTTTACTAAGGGGTCAAACCAATAGAAAAACATTAAAATATCACTTTACCTTATCAAAAAATTATTTTTTGATTATATATAAACCATATAATACCTTATATTATAATATATGACCATTTGGATGCATTTTTCTTGATAATTAAATAGTTATATTTTAATCTTTTTTATAATTCCTATTGTGTCTTTTCCATCCATTATAAAAGGACACTCGTTCCTTCTATTATTTAGACCACCTTGAGAAACCTATATTAAATAAGAACTACCCATTTATCTTATAAAAATTATTATCAATTTTCTAGATCTGTCAGTATCCCCAAAAGATCAATCCTAGGTTCCATATAAAATGATCTAATGGAGGTCTCTTGAAGAAAAGGTAATCATGTTACCCGACCTATTTTAATTTGTTACTTTTTTATGTTATAAAAATATTTGGTGTTTATCATAAATTAATTACTTTAGTATTCTAAATATTATTAAATTATAATATTATTATTAAACCATATTTATCCACCATCTTTTACATAAAATGGAAAGTGAAAGTATCGCTTGTGCATATGTGTGGTGTATCGTCTCTATGTAGCACTACAATTCATTTTTCATCACCATAGATTATGGATTGAACTATGATGGGTTTAATTTTTGTATAAGATATTTATGAAATAATTATACTTATATAATTTTAAATAATATCTACTTTCTTACCTTCAAATCTGTTTGAAAACGAAAACATTGCTTGTGTGTATGTGTGGACTACCACCTCTACGAAGCGATATGATCCGTCTATCATTTATATATTATATGGATGGTAATAAGGATATATTGTAAAAATATATATGATTTATATGTTATAATAATGAATCTATAAAATTGAATTATTATTTATATTTCTTTCTTTTCATCTAATGTAAAGATAAAACAACATTCAATTATTCATATGGCCTACTATCTCCATGAACGGTTTAATTTATTTTTCTATCTATATATTTTATTGGTTAAAATAAATTCATGTATAACTAATATTTATGATAATGGTATGATTTTTAACATTCTTTATATTATGGATCCATTTTAACATTACAATTAATGAAACTAGAAAACCAAAACATACATGAAAATTGATGGAGTTATTACCCAGAACAGTGATTTTAACCAAGAGTATTTTATAAACGCGTAGTAAAAGATTATAATTAAATAAAATATTGTATTATTTATATGGGTATGGTTCTATAATATAAGTAAAATAAATATATATTTATTAAATATGAGGTTCATACACATTCAAATGATATTGAAACTGAGGTAAGGGTTTATTTCACAATCTCATTCTTTTTTGGTATTTTTTAGGTTTAAGTATCTGTTGGGGTAATTATTTTACCTGTCTATATTAAAAAAAATATTTTATAATCTCTAGTTCATTTCTCTTAATGAAAATTTTTCTTAAATTTTCATCTCTTTAAGTACTTTTGATACTAAAATAATGGATTTTATGAAAATGTCCATGTTTTTATAGTCAGTTGGGAATCATTATATTCAATATAATATTTTCAATAATATTTATAAAATAATGTTTTTAATTTTATCTAATAATTTATTAAATAAATTTTTACCCATTTTTTACATTTTAAAAAAATTAAAAGGAATGTTCTTTCTATTTTCTAAATGATGTACATTTTGACCATTTATAAAAGTGTGAGGGGATTGTTTTTAACTTATAAGAAATGAATGGAATTTACTGCCAGCATGGCCACTCATTATAATGAAGATTAATTTAATATTTTATGAGGTTTCTTTAAAATAAAATGCTTCTCTTAATATTTTTGAAATGGTTCAGACTTTAAATAAGTGGTTTTTTGAGTGAAACTGGTATTTTCCTTGAGAAATTTTCTAATGACATTTGTAGATTATTTTCATCTATGTCAACATACTTTATTGAATATTATCTTGATAATATTATGTAATGATATAAACCATAATATTTCTCTATATGTTTTACAATTTTTTTTCAAGAAAAGTAATGATATTTTTATGCTAGTTCTTCTAATATGGACATTTATATATTTTTATGGAATAGTGATTAAGTTTTATTATTAATTTGTATGATAAATTAATTTAAATTATTAAGTGATTGGATGGTATAATAATTACATATACCCTCAATTAATTGGAAGGTCTCATGAGACAAAATAGATTTGGTGTTTGGATAAGGCTTCACACATTTATATAAGATGTAGTAGTATAATGCCTTGATGGTATTTTTAGATGTCTTTACACAAGGCCTCGATGATAAATTCTAATTTTCATAATTATTCATCCTATCATTATGAAATTAGGTATCCATTTCCATGAGTTTATTTGAATATTTTTATATCCATGGATATGTTTCCAATTTATGTGATTATTTATATATAATTATTTGATTGTCTTTTTTTCTTACCATCTTATTCATTACATATTTATCTTACACTGTATGGATTCCCTTACTAAGAATCTAAGCTCATACCTTTCATATATTTCCCTTCCACAAGATGCCAATAAATATTTTATGATTGATATGAAAGAATATTATTGATGAAATTCATATGATCCCCAATAACATACTATGTTATAAATTATGTTTTAAAATTAAATGTGTGATTCAAGTATTTATCTATTTTAACAAGACTGTTAAATTATTTGGTCATTTGGGATGTGATTTCATTTATTTAGTTCCAATAAAATAATGTAACAACTGGAACTAGGATACAAGATATAATTTTTTTACATTAGGTGTGTCATGAAAATGGGCCAAGTTGAATTTGATAATCATATATTAATATTTTTCATTAGGCATAACTATAATATGTCTTATCCTAGCTCAAAATTATTTTGGTTGTTCACGAAGAGAATCATTGAATTCTCTGTCATATTCAACATTAACATGATTCATCCAAGTTCCATCCAAAAACTAAGACCAAAAAAATATTGTGGGAGACCGTAATCGTAATGAGTAAACATATAATCATAAAAAAATCATTCATAAGATGTCAAAATCGTGAAACCTTATTTTCAATAAATTAAACTTTATGTTCATATTCAATCACTATGGATTGTTATTGGATTTCAATTATTTTATCCACTCAATCATCATAATTGTTCATATGGAAATTTTGAATTAACCCAATAATATCCCCTGAGAGTTTCTACATAGACGTGAAGTAGTAGTCCCACTCATCATGCACTAATGATGATCGAGTTAATACCCAATACACCCCATTCAATGTTTTTACTCCAAGGCGAATCATTTAAAAAAATTCCCCCACTATCCAATATGGATTTATTTTCTAGGAAAACCACACTCCTTTCTTTACTATAACTTAGGATGTTATTATATACATAGACTAATCCTTCGGGTTTCAAATAATGTTATTAATACTAATCTTGAAAAATAATTAAACACTACTCTAAGAATAACTGGGGTAAACCAAACATTACAAACATATATATTACATAATTTTAAATAAATATTCAATACATTACATAAAGATACATTCCCTAAAACCATAAGTGTTTATTATATTTGAATACTAGATACATAATCATCTCTTTTCCTGATATATCTTCAAATAATCCCACAAAGTCATTCTCATATAGTAAATTTCTTAGTCATACCATATATAAAATCATTCATTCTAACCTAGGAAAGTAAACATAAGAAAGGGTGAGCTCAATTTCTTAGTAATGGTAAACATGGAATATATCAATTAATGGTCATATGTAAGATTTATATGATCATAAGAGTATTATAATATGATCTTAAAATTTTAAAATCTTACCTAGAAATTTATAGAACATAAGAATGGCATAAGGCGTTGTCATATCATAAGACATAAATCAGATAAGACTCCAAGATCATAACCCTTGATATCATAACATAATCATAAGAATATTTCATATAGATTGGGATAAAAATTGGAAAAATCATATTCATATAATGCATTTTTCCAGGTTATGAATCAATACAATCATCAAATGTTGGGTTTGGGATAACTTCCTGTAAACCCTCTTTGGGGTTGGTATAACCTCTCTTGTACCCTCTTTTGGGATTGGTATAACCTTTCATCTACTCTATAATATCCTAAATTTAAGAATTACTCAATTAATTGGAGGTTTTAATGGGCCCACCTATCACATAATCATAATCCATTAATATATATGTCATAAGAATATGAAATTATTTATCATATTGTCACAGCTTAACCCATGGAAAAGAAAAAAGGGTTCACAAATATTTCATCATCATAATCATAACCATAAAAATATTTTATAAATATGGTATCATGGGATAATATCTTTAATGATCCATAATTAACACTGATGTTTTTTTCATAGATTAAAAATACCTTTACAAGATCACTCGTAGATTTTTTTAGGAAAATACTATTTTCATTTTTAAATAACATATTTAAAATATAAAACATTATATAATATTATGAAATGAAATTATTTTTAAAATATCCATGGATACTTATAAATAAATATTAAAAAAACTAGTCATAAAAATTGTAAAATCCATTTGTGTGGTATATTTTAAAAAAAATATTTTGTTTGCACCTCCAGTAAAAACACCTCATTTGAAAAGAGAAAATAAGATTAATTAAAAAAAAATTTGTAATGTAAAATATATGTTAAATTTAATTTCATAAATAATTATATAATATTAAAAAAATTATATATACCACTTAAATTAAAATATATACATTAAAGAAAAGGATTCCTAACCAAATAGAAAAATATTGTCTGTTTTCATTAAAACCATTCTTTTAGAATTTTTATGACATAGAGCGGTGAAAATTAAAATAAAAATTTCAATATATTGAAATAATAAGATAATAAGATAATAAATATTATCTTTTAGATATATATCATATAATTGATCATAGAAAATTTAATTATAAACAACCTCGGTAAAAAGTGAGGTTTTAACATTAAACCCTTACAACTTTGGAAACTTTTGAATCATAGCATGTTGAAAGAAATAAATCCAAATGAATCTATAAATACATTGAATATAAAAATAACCATGATATAACATATAAAAAGAGTATTATATGCACCACATTAATGAAAAAATTGGTGAATACAATATATGCTTCATAGAAAAAAAAAATTTGGGATGAGAAACCATTACCTCAAGTCTATGATGAATTGTATGTACTTTTAAACTCTTATATAATAAATTATAATTTTTTAAAATTTTAAAATTTAATAATTTTTATTCTTATAACATCATACATGGTTTAATTATAACATCTTATCACTTGTTCATTAAAAAATATTCATTTTCACAATCATTTTTCCTGTTAATAGATTTATTTTTCTTGTATGTTTTTGTTCAAGAGTTATGGTCCTTATATATAGAACATAATTTAGTTGTATAAAAAAATTTAATCAAGATATAAATATCATATATATTTATTATATACATATTTATAATCATTCATGAATGGAATAAGTATAAAAATTAATTACATTATTCATGGAGACGGTAGTCCGTACGTACGAATGAATGATAATTACATTTTCTAATGAGAAAATGGAAAATGAAATAGTTAATATTTTATCATTAAAGAATAATTTTTAAATCATAAATATCACATAAATTCAATAAATACATCATTATAATAATCCATTTAGTGGGTGATGGAAGATAAATCACATCACTTCACAGAAGTGGAAGTCCACATGTAAGTATGAGTGATACTTTCAATTCCCATTTGATCGAAATGATGTGTAAAAAGGTTTCACCATAATAAAAATAAAATTTAATTATATTTATGATACTAGATTAAATATTTTAGTATGTATAAACTATATTTAGAAGAATAATAACAATAAAGAAACATTGAATGATTCATGTAAGATGATTAACTCTTCTTTGGGAGACCTCCTTTATCATGCACCTTAGTCCTTATTAGAATGGTCTTAGGGTAAGAAAATAATGTCAACAATGAATGAAAGGAATATTGGAATGATTTTTTGTAGGTATTTTCGGATCTATATGGTTAAAACATTGTGAATAAGGGAGGATAAGTGCTTCCCTTTTATAACTGAGGGTAGGGATACAATTGGAGTTACTAAAAAGATTTAAATAATATAAAGTCACATTCTTGTGATAGTGGAAAAAATGAAAACTAATTTGTATTTAATATAATATAAGGTCTACATATCTTCATCTAATAATATTCAGACATTTTTATGTGTCATTTTAACCATTATATCTTATTTTAACTACCTCCGTAAACATTTTTTCAACCTAACCATGGTAATAATTTTTACAATCTATTATGGCCAATAATTAAAGTGGGTTACTTTAAAAATATGAAAATTATTATTTAAAATATATAATTAATTTTATCAAATTAAATTTATATATTTCTAAAAAAATAATTTTAAAAATAAATATGAAAAACACAATGAAAATATATTTTTAGAAAAATACATTTTTAAGAATAAAAATTAGAAAATTTCATTCCATTCCTTGGAAAAATTATTATATTAATTTTAAAATATTTTATTTAATATGTATTATATAAATTTTATTGAAATCATTAATCACTTATAATTTATCTATTAATTTAAAAATACGTTTCACACATAAAATAGTTTTTTTAAAAATAACTCTTCCTATCGTTAAATGACTCCATCTTTATTTATAAAAATTAGATAATTATTGTATAAATGATTATTAATATATTAAAAATAAAATCCATTATATTATATTTTAAATAGTGGTAAATATATTTGTTTATCCAAATTTATAACACCTATAATGATACATTTCTCCATAAAGATGCGACTTTTAATCAGGAGATAGTTTTATTAAAATTAAATGATTAAATTTAAGAACTAATCAATACATTTGAAATAAGAAATATATTTATAAATATATTTAATAATGTTCTTAATATTTTTCATACCCTTCAATCGAATTTCTATGTTATAAATTCCATAATATATCATGGTTTTTTAGACTTGGGGTTACGTGTAATGAATGTTATTGAAGACTTAAAATTTATTTCAAAGGAATATATATATATATATATATAATATAGATGTTAAAAGATATATATTAAAATTCACCAGGAGAAAATTAAATAGAATTTTTCTTCTTGGAAATCTAATAAACTAAATTATTATTGATAAAATGATACATACCTGAAGTACTTTTCTTATTAAGTTTGAATCCTCCAAAACCATAGTTGAAATAACATACTAAATAAAAAACAATCTCTAGAATAAAATTTTAAATAAAGTATAGTCACATTTACATATATAATAATACATTTAACATATTTAAAATGAGATTCCACAGGATCAGACTAAAATACCGTATATAGAAAACACTAAACATAATGTCCTCTCTAGAAGAATTCAAATATGAAAAATTACAAATCATTCCACTAAAAAATTTAGAATCTATATATACTCTAGAATTATCAAAATAAACTTCATAATTAATACTCTTGTGGGATCAATATGTCTTATAAGAATTCATACCAAAATTCTTAACTAAATCAAAAGGTATACATAGATTGATTCAAAAATACTCCATCGTTTATTTAAAAAATTTGAAGTCCCAAAATAAATTTATGTTCACCCATTAAAATCATATCAGATTCAATTTCTATTAAATAGGAAAAATATTTACAAATAAATTTACTTGAATATCCAAAAGCAATAAAAATATAAAAATGAACATTTAAAATTTGATTTTAAATCCTTTTAATAATGTAAAATCAAATTTACCTTTATTAAAATAATTTTTCAAAAAAATTTGTTAGGTCTATCATATCAAGAATAAGGTATTTTCTTAAGACCATATAAATTTTTTGATATCTTTCAAACCTGATTAGGAAATTTTACTTTTTCCAAACCTGGTGGTGGATAAACATAAAATTTATTAGAAATAATCCAATTTAAAAAAGAACTTTTAACATCCCTATTAAATACTTTAAATCCTAAAAAATACAAAAAAAGAAAAAAAACTAATGAAGTTAATTATATAAATAGACACTAAATATTAATCAAAATTTATGCTATTATTTTTAAAATAATCTTGTCTTACAATCGTAGCTTTCTTCAAAATAATTTGAACAAAATCATCCATTTTTTCCTCAAAATCTATGTAGTTCCAATAACTTGATTAACTATAGGGGGTTCAACTAATGTCTATAAATTATTTATAGAAAAATGAATAAGTTAATATTATATAGAAATAAACTAATAACAATCATTTAAAGCATAAAAACATTACTCATAACACATTCAGAAACAAAAGAAAAAATATCATAAAATTCAAAACAAAATATATATTTTTAACACAGGATTGAAAATTAACAAAAAAAATTATCAATAGGGTGGTCTTTATGAATTTTTTAAGATTTAATAATTGAATTAGAAGGAGTATTCTCCTACTAAAAATACATCATCCAGAGGCATTTTATTGCCAAAATAAAAATCAATAAATTCTTCTTCAAAATCATTAAAAAGATAATTAGTTTTCAAAACACCTTCAAAAAAATATAGCATGAATTAATTCTAAAAAATCCTAGTTATTTTATTATAAAACCCATAGCCAAAAAATTATAATAATAACCTAGAAAAATTACATCATCACTATTTGAATCAAATTTATCTATGATATCATTAGTATTTAAAAAAACATTTAACCAAAAACCTTGAAATAAATAACATTAGTATTTTTAACTTTTAAATATTTATAAGGAGTTTTCTTCAAAAAGACTCTAATTGAAACTTAATTTAAAATTTAACATAATGTATTAATATATTCATCAAAAAAATATTCAAGTAAATTTTTGTCATTTAACAAAGTTATATCCATTTCAATAATATTTTTATTTTATTATTATACAATACCATTTTTTGTGGTGTTCTATGACTATAGAAATTATGAAACTATTCATTATCTTAACAAAACGTTTCAAAATCAAGATGAAAATTCACCTACATTATAACTAATAATATATATATTTAAATATCCTTATCTATTTTGAACCAAATTGAAAAAAAAATTATACAAAATCAATAACCAATCCAAGTTTTATAGTTTGATCCATTGAATATATATATATATATAGTGTTTTACTTCTAGTCAGACTATGTTTTAGTGTTATAGGACCCCATAATTAATATATCAACAAAAATTAAAACAAATTAAGACAAACACTATCATATTTTGGAATAAATGGTTTTCTAATTATTTAGGAACTCGTGTGGGAGATGTAAGAGCATTTTTTATTCTGGAATGCAAGGTTTTCTTAGAGTGATATAAAATTTCGTCAACATTGGGTTTCCAAATAAAGGAAACCATTGGAGGGTACATTAAGAACATAATTAATTTAATTAATTACTTCACAAAAATGACCAAAAACCTAAATAATTCTCTATATATTCAATATTATAAAAAATAATTAGGGATATCCACATATTCTTAGGTGAATTTAATGGACTAAGGAAGATATTCATTGATGAATGATGATGTATCATGGATCATTGATCATTTTGAAAAGGTATTTCCTTCACTAAAGAAATAACAATATTTCACCAATAAAAATGGCATAAACCCATTACTCATTAGTTCCCAATATAAACTTGATGTTGGGAACATTTTTTTATGGATTTTCACCATTTTGTTTAATTAATACGAATTTATTTCCTTATCTTATTGTTTTTATGTTTATTGTGGTTATTCATAAGATTTTTTCTTTATTTGAGTTCTTAAATCAATTTTTAATATTTGGTTCACACCTTATTTTCCACCTTCTTTCCCCAATACAAAATCATTGGATGGGGTCACACTAACCGACAATGTTTCTGACTTTATTCCTTTTTCCCCAACCATTCATCATGTTCTTCATCATGGGCCCATGGGGTCATAGATTCAATATTTTCAGGCAGGATTTTTGTGCGTTCAAACACCATGATTCAAGGTGGATGAGTAAAGAAGTTTTAGATCATCATTTTGTGGATGGATCTTGACAGGATGTAGGATTTAGTTGTCAGAAACAAGGATTGGAGGCCAAAACATGGGTTTTCATCCATGAGAGGGGTGACGTGGAAGTGTGGTGCAATGGGATGACCTACACACAACTTGGGTGGCCCGAACATGACCAGGAGTGAGTGATCATGTGTAGTTAACCCTATAGCTGAGTTCTTAGATATAATTTTCAGTGGATCTAGCGGCGATGGATGTGGGGGTGAGATGCGTAAAGGATTATTTGGATTATAGAGAATCCTGACATAAATGGTATGTTGTCTAGAAACACACAGCATGTATTCCGCATAATATAGTGGTTAGGGTTTTGGGTGAAATTAAATATCCAACACCTTTTATGAACTATACATATTATGTGACCCAGTGCTAGTGGATTGGTATATACCCTAGGAGCACACATGCATGAATATATCCAGGTACACGGGAACCGTTACATTAAAAAATCATAATTGTATTCTCAAATATCACCAATGTACCCAGACATGGACATTGTAAATATGCATGTCTATAGTACACAAGAATGACCATACTACAAGTTCATGGGCCAAAGTACATGGTGTAGTATAAAATTCACATGCATACTCAGGGAATCCAAGATACATCAGCTATACCATATACAAACCATATAATTTTTACAAAATAGTTCACCTTTTTTTCTACTATTTCTATACTCATATTTGGGCCCATGAGCATCCTATCTTGAGTAGTTTTCCACATAAAATATGATAGTTGACTACATTTTGAGTCAAAGATATAATATAAGGTGTTATGAGTTGAATTCTTCTTCCAACGATGGTTAGACGACGGTAGTGAAATGGTTTTATCATCAAAGGTACATCAGGGTTGGAACCCCCTATAACACCCAGGCTAGGGTCCCACATGCTCATGACATACGTAGAGTCAGACCCCCATGCTCATATTTGATCTTCTGTGGGTAGTGGGTCCTCCACTATTGATAGTAAACCCTCATCTATAGAGCATAGTGAAGTTGTGTGGTACCTCCACACCGATTCTTGTGTGGTGAAATGTGTTTTTGACCAATAGATTTGGAACTTTGGGAGATGTAGGATGACTCATCATTCTTATTAGGATATATAGATTGGGATCCCCTTTTTCTCTCACTTTGGATTCTTCATTAACTAATATTTTAGTTTTTTTATTTATCCCATTTCATTATGGGTTAATCATACTATTATTATTTATATTTCTACATTTTTTAGGGAATCGTTATGGGTATACATATACTCACATGTGGTATTCACCCACACATTTTTTTCCTTGTATATATGATATAAATATTGGTAGGGACTTTAATGTATAGTAGTATCATTTGGATATACTGACTGTGTACGGTGGTCATCCTTGGATATTTAGAGCATGTCTCTATTAAGTCTTCCCTCTTTCCAATTTTTTTCGGGTTGGGACCTCATTTATTATTGTGTGTGTATTTTACCCCATTATTACTATTGTATTATGTTCTTTTACATTGATTTATTTCTCCTAGATGTTGTTTCATGCATGGTTTACACTCAAGTTATCCAGTCTTTTACTATGTATCCATTGTATTTGATATATACTGTTGTTTTCATGCATACATGAACTTCAGAATAAGGCCTAGTATTTCATTATCAGTACTTTTCACTCTCCCTTATCCTATAATAGGTGGGTTAGGGCGTCTCACTTGTCTTTGCATTAGTTAGGTGGTCCCTGAAGGGTTTAGTCACGAAAGAGTAGTATCATAGGTAGTCTTTCCCCTAATTTATGCTCAGAGTTAGACCTCTGTGAGGTTTAGTTTGGAAAACATTGAGAAATGACGATATAGTGCCTCAAATTTAGTTCTAAGTCTAGGGAGCATAGTTTTATTGTAGTGGATAACGTATCCATACACTGAGACACTAAATACCTTCATCACAACCCATAATGTCAAGACATCAGTTACAAGGAACCAATGTTTCATGCATCATATAAGATTAGTGTTTTTTAATTTCATGTCCTTCTGAAGTCATCTCCCAATATATATTCTCATATAACATTAGTATGTCTTGTTAACATGTAGTATGCCTCCTTGATGATAGTATTCTAGGGTACCGATACTTGACCATGATGATTATCAATTTAGTAATGAGGCCTTAGTCCTAGAACCCAATTTTGTGGTGGTTACTCCATGTGGGAATTGAGTAGTGCCACCACCTATTTAGTAATTTATCGTTCTGGTAGGTCAAGATGATGATGCACATTGTCTTACCATGTTATATGATTTATAATGCTAGATACCACTGAGGTTTCATTGTGATCCAGAACCTCAGGCAGAATTTGATTGGCTTGAGGTGGTGGTCCAATTGTTTAAGCTTATTCAGACCTTGACTGATCAGATGGTTCTTTTTATATCCATTCATCATTATGAAACAAATGGGAACTAGTGGATTCTATTTACCTATAATCATGATTAGGTGATGATCTCATGGTTTAAAAATTATCAATTGTTATGTGATTAGCATTCCCTTCCGTGATTGAGTTCTATATGGATTCAGGTTCTTCTAGAGATACAGTGGGATGATATTTTAGTATTTTATTCTGCGATAAGGTTAACCAACCTCATGTGTCACTCCCTCGATATAGTGTGAGATTAATACTTTTAGGTGTATATGTTTTTGTAGGTCCTTCACAAATACATACATGTTATCATTGTCTCATTATGCATTCCCACGTATTCTAGAGTAAGGGGGAAGGCTTTTTTTAAAGAGATATTCCTAGAAGAGAAATATTAGTTAGTGTGATTCAGTACTGTCAATCATATGTATAAGTCTTTAGTAGTATCTTCCAGGATTTATTCATTAGACTATCGGTGCAGGAGACATCCCCATGACCAGAATCAAACTTGTGGATCTACAGTGCAGGGTTTTCATAGAGGATCTTGTCAACTAGAAAAGGATAGGTTCTATTCTTATAATGGATGAGGTCATATGGCTTGATATTTATCAACCCAATGTGCTATGAAAGGTAAATAGATAGTGCTTCGACTAACACATTAGTGGAAGATCCATGATAAGTGGTTTCTCAAGTATTTCCAGGGTATCCCCCAAGGAGGAGGTGTAGAAAAGGGTCGGGTTGGAATCCATAGGGACAATATATAGGTGGAGTATGATGGTAATAACAACTTTTACCACCGAAAGTTCTTGTACCACATTGGGCGCAAAGGGATGGCAGTGAAGGGCTTGTCCAGTTGCAAGTTAGGGAAGGATATGATTGGGATTCCCCTCAGATGATTCAATATATGATATTCATATTTTCTACTCTCACAACAATAATTATAATCATTATAGAGTCATTAATTTATTTATGTAACCCTTGTGTGAAATTTAGATCTTATTGTTGAGTATTTAGCCCTAAAATAATTGCTAGAGGTTCCTATATGGATAAATTCTTCTATATCACACATAATTTGATGGTGAAAGTTGGAACTGGGTTGATTGAGTTTATTAGAGAACCTCTTGGTCTTCATGATGAAACCATAAGAAATCATCTTGGGTATAAAGTTGTTTTTTGGTGTGCATTCCAAGATATAATATCGTCAAATTAGAGTCTGATACCTTGATACAAATGGGAAGAGATGCTCCATTTTGGGTAATATATATCTTATAGATGAGTTACCGGGGCTCATGAGTAGGAAGATGCACCCCATAACCCATTTGTTGGAGGGTTTATCCCCTTTTGAAATAGGATCTTCCAAAATCAAACATCTAATAGTAGTGAAGGTTTATATGGATATTTTCCATGAAGATGTCTCATGACTTCCTCGGAGGCTGGATATTGACTTATGAATCAATTTACACACTGGAGATACATAGATATGTTAATTTTAATATTATATAGACCCTATCAATCTCTATGAGATGAGTTTAAGTAGTGATAAAAACATGAAAAAGGTTTTATCAAACATAGTGTGCCCCCTATGAAGCTTCAGTTTTGTTTATGAAAAATGATGGTGAGAATTTGATGGTTTGTATTGGCCATCATCACCTAAATATGGTAATAATAAATAAAAAGTAACCCTTTTAAATAATTTATAAACTTTTTTACCATTTAAATGTTTTGAGTTTATTAATAAAGATCGATCTTAGGTCTAACTATCACCAGTGGATGGTTCGAGAGGAGGATATTTCGAAGATGGTATTATGATGTCGCAACTGAAATTATGAGTTCCCGGTGATTCTATTAGGTGTGACTAAATCCCCGAATATGTTTATGGATCATATAGACTAGATCACATAGATATAATTGGACTGATTTGTAGTTATATTCTGTGAAGAAAATCTTTTATACTCTATGTTATAGGAAGAGTCTATATAGATATTGAGGATGGTTTTATACTTACCCTGGGAGCACCATCTTTGTGGTAAGATCTCAGAGTATCTATTTTTGGTCCCTGAGGTTTTATTTTTGGGGAAAATCATCCATGGGAATGTTTTATATGTATATTTGAAAAATATTGATGCATCTCTTTCATGGGAGCCACCCAAGATCATATTTTAGTTACGAAGATTTCTTACTTTGGTAGGGTATTATTGGAGTATCATGGTAGAGTCTTCCAGGAATTTATCCCCTTTAAATTCATTATCATGGAAGGGATATTCTTTTACCTTAACTGAATAGTGTCAAAGATCCTTTAAAGAGTTGTGGTTGAGGTTGACTAGTGCTAAAGTATTCAGACCACTAGAAGATTCTATTGAGTACTTGGTGTTATACAATTATTATGGATCTAGGCTTGACTGTGTTTTTATATAATAGTAGTAAATTATTTCTTATGGGTTGAAGAAGTTGATAACCCTTGAGAATAATTATGCGACCGATGACATAGAGATTGTAGTGGCAGTCTTTGTTATGAAGATATGGAGGAATTATCTTTTGGGAAATAATTTCATTATTTCTTTAAAAAACTAGAGTCTTCTATGAATATTCACTTAGAAATATCTTAATGAAATAAATAGGCCTTGGATCGAGTTCAAATAGTATAATGAAATTGATATACATTATACTCTAGGAAATGTAAACAGAGTGGTAGACACCCTTTATAAGAAATGTAACATCCCCGATAAATAATAAATATGAAATGTTCATATATATTAATATTTGTGAATAAAATATTAATATTACTTTAAAGGGGATTCTATGTTTGATGGCATACCCAATACGCGACAACGAGTTTCTTTGAAATCATATGTTGCACGCTAATAAAATAACAATATTATTTTAAATGGTAGTTAATGCCTAGCCATTGTAATGGAGGGAATGAATAGAACTAACTAAAAAATGATTAAATATGTTAGTCAAATATTTTTACTTTTATCCAATAAATGTTAGAGGCTTAAAATGCGACTGAATCCAATTTTAAGCGTAAATATTCTAATATTCTTTAAAAGGTCGATTAACCTCCTTTTGATGGCTAACCCATTTTAAATCCACTTTTCTACAATTTTATATGTTATTTTTGAAAATTTTTGTTGTTTTTTTGATAAAGCTCATTTTTTTAAAGAATAGTGAAAATGTTGTATTTTAATTAAAAACCTCTTTTTAGTCTAATTTATTTATATGGTAAGATTATATTTTTAATTGGTTTTAAAGTGTAATAAAAATATATTTTTAACATTAAATCCAATGGTGGTCGTTTGAATTAATTTCACTTGGAAATTGGACATAAACAAGTGTCAATCTTTTAATAGATAATGTTTCATAAAAACACGCTATTTGTTTTCACAGAGGGACTTGATTATAAAATTAATTAGTGAAACTTATATGTTTAGAATTTGGTAAAATTGATATAATTTTTTAATTTGGAATATCAAATATATATTGGGGTGAATTTTTGGTAGTTTTCTGGAAAATGTTCATTTTCAATGAATAATGAAAAAAACTGCATTTTAATTCAAAATTGTCTTTTCATCCAATTTATTTATATAGTTATATTGTCATTTTAATTGGTTTTAAGGTGTAATTTAATTATGTTTTTATCATTTAATACAATTTTGGTCATTTTATTTAATTTCACTGTTAAATTGGATGTAAAAACAAATCAATCTTTTGATAGATTTTACTTCTTAAAAACTGGTCTTTGGTTTTTGACAATGAGAATTATTTTTAAATTAATTAATAAAATTTCTGTGTTTGGAATCTGATAAAATGGATTCCATATTTGGAATCATAATTTCAAAATTATGTATTTATGACGCTTTTGTTTTTGGACATTATGAATAGTAACGCCGGTAATTATCTTTAATTATCATGTTTAATTAGTAATCGGGTAGTTAAGGGTAATAAAATAATATCATAAAAATATAAAATGACCCCAACATGTGTCCTAATGCTATTTTTGGTGTCATGGACGACCATGGGATTCTTGTTTTCAACCTTGGGACCCCATGAAATCACATTAGTGTGATAGTGACCTTTTATCATATTTTTTTTAAATAAAGGAAAATGTAACCAAAGTATGCATCACCTAAGTAAAAAAATGTAATTTTGTTTAAATAAATTATCTATTTGACTATAAACATTAATAGGAAATATAAAAATATTTCCTACATGATGGTAATTTTTTTATAATTTTTATACATTAAATAAATGAATTTATTTATGACACCGTGATGATGCAGGGATTACCTCATTAATGAATGATTTAAATAAAATTAGAAGATAAGGTAAAATATAAGACATAGACATCTCAAAAACCTATTGGATGGGTGGATTTAGAACCCTTATCACCTTATCCTTGAAATATATAATTTTGGGACCTTTAAAATACGAGAATCATTTTATAATAAAGTAAATATTCAAGACTTTCCAAGAGTGCCCCTCCGCCCTCTTATAAACGACCCCCACCTCTACCCACTTACCCACACCTCTCAAGTCTTTGGATCAACATAACTCTGCTCATTTTACCTCTCCACATACCACTCTTAATCCTAGAAGCCTTACCTTAGTCAGAAATCTATTCAAGAAACCTATTTGGTTCAAACCAAAGGGAGTTACCCAATTTAAAGGTAATGTCTTCTCTAGTGTTATTTTGTTTTATTTTTCTTCTACAACTCCTTAAACTCTTTTTATTCCTTTATTTTGTAACAACAACAGTATCTTAAATATACTAGGATGTTGTTATGATAATTATTCGAGCTAAACTTACACACACCTCAGTCTAATGGTTAAAGAACATACTGTTTCCGTGGATGGAGAATTACTGCCTCACGAAACGATGATTGTTCTATCTTCTCCTACCACCTCTCATAGTGGAAATTATTATGGAACTATATTTATTTATGATATATATTATATTTATTTCCTCTCTATTCTTCTGTATTTTACATTTAGAATATACCTTTATTCTTTTCATGTTTTGCAAATGCGATAATTTCATTTGAGGAAGTGTGGACTACCGCCCCCTCAAATGATGTGACTCGTTCATGCAATACATGGAATGTATAATGAATGAAATTCATGAACTTATGTGACCTATATAAAATATATATTATACTGGAATTATAATATATATATATCTCTCTCTCATTTAGTTTTAATTCTATTAATATGACAAAGAAATGAAAGTAGCGTTCATGTGTACGTATGGCCTACCGTCTCCATGAACGGTGCATTTCATTTTTTTATCTACAAATGTTATGTAATTGTATAAAAATAATATATACTAGATATATATGATATTTAAATCATTAATACCATTCTGGAGATGGTATAATTATAACTACATGGACAATTCTGGTCAAACAAGTTCATTTTTGACACATGTACTGAACATCGACAAAAACGTCTGATATGAACTCACATAATTAACTAATTATTATAACATTATAATCTGTGATATGAATGGAATAATAATCATTAAAGTTTGTCCTTAAGAAAATATTAATTGACCAAAGTTTATTATTTAGTAATATAAATAAACGAACAAGACAAGTCAGACTTGAGGTAAGGGATCCAACCTCTCTCTTTCTTTTTAAGTACTCTCTTTTATATCACTTCTTTTAAGATCCTCTTTCTTATGTTGGGGGATGTTATTCTATATTCCTCTTACTATAATTTTTATGTTCATATTATGAGAGACCCTAATTGATATCTTCAATCCATTTTTGGATGTTTTAAGTGGCGTCGTTAGGCTGCCGAATTTTCATAAGGGGATATCTTATCTCACTTTTAATTCCGTGAAATTTCCATTGTTCACCACTTATTTATTGCATGTGGTGTATTTGTTCTTCTATTTGATATATATTATCATGATTCTATTTATATTCATGTTATTATATGATTCATATTGTTTTTATTATCTTTTGGTCATACGACTCGATTGATTACAATGAGGTATGGGGTTTTTATCTCACTTTTTATTCCCATGAGATTCATGCTACATTTTCACTATTTCATTTTGTGTGGTGTATGTACTACCCATGATTGTATTCTATATGTAATATAATTTAATTTTATGGGTATTTACATCTTCATTGTATGAATCTTCTTTCATGGGGTGTACATTTCGAAAGTTACCCAAATCGGTAAAGGAACGTTTCACCCTCCTCTTTTTAAAAGACATATTTTTGTTAGGTGTTTTAATTTACATCTTCTTATGTTGGGATATGTTCTTATACATACTTATTGCTGAAAATTATTTTTCCAAGTGATTATATACCCTTTTTATCTCTCATCGTCTCATTTTCTGAATTTTAAAGTGACGTTGTTAGGCTGTCAAATTTCTGTAAGGGAACTTCTTAACCCAATTTCAATTCTTTGGGTCAAACCTCTACTCCGTGAATATGTCATACTATGAATATTTGTGTATGACCACCGATTGTTTTACACTTAATATCCTATTATTTTAGTTGTATTTATATTTTACACACATAATCATGTAATTGATTTATCCTTAATCTAAGGATACCGACTTTGTAAGGGTCTTTGTCTCAATCACTTTCACTTGAGGCATATTTTGTTTTATACACAACTTTCTTTTATACGGTGTATAAACCCTTTTGACTTTTACTATTATTCAAAAGGAATATTTTCTCTACGAATCGTTTCACTAAATGAAAAAAAGTATGTTTTTCTAACGTATGCGGTGACAACGACCCTTCCGTCGCCGTGAGTATTATTTGATCTTTGGCTTCCATAACAAGTTGTAATGTTTTTAAAAGTAAAATAAAAACCATATATTCTTTTATGTATTTTGGTATTGAAAATTGTTTTGATAATGTTTTAATTATATCAATTTCTTTTATTGATATCTTGTGATTGAAATGTGGAAATGTTATGTTTTCTTTATGGGTGTTTTATGTGATACGATTATGTTATGGTTCTTGGGCATTGTTTATGAAGACGGGTGGTTCCGTGATAAACTAAGGGCGGGTGACCCCGAGATAGCTCTCTAATGCATTGGGTAACGAAAATGAGTTAAACGCTAAGGTTTCTCTGAATAGATTTAGGGAATAGACTATGATGGGTATTCCAAATGTAACCATGAGGGTTACGCCCTACGTAAGAATGTTATGAATGCCTCAAGTTACCTTTATGTCTTATGATTTCTATGATTTATTCATAAAACTTATTATTTCATGAGGTGTGTTAAAGTGCTTATGTTTAAAGAGTAAATTATGATTTCATTGATTCTTATGTATGCCCAGACTAATGTTTTCTTTCCGTATTTTTATATCCCTTACTGAGCTTTTTATGCTAATCCCAAGTTTTTGAAATGTTTTCCATAGGACTAAAAGGTGAATAGGGTCAAAGATGGGATCAAGGAAATACATTCTATCTAAAACATGGAACTAGACATGTTTTTTTTGAGTTTTTATTTTATGAAAAAAATGGAAACTGAGTAGAAGTGTCTACTTCATAATCTTGTGAGATATAATAGTTATGTCCTAATTATCTAAAAATCTAAACCTGAAAAGATCCTCAATGTAAATTTTTCATTTAATTCAAGATTATGTAATGTTTTAAGGCTGGGTCCTTATAGGAAATTTGATACTCACCTAGTGGATGAGGTGTCTGATCATTTGGATTCATTACAGGTAACCATATCAGAGGAGTGGGGTGTGACTTATCATCAATCTATGGTGGTGACTCAAAATACTCTTCATCTTGTGAGAGAGTTTATGTTTGGATACATCAACTATGAGGTTGTACATGTACATATATCCCCAAAAATTGCACAAGATGTATTTTAAGAAGGACAGAAGCACATTGTCATTTTATATATATGGATAGTGGTTACGGCATGTTTTGTGGAGAGTTATTGAGGTATTTTCATAACTCTTCCTTGATTTTGAATCTGAGTGTGAAGAGTGTGACATGGACCTTCAATATAAATTTTTGTGGGATGGAAAGTGGTGGAGTGTTTCTGAGTTTTTCTCTTGGTGTCTCAATTTTTAGCAGGTAAAGGTTGAACATCAGATTCCAACAAGTTTGATTAAAACTCTTGATATATCAAAATAGATGTGGCGTGGTATATAAAGGGATTTTTTATTGTGCTTCAATGAAATGTAAGGGAGGTAATGATGCTATCAGGGTTATTGTTGATTTAATTACTATGTTGACACACTTTCTTACCACCAAGGAGGAGATCTATATTTAAATTATAGGGATGTTGTATGTGTGGTAGATCATATTTCTTTATGGGGTACCCATGAATATCATCTATGATAATGACTCTTAGTTCATAGAAAATTTATATTGGGTTTTACCGGAAGATTTTGGGAATTATTTATGGATGAGTACAACATATCACCCCCAGATAGTTTTCTAGACAAAGAGGACTATCTAGGATTTTGAGAATATTCTGAGATACTATGTGTTTAACTTCTTCCATAGCTTTGAGGATCACATTCCCTTAGTGTAAATTTTTTTATAATAACTAATCTCATGCTACTATCATCATATAACGTTTCAAGGACCTATATAAAAGACCCTACAATTCACCCATGTGATGTACTGAGATTTGAATGACATCTCTTTTTAGGATAGAGCTAGTGACTAAAATGAAATAGAAAGTTTAGGTGATCATTTAACATATGAGGACAGCCCATAAATAATAGAAATATTATAAATAGAAAATTATTTGGCCTTTTCATTTCAAGAATGGAGACCATGTTATCTTAATATTCTCCCCATACAAATACTTAAACATATTTTTAAAATAAATAAAGTTATCCCTGAGGTTTTTCAAGCCATTAGAGATCCTATGGAGAGATGGAGAGGTTTATCAACACTTAAACATTCCCCCATAGTTGGACCGAGTGTATTAACTCTTCCATGACTCACAACTGAGGAGACAGATTCACAACTCAACACACGTTATTGACTAGGGTGAGCTAGATATCAAGGATAGATACACATTCAAGGAGTACCCAGTGGTGGTCACAGACCCAAAAGAGAGGACCCTTTATGGATAGAACATCCCTTTAATTCCAATACTTTGGTAGCATGGGAGCATACAATATTTCACATAGGTGGACGATAGAAATATGTGGGCTCAATACCCCCCACCTTTTGAGTAGCTTATTCTTTTCCAGAAAAAAACCATAAAGTGGGGAGGGGGTGTAATGAATGTTGGTTTTAAAGTTTAATACTTTGAATATATATATATATATATATATATATCCTCATATTCAGTACTATTTTTAGGTGTTTTATGATTAAAAAATTAATATATTGAAATTATTAAAATATATTAAAACACATGCATGCATATTTTTTCAATAAACGGATTCCCCATTTTTTGGTACCTTGGATGGGAAATTTGAGACCATGGACAATTTCCAAACATAGTGTCTACCCTAGGTGTGATATAATGTTGGTTTACATCAGGTTTCCAAATAATGGAAACTAATGTTCAATGTGTTATGTAATTAGTTAATTTAATTAATTATTTATTAAAAATGGCCCAAACCTATAATTATTTATTATATATTAATCATTATAATAAATCTATAAGGTTATATATATAACATTTGGTTATTTGAGAGGATCCAAGGAGGAGAGCTATTAAAAAATGACAATATATTGTGGAGAATCGATCATTTTTCAACAATATTTTCTACCCTAATGAAATTTACTGATCTCACCAAGGAAAATGTAAAATACATATTATTCATTAGTGATTGATCTAAAATTGATGTGGGGTAGGTTATTTCATGGATTTATTCCCTTAATTTAATTGATAATAATTTATTTATTTATCTTATTGGTTTTCCGAAGATTTTTATTCTTCACATGATCCCTTCTTTCTTTGAGTTCTTAAAATAGTTTTTTATATTCATTGTGACCCTGATTTTAACTATGGTTTCCACAATATGAAATAAAAGGATGGGATCAGACCAACTAATAATTTTTCTTAATTTTTTCTTGTTCTTTTCCCCAACTAATCATCAGGTTATTTGTTAATGTCCCTTGGGGTTTTTTGATTAGACATTTACGGGTAGTATTTTAGTGCAATCAAACCACCAGATTCTTGGAATATGTGTGAATGAATTGGAGATTGAAATTTTATAGAAGGATCTCGAGGATATGAGGGATGTGTGTGTCAGAGACATGAATAAGATGCAATATTGTTGGTTTTTATCAATGAGAGAGGTGAAGTGGCAGAAAAGTTTGAAGGGATGACTCATATACAGCTTGGGTGGATGGAATCTAGCTATAGGTAATGAATCAGGTGTGTTCAATCCAAGATCAATGTTCCATGGGGGAATTTGTGTTGGATCTAGTAGAGGTAGAGGCATGGCAAAGACACATGAAGAAGAATTTAGTTTTTAGAAAATCCTAGCAAAGACGGTGTATAGTCCAAGAAAACACATTGTATGGTCCCCTTGTTGTGGTGGCTAGGGTTTATGGTGAAATTAAATACCAAATGTTGTGTATAACCCATACATGCTATGTGACCCGATTTTGGTGGCTTTGTGTGTTCACTAAGAGTAAATTGACATATACATGGACAAGTACATGGGAACAACCATAGTACATGAGAATGGCTATGTACTTGGGAACAAATATGGTACCCATAAACATCCATTGTACATGTGCATGACTAGTGTACATGGGAAAAACCATATTATGCAGACATGGTTTAAAGTACATGGGAACGGGCTGGAAGAAATTGGAATACTTAGGGAATCCGACACACATTTTGCATACCCTCTACAAATGGTGTACTTTTTATATAATCATTCACCATGTGTATCTCCTTCCATACTTATAATCAGTCCCATTAAGAGCCTATCTGAAGTAGTTTCCCAAATAGAAGGTGTTGGTGGCCTTCATTTTGGAATCATATATATAATACATAGTGTTATGAGTGGTATTATTCTTTTAATGACACTTGGATTATAGAAATGATCAAGTTTTATCATCAGATATATAGTGGGTTTTGAACCCACCTTTTGCGCCTAGGAAAAGGTCCCACATTCTTGTCACAATGTTAGATTTTAAACACCCATACAATAAAAGGAGTGGGTACTCTATCTACAATGTGGACCCCCCCCCCCCCATCTTTGATCACTGGTGGGGAGAATGTCCTCCACTGGTGATAGTTCCCCATCAGTTGTGGAGAGTAGTGGGGAGGTATAAGCCCTAGACACTAATTCTTGTATGGTTATGTGTGGTTCTAGGAATCAAATATGGACCTTTATGTGATATTGGTTAGCTCTTCATTATTAGTAGACTCTCTAGATAGAAATTTCCTTTATCTCTTTATTAGGTTTCATTATGATCATGTCTATTTGGTTTCTCTTTACCCCCTTTTTTATAGGTTGATAAGACTATTTTTATTTCTATTTATCCCATTTTAGATTTCATGGTTTCCAAATTGGTATGTATATACTCACCCATACATAGGTTTCCCCTATATGTGTTGTGTCATATAAAGATGATTGGAAGATCAAAGGTGAATTTAAAGTATCATAGTAGTACTTAGAGGTGTTTCTGTGTTCGGTGGTTGGCCTTAGAGATTGTGAGATGTGTCCTATTTAGTATTCAAATTTTCATGTTGGTTTCAGTTTGAGACCTCATTTCTTTTTGGGTGTGTATTTTTTCCCTTTATTAATTTTATATTACATTATTGTTCTTTAATATATTTTTCCTACCGGTTGATACATGAATGGTTTAAACTCTATATGTTCAATCTTTTACTATAGCTCGGTACTATTGCATGGAGATTGTTGTGTGTGTGTGTGTGTAGTTACTATAGGATAAGTCCTTCAATTATAGTATTTTCTAATCGATTCTTGTTTCCATCCCTTGTCTTATTCAAGGTGGGATAGGGGTGTCTCACTTAACTTATCCTTGATCAGGCGGGCCCCATTGGGTTGGTTTATAAAAATACTCACCTTTATAAGAAATTAAATATATCTAAGTAAATATTCTAAAATATTCAACAATCATAAAAAAATATCTATTTCCTATTAAACTAGAAACAAGTTTGTGTCTAAATAAATATAAATAAATTGGATCCAATGATCTAGAACCTCTAACTATATTAATAGTTGTAAAACTATTTATGTGTTTTTTAACATTTAAAACATAATCAAAAATAATATTCTTGCAAATTCTCAAATTGAGTTACTAATTGCACATGTACATTCATTGATAGTTTGTTTGAAAGATAAATGTTATCATCTCTAAGATTTTGATTCTGTATGATGTCATATATTTCTATAACGTTAAGAAAAATGGATTTTTTTTGTAATATAGGAATAATAAATAGAATAAATTTCTCTTTCCTATTAGCATAAAATAAAATATATTCAATTTAAAAAGCTAGAAATTTATTATCTTGAAATTTAACACTGATTATATACTAAAATAATAATCAAATACTAGTTAAGTTATATTTTAAACCTTAAAAAAATACTACTTTATAAGTTAAAACATTTTTAGGAATACCTACATCACCAAATCTATTAACATTTCCTTTTGAGTTATCATCGAATTTCAAAGTGTTATCGAAAAATTTATTTTAAGATAAAAAAATTGATGGATATCCTATCATGATTACGGAGAATACTATATCCATATACCAGGAATATTTTTCTCTTCTAATGCATATATCCAAAAAATATTATTTAAGTAGAATTTTTTTCTTACCCATTCTATCTTGAGAGAAATCAAGTTCATGTAATTATTTAGTACCCAAAAAAATTTAAACAAGCATGAATGAGTAATATAGAAGACAAATTCTTTAAAATAGATGTTTTAGTATATCCTAAATAATAAAAAATCTCAATGATCCTTCATTAGAATAAATACCTTTAATACCACATATAAATCATGTAACATTAGATAAACTACAATAATAACTTTTAATAAATGATGTTTTGTATAAATTAGGTAAAATTTGATAATAAATAAATCAAGTTTATCTTTATTTTTTCATAATATATATCATGTTATCATACATATCTTTACCTAGAACAAATGTTGCTAAATTTTCTTTCTAATGAACAATTTCCTTCTTTATATTTTCATTCTATTTTTTTGAAATTCTATATCATTGAAAACGTTTTCCTTCTTTTATCCTCTTTACTATATTTATTATCTTATCTAGAATGATATAGTTTTAGGAAATTTGACTTTATATATCCCTTATTTACTCACTCATGGCCTTTTAGTTTGGAATCATCATTATAATTATATTTATTTTTATTCTTTTTATAATCCATGTGATTATCTTTCTTAAATTGCTTCTTGAATCCAAAAATTATTTTCAACATTTTTTTAAAAACCATTAGTAAAATTTTCAATTTATTTCTCACATTCCTATGATTAAAAATAAGTGGAGTCAGTAAAAATAATTAGATTCAATTTAAATCCATTATTTTTTTAAGTCTCCCATTTTGTGATGTTCTTCAGCTCTATTTTGTATTGAGTTAAGGAGTTAATGAGTTCATCTAATTTATATTGATTAATTTTATTACTCTCATCGATTTCCAAATTCTTATCATTCCACTTCTTTAGTAGATAGATAAAGACTCCTTCAATAGTAGTAGGGTTATCCAATGTTTCCCAAATATAATTTGTTATATTCCCAATGCTATTAAATTAGAGAAATATTTGGTAACCTTTAAATCTTTACACATCTAGAAATCTTGATACTATACACTTAGAATTCCAAATTTTGTTTTGATGAGAATATCAAAGCCAAGGTGTAAAACATGAAAATTATTCTTTATACATGAAAATTATTCTATATGTCATGAGTTGTCTTACTAGAATATAAATGGCTAAAAACATTTTTATTCGTATAAGGATATAATATATTCAAAAAAATTTAATAAAAACATATTACCAAACCTTAATGTAATGTAATAGATTCAGGTTCTAATTCATGTAACCAATATTGTTTTCCCAAGTAGTCCAGTGATCAAAACTTTGTTACTAGAGGTATGATTCTATTCATGTTTTCCATTATCCACAGTTAATTTCATCAAAATTAGGAGCTACACTAGAATTTATTCCTTCCATAATAAATATATGTTTCCTTATACTAGGAGGTATAGGATGATTTTATCTAAAAAATAATATAGGAAACATAGCTAAACTATCCTTAACAATGTCCATGCATTAATACCAAGTGTTTGGTCCAAGATAGTGATAAAAATGGCATAAAGGGAGGGATAAAAAATAAATTTAAATTTAAATAAGAAGAATTAATTATATAGCTAATTATCAATGATAATTATAAGAGTTAATTATCTTTCATAGTATGTGATAATTTTTAGGACAAAAATAATGAATGAAGATTGAAAATTTCAGTAGTAGTTCAGTCCAATGTAGACCTGTGTCTACTCTTAAACCTATCTACTCCTTGAGATATTCATTATTTGTTACATAATTTTGGAATGGAAATCATAACCCAATTACAACCTACATTTCTGGTGGAATTATAACCAATACAAATGTCATTTTTTGGGGAGAGTCACATCCCATTACAACACAAACCATTGATATCTGGGGATAAAAACAAAACAATACTGACTTTAGAATTCAAGAGTCACAACCTGAAGATAAGGAAATATTTTATAAGGTAAAACATAAACCAAAGTTTTATACATATATGAGATGATAAAAATAATAAATACAGACTTAGAAAAAACAATCGAGAGAAAAAATTAATAAAGTAATATTGAAGAACAACATTGTTTCATTGAGTAAATATTTAGTTTCTTTAATCAAAGAAATAAAACTAAATAATGTTTTTAGGTCAATACATAAGATAAAATCTAGTAGGTGAAAAACATATTCACAAAATATCGCAGTATCATCCAGTAATTTGAAAAAAATGAATTTTTTTAGTATAGATTTGGTTATTAATCAAATGATGATATACATCTTTAGAATTGAGAAAAACATATATAAATAGGGTCTATAAAACTTCACAACCATCTTCATGGGTAAAATGATTAAATATAATAATAATATAATTTATTTAGAGATATATATCTATTTCTATAATTATCATTGATAGATAAATATATTTCCTAAAAAATCATATTAATTAAAAAATAATAATTAATCATTTAAAAAAATTAGAAACACATAAGAATATTCCAAAACATTTGAAATCATATATTCAAAAATATATCCATATTAATCATTGAAACATATCCTATAAATCTCACAAGGTTGGGTTTGGTAACTTCCCAACCTCTAAAAACCCAGATCTGATAGTTATATTACATTATTGGTATATAATACAAGAGTTACCAAATGATCCAATATCTTATTAGTCTTGGATGACTAGATATATACATATTTTTCACATTACACATGGGAATATAAAATAAAAAAATATACTTTTGTACTATTATCCCTTATAGTATATCCTTAAAAATTACACATAGTTATCTTCAATCTTTCCCAGGTAAAGGAAAACCAAATAATGGTTATATCATATTTTTTATAAAGTGTAAAATATAGTAGAACATATCATAACATAATTATGCTAAAAAATACATGATAAAAATAATTCAATAATCAAATTACTTTTAGGGGATACTATATCCATGAGAGTAAATAAAAACATATATAATAATTACTGATGAAATGTATAATTTCATACATCATAAGAATATCATCATGGCCTTGTTCCAAGAAACTATATATAAATAGGTAAGGAATATTCCAATACTCAAGTTTTTTTTCTCGTGAGACCTACTGATGTATATAGGGTATATCTATATTCATCCCCCACTTATAACTAATTCACAATAATGCATTCATCATATGAAAAAATTAATAAACAGTATATAATAAATTTTCAATATAATAATTTATATTAGAATAACAACAAACTAAACACTAATATTTTTCCTTGAGTTAATAAATGGGGTAAAATGCTCATAACTCATCCAGAGAAAGAAGGTGGATGGTTGAATAGTACATAATCAAATTGCTTGAGTAGTCATTAAAAATACATATTATACTATCAAATATATGAATTATCAATATTTATCTAATAAATAAGTGGAATAGATTTATTTATAATCATCCCTAAACTAAAAAAGTATATAAAATGGGGTATATGGTTGAGTTATTATTTCCCCAATCAATAAATATATATATTAAATCTTTGTGAAGAACCTTCAATCAAAGTAATAAAAAATAAGGTTTCAACTGAAAAATGAATTGAAAAAAAATTAATCAAATTCATGGTGTATAGTTATGTAAGACAAAGGGAGGGAGGGATTATATCTTTAATTGAAAATAATTCTATATAATTCATCCTTATAAATAATTTGGATAGTTAAAAAATATATAATAAGCATAAAAACTATGGTAAATCTTTAATTTAAAAGTAATTAACCTTATCAAAGAAATAATAATAAGGTATTGAGGAATTGTACTCTCAATGTTTTCAGTTATTAATATAAGATAGTAATTTATTTCAACAGTTTTCATTGGTAGGACACCATAACAATTTTAGGAAAATACTTCATGATGTTCTATAAAGGGAATGCCAATTATCTAAATCATAACCCCTAGGAGTGTATAGAAAGGTGTACAATCTTAATCCCACTAAACATGCAAAAAAGAGACAATTGAGTTGAAAATCGACCATTCTTTTTCTATGTGATTACCCAAGGTGAATTTTTTTCAAATATAAAGCCACTTTATAGTATCTAGAAAGGGATATTATTTATAGGAAAACCACAACAATTTTCTTTCCCAAATTCATTATTTTTTTAGGAATTATGTTGTCTTAGGGAAAGGAATTAATGAGAGAATTTATAATTTTAAATATCAAATATGGGTGATAATTTGAATAAATTAAAATCATGATGGAATTATAGTAAATGATTGTAATTCAATGTTTCATGGATGGTTTGAGTACCCTCATGTTGGAATAATAAATACCTATGAAAAAATATATAATGAGAGGAGATAAGTATTATATCACTAAAAAATATCAAATGGGAGAAAATTTAATCAAATTAATTTCAACTAAATATGTTCAAATATTATTATAATAAAATAATTTCAATTAAAGAGAAATTGGAAGGATTGGAATCCCTAAAATATATAATTAATAGTTTAAAACATTGTAGGAATCCTTAGAATCATGTAAAACTTTTTAGAGGTAAATAGAGAGGTAGAGATAATGGAACTTAAGGATCAATTCCTTTGGGGTTTATTGGGATTAGAGAATGGGTGGGAGTGGTCTCCATCTATATGTGAAAAACATGGGATTTTTTAGGGAAACTAAAGTTAGGTGAGGGGTAAGAATGGAATGACTTGGGTGTTAGTTGAGTTAGGTGATTTATTTTTATATATGGTAGATGATACATGTGTTAATTACTTTAATTTCTATAAAAGGCATTATTGAATGTGTAATTTACATTTTAAGTATTAAAAATTTAAGATACTTCATTAATCCATTTTACCCTTATTAATCATGATAAAAATAAACCATCGTAATTATTTTATTATAAAAATTATAAGATTACCACTCTTATAAAATTTTGAAATTATGAATCCAAATTTAGACTTTCTTTTATATATTTCGATTTCAATATTTGATAAAATTATCTTTTTGAAATAAAATATAATATATAGTAAATACTATTTTTATAGGAAAATGTTTTTTATATGTTATTTTTTATATTTACTATTAATTATTAAATTTATTAGATATTACATGTATTTTTATTTTAAGTCATCATTTAGTATTCATAAATTAATATATATCAATCTAGTTTATTTAGATAAAAATTATATAACTCTTAAAAAATTAATTCTTTGAAAACAACCATTTAACTTTTACTGTGATAATTAATCATTAACCTAAGTAATTTATTTTCAATTCCTAAATATAACATAGGATTATTTATATAATTTATAACATCTAATTCTAAATATAATTCCCATTTTATCAAAAAAATAATGTGTTTTTGAAAAATTAATTTTGGCAATGCCACGCGTTAAAATTTTTTTAGAAAAAATTATATTTTTATAAATAAAAATTAGGGTTATGATAAAATTATCAATTATGTTGATTTCCATGAAATATGTTTTTTATAAAACAATTAAATGCAATGTGTTTTATCAAGAAAAAAACTATATTTTCCCAAAATAATATTTAATTAAAAGAAACCAAAAACATTTTCTTATATTTAAAAAGTTCACTTAAGTTCATAAAATGATAAAAAATGGTTTTATAAATTTATAATAGTATTTTAAAACATATTATTTTACCCTTTAAAAAATATTTTATCTATTAAAATATTTAATAAATTTTTATTACTTTCTTATATAAATTCAGAAAAGTTGTATTTTTGATAAAAATTGTATCTTTGAATATTCAACTAAAAATCAATTACTTTATAAAAATATAAAAAAACAAAACTAATATAATTGTATCATGATTAATTTGAATATGGAACCATTTTATAAAATATAAATAATATAATTTTGAAACAAAACTTTTAAATATATTCAGAAACAACGGCTATTTAGGGTGTGCATTGTGCACTAGTTTTGTGACGCATTGCTTACCAGATATATTTGGGCCTTAGTTATTACATTACCCCCCCCCCCTCCAAATTTCATCCTATAATTTTGATACATGTTAGATAATAAACAACTATGGGTATTCCATCCTCATATATTCTTCATGATCTCATTTTTCCTCCCTAAGATTTTGATTTCATTGATAGACATTCACTAATTACAACACTTTCTATCATGTGTAAATAACCTATAAGGATTCCAAATTATTAGAAAATTCCTGATAAAATTCTATTCCCTCAAATTTGAGTATATTCAATCGATCCAGTATATATTCCCTTATTAATAAAATACGGAAGAACTCATGAACTTTATAAACATTAGGTGGTATAGAAAATCAGTAATATACAAATATAATTCTCTCTATAATTTAAAAAGGTCCAATTTAAATAGGTAATAACTTCTACTTTTTACCAAAATAGAAAAATCCTTTCCTAGGGTAAACCCTTAAGAGTACACGATCCCTCACTTTGAATTCCAATTCTTTCCTTTTTATTATCAAAATAACTCTTTTTCTTCTTTATGCTACTTTTATATGAATCTAAATAGTTTATAAATTATCATCTTTCTCCTCAAAAATTTTAAATCCTTATAGATTGAGTTATTCAACTTCCTTCTGATAATTTTAAGTACATATATCTATTCCCATACAATTTCTCATATAGTGTCACAGTATTCTCAAATGGAAACTGGTATTATATGTAAATTCTACCACAGGTAGATACTAATCCTGGGATCCTTGGATTTCCGGAGATCCTGAACTCAATTTGTATTGTATTATTTGTATAATCCTTTCATACATCCCACTAGTATGGGGATAATACTTTGTTCTTAAATGTAAATTGCTTCCAAGATACTTTTTAATACTCTAATATAATTTTGATGTGAACATATGTTCATGACCTGATATATTTGATAGTGGTTTCACATAAAGTCTCATGATTTCATTGATACATAGCTAAGAAATGTTCTTTAGGGGTATGTATTCCCTTAATACTAGGAAATGTTCATACTTGGTAAACTGATAAACTATGTCCTATATAGAGTAGTTTTTACTTGGATCTTATGGAAGTTTGGTGAAAAGGCACATTTTATTATTTTACCACTTCTATATAGGTATATTCGTAGGTCGTATTTCTCCCATTAGATTTTTTCTTTTAGCAGTAATTATTAATAACAGTAAGCATCTGGACACATACTCTTCAATTTCTCACTTAATACCATCCCACCAGATATTTTCTCTTAAATCCCTATATATATTTGTATTACCTGGGTGCATAGATATATTAATGATATGAATTTTATCTAATATCCATATCTACATTTGATTAGCCACTAAATGAGGATAATATTCATTGTTAATATACATAATTTTCATGTTCTTTGTTATTCATAAACACCATTTTAGTGAATTTTATACTTTGAACATCATTTCACATTATGATTGTAATACCTTCTTAAAATGCACTATTATGTGGTACATTTTTTAACATCATTTAAAGTACCCAATGATTCATCTGATTTTAAGGAATTTAATTTTACATATTTTAGTTTGATATTTTTGGAAATTTATCTACACTTAAATATGAACATGTTTGATTCAGGGATCAATGGAAAATTCATGGAGGATGATGGAGATATTTGGCAATGAAAGGAAGCAATTCTGGAGAAGGCAGATTGGACACCAGCCCACTGATGAGACTGTGTGGCCCAACATACAGGCCCAATTAATCCCAAATTTTTTGGGATGCTAGAAGACATGTACAGGAACAAATCACTCTTCAGGAGTTAATGCTAATTCGGCCTCCATGTTTCTCATTTAGGCGGCCCAAGTTAGAGATAAAATTCTGGGCCAGATTCTGAGGCCCAGAAAAACAGTCCACCAATTTGATCCTATATCGGAATACACAACTCCAAATGGGCCCAACTTTTACAGGCGGTTATCAGACATCCGGAGCTCCATTTTCTTCTTCTATGGCCCACCCTGATTCGGCCATCTATAAGGTCATCCAAACGCGTCTGTTCGGTGGATGAAATCTGGATGCCACCTCGGGTCAAATGTATTCCAAATTCCACAAACTTTCCACCACCCTAGGCCTACCATACTCAAGTGGGATGACTTGTACTGTTGAAGGCTCGACCCAAGACTCCCAAAATGCCTATTTAAGGCAGTGGTGGTGAAGGAGTTGAGTATCTTGGATGCTTTGTTCAATTGTAATGTTATGCTGCATTTTTGTTGCCTCAATTTTGTCCTTCACATGTAAGTTGTTCAAATCACTTTAGTTTCTTAATAAAAGTTATTCTTCTACTCTTATTCTGTTGTTCTTAATATAACTTTGATACCGTTGGATCAAGGTGTGAATTTATTCACACCAAACCTTGTGAAATTATTCACACAACGGTGGAGTGATCATTTTATTTTTTTTGTTTTCTTTACTTCTCCATTTCCTCCCTCATGAGTCTACTTTCCGCTTCCATTGAAACCATGGGATCAATGGAGGGCTAACCCACTTATGGGTTGATCCAAGGGAGTATCAAGGGGCTGGATTGGATGTTAATTATCACCTAATTAATGTATAATCACTTCTTTAATTGGGATTTTTATTTGATGATTTTTAAACTTCATCGTCCTTGTTGAATTTAAGGCCACACACATCAAGTACTAATACGATCCTTTACCTTGAAGTGCTCAAAACTTTGATTATTCAAGTGTATAGGTGATTAGTATTATAGGGTGTAGGAATTAAACCAGTAAGTGATGATGTTGTTTTATCTCCTTAAATGAACCCATCTCAAATTTAAAAATTTGAAATCATTAAAAAGAAAATACATCCAATCCACCCCGAGCGATAACCTAGGATCAACTCATTATTTTAAATTGAATCTACTTAAATATTTTAGATATATTTAAAACCCATCAAAAATCAATCCAAGTTGGCCACTTCATAGCCAAAAATCCATCCCTTAGGTTGTGTATCTTAGGTATTTTCTTAGGTCTCTGTGGAATCGACAACCCAAGCTACACTACAAGGACCGTTCTACCCTTCTTCTCTTGGGTAAATTTGGGCGTGAACCAAATTTCGGCGCCGTTTCCGGGGACCTAAGTAAGTTATCTTAGACACTTTCATCCTTTTTTTCATTCTACTTCTCTTTTCTCACTCCTCACTCCTATGGAAGTCAATTTTGAACAAGTCCAAACATGGGAAACCTATCCCTACTTTGATCACCCAACTCCATGTATGATGTACAATGACCATCCAAATTCCTACTTATGGGATCATCAACAACCTAATGAACCACAATGTTTTTGTTCATATGATCCACAATACATTCCAACATATTATGAGTTCCAATCCCAACAAGGCCAATCTGAACATCCTCCTTCGGAATTCCAACAACATAATTATCCACCTGAAATAGACCATATTTCTCAACCCCTTACCCATCATGATCCACAACCATTACTTGAAAAATTGTGTCAAGAAATGGAAATAATGAATTTTGAGGTTTCATCATTGAGGTTATAACTACAAAGCATTAAAAATTGTGAGGAACCCATCCCTACACAAACTATCCCTTCCATAACCTTATGTGAAGTGTCTAGTTTCTCACAAACCTCTCATGAATTTACTAAAGATAAAACCTTTGGATTTGGGGAAGATAAAGAGGATCAAGGAATTGTTGAAGGGTCTTTAAATCAAGAAGAAATTGACTTTTTGGATTCAAAAGAGGAGAATTTGACATCATGGATTGAGTCTCATGAATATAACTCTGTTGATGATTTTTCAAAAACACCAATCATTGAACCATTAAGAGAAATCACAATCTTTGAGTCCATACCCATTTCTAACACTGATATTTCCAATTTTGTGGTTGAATCTTCTATTCCAATGGAACCGATTCTATTGATAAATTTTGAAAATAAAATTGAGATCGATCCAAATTCCCAACCTATGTCTAAAAATGTTAGTCTTCCTGAAGTCGAACATGTGTCCTTTCCATCCTTCCTCAAGTTTTCATTCATTGAGGATATCCAAAACCATCATGTTTTCACTGTTTCTTCTCTTCATATAAATTAAATTGGAATGACCCTTGATGTATTAGGAAAGACTAGAGAAGCAACTAGATCCACCATTTATGATATTCCTTTGATTTACCTGCTCATTTTAGAACAGAGGTTTGTGCATGAAACAAATTCTAAACATAGAATCAATCTCAACCTAGTAGAAGTGGTGAAACATGTGGTCCTTAAAATGTTGAAAGTTGGTATTGGATATGTTGGGGGGTTCAAGTCGAGCTAACGACGTTAAACAAAGCACTGCATGGGAGGTAACCCATGGTTTTCAAATTTCCTATCATTTTTTTGTTTTAATAAAATTTATATTTTAATTAATCATTTTTATATTTAAAAAAAATAGACTGTTGACCTGTTCTTCTATTATGAGTATGGATGGGTATAAAAGGGGAGCACCATATTCATCCGTGTCACGTGGTGTGATCCTTGAGTAATACCTTACCCAGAAATTTAAAAAAGAAGACAATGTATCATCAGTTTATTTTATTTTATATATATACTTATATTTTACTTATATATATATATATACTCTTTTGTATTGTTTTTTTGTTTTTTTTCACTAAGGAACTTTGCAAGTGACATGGATATCAGAGGAATAAATCGGAGCAGCAAGAACTTCAAACTTCAACCACCAGGTGATTTCATTCCATGACCCTCATTTTCAATTTCATTTTTTAATTTTTATTCCCTGCCTCTACTCCTTCTAATTTTTCATTTCTTCAAACACTGGGGACAGTGTTGTTTTAAGTTGGGGGGGAGATAAAATAAAAAAAATGCTTTTGTGTCAAAAACAAAAATTGAATGATTTGAAAAAAAAACTAAATGGAAGGAAAAAATTCCTTTAACTTTGAACATGGTAATACACATTGCACACTTTGAAACTGAATATCAAATAATTTAGCATGCCCTGATTCTGATTTTAATCCTTGTATAATTTCATGAGCATAGATTTTGGAAAGTGTGGCTGTCCAATGTGATATTTCATCATTTATATTTTGATCCAAATAATAAAAAATGCCACAATGCACGTCCTCTAGACTGTGGGGTACTAATTTGAATATTTGGGGTCCCATAATAAATAGCATAGGATGGTTTTATTTTTATGAATAATATGAGTATTCAAAAAAACATTTTAAAAAAAATTATTAAAAAATAAAAAAAAATAAAAATAAAAATAAAAATTTGCGTGTAGAGCAATGGATTGATAAAATGCGAGGCTTTCGGCACTTGGGGATCGTGACTCCAGAGTTGTCTAGCCCTGATTTTTTCAATCTATCTCTATTTATGGTAATATGACTTTGTTTTTGATTAAATTAACTCGAGACGATGCCCGAGTATGTGGGTTTCACTTGGTGCCCTAAGGCCTTTGAGTCTGGGAGTCATCGGCAAAGTCTTGCTACATGGGTTAATTTGATTAATTGCAATTTCAATTACTATAGCAATATTGCAAAAAAAATCAAAAAAAAAAGAGAGATGAAGAATACTCATATTTGGATTAAATGTGAATCCACCTAGCGCTTCCATGATTTTCCCCTTGAATGAAAATGAACCCCCATGTCTATTGTGATTCACAACACATCATTACACCTAATTGAGTTGGATGAAGAATGATGATGGATTTGATCAAAGGAATGGGCTTGGGATTGGGATCTGCTTATGAAAATATCTTGTATTAAAATATTTTGATGGGTTTCATGATTGTTTGGTATAAGGTTTTTTGGTGATCATTGTGTATTAAAATGTTTTTAGAAAAGGGAATTCGAATTTCATTTTTGATGAGATATATTTTGCTCGGGACTAGCAAAACCCAAGTTGGGGGGTGTGATTAGCCACTAAATGAGGATAATATTCATTGTTAATATACATAATTTTCATGTTCTTTGTTATTCATAAACACCATTTTAGTGCATTTTATACTTTGAACATCATTTCACATTATGATTGTAATACCTTCTTAAAATGCACTATTATGTGGTACATTTTTGAACATCATTTAAAGTACCCAATGATTCATCTGATTTTAAAGAATTTAATTTTACATATTTTAGTTTGATATTTTTGTAAATTTATCTACACTTAAATATGAACATGTTTGATTCAGGGATCAATGGAGAATTCATGGAGGATGATGGAGATATTTGGCAATGAAAGGAAGCAATTCTGGAGAAGGCAGATTGGACACCAGCCCACTGATGAGACTGTGTGGCCCAACATACAGTCCCAATTAATCCCAAATTTTGTGGGATGCTAGAAGACATGTACAGGAAAAAATAACTCTTCAGGAGTTAATGCTAATTCGGCCCCCATGTTTCTCATTTAGGCGGCCCAAGTTAGAGATAAAATTCTGGGCCAGATTCTGAGGCCCAGAAAAACAGTCCACCAATTTGATCATATCTCGGAATACACAAATTCAAATGGGCCCTAATTTTACAGGCTGTTATCAGACATCCGGATCTCCATTTTCTTCTTCTATGGCCCACCCTGATTCGGCCATTTAGAAGGACATCCAAACGCGTCTGTTCGGTGGATGAAATCTGGATGCCACCTCGGGTCAAATGTATTCCAAATTCCACAAACTTTCCACCACCCTAGGCCTACCATACTCAAGTGGGATGACTTGTACTGTTGAAGGCTAGACCCAAGGCTCCCAAAATTCCTATTTAAGGCAGTGGTGGTGATGGAGTTGAGGATCTTGGATGCTTTGTTCAATTGTAATGTTATGCTTCATTTTTGTTGCCTCAATTTTGTCCTTCACATGTAAGTTGTTCAAATCACTTTAGTTTCTTAATAAAAGTTCTTCTTCTACTCTTATTCTGTTGTTCTTAATATAACTTTGATACCGTTGGATCAAGGTGTGAATTTATTCACACCAACCCTTGTGAAATTATTCACACAACGGTGGAGTGATCATTTTATTTTTGTTGTTTTCTTTACTTCTCCATTTCCTCCCTCATTAGTCTACTTTCCGCTTCCATTGAAACCATGGGATCAATGGAGGGCTAACCCACTTATGGGTTGATCCAAGGGAGTAGCAAGGGGATGGATTGGATGTTATTTATCACCTAATTAATGTATAATCACTTCTTTAATTGGGATTTTTATTTGATGATTTTTAAACTTCATCGTCCTTGTTGAATTTAAGGCCACACACATCAAGTACTAATACGATCCTTTACCTTGAAGTGCTCAAAACTTTGATCCTTCAAGTGTATATGTGATTAGTATTAGAGGGTGTAGGAATTAAACCAGTAAGTGATGATGTTGTTTTATCTCCTTAAATGAACCCATCTCAAATTTAAGAATTTGAAATCATTAAAAAGAAAATACATCCAATCCACCCCGAGCGATAACCTAGGATCAACTCATTATTTTAAATTGAATCCACTTAAATATTTTAGATATATTTAAAACCCATCCAAAATCAATCCAAGTTGTCCACTTCATAGCCAAAAATCCATCCCTTAGGTTGTGTATCTTAGGTATTTTCTTAGGTCTCTGTGGAATCAACAACCCAAGCTACACTACAAGGACCGTTCTACCCTTCTTCTCTTGGGTAAATTTGGTCGTGAACCAAATTTTGGCGCCGTTGCCGGGGACCTAAGTAAGTTATCTTAGACACTTTCATCATTTTTTTTCATTCTACTTCTCTTTTCTCACTCCTCACTCCTATGGAAGTCAATTTTGAACAAGTCCAAACATGGGAAACCTATCCCTACTTTGATCACCCAACTCCATGTATGATGTACAATGACCATCCAAATTCCTACTTATGGGATCATCAACAAACCTAATGAACCAAAATGTTTTTGTTCATATGATCCACAATACATTCCAACATATTATGAGTTCCAATCCCAACAAGGCCAATCTGAACATCCTCCTTCGGAATTCCAACAACATAATTATCCACCTGAAATAGACCATATTTCTCAACCCCTTACCCATCATGATCCACAACCATTACTTGAAAAATTGTGTCAAGAAATGGAAATAATGAATTTTGAGGTTTCATCATTGAGGTTATAACTACAAAGCATTAAAAATTGTGAGGAACCCATCCCTACACAAACTATCCCTTCCATAACCTTATGTGAAGTGTCTAGTTTCTCACAAACCTCTCATGAATTTACTAAAGATAAAACCTTTGGATTTGGGGAAGATAAAGAGGATCAAGGAATTGTTGAAGGGTCTTTAAATCAAGAAGAAATTGACTTTTTGGATTCAAAAGAGGAGAATTTGACATCATGGATTGAGTCTCATGAATATAACTCTGTTGATGATTTTTCAAAAACACCAATCATTGAACCATTAAGAGAAATCACAATCTTTGAGTCCATACCCATTTCTAACACTGATATTTCCAATTTTGTGGTTGAATCTTCTATTCCAATGGAACCGATTTTATTGATAAATTTTGAAAATAAAATTGAGATCGATCCAAATTCCCAACCTATGTCTAAAAATGTTAGTCTTCCTGAACTCGAACATGTGTCCTTTCCATCCTTCCTCAAGTTTTCATTCATTGAGGATATCCAAAACCATCATGTTTTCATTGTTTCTTCTCTTGATATAAATAAAATTGGAATGACCCTTGATGTATTAGGAAAGACTAGAGAAGCAACTAGATCCACCATTTATGATATTCCTTGGATTTACGTGCTCATTTTAGAACAGAGGTTTGTGCATGAAACAAATTCTAAACATAGAATCAATCTCAACCTAGTAGAAGTGGTGAAACATGTGGTCCTTAAAATGTTGAAAGTTGGTATTGGATAAGTTGGGGGGTTGAAGTCGAGCTAACGACGTTAAACAAAGCACTGCATGGGAGGTAACTCATGGTTTTCAAATTTCCTATCATTTTGTTGTTTTAATAAAATTTATATTTTAATTAATCATTTTTATATTTAAAAAAAATAGACTGTTGACCTGTTCTTCTATTATTAGTATGGATGGGTATAAAAGGGGAGCACCATATTCATCTGTGTCACGTGGTGTGATCCTTGAGTAATACCTTACCCAGAAATTTAAAAAAGAATACAATGTATTATCAGTTTATTTTATTTTATATATATACTTATATTTTACTTATATATATATATATACTCTTTTGTATTGTTTGTTTGTTTTTTTTCACTAGGGAACTCTGCAAGTGACATGGATATCAGAGGAATAAATTGGAGCAGCAAGAACTTCAAACTTCAACCACCAGGTGATTTCATTCCATGACCCTCATTTTCAATTTCCTTTTTGAATTTTTATTCCCTACCTCTACTCCTTCTAATTTTTCATTTCATCAAACACTGGGGACAGTGTTGTTTTAAGTTGGGGGGGAGATAAAATAAAAAAATGCTTTTGTGCCAAAAACAAAAATTGAATGATTTGAAAAAAAAAACTAAATGGAAGGAAAAATTCCTTTAACTTTGAACATGGTAATACACATTGCACACTTTGAAACTGAATATCAAATAAATTAGCATGCCCTGATTCTGATTTTAATCCTTGTATAATTTCATGAGCATAGATTTTGGAAAGTGTGGCTGTCCAATGTGATATTTCATCATTTATATTTTGATCCAAATAAAAAAAAATGCCACAATGCACGTCCTCTAGACTGTGGGGTACTAATTTGAATTTTTGGGGTCCCATAATAAATAGCATAGGATGGTTTTATTTTTATGAATAATATGAGTATTCAAAAAAAATTTAAAAAAAAAATTATTAAAAAATAAAAAATAAAAAAATAAAAATAAAAATTTGCGTGTAGAGCAATGGATTGATAAAATGCGAGGCTTTCGGCACTTGGGGATCGTCACTCCAGAGTTGTCTAGCCCTGATTTTTTCAATATATCTCTATTTATGGTAATATGACTTTGTTTTTGATTAAGTTAACTCGAGACGATGCCCGAGTATGTGGGTTTCACTTGGTGCCCTAAGGCCTTTGAGTCTGGGAGTCATCGGCAAAGTCTTGCTACATGGGTTAATTTGATTAATTGCAATTTCAATTACTATAGAAATATTGCAAAAAAAATCAAAAAAAAGAGGGATGAAGAATACTCATATTAGGATTAAATGTGATTCCACCTAGTGCTTCCATGATTTTCCCCTTGAATGAAAATGAACCCCCATGTCTATTGTGATTCACAACACATCATTACACCTAATAGAGTTGGATGAAGAATGATGATGGATTTGATCAAAGGAATGAGCTTGGGATTGGGATCTGCTTATGAAAATATCTTGTATTAAAATATTTTGATGGGTTTCATGATTTTTTGGTATAAGGTTTTTTGGTGATCATTGTGTATTAAAATGTTTTTAGAAAAGGGAATTCGAATTTCATTTTTGATGAGATATATTTTTCTCGGAACTAGAAAAACTCAAGTTGGGGGGTGTGATTAGCCACTAAATGAGGATAATATTCATTGTTAATATACATAATTTTCATGTTCATTGTTATTCATAAACACCATTTTAGTGCAATTTATACTTTGAACATCATTTCACATTATGATTGTAATACCTTCTTAAAATGCACTATTATGTGGTACATTTTTTAACATCATTTAAAGTACCCAATGATTCATCTGATTTTAAGGAATTTAATTTTACATATTTTAGTTTGATATTTTTGTAAATTTATCTACACTTACATATGAACATGTTTGATTCAGGGATCAATGGAGAATTCATGGAGGATGATGGAGATATTTGGCAATGAAAGGAAGCAATTCTGGAGAAGGCAGATTGGACACCAGCCCACTGATGAGACATTGTGGCCCAACATACAGGCCCAATTAATCCCAAATTTTGTGGGATGCTAGAAGACATGTACAGGAACAAATCACTCTTTAGTAGATAATGCTAATTCGGCCTCCATGTTTCTCATTTAGGCGGCCCAAGTTAGAGATAAAATTCTGGGCCAGATTCTGAGGCCCAGAAAAACAGTCCACCAATTTGATCATATCTCGGAATACACAACTCCAAATGGGACCAAATTTTACAGGAGGTTATCAGACATCCGGAGATCCATTTTCTTCTTCTATGGCTCACCCAGATTAGGCCATCTAGAAGGTCATCCAAACGCGTCTGTTCGGTGGATGAAATCTGGATGCCACCTCGGGTCAAATGTATTCCAAATTCCACAAACTTTCCACCACCCTAGGCCTACCATACTCAAGTGGGATGACTTGTACTGTTGAAGGCTCGACCCAAGCCTCCCAAAATTCCTATTTAAGGCAGTGGTGGTGAAGGAGTTGAGGATCTTGGATGCTTTGTTCAATTGTAATGTTATGCTGCATTTTTGTTGCCTCAATTTTGTCCTTCACATGTAAGTTGTTCAAATCACTTTAGTTTCTTAATAAAAGTTCTTCTTCTACTCTTATTCTGTTGTTCTTAATATAACTTTGATACCACTGGATCAAGGTGTGAATTTATTCACACCAAACCTTGTGAAATTATTCACACAACGGTGGAGTGATCATTTTATTTTTGTTGTTTTCTTTACTTCTCCATTTCCTCCCTCATTAGTCTACTTTCCGCTTCCATTGAAACCATGGGATCAATGGAGGGCTAACCCAATTATGGGTTGATCCAAGGGAGTAGCAAGGGGCTGGATTGGATGTTATTTATCACCTAATTAATGTATAATCACTTCTTTAATTGGGATTTTTATTTGATGATTTTTAAACTTCATCGTCCTTGTTGAATTTAAGGCCACACACATCAAGTACTAATACGATCCTTTACCTTAAAGTCCTCAAAACTTTGATCCTTCAAGTGTATAGGTGATTAGTATTAGAGGGTGTAGGAATTAAACCAGTAAGTGATGATGTTGTTTTATCTCCTTAAATGAACCCATCTCAAATTTAAGAATTTGAAATCATTAAAAAGAAAATACATCCAATCCACCCCGAGCGATAACCTATGATCAACTCATTATTTTAAATTGAATCCACTTAAATATTTTAGATATATTTAAAACCCATCCAAAATCAATCCAAGTTGTCCACTTCATAGCCAAAAATCCATCCCTTAGGTTGTGTATCTTAGGTATTTTCTTAGGTCTCTGTGGAATCAACAACCCAAGCTACACTACAAGGACCGTTCTACCCTTCTTCTCTTGGGTAAATTTGGGCGTGAACCAAATTTTGGCGCCGTTGCCGGGGACCTAAGTAAGTTATCTTAGACACTTTCATCCTTTTTTCATTCTACTTCTCTTTTCTCACTCCTCACTCCTATGGAAGTCAATTTTGAACAAGTCCAAACATGGGAAACCTATCCCTACTTTGATCACCCAACTCCATGTATGATGTACAATGACCATCCAAATTCCTACTTATGGGATCATCAACAAACCTAATGAACCACAATGTTTTTGTTCATATGATCCACAATACATTCCAACATATTATGAGTTCCAATCCCAACAAGGCCAATCTGAACATCCTCCTTCGGAATTCCAACAACATAATTATCCACCTGAAATAGACCATATTTCTCAACCCCTTACCCATCATGATCCACAACCATTACTTGAAAAATTGTGTCAAGAAATGGAAATAATGAATTTTGAGGTTTCATCATTGAGGTTAGAACTACAAAGCATTAAAAATTGTGAGGAACCCATCCCTACACAAACTATCCCTTCCATAACCTTATGTGAAGTGTCTAGTTTCTCACAAACCTCTCATGAATTTACTAAAGATTAAACCTTTGGATTTGGGGAAGATAAAGAGGATCAAGGAATTGTTGAAGGGTCTTTAAATAAAGAGGAAATTGACTTTTTGGATTCAAAAGAGGAGAATTTGACATCATGGATTGAGTCTCATGAATATAACTCTGTTGATGATTTTTCAAAAACACCAATCATTGAACCATTAAGAGAAATCACAATCTTTGAGTCCATACCCATTTCTAACACTGATATTTCCAATTTTGTGGTTGAATCTTCTATTCCAATGGAACCGATTCTATTGATAAATTTTGAAAATAAAATTGAGATCGATCCAAATTCCCAACCTATGTCTAAAAATGATAGTCTTCCTGAACTCGAACATGTGTCCTTTCCATCCTTCCTCATGTTTTAATTAATTGAGGATATCCAAAACCATCATGTTTTCATTGTTTCTTCTCTTGATATAAATAAAATTGGAATGACCCTTGACGTATTAGGAAAGACTAGAGAAGCAACTAGATCCACCATTTATGATATTCCTTGGATTTACCTGCTCATTTTAGAACAGAGGTTTGTGCATGAAACAAATTCTAAACATAGAATCAATCTCAACCTAGTAGAAGTGGTGAAACATGTGGTCCTTAAAATGTTGAAAGTTGGTATTGGATAAGTTGGGGGGTTCAAGTCGAGCTAACGACGTTAAACAAAGCACTGCATGGGAGGTAACCCATGGTTTTCAAATTTCCTATCATTTTGTTGTTTTAATAAAATTTATATTTTAATTAATCATTTTTATATTTAAAAAAAATAGACTGTTGACCTGTTCTTCTATTATGAGTATGGATGGGTATAAAAGGGGAGCACCATATTCATCTGTGTCACGTGGTGTGATCCTTGAGTAATACCTTACCCAGAAATTTAAAAAAGAAGACAATGTATCATCAGTTTATTTTATTTTATATATATACTTATATTTTACTTATATATATATATATATATACTCTTTTGTATTGTTTGTTTGTTTTTTTTCACTAGGGAACTCTTCAAGTGACATGGATATCAGAGGAATAAATTGGAGCACCAAGAACTTCAAACTTCAACCACCAGGTGATTTCATTCCATGACCCTCATTTTCAATTTCCTTTTTGAATTTTTATTCCCTGCCTCTACTCCTACTAATTTTTCATTTCTTCAAACACTGGGGACAATGTTGTTTTAAGTTGGGGGGGAGATAAAATAAAAAAATGCTTTTGTGTCAAAAACAAAAATTGAATGATTTGAAAAAAAACTAAATGGAAGGAAAAATTCCTTTAACTTTGAACATGGTAATACACATTGCACACTTTGAAACTGAATATCAAATAATTTATCATGCCCTGATTCTGATTTTAATCCTTGTATAATTTCATGAGCATAGATTTTGGAAAGTGTGGCTGTCCAATGTGATATTTCATCATTTATATTTTGATCCAAATAAAAAAAAATGCCACAATGCATGTCCTCTAGACTGTGGGGTACTAATTTGAATTTTTGGGGTCCCATAATAAATAGCATAGGATGGTTTTATTTTTATGAATAATATGAGTATTCAAAAAAAAAATTAAAAAATAATTATTAAAAAATAAAAAATAAAAAAATAAAAATAAAAATTTGCGTGTAGAGCAATGGATTGATAAAATGCGAGGCTTTCGGCACTTGGGGATCGTGACTCCAGAGTTTTCTAGCCCTGATTTTTTCAATCTGTCTCTATTTATGGTAATATGAATTTGTTTTTGATTAAGTTAACTCGAGACGATGCCCGAGTATGTGGGTTTCACTTGGTGCCCTAAGGCCTTTGAGTCTGGGAGTCATCGGCAAAGTCTTGCTACATGGGTTAATTTGATTAATTGCAATTTCAATTACTATAGCAATATTGCAAAAAAAAAATCAAAAAAAAAGAGGGATGAAGAATACTCATATTAGGATTAAATGTGATTCCACCTAGCGCTTCCATGATTTTCCCCTTGAATGAAAATGAACCCCCATGTCTATTGTGATTCACAACACATCATTACACCTAATTGAGTTGGATGAAAAATGATGATGGATTTGATCAAAGGAATGGGCTTGGGATTGGGATCTGCATATGAAAATATCTTGTATTAAAATATTTTTATGGGTTTCATGATTGTTTGGTATAAGGTTTGTTGGTGATCATTGTGTATTAAAATGTTTTTAGAAAAGGGAATTCGAATTTCATTTTTGATGAGATATATTTTGCTCGGGACTAGAAAAACTCAAGTTGGGGGATGTGATTAGCCACTAAATGAGGATAATATTCATTGTTAATATACATAATTTTCATGTTCATTGTTATTAATAAACACCATTTTAGTGCATTTTATACTTTGAACATCATTTCACATTATGATTGTAATACCTTCTTAAAATGCACTATTATGTGGTACATTTTTTAACATCATTTAAAGTACCCAATGATTCATCTGATTTTAAGGAATTTAATTTTACATATTTTAGTTTGATATTTTTGTAAATTTATCTACACTTAAATATGAACATGTTTGATTCAGGGATCAATGGAGAATTCATGGAGGATGATGGAGATATTTGGCAATGAAAGGAAGCAATTCTGGAGAAGGCAGATTGGACACCAGCCCACTGATGAGACTGTTTGGCCCAACATACAGTCCCAATTAATCCCAAATTTTGTGGGATGCTAGAAGACATGTACAGGAAAGAATAACTCTTCAGGAGTTAATGCTAATTCGGCCTCCATGTTTCTCATTTAGGGGGCCCAATTTAGAGATAAAATTATGGGCCAGATTCTGAGGCCCAGAAAAACAGTCCACCAATTTGATCATATCTCGTAATACACAACTCCAAATGGGCCCTAATTTTACAGGCTGTTATCAGACATCCGGAGCTCCATTTTCTTCTTCTATGGCCCACCCTGATTCGGCCATCTAGAAGGCCATCCAAACGCGTCTGTTCGGTGGATGAAATTTGGATGCCACCTCGGGTCAAATGTATTCCAAATTCCACAAACTTTCCACCACCCTAGGCCTACCATACTCAAGTGGGATGACTTGTACTGTTGAAGGCTAGACCCAAGGCTCCCAAAATTCCTATTTAAGGCAGTGGTGGTGATGGAGTTGAGGATCTTGGATGCTTTGTTCAATTGTAATGTTATGCTGCATTTTTGTTGCCTCAATTTTGTCCTTCACATGTAAGTTGTTCAAATCACTTTAGTTTCTTAATAAAAGTTCTTCTTCTACTCTTATTCTATTGTTCTTAATATAACATTGATACCGTTGGATCAAGGTGTGAATTTATTCCCACCAACCCTTGTGAAATTATTCACACAACGGTGGAGTGATCATTTTATTTTTGTTGTTTTCTTTACTTCTCCATTTCCTCCCTCACGAGTCTACTTTCCGCTTCCATTGAAACCATGGGATCAATGGAGGGCTAACCCACTTATGGGTTGATCCAAGGGAGTAGCAAGGGGATGGATTGGATGTTATTTATCACCTAATTAATGTATAATCACTTCTTTAATTGGGATTTTTATTTGATGATTTTTAAACTTCATCGTCCTTGTTGAATTTAAGGCCACACACATCAAGTACTAATACGATCCTTTACCTTGAAGTGCTCAAAACTTTGATCCTTCAAGTGTATATGTGATTAGTATTAGAGGGTGTAGGAATTAAACCAGTAAGTGATGATGTTGTTTTATCTCCTTAAATGAACCCATCTCAAATTTAAGAATTTGAAATCATTAAAAAGAAAATACATCCAATCCACCCCGAGCGATAACCTAGGATCAACTCATTATTTTAAATTGAATCTACTTAAATATTTTAGATATATTTAAAACCCATCCATAATCAATCCAAGTTGGCCACTTCATAGACAAAAATCCATCCCTTAGGTTGTGTATCTTAGGTATTTTCTTAGGTCTCTGTGGAATCGACAACCCAAGCTACACTACAAGGACCGTTCTACCCTTCTTCTCTTGGGTAAATTTGGTCGTGAACCAAATTTTGGCGCCGTTGCCGGGGACCTAAGTAAGTTATCTTAGACACTTTCATCATTTTTTTTCATTCTACTTCTCTTTTCTCACTCCTCACTCCTATGGAAGTCAATTTTGAACAAGTCCAAACATGGGAAACCTATCCCTACTTTGATCACCCAACTCCATGTATGATGTACAATGACCATCCAAATTCCTACTTATGGGATCATCAACAAACCTAATGAACCAAAATGTTTTTGTTCATATGATCCACAATACATTCCAACATATTATCAGTTCCAATTCCAACAAGGCCAATCTGAACATCCTCCTTCGGAATTCCAACAACATAATTATCCACCTGAAATAGACCATATTTCTCAACCCCTTACCCATCATGATCCACAACCATTACTTGAAAAATTGTGTCAAGAAATGGAAATAATGAATTTTGAGGTTTCATCATTGAGGTTAGAAATACAAAGCATTAAAAATTGTGAGGAACCCATCCCTACACAAACTATCCCTTCCATAACCTTATGTGAAGTGTCTAGTTTCTCACAAACCTCTCATGAATTTACTAAAGATAAAACCTTTGGATTTGGGGAAGATAAAGAGGATCAAGGAATTGTTGAAGGGTCTTTAAATCAAGAGGAAATTGACTTTTTGGATTCAAAAGAGGAGAATTTGACGTCATGGATTGAGTCTCATGAATATAACTCTGTTGATGATTTTTCAAAAACACCAATCATTGAACCATTAAGAGAAATCACAATCTTTGAGTCCATACCCATTTCTAACACTGATATTTCCAATTTTGTGGTTGAATCTTCTATTCCAATGGAACCGATTCTATTGATAAATTTTGAAAATAAAATTGAGATCGATCCAAATTCCCAACCTATGTCTAAAAATGTTAGTCTTCCTGAACTCGAACATGTGTCCTTTCCATCCTTCCTCAAGTTTTCATTCATTGAGGATATCCAAAACCATCATGTTTTCATTGTTTCTTCTCTTGATATAAATAAAATTGGAATGACCCTTGATGTATTAGGAAAGACTAGAGAAGCAACTACATCCACCATTTATGATATTCCTTGGATTTACCTGCTCATTTTAGAACAGAGGTTTGTGCATGAAACAAATTCTAAACATAGAATCAATCTCAACCTAGTAGAAGTGGTGAAACATGTGGTCCTTAAAATGTTGAAAGTTGGTATTGGATAAGTTGGGGGGTTCAAGTCGAGCTAACGACGTTAAACAAAGCACTGCATGAGAGGTAACCCATGGTTTTCAAATTTCCTATCATTTTGTTGTTTTAATAAAATTTATATTTTAATTAATCATTTTTATATTTAAAAAAAATAGACTGTTGACATGTTCTTCTATTATGAGTATGGATGGGTATAAAAGGGGAGCACCATATTCATCCGTGTCACGTGGTGTGATCCTTGAGTAATACCTTACCCAGAAATTTAAAAAAGAAGACAATGTATCATCAGTTTATTTTATTTTATATATATACTTATATTTTACTTATATATATATATATATACTCTTTTGTATTGTTTGTTTGTTTTTTTTCACTAGGGAACTCTGCAAGTGACATGGATATCAGAGGAATAAATTGGAGCTGCAAGAACATCAAACTTCAACCACCAGGTGATTTCATTCCATGACCCTCATTTTCAATTTCCTTTTTGAATTTTTATTCACTGCCTCTACTCCTACTAATTTTTCATTTCTTCAAACACTGGGGACTGTGTTGTTTTAAGTTGGGTGGGAGATAAAATAAAAAAATGCTTTTGTGTCAAAAACAAAAATTGAATGATTTGAAAAAAAAACTAAATGGAAGGAAAAATTTCTTTAACTTTGAACATGGTAATACACATTGCACACTTTGAAACTGAATATCAAATAATTTAGCATGCCATGATTCTGATTTTAATCCTTCTATAATTTCATGAGCATAGATTTTGGAAAGCGTGGCTGTCCAATGTGATATTTCATCATTTATATTTTGATCCAAATAAAAAAAAATGCCACAATGCACGTCCTCTAGACTGTGGGGTACTAATTTGAATTTTTGGGGTCCCATAATAAATAGCATAGGATGGTTTTATTTTTATGAATAATATGAGTATTCAAAAAAAATTTAAAAAAAAATTATTAAAAAATAAAAAATAAAAAAATAAAAATAAAAATTTGCGTGTAGAGCAATGGATTGATAAAATTCGAGGCTTTCGGCACTTGGGGATCGTGACTCCAGAGTTGTCTAGCCCTGATTTTTTCAATCTATCTCTATTTATGGTAATATGACTTTGTTTTTGATTAAGTTAACTCGAGACGATGCCCGAGTATGTGGGTTTCACTTGGTGCCCTAAGGCCTTTGAGTCTGGGAGTCATCGGTAAAGTCTTGCTACATGGGTTAATTTGATTAATTGCAATTTCAATTACTATAGCAATATTGCAAAACAAAATCAAAAAAAAAGAGGGATGAAGAATACTCATATTAGGATTAAATGTGATTCCACCTAGCGCTTCCATGATTTTCCCCTTGAATGAAAATGAACCCCCATGTCTATTGTGATTCACAACACATCATTACACCTAATTGAGTTGGATGAAGAATGATGATGGATTTGATCAAAGGAATGGGCTTGGGATTGGGATCTGCTTATGAAAATATCTTGTATTAAAATATTTTTATGGGTTTCATGATTTTTTGGTATAAGGTTTTTTGGTGATCATTGTGTATTAAAATGTTTTTAGAAAAGGGAATTCGAATTTCATTTTTGATGAGATATATTTTGCTCGGGACTAGCAATACTCAAGTTGGGGGGTGTGATTAGCCACTAAATGAGGATAATATTCATTGTTAATATACATAATTTTCATGTTCTTTGTTATTCATAAACACCATTTTAGTGCATTTTAGACTTTGAACATCATTTCACATTATGATTGTAATACCTTCTTAAAATGCACTATTATGTGGTACATTTTTGAACATCATTTAAAGTACCCAATGATTCATATGATTTTAAGAAATTTAACTTTACATATTTTAGTTTGATATTTTTGTAAATTTATCTACACTTAAATATGAACATTTTTGATTCAGGGATCAATGGAGAATTCATGGAGGATGATGGAGATATTTGGCAATGAAAGGAAGCAATTCTGGAGAAGGCAGATTGGACACCATCCCACTGATGAGACTGTGTGTCCCAACATACAGGCCCAATTAATTCCAAATTTTGTGGGATGCTAGAAGCCATTTACAGGAACAAATAACTCTTCAGGAGTTAATGCTAATTCGGCCTCCATGTTTCTCATTTAGGCGTCCCAATTTAGAGATAAAATTCTGGGCCAGATTCTGAGGCCCAGAAAAACAGTCCACCAATTTGATCATATCTCGGAATACACAACTCCAAATGGGCCCAAATTTTACAGGCTGTTATCAGACATCCGGAGCTCCATTTTCTTCTTCTATGTCCCACCCTGATTCGGCCATCTAGAAGGTCATCCAAACGCGTCTGTTCGGTGGATGAAATCTGGATGCCACCTCGGGTCAAATGTATTCCAAATTCCACAAACTTTCCACCACCCTAGGCCTACCATACTCAAGTGGGATGACTTTTACTGTTGAAGGATCGACCCAAGGCTCCCAAAATGCCTATTTAAGGCAGTGGTGGTGATGGAGTTGAGGATCTTGGATGCTTTGTTCAATTGTAATGTTATGCTGCATTTTTGTTGCCTCAATTTTGTCCTTCACATGTAAGTTGTTCAAATCACTTTAGTTTCTCAATAAAAGTTCTTCTTCTACTCTTATTCTGTTGTTATTAATATTACTTTGATACCGTTGGATCAAGGTGTTAATTTATTCACACCAACCCTTGTGAAATTATTCACACAACGGTGGAGTGATCATTTTATTTTTGTTGTTTTCTTTACTTCTCCATTTCCTCCCTCATGAGTCTACTTTCCGCTTCCATTGAAACCATGGGATCAATGGAGGGCTAACCCACTTATGGGTTGATCCAAGGGAGTATCAAGGGGCTGGATTGGATGTTATTTATCACCTAATTAATGTATAATCACTTCTTTAATTGGGATTTTTATTTGATGATTTTTAAACTTCATCGTCCTTGTTGAATTTAAGGCCACAAACATCAAGTACTAATACGATCCTTTACCTTGAAGTGCTCAAAACTTTGATCCTTAAAGTGTATAGGTGATTAGTATTATAGGGTGTAGGAATTAAACCAGTAAGTGATGATGTTGTTTTATCTCCTTAAATGAACCCATCTCAAATTTAAGAATTTGAAATCATTAAAAAGAAAATACATCCAATCCACCCCGAGCGATAACCACGGATCAACTCATTATTTTAAATTGAATCTACTTAAATATTTTAGATATATTTAAAACCCATCAAAAATCAATCCAAGTTGGCCACTTCATAGCCAAAAATCCATCCCTTAGGTTGTGTATCTTAGGTATTTTCTTAGGTCTCTGTGGAATCGACAACCCAAGCTACACTACAAGGACCGTTCTACCCTTCTTCTCTTGGGTAAATTTGGGTGTGAACCAAATTTTGGCGCCGTTTCCGGGGACCTAAGTAAGTTATCTTAGACACTTTCATCATTTTTTTTCATTCTACTTCTCTTTTCTCACTCCTCACTCCTATGGAAGTCAATTTTGAACAAGTCCAAACATGGGAAACCTATCCCTACTTTGATCACCCAACTCCATGTATGATGTACAATGACCATCCAAATTCCTACTTATGGGATCATCAACAAACCTAAGGAACCACAATGTTTTTTTTCATATGATCCACAATACATTCCAACATATTATGAGTTCCAATCCCAACAAGGCCAATCTGAACATCCTCCTTCGGAATTCCAACAACATAATTATCCACCTGAAATAGACCATATTTCTCAACCCCTTACCCATCATGATCCACAAACATTACTTGAAAAATTGTGTCAAGAAATGGAAATAATGAATTTTGAGGTTTCATCATTGAGGTTAGAACTACAAAGCATTAAAAATTGTGAGGAACCCATCCCTACACAAACTATCCCTTCCATAACCTTATGTGAAGTGTCTAGTTTCTCACAAACCTCTCATGAATTTACTAAAGATAAAACTTTTTGATTTGGGGAAGATAAAGAGGATCAAGGAATTGTTGAAGGGTCTTTAAATCAAGAGTAAATTGACTTTTTTGATTCAAAAGAGGAGAATTTGACATCATGGATTGAGTCTCATGAATATAACTCTGTTGATGATTTTACAAAAACACCAATCATTGAACCATTAAGAGAAATCACAATCTTTGAGTCCATACCCATTTCTAACACTAATATTTCCAATTTTGTGGTTGAATCTTCTATTCCAATGGAACCGATTCTATTGATAAATTTTGAAAATAAAATTGAGATCGATCCAAATTCCCAACCTATGTCTAAAAATGTTAGTCTTCCTGAACTCAAACATGTGTCCTTTCCATCCTTCCTCAAGTTTTCATTCATTGAGGATATCCAAAACCATCATGTTTTCATTGTTTCTTCTCTTGATATAAATATAATTGGAATGACCCTTGATGTATTAGGAATGACTAGAGAAGCAACTAGATCCACCATTTATGATATTCCTTGGATTTACCTGCTCATTTTAGAACAGAGGTTTGTGCATGAAACAAATTCTAAACATAGAATCAATCTCAACCTAGTAGAAGTGGTGAAACATGTGGTACTTAAAATGTTGAAAGTTGGTATTGGATAAGTTGGGGGGTTCAAGTCGAGCTAACGACGTTAAACAAAGAACTGCATGGGAGGTAACCCATGGTTTTCAAATTTCCTATCATTTTGTTGTTTTAAAAAAATTTATATTTTAATTAATCATTTTTATATTTAAAAAAAATAGACTGTTGACCTGTTCTTATATTATGAGTATGGATGGGTATAAAAGGGGAGCACCATATTCATCTGTGTCACGTGGTGTGATCCTTGAGTAATACCTTACCCAGAAATTTAAAAAAGAAGACAATGTATCATCAGTTTATTTTATTTTATATATATACTTATATTTTACTTATATGTATATATATATACTCTTTTGTATTGTTTGTTTGTTTTTTTCACTAGGGAACTCTGCAAGTGACATGGACATCAGAGGAATAAATTGGAGCAGCAAGAACTTCAAACTTCAACCACCAGGTGATTTCATTCCATGACCCTCATTTTCAATTTCCTTTTTGAATTTTTATTCCCTGCCTCTACTCCTACTAATTTTTCATTTCTTCAAACACTGGGGACAGTGTTGTTTTAAGTTGGGGGGGAGATAAAATAAAAAAATGCTTTTGTGTCAAAAACAAAAATTGAATGATTTGAAAAAAAAACTAAATGGAAGGAAAAATTCCTTTAACATTGAACATGGTAATACACATTGCACACTTTGAAACTGAATATCAAATAATTTAGCATGCCCTGATTCTGATTTTAATCCTTGTATAATTTCATGAGCATAGATTTTGGAAAGTGTGGCTGTCCAATGTGATATTTCATCATTTATATTTTGATCAAAATAAAAAAAATGCCACAATGCACGTCCTCTAGACTGTGGGGTACTAATTTGAATTTTTGGGGTCCCATAATAAATAGCATAGGATGGTTTTATTTTTATGAATAATATGAGTATTCAAAAAAAATTTAAAAAAAAAATTATTAAAAAATAAAAAATAAAAAAATAAAAATAAAAATTTGCGTGTAGAGCAATGGATTGATAAAATGCGAGGCTTTCGGCACTTGGGGATCGTGACTCCAGAGTTGTCTAGCCCTGATTTTTTCAATCTATCTCTATTTATGGTAATATGACTTTGTTTTTGATTAAGTTAACTCGAGACGATGCCCGAGTATGTGGGTTTCACTTGGTGCCCTAAGGCCTTTGAGTCTGGGAGTCATCGGCAAAGTCTTGCTACATGGGTTAATTTGATTAATTGCAATTTAAATTACTATAGCAATATTGCAAAAAAAAATCAAAAAAAATATGGATGAAGAATACTCATATTAGGATTAAATGTGATTCCACCTAGAGCTTCCATGATTTTCCCCTTGAATGAAAATGAACCCCCATGTCTATTGTGATTCACAACACATCATTACACCTAATTGAGTTGGATGAAGAATGATGATGGATTTGATCAAAGGAATGGGCTTGGGATTGGGATCTGCTTATGAAAATATCTTGTATTAAAATATTTTGATGGGTTTCATGATTGTTTGGTATAAGGTTTTTTGGTGATCATTGTGTATTAAAATGTTTTTAGAAAAGGGAATTCGAATTTCATTTTTGATGAGATATATTTTGCTCGGGACTAGCAAAACTCAAGTTGGGGGGTGTGATTAGCCACTAAATGAGGATAATATTCATTGTTAATATACATAATTTTCATGTTCTTTGTTATTCATAAACACCATTTTAGTGCATTTTAGACTTTGAACATCATTTCACATTATGATTGTAATACCTTCTTAAAATGCACTGTTATGTGGTACATTTTTGAACATCATTTAAAGTACCCAATGATTCATATGATTTTAAGGAATTTAATTTTAAATATTTTAGTTTGATATTTTTGTAAATTTATCTACACTTAAATATGAACATGTTTGATTCAGGGATCAATGGAGAATTCATGGAGGATGATGGAGATATTTTGCAATGAAAGGAAGCAATTCTGGAGAAGGCAGATTGGACACAAGCCCACTGATGAGACTGTGTGGCCCAACATACCGGCCCAATTAATCCCAAATTTTGTGGGATGCTATAAGACATGTACAGGAACAAATAACTCTTCAGGAGTTAATGCTAATTCGGCCTCCATGTTTCTCATTTAGGCGGCCCAATTTAGAGATAAAATTCTGGGCCAGATTTTGAGGCCCAGAAAAACAGTCCACCAATTTGATCCTATCTCGGAATACACAACTCGAAATGGGACCAAATTTTACAGGCTGTTATCAGACATCTGGAGCTCCATTTTATTCTTCTATGGACCACCCTGATTCGGCCATCTAGAAGGTCATCCAAACGCGTCTGTTCGGTGGATGAAATCTGGATGCCACCTCGGGTCAAATGTATTCCAAATTCCACAAACTTTCCACCACGCTAGGCCTACCATACTCAAGTGGGATGACTTGTACTGTTTAAGGCTCGACCCAAGGCTCCCAAAATTCCTATTTAAGGCAGTGGTGGTGATGGAGTTGAGGATCTTGGATGCTTTGTTCAATTGTAATGTTATGCTGCATTTTTGTTGCCTCAATTTTGTCCTTCACATGTAAGTTGTTCAAATCACTTTAGTTTCTTAATAAAAGTTCTTCTTCTACTCTTATTATGTTGTTCTTAATATAACTTTGATACCGTTGGATCATGGTGTGAATTTATTCACACCAACCCTTGTGAAATTATTCACACAACGGTGGAGTGATCATTTTATTTTTACTGTTTTCTTTACTTCTCCATTTCCTCCCTCATGAGTCTACTTTCCGCTTCCATTGAAACCATGGGATCAATGGAGGGCTAACCCACTTATGGGTTGATCCAAGGGAGTAGCAAGGGGCTGTATTGGATGTTATTTATCACCTAATTAATGTATAATCACTTCTTTAATTGGGATTTTTATTTGATGATTTTTAAACTTCATCGTCCTTGTTGAATTTAAGGCCACACACATCAAGTACTAATACGATCCTTTACCTTGAAGTGCTCAAAACATTGATCCTTCAAGTGTATAGGTGATTAGTATTAGAGGGTGTAGGAATTAAACCAGTAAGTGATGATGTTGTTTTATCTCCTTAAATGAACCCATCTCAAATTTAAGAATTTGAAATCATTAAAAAGAAAATACATCCAATCCACCCCGAGCGATAACCTAGGATCAACTCATTATTTTAAATTGAATCTACTTAAATTTTTTAGATATATTTAAAACCCATCCAAAATCAATCCAAGTTGGCCACTTCATAGCCAAAAATCCATCCCTTAGGTTGTGTATCTTAGGTATTTTCTTAGGTCTCTGTGGAATCGACAACCCAAGCTACACTACAAGGACCGTTCTACCCTTCTTCTCTTGGGTAAATTTGGGCGTGAACCAAATTTTGGCGCCGTTGCCGGGGACCTAAGTAAGTTATCTTAGACACTTTCATCATTTTTTTTCATTCTACTTCTCTTTTCTCACTCCTCACTCCTATGGAAGTCAATTTTGAACAAGTCCAAACATGGGAAACCTATCCCTACTTTGATCACCCAACTCCATGTATGATGTACAATGACCATCCAAATTCCTACTTATGGGATCATCAACAAACCTAATGAACCAAAATGTTTTTGTTCATATGATCCACAATACATTCCAACATATTATGAGTTCCAATCCCAACAAGGCCAATCTGAACATCCTCCTTCGGAATTCCAACAACATAATTATCCACCTGAAATAGACCATATTTCTCAACCCCTTACCCATCATGATCCACAACCATTACTTGAAAAATTGTGTCAAGAAATGGAAATAATGAATTTTGAGGTTTCATCATTGAGGTTAGAACTACAAAGCATTAAAAATTGTGAGGAACCCATCCCTACACAAACTATCCCTTCCATAACCTTATGTGAAGTGTCTAGTTTCTCACAAACCTCTCATGAATTTACTAAAGATAAAACCTTTGGATTTGGGGAAGATAAAGAGGATCAAGGAATTGTTGAAGGGTCTTTAAATCAAGAGGAAATTGACTTTTTGGATTCAAAAGAGGAGAATTTGACATCATGGAATGAGTCTCATGAATATAACTCTGTTGATGATTTTTCAAAAACACCAATCATTGAACCATTAAGAGAAATCACAATCTTTGAGTCCATACCCATTTCTAACACTGATATTTCCAATTTTGTGGTTGAATCTTCTATTCCAATGGAACCGATTCTATTGATAAATTTTGAAAATAAAATTGAGATCGATCCAAATTCCCAACCTATGTCTAAAAATGTTAGTCTTCCTGAACTCGAACATGTGTCCTTTCCATCCTTCCTCAAGTTTTCATTCATTGAGGATATCCAAAACCATCATGTTTTCATTGTTTCTTCTCTTGATATAAATAAAATTGGAATGACCCTTGATGTATTAGGAAAGACTAGAGAAGCAACTAGATCCACCATTTATGATATTCCTTGGATTTACCTGCTCATTTTAGAACAGAGGTTTGTGCATGAAACAAATTCTAAACATAGAATCAATCTCAACCTAGTAGAAGTGGTGAAACATGTGGTCCTTAAAATGTTGAAAGTTGGTATTGGATAAGTTGGGGGGTTCAAGTCGAGCTAACGACGTTAAACAAAGCACTGCATGGGAGGTAACCCATGGTTTTCAAATTTCCTATCATTTTGTTGTTTTAATAAAATTTATATTTTAATTAATCATTTTTATATTTAAAAAAAATAGACTGTTGACCTGTTCTTCTATTATGAGTATGGATGGGTATAAAAGGGGAGCACCATATTCATCTGTGTCACGTGGTGTGATCCTTGAGTAATACCTTACCCAGAAATTTAAAAAAGAAGAAAATGTATCATCAGTTTATTTTATTTTATATATATACTTATATTTTACTTATATATATATATATATACTCTTTTGTATTGTTTGTTTGTTTTTTTTTTCACTAGGGAACTCTGCAAGTGACATGGATATCAGAGGAATAAATTGGAGCAGCAAGAACATCAAACTTCAACCACCAGGTGATTTCATTCCATGACCCTCATTTTCAATTTCCTTTTTGAATTTTTATTCCCTGCCTCTACTCCTACTAATTTTTCATTTCTTCAAACACTGGGGACTGTGTTGTTTTAAGTTGGGTGGGAGATAAAATAAAAAAATGCTTTTGTGTCAAAAACAAAAATTGAATGATTTGAAAAAAAAACTAAATGGAAGGAAAAATTCCTTTAACTTTGAACATGGTAATACACATTGCACACTTTGAAACTGAATATCAAATAATTTATCATGCCATGATTCTGATTTTAATCCTTCTATAATTTCATGAGCATAGATTTTGGAAAGCGTGGCTGTCCAATGTGATATTTCATCATTTATATTTTGATCCAAATAAAAAAAATGCCACGATGCACGTCCTCTAGACTGTGGGGTACTAATTTGAATTTTTGGGGTCCCATAATAAATATCATAGGATGGTTTTATTTTTATGAATAATATGAGTATTCAAAAAAAATTTAAAAAAAAATTATTAAAAAATAAAAAATAAAAAAATAAAAATAAAAATTTGCGTGTAGAGCAATGGATTGATAAAATTCGAGGCTTTCGGCACTTGGGGATCGTGACTCCAGAGTTGTCTAGCCCTGATTTTTTTAATCTATCTCTATTTATGGTAATATGACTTTGTTTTTGATTAAGTTAACTCGAGACGATGCCCGAGTATGTGGGTTTCACTTGGTGCCCTAAGGCCTTTGAGTCTGGGAGTCATCGGCAAAGTCTTGCTACATGGGTTAATTTGATTAATTGCAATTTCAATTACTATAGCAATATTGCAAAAAAAAATCAAAAAAAAAGAGGGATGAAGAATACTCATATTAGGATTAAATGTGATTCCACCTAGCGCTTCCATGATTTTCCCCTTGAATGAAAATGAACCCCCATGTCTATTGTGATTCACAACACATCATTACACCTAATTGAGTTGGATGAAGAATGATGATGGATTTGATCAAAGGAATGGGCTTGGGATTGGGATCTGCTTATGAAAATATCTTGTATTAAAATATTTTGATGGGTTTCATGATTGTTTGGTATAATGTTTTTTGGTGATCATTGTGTATTAAAATGTTTTTAGAAAAGGGAATTCGAATTTCATTTTTGATGAGATATATTTTGCTCGGGACTAGCAAAACTCAAGTTGGGGGGTGTGATTAGCCACTAAATGAGGATAATATTCATTGTTAATATACATAATTTTCATGTTCTTTGTTATTCATAAACACCATTTTAGTGCATTTTAGACTTTGAACATCATTTCACATTATGATTGTAATACCTTCTTAAAATGCACTATTATGTGGTACATTTTTGAACATCATTTAAAGTACCCAATGATTCATATGATTTTAAGAAATTTAACTTTACATATTTTAGTTTGATATTTTTGTAAATTTATCTACACTTAAATATGAACATTTTTTATTCAGGGATCAATGGAGAATTCATGGAGGATGATGGAGATATTTGGCAATGAAAGGAAGCAATTCTGGAGAAGGCAGATTGGACACCATCCCACTGATGAGACTGTGTGTCCCAACATACAGGCCCAATTAATTCCAAATTTTGTGGGATGCTAGAAGACATTTACAGGAAAAAATAACTCTGCAGGAGTTAATGCTAATTCGGCCTCCATGTTTCTCATTTAGGCGTCCCAATTTAGAGATAAAATTCTGGGCCAGATTCTGAGGCCCAGAAAAACAGTCCACCAATTTGATCATATCTCGGAATACACAACTCCAAATGGGCCCAAATTTTACAGGATGTTATCAGACATCCGGAGCTCCATTTTCTTCTTCTATGTCCCACCCTGATTCGGCAATCTAGAAGGACATCCAAACGCGTCTGTTCGGTGGATGAAATCTGGATGCCACCTCGGGTCAAATGTATTCCAAATTCCACAAACTTTCCACCACCCTAGGCCTACCATACTCAAGTGGGATGACTTTTACTGTTGAAGGATCGACCCAAGGCTCCCAAAATGCCTATTTAAGGCAGTGGTGGTGATGGAGTTGAGGATCTTGGATGCTTTGTTCAATTGTAATGTTATGCTGCATTTTTGTTGCCTCAATTTTGTCCTTCACATGTAAGTTGTTCAAATCACTTTAGTTTCTCAATAAAAGTTCTTCTTCTACTCTTATTCTGTTGTTCTTAATATTACTTTGATACCGTTGGATCAAGGTGTTAATTTATTGACACCAACCCTTGTGAAATTATTCACACAATGGTGGAGTGATCATTTTATTTTTGTTGTTTTCTTTACTTCTCCATTTCCTCCCTCATGAGTCTACTTTCCGCTTCCATTGAAACCATGGGATCAATGGAGGGCTAACCCACTTATGGGTTGATCCAAGGGAGTATCAAGGGGCTGGATTGGATGTTATTTATCACCTAATTAATGTATAATCACTTCTTTAATTGGGATTTTTATTTGATGATTTTTAAACTTCATCGTCCTTGTTGAATTTAAGGCCACACACATCAAGTACTAATACGATCCTTTACCTTGAAGTGCTCAAAACTTTGATCCTTAAAGTGTATAGGTGATTAGTATTATAGGGTGTAGGAATTAAACCAGTAAGTGATGATGTTGTTTTATCTCCTTAAATGAACCCATCTCAAATTTAAGAATTTGAAATCATTAAAAAGAAAATACATCCAATCCACCCCGAGCGATAACCTAGGATCAACTCATTATTTTAAATTGAATCTACTTAAATATTTTAGATATATTTAAAACCCATCAAAAATCAATCCAAGTTGGCCACTTCATAGCCAAAAATCCATCCCTTAGGTTGTGTATCTTAGGTATTTTCTTAGGTCTCTGTGGAATCGACAACCCAAGCTACACTACAAGGACCGTTCTACCCTTCTTCTCTTGGGTAAATTTGGGTGTGAACCAAATTTTGGCGCCGTTGCCGGGGACCTAAGTAAGTTATCTTAAACACTTTAATCATTTTTTTTCATTCTACTTCTCTTTTCTCACTCCTCACTCCTATGGAAGTCAATTTTGAACAAGTCCAAACATGGGAAACCTATCCCTACTTTGATCACCCAACTCCATGTATGATGTACAATGACCATCCAAATTCCTACTTATGGGATCATCAACAAACCTAATGAACCACAATGTTTTTTTTCATATGATCCACAATACATTCCAACATATTATGAGTTCCAATCCCAACAAGGCCAATCTGAACATCCTCCTTCGGAATTCCAACAACATAATTATCCACCTGAAATAGACCATATTTCTCAACCCCTTACCCATCATGATCCACAACCATTACTTGAAAAATTGTGTCAAGAAATGGAAATAATGAATTTTGAGGTTTCATCATTGAGGTTAGAACTACAAAGCATTAAAAATTGTGAGGAACCCATCCCTACACAAACTATCCCTTCCATAACCTTATGTGAAGTGTCTAGTTTCTCACAAACCTCTCATGAATTTACTAAAGATAAAACCTTTGGATTTGGGGAAGATAAAGAGGATCAAGGAATTGTTGAAGGATCTTTAAATCAAGAGGAAATTGACTTTTTGGATTCAAAAGAGGAGAATTTGACATCATGGATTGAGTCTCATGAATATAACTCTGTTGATGATTTTTCAAAAACACCCATCATTGAACCATTAAGAGAAATCACAATCTTTGAGTCCATACCCATTTCTAACACTGATATTTCCAATTTTGTGGTTGAATCTTCTATTACAATGGAACCGATTCTATTGATAAATTTTGAAAATAAAATTGAGATCGATCCAAATTCCCAACCTATGTCTAAAAATGTTAGTCTTCCTGAACTCGAACATGTGTCCTTTCCATCCTTCCTCAGGTTTTCATTCATTGAGGATATCCAAAACCATCATGTTTTCATTGTTTCTTCTCTTGATATAAATAAAATTGGAATGACCCTTGATGTATTAGGAAAGACTAGAGAAGCAACTAGATCCACCATTTATGATATTCCTTGGATTTACCTGCTCATTTTAGAACAGAGGTTTGTGCATGAAACAAATTCTAAACATAGAATCAATCTCAACCTAGTAGAAGTGGTGAAACATGTGGTCCTTAAAATTTTGAAAGTTGGTATTGGATAAGTTGGGGGGTTCAAGTCGAGCTAACGACGTTAAACAAAGCACTACATGGGAGGTAACCCATGGTTTTCAAATTTCCTATCATTTTGTTGTTTTAATAAAATTTATATTTTAATTAATCATTTTTATATTTAAAAAAATTAGACTGTTGACATGTTCTTCTATTATGAGTATGGATGGGTATAAAAGGGGAGCACCATATTCATCCGTGTCACGTGGTGTGATCCTTGAGTAATACCTTACCCAGAAATTTAAAAAAGAAGACAATGTATCATCAGTTTATTTTATTTTATATATATACTTATATTTTACTTATATATATATATATATATACTCTTTTGTATTGTTTGTTTGTTTTTTTTCACTAGGGAACTCTGCAAGTGACATGGATATCAGAGGAATAAATTGGAGCAGCAAGAACTTCAAACTTCAACCACCAGGTGATTTCATTCCATGACCCTCATTTTCAATTTCCTTTTTGAATTTTTATTCCCTGCCTCTACTCCTACTAATTTTTCATTTCTTCAAACACTGGGGACAGTGTTGTTTTAAGTTGGGGGGAGATAAAATAAAAAAATGCTTTTGTGTCAAAAACAAAAATTGAATGATTTGAAAAAAAAACTAAATGGAAGGAAAAATTCCTTTAACTTTGAACATGGTAATACACATTGCACACTTTGAAACTGAATATCAAATAATTTAGCATGCCCTGATTCTGATTTTAATCCTTGTATAATTTCATGAGCATAGATTTTGGAAAGAGTGGCTGTCCAATGTGATATTTCATCATTTATATTTTGATCCAAATAAAAAAAATGCCACAATGCACGTCCTCTAGACTGTGGGGTACTAATTTGAATTTTTGGGGTCCCATAATAAATAGCATAGGATGGTTTTATTTTTATGAATAATATGAGTATTCAAAAAAAAATTTAAAAAAAAATTATTAAAAAATAAAAAATAAAAAAATAAAAAAAAAAATTTGCGTGTAGAGCAATGGATTGATAAAATGCGAGGCTTTCGGCACTTGGGGATCGTGACTCCAGAGTTGTCTAGCCCTGATTTTTTCAATCTATCTCTATTTATGGTAATATGACTTTGTTTTTGATTAAGTTAACTCGAGACGATGCCCGAGTATGTGGGTTTCACTTGGTGCCCTAAGGCCTTTGAGTCTGGGAGTCATCGGCAAAGTCTTGCTACATGGGTTAATTTGATTAATTGCAATTTCAATTACTATAGCAATATTGCAAAAAAAATCAAAAAAAAGAGGTATGAAGAATACTCATATTAGGATTAAATGTGATTCCACCTAGCGCTTCCATGATTTTCCCCTTGAATGAAAATGAACCCCCATGTCTATTGTGATTCACAACACATCATTACACCTAATTGAGTTGGATGAAGAATGATGATGGATTTGATCAAAGGAATGGGCTTGGGATTGGGATCTGCTTATGAAAATATCTTGTATTAAAATATTTTGATGGGTTTCATGATTGTTTGGTATAAGGTTTTTTGGTGATCATTGTGTATTAAAATGTTTTTAGAAAAGGGAATTCGAATTTCATTTTTGATGAGATATATTTTGCTCGGGACTAGCAAAACTCAAGTTGGGGGGTGTGATTAGCCACTAAATGAGGATAATATTCATTGTTAATATACATAATTTTCATGTTCTTTGTTATTCATAAACACAATTTTAGTGCATTTTAGACTTTGAACATCATTTCACATTATGATTGTAATACCTTCTTAAAATGCACTGTTATGTGGTACATTTTTGAACATCATTTAAAGTACCCAATGATTCATATGATTTTAAGAAATTTAATTTTACATATTTTAGTTTGATATTTTTGTAAATTTATCTACACTTAAATATGAACATGTTTGATTCAGGGATCAATGGAGAATTCATGGAGGATGATGGAGATATTTGGCAATGAAAGGAAGCAATTCTGGAGAAGGCAGATTGGACACCAGCCCACTGATGAGACTGTGTGGCCCAACATACAGGCCCAATTAATCCCAAATTTTGTGGGATGCTAGAAGACATGTACAGAAACAAATAACTCTTCATGAGTTAATGCTAATTCGGCCTCCATGTTTCTCATTTAGGCGGCCCAATTTAGAGATAAAATTCTGGGCCAGATTCTGAGGCCCAGAAAAACAGTCCACCCATTTGATCCTATCTCGGAATACACAACTCGAAATGGGCCCAAATTTTACAGTCTGTTATCAGACATCCGGAGCTCCATTTTATTCTTCTATGTCCCACCCTTATTCGGTCATCTAGAAGGTCATCCAAACGCGTCTGTTCGGTGGATGAAATCTGGATGCCACCTCGGGTCAAATGTATTCCAAATTCCACAAACTTTCCACCACCCTAGGCCTACCATACTCAAGTGGGATGACTTGTACTGTTGAAGGCTCGACCCAAGGCTCCCAAAATGCATATTTAAGGCAGTGGTGGTGATGGAGTTGAGGATCTTGGATGCTTTTTTCAATTGTAATGTTATGCTGCATTTTTGTTGCCTCAATTTTGTCCTTCACATGTAAGTTGTTCAAATCACTTTAGTTTCTCAATAAAAGTTCTTCTTCTACTCTTATTCTGTTGTTATTAATATCACTTTGATACCGTTGGATCAAGGTGTGAATTTATTCACACAAACCCGTGTGAAATTATTCACACAACGGTGGAGTGATCATTTTATTTTTACTGTTTTCTTTACTTCTCCATTTCCTCCCTCATGAGTCTACTTTCTGCTTCCATTGAAACCATGGGATCAATGGAGGGCTAACCCACTTATGGGTTGATCCAAGGGAGTAGAAACGGGCTGGATTGGATGTTATTTATCACCTAATTAATGTATAATCACTTCTTTAATTGGGATTTTTATTTGATGATTTTTAAACTTCATCGTCCTTGTTGAATTTAAGGTCACACACATCAAGTACTAATACGATCCTTTACCTTGAAGTGCTCAAAACTTTGATCCTTCAAGTGTATAGGTGATTAGTATTAGAGGGTGTAGGAATTAAACCAGTAAGTGATGATGTTGTTTTATCTCCTTAAATGAACCCATCTCAAATTTAAGAATTTGAAATCATTAAAAAGAAAATACATCCAATCCACCCCGAGCGATAACCTAGGATCAACTCATTATTTTAAATTGAATCTACTTAAATATTTTAGATATATTTAAAACCCATCCAAAATCAATCTAAGTTGGCCACTTCATAGCCAAAAATCCATCCCTTAGGTTGTGTATCTTAGGTATTTTCTTAGGTCTCTGTGGAATCGACAACCCAAGCTACACTACAAGGACCGTTCTACCCTTCTTCTCTTGGGTAAATTTGGGCGTGAACCAACATTTCAGTTATGTATGTAACACATAACCCATTTCTAAACATTAACACTCCATCATTATAGATGAAGTCCATCAACTTACCAATAATTTATACTTTAATCCACCTTTTAATATTCTTATCATCTTGTGGGGACATATCTATTTTTTAATCATTTTGGTTTATAAATTTCTTATAAAATGAATGATGGTTACCCTTTACAAAAAATTACCATATTCATATTTAATGTATCCCTAAATATTGGATTCTTATTAATCCTCATCTTTTTTATAACTCCATGTTCTATCCTACAAAATGTACTAGCCACCATGTTATCCTTCCCAAGGTGGTAGTGTATCGAGAAAAAATTGACACTGAGTAGTTTAAAAAATATTCATTATCTCATGTTTATATCTTTTTGAGAGAAAATATACTTAAAACGTTTATGGTCTATATATATGTAGCATCTTCCAATATAGGGATAGTGTATCCATATATTTAATGGAAAAATTATAGATTCAATCTCAAGATCATTTTTGGATAATTTTTTTCATGAATCTTTAATTACCTTGGTGAAATAGTAACTGCTTTATCATCCAATATAAGGATACAACCCTATCATTTCTTCAATGAATCACTACATATAAAAAATCATTACTCTCTTAATGATAAATTCAATACTTTTTCATTAATAAATCTCTTATTTATCTATTTAAAACACACTTACTATTATTTAGACCATGTAAATTAAAACCCTTTACTTGTCGACTTGATTTGTGGGTTTCCCAATAAGGAAATGTTTTGTAAAAAAACTTCCAATAATAATTAATTAAACAAAGGAAACTAAAAATCCAGGCTATATTCATTGGTGTAGGCCATTCCTTAACAAAAATTTTCTTCAAAGGATCAACAAATATTTATTCCTTATAGAAAATATGGTTTTGGAAATGCACTTCAAAGAGAAAAAATTCCTACATACTAAATTTCTTATATAATTCTCTTTCTATGAGGGTCTCAAGAATTATTTTCATATCGTTCTCATGTTCTTCATATATTTTTCTGTATATCAAGATTTCATCAATGAATACCACCTTGAATTTATCAAGATAATCCTTTAATACTTTATACACAATATCTATAAAAGGTGAATAAGTCAATATGAGGGGATTTATTGTAAACTTATCATGTCCATATCTCATATGTAATTTTATATTAGGTATATCCTATTTCTTCAAACATAACATATGATAACCAGAATAAAGATTGATCTTTGAAAAATATTTATCTCCTTGGAGGTGATCAAATAATTAATTTTTAAATGGTAAAGGATAATTATTTTTATAGGAATGGAATTTATCTTGATAAAATTGATGAACAATATCATTGCCTTTTCCTAAATGTTCATGAATGAATTAGGTTTTTCTCAAGATGAAAAACTATTGAGTATAAATCCATTATAAAAAATAGGTATTATTCCACTCTACCAACTCAATGGATTCCATTTTATAAAAATTTATATATTTATGACTTGCATCATTAATGATATCAATGAAAAACGCAACATCACACTCGGGTGGATGACAATGTAACTCCTTTGGAAATACATCATTATAATTTTGAAAAATGTGTACATCTTCTATACATAAGATTCCTTTCCCATTCATCGATAGTTTTTAATCATCCTTATCTCCAATAATCCCATTAAAGTGAGCTACTATAATAGAATATAAGAAAGACTTTGGAGGTGAAGTCTCTAACATAAAAACAATGTATTTTATACCCCCTTCACAAATAATAATCTCCCTATATTAGTAATAAACTATTTAATTATACATTCAGATCCAATAAATACCATGGATTAAGTAAAAAAATTTCATAGGTACAACAATAAAGTATTCCACCAAGGAAAATCTATTCACCTTAATAGAGACTTCTCGGTAAATATTTTTCGCAAAAATAATCCCATTACATTTTATAACTAAAAAATAATTTCTTAGAGTATCAATGGATAGTTAAATTTTTATAGGAAACATACATGTTATAAATAAGTTTTAATATCTAAAATAAAATAAATCATTCACTAACTTTGATTTTAGGATCAAGAAACCTGATATCCCACCATTTGGTACTTCAACCTTCACAGTAGTGATTGAAAGAGCTTATAATTTCGCTATTGTCTTTTTTTAGGTAAATTCCATAGATTTTTTATACATTATTTTGTATAGTTCCAAATATACTTATATTTAAATCAAAACATATATAAATTCTACATTTCCTTTACATTCACAAGATTTATGGCCTTTTTCTCCACACTTCAAAAAAACTAGTATTAACTTAAATGAAGTCCTAGAGTGTTTCTTTCCATAGTTACTACATGTGTAAAATTACACACTTCCATTATTCCCCATTTACATACTTTCCTTTATATGGTTTTTAATATACCACTTCCTCTCCAAATTTCTTTTAAAGACATAATTCATGGAGAAATCATTTTTCATATTAATAAAACTTACGACTATACCATCATATAATGAAAATTTTTGAGAGACTAATTCCCTTAAAAGTCTTATCTTTACGCCAAGAAATAAATGGTAAAACTTTATTTCTATTATATATACATAGTCTAGAACATATCAATCTAACCTCATAATGTTATCCCTGTACTCAATAATATTTTTTCATACTTTTATTTGAGATTGGTGGATTTTCATTCTAGTGCATCCCTATTCTATTGGTGAAAGTATTTTTCATAAAATTTATCCTTAAAATTTATCCATTATATACACTCTATATCTAATTTAACATTATAGTTCTAAATTTTTGAACACCATTGATCCATATCTCTCTTCAAACGATATACCTTAAAGAAATATTTTTCCATTTCACTACTTCACAAAGTGAGAAATATCTTTTTGAGGGAATTGATCCATTTTTAGCTGCCAATGGATTAGTATTTCCATTTAATGGTGGAGGTTTTTTGTTGTGTGAAGTGGTCTAATATAGTTTCACCATGTTGTGGATCAGATGGTTTCTCTATGTGGGTGTGGTATTTGTAATAACCTGGGTCTAATTTCTTAATATTTTTATAATATGATGATCTCAAATGGAAACCTCATTGACTTTATTATGAGGAATATCCTTATATTGTCTATGTGTGTTTATACGCTTCACATTCCATCAATTGGTCTCCATATAGAAACAATAATATACTCGTAATTATTGCATGATATTGAATTATAAAATACAATTACTATTTTGTTTCCTACTGAAATTTTATTTAAAATATTAATGGTTTTCCTTATTATTTTTTATATATAACTATGTTCCTTTTAAAATAGATTCCAATGTTTCTAATAACCTTCCTTTGATACCTACTATAATAACATGGTCCATAGAAACCAATATTTGGTAATTATATTACATTATTGGTATCAGAAATAATAGTTCATAAAGGATCTAAAAGTTTAGTTTTCCTAGAAGACTAGATACATAAATATTTTTTCACAATACACATGAGAAAATAATATAAAAACTCCAAAATAAAATAATTATCCCATCTATTAGATCATTTAGAATTACACATAGTTCTCTTCAAGATTTCCTAGGAAAAAGAGAAAAAAATTCGGGAGATATAAAATTCTCAATAATGTTTGGCATACCACATTAGTTATCGTAGCATAAATATGGAATAGATAGTACGATTAAAGGAAATACATGATCAAAATAATTCCAAAATCAAATTAAACTAAGGTAATATTATATCTATTAAAATTATTAAAAACATGGATATTAATTATTGATCTCATACTAAATTGTGCATAATATCAAACATCATAAAAATACTGTGAAGGCCTTATCCAAGAAAACATACAAAAAATACTTAAGGTATATACCAATACCCTATCTAGTTTGTCTCACGATACCTACCAATTCAACAAGGGATTGTCTATAATAGGTCCCAAAACATCAATTATTAAGTCCAATTCATTCATCATATCATAAAATGAATAAAAAATACATAAACAAATTTTTAAATAATCATCTTTATTAGAATAAAAAAATATGGAATGTCAATAATTTTCTCGATGTTAATAAAAGGGATCACATGATCATTACCCATCTAAAGAAATATGGTGAATGGTTAAACAATATATAACAGATATTCCAAAGTAATCAATAAACATTTGTACTAGAATAAAAAAATATACTAATTAAATGTCTCTCTAAAAATTAAGTGGAATAGATCTATTTATAAGAATACCTCAACTAACATCATATAAAAAAGGTATATGGATAATTCAATAATTTCACCAATCAATCGATGTATGGGAACAATGTGAACATGCTTCAATCAACGAATTGGAAAAAAGGGTATTCATAAAGAAAATGAATTGTATGAAAATTTAGCCCTATTAATGGTGGATGTTTAATAAAGGAAAAGGAAATGATGGATCATATATTTTATAGAATATTATTTTAAATAATCCATCTAGAGAAAAATGTGGATGGTTATTGTAACATCCTAAACCATGGTCAACTTAACATATGCTCTAAGTCGGTGGGTCACATAGTCTCAAGTGTGCCTCCCTAAATGCTAGAGGCTATTGACTAGCAGTGAGGGTGTAATGGCGTTATAGTGGGGAGACTATACCCTCATTTAAGAGTATCACATCAGATAAAAATAGATACAATCAATAGTGGAAGCATAATTTAAAAAAACTGAATCAACAAACTGGGGAAGTGTAAACAGATAACCTAAACAGTAATCCTCAGAAGAAAATGATAAAAAATAAATGATAATCCTAAAAATATCTTATGGTAGTTTCTGATACATGATGTATGGAATGTTTTAATACAAAAAAAGAAACAAGTATGTAAAAATGTTATACAATATTACAAAAATACAAAATGAAAAAATAGACCCATAAGCATCTTGAGCTTATACCTAATCCTCTAATCATCAGCTCTAACTATGTATGAAAATAAAAAACTTTTAATAGGTATTTTTCTATTATCAGTACTTGAATGAATATATTTTTCTCAGTTAAAAAAGACATCCTGAGTTTGGTGAGAGATAAAAATATCAGCAGTCCACCACCAATAGTATCTACGTATAATCAAAGTTGGGCTTGTAACTAAATAGTGTGGAGGTATAAGAAAGAAAGTAAAGAAATGTTGAATAAATAAATAACTACCCAATCAGGTTCTTAAGGGACACCTAAAAGGTCTACCTACTTCATCTCACAGCTATAAAGTGTCTAATCATTTCACGATGTATATAATATTAGTTATAATAATATATATAGTTTATTTCTATATTTTATCCACCTATATGAATCAAGTGTGTGAGGATTCCTAATGGCCATATACTAGGAGTACTATTGCTGGCTGGACTGGGGCATAACTCATATATCCATACTATTATAATGAAACTATAAGCTCGCCCAAATGGTACATTCTCTATATCTCATGAATAGTGAGAGTAATCTTTAAATAATGCTCGGGATGGTGAGTGAGTCATCTTGTCAAGACTTAGAACATGAAATGTGGAACCTCATCTAGATATCCTGATATTATCACTAGTGTGAGATGCCATGAACTCAACACCCGGTGTAAGGAGTATGATTATCCACCATTCTCAACATTATTTACCACCATATCATAGCCCCTATAAAGGAACATTATAATTATAACTTCCATGGGGAATTACCTCCCATTCATTTTATTTACCAAACCCGCATATATATAAGATATTCATATTAATTTTTAAATAAATACATAATGAAAATACTTTTTATGCATTTAAATTAATCATTTTCATTGGAATGTATATATATTTATTACAATATATGTGGAAAATAACTCTCTTTATTTTAATTATTCATTTCACTTGTTCAATACCATTTAATCATTAAAATTCATTAAAAACATGGAAAAAACTCATATAGGTCAAGTTTCAATAAGAATATTTCATATTAAATAAATTTAAGGGATGCCACCATCTATTATAATCTATCATATACAACCCATTTACCTGAACCAATTCATTCAATTCATTACAACATGGAAATTCCATTACCAAGGCTCAAATTTCATTTAGAATATAACATGTTCATTTAGGAAGCTTCATGGTTGGGAAATTCTAGCTATAAGAGGTCCAAGCACCCAAGGGTTTCCTTGGGTCACATGTAAAATACATGTAACAAGGTAAATATATTTATAAAAAAAGTCCAAATCTTAAAGTTGTTTTATCCATTTTTCACCAATTATCCAAAATGGATATTTCACTTGGAACACCCATTGGGTGACCACATAAAGTGTTTGAAACCTATAAAACACTAATAAAGGATCAATAAACATGTATTAAGGTGAATTTTTCAATTATAAATGAAGTAATCAACATAATTGGGATACTAGGAAAATGAAGGCATACATCATGATGGTATAATTACAAATTTACCAAAACTCTACGGGAAATCAATGTGACCACCTACCTCAAGGACGTAGATAAATTCTCACTCAATATTGGCCTCATATTTGAAATAGGTTGGAAGATATATGAGAAATAGTCCAAATCTATAAAAATAGGGAATATGATCCCACATCTAAATATACCGATAGATGGAAAGGAGATCTGTGATTGGAGTTGAGAGACTAGGGGATCTTACTAAGATAGATTTGTAGCTTCAAACGAATTGACAAATAGACTCTGAAGGTAGAAGTTGTTTTAATGCCTACATTAGGGTGTTCTTGTGCTCAAAATGGATGAGAACCCATTATTGTACACTATAGGAATAATAGATAAAGGAAAAAATAACTTCATACATTATGTGGGGGAAATGTCATTTCACACCAAAATTTAAAATTGCATGGTTTAGGTGCATGGTTAGTCAAATCGTGCACCCAACATGAATAGTTGGCTATAGGGAAAGTGGTACCCCACATAGTTTGTCACACGTTTTGAATAAATGTGAATAGACCATGAAAATAGGCTTTTTACCATATTGTCAACCATATGCATGGTCGTGCACCCTAGGTCTCATGGTTTCAAAAAAAACATACAGCCAAGTCTATTTTTCCCATTTTAGTGCTTTAGGCTCTGAACATGTGTTAAATGTCCCCTCAACCTACTTAGATTTATTATACATCATTATTAGGTCTATTTAATTTATTCAAATAGAAAAACTAATTATCCTTACCTTCATTGTAAATTTTGGTCATTATAACTTCCCCTTCTTAAAGAAACTCATCCCCAAGTTGGTCTTTTGATGGTAAAGATATACCGTTAGCAATGAGTTTTGGCCATTGAGAATGTATACTAGCTTCCTACTCTCAAGTCTCATCACACACTTTTTGTGCTACCATAGCATCCATACTATCGGTATTAACCTTCCTTAGAGTGTCCTCATGCGTCAATTAATAGTAAAAACATGATACTCCTCAAAGGAAGCATCCATAACCAATTCACCCTCATCGGGATAAAATATATGATTCGGGTTTGGATAGTACCGGTGAATTTGATATACATGAAAGACATTATCCATTGACTTGTGTTTTGAGGAATTTCCAACGGGTAAGCTACTGGCCCGATCTGTTTCACACCCTCAAAGGGTCCAACTAACCTCAGTGAGATCTTAACCTTCTTATTGATATGTCTATTTCCTTAACTTGGGTAAAACACATAAGAAAACCCAGTCTTTTACATTGAACTCAAGAGGCCTCTAGCACCTATTGGCATATGACTACTATCTATATTGATCTGTCAACCTGCACTTTCTGATCAACTAGACCTACTCCAAAGTCTCTTGTACAAAATGTGTTCTAAGCATAGCTACTTCTCCAGCCTATAGCCAGAACAATGTTGAGTGTAAATCCTACCATATAAGTATTCATAATGATCCATCTTGGGGGTATCTAGAAATATTTTGTTATTTGCAAACTCAATTATGGTCATGTGTTTCTCCCAAGAACCCTTGATGTCAAGGATGAATTCATGGAGCATGTCATCCAGAACATAAATTGGATGCTCTATTTTTACATTATGTGGTTGATAATCCATGCTTATAATTACTTGTGTACCCAAGGCCTTCTACAACACCTTCCAAAATTCTGATGTGAAACAAGCATCTCTGTTATAAATAATAGAAAATTGATCTCTATGAATATGTATAACCTATTTAACGTAAAAACTTCCTATATCATCTATCATGAAGGTTTATTGCATAGGTAATAAGTGTGAGACCTTTGTTAGATGTTCTAAGACAACCCACATTGTATCATTTCCTTGAGGTGATCTGGGTAGACCAGTAATGAAGTCCAACAAACCATCATACCATTTCCACTAAAGAATAGACAAAAACTATAGAATACCTAATATTCATGTATGTTTTTCCTTCACCTGTAGATATGTAGAACACCTAGTTATGAAGCCTAAAATATCATGTTTCATACTAGGCCCTCAATATTGGAATTGTAGATCTCAAAATATTTTGGTGACACCGAGGTGAACTGTCTATATTGAGGCATGAAATTCCTACATCATCTTCTCTTTGATGTCTACTGGGACCCATACATGCCTATAGAACAATAATTTATCATCCCCATCCACATTACAACCAAAATATGTATCATCATCTAAAACTATTTCCCATATGATATGGCCATCATGATTAGATAACTTCCTCATTCGTACCTATTTGAAAAGACTACAAGTCACCACTAAGGGTGAGAGGATAGTCTCACCACGGTCCTCCTGAACCTTAATGTTCATCTACAAGAATAAGTCCATAATCTACCATTCACCACTAGATTCCTGAAATTTCTATGTCAGAGTCTTCTAGATTAGAGAATCAGCCACTTATTTCCCCTTTACAGGTGTGTAGGAAAACTCAAAATCAAACAACAATAGGTACTCAACCAACCTACATTTATTGAGATTCATATCCCACTATGTGAATATGCATTTGAGTATTTTATGACTATGAATACCATATAATTATCTCCATGTAAATTATGTCTCTTAAAACATAAATCATGAATAATAGCAATGAGCTTGAGGTCATGCACCAAATAATTCGATTTGTGAGGCCTAAACTAATGATACACATATGCGATGACTCACTCATCCTGCATCATAAAATCTCCACGAACAATACCTTATTCATAATAGAGAAAAATATAGATACTACCTATCTCTAAATGAATAAATATTGGTCAGTAAAGTCATACATCCCTTCAAATCCTGAGAGGCTACTTCACAAGCTTCTGACCATGAAAATTTCACACCCTTCTTTTTCAAGACTGTAAGTGGTGCTTCAAGCCATGAGAAATCCTAGATGAACTATTTGTAATATCCAACAAGACCCAAAGAACTTTGGATGTCAAATAAATTCTTGGGATACTCTCAATAAACTACAACTCTCAAATTATCTGGGTCTAATGAAACCCCTCACTCCAAGATAATGTTACCTAAGAAGTTATGTTTTTCTATCCAAAAGTGGAATTTACAGATCTTGGAATAGAGTTGTTTCACTCTCAATGAATTTAGCATGATCTCATTATTGGTTTCATGATTGTTTCTAGAGCCTTAATACACTAACATATCATCAATGAAGAAAACCATAAATGAACCCAAATACAGGTGGAAGACCTGATTTATAAAATCCATGAAGACTGTAGGTGCGTTTGGAAGTCCAAACATCCTAACCAGGTTCTCATAGAGACCATACCTGATCTTGAAAGCTATGATAAGTATTTATAAAGTACTAAAACATAATTTATGATAGGAAAAACTCATATCTATCTTTAAAAACACTCTCACTACTCGAAGATGATCAAAGAGGTAGCCTATTCTAGGCATTGGGTACCATTTTTTTTAGTTACCCAATAAAAATGATGGTAATCCACATAGATCCTGGGAGTAATATTCTACTTCTTGGTAAAAAGGACTGGGTAACCCCACAGATAAGTGTAGGGGAGTATGAACCCTTTATCCTCTGGATCCTCCAACTTCTTCTTGATCTCTAAAAGCTCTTTATGTGTCATCTTGTAAGGAGGAATGATCATTGGTTATGATCCTAATAAAAAATCAATAGTAAACTCAACCTGTCACACTAGAGGTAGACTATAGAATTATTCATGAAATATATCTCTAAAATGTTCCACTACATAAGAAAATATAGTGGTTTGTAACCCCTAGTCATTGAGGAAAATAATGGAAATTTGAACAATCACAATACCCAACCTCTTCTACTTGAGTCCTGAACGTGGGTCTTATACATCCAATTCAGCCTTATGATTGTTCCTAACTCCATCCGGTGATATAAATTTCACCCTCTAATGATAGAAGTCAATATGGTATTGATAGGGAACTAATCTTTCCAACCTGAATATAACATCAAATCATGTCATGTTGAGGTTGTAAAGATTCCACATGAAAAGGTAACCTCATATCTGAAGGGGACAATCCCTACAATAATGAACCCCCTATGAACAGATGCATATCTAGCTTCGATATGACATGGATGTTATCAATATCAAGGTCTATAATTCCCTTTATAGTATTAGATATGAACGAGTGAGACACGTTGATGCCAAATAAAGGAGACACTAAAGTCGAGGTAACTAGAATAGTACCTAAAATAGTATAAGGTTTGGTGATCTTGTTCTATGGTGTAGGATGGACTGCATGTAACTAGCATATACCACATCCCTAATTCACTACCTAAATTCCATGAAAAAGCCTTCCCTATTGGCACTGAGAATCATAAGTCTGACTGTCTATGCCTTGATCACCACCTCAGCCTGATATACCTGTGGTATTCTAAATACCTGCCAGTCGGGATCCTTCTAGCCCTACCTCTAACCATGGAGTGGTTGTAGATCCACACTCTTTAATAACTCAAGGTAATGTTCAGATGAACAGTTGGAGATGGACCGTCCTACGCTAACATTTCCATTCAACTGGATCTCGTAAGAACTAATACTTGATATGTCTTGGATTCCCACACTAGTGATAGATAATAAAACACTCTGGGTGAGGTTCTTAATTTCTTATACCTTCATGATTATTCTCATAACGCCTCTTTCAGCTATAAGAAGAACCACTACCATCCCTAGGTACCGAACTAGGTTGAGTCACTCCTTCAATATCCCTCAATTTCTAGTCTGTAATAAGGGCCATGTTGACGATTTCTGAAATCATCATCAATCTGAACACATTGACCTACGATAAGACGGCATATACCAACCCATCTTCTAATATCCTAGTGGTTAGAAGGTCATCATAATAAGGATAGTGATTAAACCATTGTATCCTAGTTAAATGGGTAGAGTATTTCATAACTGACATGCTCCCTTGTTGTATGTTCATGAACTCTCTAAATTTGTCAGACCTCGGAGTCTAGGGAAAGAATTATTCATAGAATGTCATTTAGAAAACATCTTAGACCATATCCTGATGTCTATCATCCTGATTGACAACATCCCACAACCTCTTATAATAATAATTAATCATGTACGTATCTAGCTTCACCCTACGTTCTGGAGTAATCTCCAGATACTCAAAACTAGATATGGTCACCTCGACCCAAGACTTTGTAACATTAGGTCATATATCCCCTGAAAAGGGAGAATGATACTAATGAATCTCATGGGTCAACTCTTCTATTATTATGGTAGGTATAACTACACCATTCATAGTTTGATGCATACACAGATTACCCTCTTAAAAATGGGTGTCATTACCCATATCTAAAATAGGTAGAGGATCCATAGGTGGATCTATAGGAGGAATCAGTTGCAGCTCATGACCTACTACCTCAGGAACATTATCATCATCACTTTCAGGGAGTGAAACTAGAAAACTTTGTTGTTTCATAATACTATAATGCCAAAAACATGACTGATAAGATATTTAATGAAGTATGAAAACTGCAAATAGGAAACTTGGGAAGTTACTAAATCCATACTATAGAAACAACCACACCTTTCTTCTAGCTTCAAAATCTTGTTCTAGACTATAGAACATACCATAACAGGCCAAAATAACAGAAGATATACCCTGATACCAACTACTAAGGCCAGTTTTAGGTCCAAGTATCTATATATTACATATACAAGATGGTTGTTTCAAACTGAGGGTCATTTTTAGTGTGATTTTATTATTTTTTAAATATTCAATCACTTTGGATGGTTAAATTAAATTGTTTTCCATTTTCAATCAATAAGGGTTCATACTCATTTTGAACCAAATATGGAATCCACATAACCCACACCATAACACATTCAATCTCATGTGATTGATGGTCTATATATCAATGTTCCATAATTGAATGCTTAAGGTGTCTACTTTACCCTATTTAGGAAAAAATTGTTAGCTTATGGTAGGAAATTTAATTGTTACTTACATTTTATAACACTTGTAAGAAGAGTTAGAACAATTAAATACATTAAAAGTATAATTAATTATGAAACATAAAACTTTATGCTGAAAATAGATGTGACATGGAAAAATGAAGGGCATATTAATCATTTTTTGCTACAAAGAGGCATGTATTGTGTTTTCCTCATTTCATCAGTTCATATTAACGAAATTACAATTTCAATAACTTTAATATCAATAACATAAAAACCCATGTGTTTCATACAATGGTGAAATGATATCAATAGTAATATGAAAAAATAGAACAAAAACTATAATTAATGCTACGTGGAATTTACCCAGAGCATGGGTTCATGAAGGAAAAACAGAGGTTATGACCTAATTCTTAGTGTTCCCATTCTCTAATTAGTTGTCCCCAAAAAGTATGTCAAGAAAGGAATATCTTTGATACCATTTTTTAACCTACCATCCTAGGGTCTACTTAACTTGTGCACCAAGTTAGTGGGTCACATAGCCATAAGTGTGCCTCCCCTTATGCTAGGGGCCTCCGAATAACGGTGAGGGTGTAAAGGTGGTATAGTGGAGATATTATTACCTCATATAAGAGTAGAAAATTTGATATAAATTGATACAATCAATAGTGAAATCATAATATAAACAGAAAGAATCAATGAACTATGGAAGCATAAACAAATAACCCAACAACTAAGAAGAAAAATAAAATTATAGCTGAATAACTAATAATACAAAAAAAAGCCTCTAATAAAGTTTCTGATACATGATGCATTGAATTCCATAATACAAAAATAAATAGTAAAGTACAATATTCTATGTAGTAGAAAAAAATAACAAATGGACAAAACAGCTTCATAATCTTCTTAAGCCTATTCCTGGTCCACTTTATTTGATCTCCAACTAAGTAAGAAAATCATTAACCTATATAATGGATTTCACCCTTAACAATTCCTATAAGAAGATAGTATTCTCAAGTACCAAATGAATCTCAATTTGGGTGGGAGATAAAAATATTATTAGGACACCACCAATGGTGTCTACATGTAATCTGAGTAGTTATCATAAATAAACAGTGTGTAGGTATAATCAAGAATGTAAAGAAATTAAAAATAAATAAATAACTACCCACTCATGATTCTAAAAAACACTTAGAGGGTCTAACTACTTTACCTCATGACTAGAATGTTTCTAATCATGTCACTATATATATATAATAATTATAATAATATATATAGTTTATTTCTATATTTCACCCACCTATATGAACCAAGTGTGTGAGTATTACAAATGGCCATATACCTGAAGTACTAGTACTGGTTGAATCAGGTAATAACTCACATATGCATACCAATATAATAAGCCTATAATTTCAAGATAAAGGGTAGATTCCCTACATCCCAAGAAGTACAAGAGACATCATGAAACAACACTAGGGATAGTGAGTTAGCCATTATGTCAACAATAAAATTATGGAACTTGGTGCCTTGCCAAACCTCCATATAGTATCACTAGTGTGAGACTCCATGAACTTAACACCTGATGTAAGGAGTGTGATTATCTACTATGCACAAAACACCTTACTTTTGTATCAAAACCTCTGTAAAGGCTCGTTATAACTATAGCTCTCCTGGGTAATTACCCCCTATCTATCACATTTACCAATACCACATAGATATAATTGATTCATATCCATTTATAAATCAATACATAGAGAAAAATAATTATTATCAATTTAAATTAATCATTTTATTAGGTATGGATATATATTTATTTCAATACATTAGGTAAAGACCTCTCATTGATGTCATTATACATTTCACATGGTCAATACCATTTAATCATTATAATTCATTAAAAACATGGAAAATAAGTCATATGAATCAAGTGTCAATTGGAAGGCTTCATGGTCAAAAACATTTAAGTTATTCCACCATATATAATTATCCATACTATAAAATCCATTAACCCTAGACAATTCATTCAATTCATTAAGACATAGAAATTCCATTATTAAGGCTCAAATGTCATTTAGAATAAGACATGTTCATTTAGAAAATTGCCAAGTTAGGAAATTCTAGCTATAAGAGAGACATGAACATAAGGGGTGCCTTGGGTAACATGTAATACACATATAAACAGGGAAATTAAATTTAAATAAACCACCTGAATGTTAAAGGATGTTTGGTCATTTTTCACCGATTGACCAAAATTTCGAATTTCACTTGGAACACCCATGGGGTGACCATATAATGTATGTGCAACCTTTAACCCACCTACAGAGGATCAATATACATGTATTAAGTTAAAATGGTCAACTGGGCATGGAAAAATCTATATAATTGGGATGGTCTACAAAGGCCGAAAAAGACATGATGGAATAACTATGAAATGACCAAAACATGATAGCAAAACAATGCAACCACCTACCTCAAGCTCATAGACAAATGACATCCCAATATCGACCTCATATTTGAAGTAAGTTGGAATAGATATGATAATAATTCCAATCCCTGAGAATATGGATCATTATCCTTCATCAAAATATCATAAGATATTGAAATAAGAACCTTTATAGGAGTTGACAGACTAGGGGACCTTACCAAGATGGATTTATAGCTTCTCACGGATCAAGGAACGGACACCAGAAGTAGAAGTTACATCAATGACTAATTTAGGGTTTTCATGATCTTGAAAAGGAGGATGTCCCACTAATGTATGTTGGAGGTAGAATATATAAATGAAAAGATATCTTAAAACATTAAGTGGGGAATAAATTTCATTTCACCCCAAAATTCTGAATGTCATGGTTTAGGTGCATTGTTAGTTAAACCGTACCCCAACCATCCCCAGTTGGATATAGGGAAGGTGAAACCCACTCATTTTGACACACAGTTTGACTAATCATTCAATGACCATGAAAATGGGATCTATCCCATATCTATAAATTTCCAAATGGTCGTGCGTTCTAGGTTACACGATTGCAAACAACCCGTGCAGCCTAGTCTGTTTTTCCAATTTCATAAATCTAAGATTTGAATGATCCCTAGATGATCTACTGACCTCCATGTATTGATTATAACTCCTTATTTAGTTATTCTAAGGTATTAAAACTGAAAAACTAATTATCCATAAATTCTTTTAAAAATTGGGTCATTATAGTTATATAATACATAATAAACAGAGAAACTATGGGTATTCTCAACGTAAAAGGAAGCACCCTTATCAAATAAATAAAGATAATTTAGTGGTTAAGGGTAATTATAAAGTTTTGGGTTACCAATAAAAGACAATAATTTAGACATATAGTCTTTATAAGTAGGATACCATAGTAATGATAGTTAAATCTTTTATTATGGTTTTAAAGAGCATGTGAATTATCTAAAACATATCCCACCAAAGTGTCAATCCAGGTCTGATGTCTAAAGTGAACTAAATAATCACAAAGGTGAAGGTTGATTTGAAAATCATCTAGACTTTTTCTAGGTGATTACCCCAGGTTTCATCTATTCTAAATCCAGATCCACTTGCATGTATCGAGGTAGGTATGAAATTTCTATGAAAACCACACACAATTTACTTTCCAAAAAACTGGTTTTTTTGGGAATTAAAATGGCTTATAATAAGTATTTAATGAGATTAAATATAATTCTAAATCTACTAAATGGATGATAATTCTATAGACTCTCAATCAAGGTGACATTACAGTAATTATTTATAACAAAAAATGGAAGGGATGTTATGAGAACCCTTTTTTGACAAAATAATGGAAGAGAAAAAAGGCTATATGGAGAAGGGATAAATAGTATATCATTAAAAAATATAAAATGGGAGATTATACCACTGAATTATAAATAAATAATAATGTGAAATTGGTATTATAGCAAAAAAATAAATTATAAAGAAAATAGAAGTATCGAAAACCCATACTTTTCTAAGTATCTTTCTAAAGCATTAGCGGGCTCCTTAAAACCTTATTAACTTATTAAGATGCCTTTATAGAGGGATTGGGAAGGTAAATTCGTGATAAATTCCTTTGAATGGAGATGGAAGAGATAGTGGATGGGATTGATCTCCTCATATAGTGGAAAAAGAGGGTCTTTTCATGGAAACACTTGTTAGGTAAAGGGTAAGGATAGATTCACATGGGTGTTAGGTGGGTGAGGTTATTTAAGTGAGTTAGGTAGAGGAATGGTTTTTAATACATGTGGTTATGACTTTTATACTGAAAAAATATTTATATAAGTTTTATTTTGTCTTTTAATTATTAAAAATTTAATATACTTGATTTACCCATTTTTACCCTTATTGATATTGATTAAAAATTAACCCTGGTAATTATTTCATTACTAAATATATAAGATCTCCCCTATTAAAATTTTTGAAATTATAAATTAAAATTTTGACTTGAGTTAATATAATTCAATTTCTAAATGTGGGGGAAACAACTTTTAGATAACAAAATAATAAATAATAGATATATTTTCCTAGAAAAATTTCTTTTTATACATTAAGTGTTTTTCATTATTATTTTATATTAATTATTAAGTTAATGAGGTTATATATATATATATTATATTTTTAAAAATCATATTTTATTCATAAATTAAAGTATATGAATATAATTTACTTAGATAAAATTTCTATAACTCATATATAATTAATAATTTGAAAACAACCATTTTACTTTTATCGTGATAAATATTATTTTCCTAAGTAATTTATTTTCAATGCCAAAAAATAATATTGATCTTTTTAATTAATTTATACATAATAATTATAAATATAAATTTAATTCTTTCAAAAAAAATATGTGTACAAAAAATTAATTTTAACTATAGTGCATGTGAAACCGATTTATTAGAAAAATTATATTTTTAACCAAAAAAATATGTTTGGGATAAAATTTTCAATACTTCTGATTTTTAGGAAGTAAATTTGTTTATTATAAAAAATATATTTTATTTTTCTTCCAAGTCAAGTAAAACCATAATTTTACAAATATAATATTTAATTAAATGAACTAAAACCTTTTTATTTTATTGGAAAGTATTAATTAAGTTCATAAAATGAATAAAATGGATTTATTACATTCAAAATAGTATTTTAAAAAATATAGTATTCCTATTTAAAAACATAATTTATCAATTAATAGTGTTATAAATTTACAGGTCTTGCTCATGTAAACTGATAAAAGTTACAGATTTGAAAAAAATATATATTTTTCCCCCTTCACCTAAAAATCAATTATTTCAAAAAAAATCCAAGAATTAATCCTAAGATAATTTTTAAATGGTTAATCCAAATATTTTAATCCTTTTATAAAATATAAATCCTAAAATTTTATAAATTTTTATTTTACTTATTATTATGAATAAATTCTCTTTAGAGTGTGCATTGTGTAATTGTTTTTAGATATAGTCTTTATGTTCTATACTTTGTTCTTAGGTATTAAACTATAACCACTTAAATAATTTCATACTAAATATTTGATAAATTTTAGATACTAAAAAGCTATTATTATTCCTTACTCATATCTTCTTTAGTCTCCCATGTTGAATCCTTTAGTTTTTGATTTCTCCAAAGGAAATTCACAAGTTGAGTTACCTGATTTCACAACACCAGCTCTCTGGTGTCAATAGTATGGATTATTTATTCATTATAATAAAATCTAGGTTCTAACATTATTCCCTCATATGATGTTATATTCATTGGATTCAGAATGTATTTCTTTAATAGTGAAAAATGGAATATCTCATGTACTTTTGAAAGGTTCATAGGCATTGCCAATCAGAAAGCGATGGCTCCAATTCTCTCTACATTTTCAAAAGGCGTAGTGTACCTAGGGAATAGCTTACCATTTTTACCAAATATTACCAATCCTTTCCATGGTGACAACATTAAGAGTACTTTATCCCCCACAAGGATTTTTTGTTCTTTTATTCAATTATCACCATTACTATTTTATCTTCCTTGAGAAAATTTTAGATTATTCTGAATAGTCTATACAGTCTCAATTGTCTCCTCCACAATTTATGGTCCTTCTAGATTCATTTATCCAACTTCTTCCCAAAAAAATTTAGTATTACATCTCTTACTTTTCAATTCCTTATATAGTTCCACATGGATTTTCAAATGGAAATTGTTAATATTTAAAAATTCCACTAGAGGTAGATACTGACTCCATACTCTTGTATGTCTATAGAACAAGATATTATAATTTTTTTTGGTGAAAAGAAGGACCCAAATGTAAAAAATGAAAACAAATGTATATGAAATAAATATAAAAAACATTTTTCCCCCTTCCAGACCATGAAAAATTATATCAATCCTTTCATACTGGCCACCATTTTGGCGTTGATAGGTGGTGCTTAAATGTACCTCGGTGTCGTGATCTTTTTTAAGACTCTTCTTAAATGTCCATTTCAGCCTAGTGAAACAGTAATATAAAATTTATATTAATAAAAAATGATGTCTTATAATTGAATTCATATATACTCAATCAAGGCACTCAAGGTTTATGTCTTCCCTTACTTTTAATAAATGTGCAAACTTGGTGAAAATATCAATGATGACACATATAGCATCGTTATTCCATGGAGTCTTTGGAAATCCCATGGGAAAATTTGATTATAATATTTTACCACATAAATATAGTTATATTCAAAGGTTTCATGACTCCATTAAGATATTTTCCTTTATCCTTTAACAACATGCACACTAAGCATCTGGATTCAAATTCGACAATTTCCCACTTCATACCATCCCACTAAAAATATTAAATAAAATATATATAAATCTTTGTGATAATAGAGTGTATATATAAATTTTGGATATATACTATATTTTTTATCTCCCTCTTCAGTTAAGGTATATATAGAACACATAACCACTTTCTAAACTTCAACATTCTATCTTTATAGGTGAATTTTGTCAATTTCACGTCATTCAATTCTTTAATCCTCCTTTGAATATCTTAATCGTCTCATCAGGATATCTCTATATTTTACAAAAAATAAGGTTGGAAATTTTTCTTTTAAAAATTAATTATGCCTCTCTTTACCTTAAAATTACCATATCCATCTTTACTGGGTCCTTAAATATAGGATACATATCAATCCTCATCATTTTTAGAACTATGTGGTCACTCCAACTAAATGTGTAACACCCTAAGTTTTTAAAAATTATTTTTTAAAATAAATTATTTTTCTTTAATATATTTTGTTACATGAAACCCAAATCTAAAATTCTGTTACATGAATCATTGGGTTAGGATTTCATTACCCATAACACTGAGTTTTAACAAAATCGTTATATACTATTAATATTATTTTAATGCGGCAATCATAACCAAGTCGTTAATCTTTGTGATACGAATAGTAATAATTAATTTAAAAATATTAAATATAATTTTTTTATATAAATAAAACATATTGATAAAAAAATACTTAATTTGTTCAATAAAGTCTCTATATTTTTATATAATACTATTTTTTGAAAAAAATGATTTTTTATTTATTTTTGTGAGAAATAATAAAATTAATTTTTGATTAATTTTTAAAATATTATCTGATAAAATATAATAATTTTATTAAATCAGAATATCAAAATTATACAATGGTGAATGTTTTATATTTTTCTGAATATATTAATTTTTTTATGAATAGATAAAATTAATAAATTTTTATAGAAAACTGCATTTTCATTAAAATTATTTATAAAGTTAAATATAATTTTAATTTTGTTTTAAAATAAAATTATATCAATTAAATATATATTAAAATATTTTATTTAATTTCAATCATTTTCATACTGAATTTTGATATATAACCCTTGTATTTTTTTGAACTTTTTCCCTTTGAAAATCTGATTTCTCATCACGGATGTGTGATTAATTTTAAATTAAAATTTTTCACTTATGTGAATTGAATTTTTAAAATTGTAATACATGATTTTAATAACATTATTTTATATTACATATTATTTTAAAATTATGTTTTGACCCAAATGAATAGTGAAATGTAAAAATTACTTTTGAAGGCGAAGGTAAAAATTGGGTTATGAGGGGTTTAACTAAAACAATAAGGGTTAAAATATACCAGAAAATTTTATAAAATATATTATCTTGACATATTTAGAATCTATAATGTATAAGTCTTTATAATACTCAATTTGGGATCATTTTTTAATGATAAATATGTGGGTACACATTTTTCTTTTCAAAAACAATACAAGTGTGTCACTCATCTAACTTATAAAAGTGCCCCCTTATCTTTTCTACCCACTATAAAAACATTTCAGTTCATCGAATACATAATCTAAGAACATAAAAAATTTCATCCTCTCTTACTAGAACCTATATTACATTCAAAAATCCATACTTGAAAGGATTTTGGTGCAAACTTATGGAGGTTACCCGAGGAAGAGGTAATGTTCTTCATGGAGAATTTTCATATTATTTATTATTAAAAATGATTAAATTATTAATAAACCATGATGATATAAAAACATAAGTATATTAAAAATAATTATATGTTTTTATGTTAAGTATATAACTTATAACCATCTCCACTTCCATCAAATGGGTTACAAAAATTTTTTTTGTGTGTACGGGGGACTACCTCCGTGCAAACCGATGTTATTCATTTTTCCATTACCACCAATCATGACCCATTATAATGATGGAATAAATTAATATATGTGTTATTTAGGATATTATTACACTTATTAATTTATTATATCATTCACACCTTTATAGGTTTCATTTTATTGGAATTTGATAACATTTCTCATGTGTATGGCTGACTACCATCTCATGAAGTGATGTGATTCATCCATGCTTCGTATGGATGGTATGGAGGATAGTTTTAAAGAAAATATGTTATATATATGAAATAAAAATTATTATATAATGTTGATATATTATTTACCATTATTTATTTCAATATGTCAAGAAAATTGAGGCAACGTTCATGCGTGCTTATGATCTACCATGTCCAGAAATAGTGTATCTCATTTTCTATCCTTAAATATTATGTATTAATATAAAAAACAATATAATGAATATATGTTTTTTTATATGATGAAAAAAATTATTAGTATGATGAAACCATGATAAAATTAATAGTACCACAAAAATATCAAATCAAAACTTGCATAAAAATAAAATTAGTTATTACCTGAAACCTGACTTTAACATGGAATTGATAATAAATGGGTAATATGATGTCATAATAAAGTCAAATATGGTATGATATATATTAGTATGGTTATTTAATATATGTCTAATAAAATTATATTTATTATACATGAGTTTCTAATGTGTATGAATGAATTAATGACTTAAGGTAAGGGATTTCTATCTTACTTTTTACTTCTTTGAGACACATGTCATATTCACCACATATTTCTTTTATGTGGTGTATATAATTCATATGAATGTATTTTATAATAATTACACTTAAAATTATATTGATTATATCTCCATTTGTGTACCTCCTTTTGATGGGGATTGTGTTTCAAATGTTACCAAAGTTGTAATGAATTTATTTTTATTATCTAATAGTTTATGGGGAATGATTATGATTAAGTATCTAATGTCAAAATATTATGATCTATCTCATAATAATTATCATGAATTTTGTTCTCCTAGGGTTTTTCATGATATCTTCATGTAATATAACATTTTTTACACTATTTTTTACTTAAAATAAATGATTAAATGTTTTTAATAAAAAGAATCTTTATTTATCTCATCAATAGAAAACCCTTTTTCTTCCAAAACCATGTTTTCTAAAAAAAATCAAAAATATTTAGCATTATCCAAAATATTTATCAAAAAAAAATCCCATTTTTATATTTTTACAAAAAAATTAATGGAATATCATTTTCATTTTCTAAATAATTCTACATTTTATTTTACCAAAAATGTAAAAAAAAATATTTGTTTTAATGTGTACGACATGAATGGAATTTAATGTCATCATGACCATTATTTTAGTGGAATATTATGATATAATTTATCATGGTTATTTTAAAAAAAATTATTTTACAAATATTTTATGTTATAAAAAGTGTTCCTTCAATATAGAAAAAATATTTTCCTCTAGAAATATTTTAAATTATTATTAAAGATTTATTTATAATTTTTCAAATTTATTTTCAAATAAAAATATTTCAAAACTATTTTATGATTTTTTAGGTTTAAAAAGTGATTTCGAAGAAATTTTTTCTTCCTCGGTAATCTTCCCAAGTGATTTATCTATCAAAATCATTCTCTATCTAAGATGTAATTCATTGATGTAAATAATACTTTTCTAGTGATACAAACCAAGAATACTATTATAATTCTTTCATTGAATAGTTTTTAATGGTAAGATGTTTATGAATCCAGTTTCTCTTCCATAGGTTATACCATGATAAAATGCTTGTGAAGCTTTCTTATTTTTTCATGGGTTATACTATGATGAAATAAAAAATGATTATGAAATATGTATCTTTTTTATAGGTTATGATATAAAGAAATGTTTATGGAACCCATTTAATTTAAAAGATTATTATATGATGAATTTTTTATGATCTTGTGGAACAAATATGTATGATTTTATTTATTTGTCATATGGGACCTATATCTCCCTATAATGCATTGGGTAATGATTTATATATCATAAGATATACAGGGCTGAAATGAGAAGTGAACCAAGTTCAGTTAGAGACTTTGTATTCTATCACGATCTTAGGACTCACCCTTGACTACAATAATTATTTAGGGAGTGAACCCATTCTGATATTATATCCATCTAAATGATCCTTTACTACTATGAAAATGATTTTCTATTCTTATGTGTATTATACATATTTATGTATTATGTAAAATTTATACTCTTATGGATCTTGTTATTTTTTATCTTATTATTCATGTATTATGGACTTACAGTGTTTATTTAATGACTCAATATTGTGATATTTATCTGAATTGAATGGTTTTAAAATGTTATGTTCATGTTCTCGTACCATTCTGTTCATTTTCTGCTTACATATCTCCCTTATATACCCTTAATAAGCATCTGAGCTCACCCTTTATTATGTTTCCTTTCGTCAGGTTATAAAGAAATTTATTATGTATGATATTCCTAAGAAGGGTTCTGTTTATGAAGAACATAGTGGGAGATGATTTAGTTTACCTATGAACCAGTTGTTTTTGTTTACATGTTTAATAAGTCAATATACCTTTATTATCCTCATGCATTTTTTATGTAATGTATTAAATTTCATTAAAAATGATTTAATAACTATCTATGATAATTTAGGGTCAATATAGTTAGTATCAGACGATAGGATTATTTAAACATTGGAAAATAGGATGATAAAACTTTTGTGAGATATCAAAGTTTATGTATAAGGATAAGTATACGGATGATTTAATTTACATGAAAATTTCCTAGAATTTTGGTAAAGGATGGAGCGAGTGGTTTCCGAGAAATCGAATCCTTGTATTGATACTGTAAGTGGATATGGCTCTATCATAGATGTATTTAGGGGTAATAACTGTTAAAAGGGAGCATTGAGCTGGACTCAATCATCACCTTCTGTAAGAAAATAGTAATACTGCACACCTTCTTTGAAACTCTCATGGGATATGATGTGGAAATTTTCAAACTCTTTATGAACCATCATGAACGATTTAAATAGATGGAGAATATGAATTTACTAGGATAAACCTAAGGTTCCATAGATTAAAAATAAGGTGTCCTGACTTAGACATTCTATAAGTAATTTTTAATGATTATTTGGTTCCCCACAATGATTATTTTTTCTTACACTGTACATTTTAGTTTTATTTAATGGATGGAACCTGAAGGAACCGTGATAATGAAGAGTTTGAAAGAAAAAATTAATAATTTTACTCCTGAAAATCCAAATTTTATGAGATATGGATTTCAAAATCTTTTTCTATTCCAACATAACTTTCTTAATCTATGAATCATGTTATACTCCCAATTGAATAAAGGATTAAATAACATTTTGTTGATTCATTCTTGAGGAAATTTCCACCTTCTTTAAGTGGGTATTCTGGTCTACATGTTTTTGAATAATGGATCAACACCATTGAAAATATATTTTCCATTATCCAATGTTTCAAACATGAACATTTCATTTTGTATGTCTACCATTTGAAAAGTGAAGTATGTTAATGGTGGACTCTTATGAGAAATATGAGAAAATAGGATGAAATTGACATCATATATTGGTATGAGTTCAAGAACTTATTTTTTTAATAATCACTTTCCTTGTTTTCTTGATAATAATATCTAGAATTAGTTCATTCTGTTAAATAAAAAGGATTATGAATCCATTGTTTCCTATTATTCATATTTTATAATCCTTTCAAGGTATGATTCTTGTATTATCATCCAATATAAATGTAATTTTGAACGATTTTTCAATGTCTTAAAACCAAGTCTACTAAGGGTGATAGCCATAATAGGATTCCGTAGCTATAAAGAGATTATTCATGGAGCTATCATGTTGGAAATGGAGGTTGGAGTTACATAATAATATCATATTTTTTATAAGAAGATAAAATGGAATTAAAAGGAAAATCTAAAAACCAAGGAGAGAAAAAGATGATAATTCCTTTATGATAATTGTGTTTGAAGAAACATTGAGGAAATTTTCATAATTGGACTAGTAAATTTTTTAAGTGTGGAATGGAAGGTCATCAAGAAAATTAATTCCAAATTGATGGGAGGAAGTTACATGATGATGAAAATAGAGATAATTATCCATGGAATTCACCTCCCACACTTTAGTGTTTCAAATGTAAGGAGTATGGGAACTATGCTAACCAGTTTCAAAATATGAAGGTTAATGATGTTGATCGACATCAGCAACCTCTGAAGCCAATAGAAAAATGGAAATATCATGTGATCGGTATTTATGAAAAGGGTTGTGATAAAAAAATGGTGAAAGGTACACTTACCATCCACTCTAGTACTGATATTGTATTATTTAACTCTGGATCTACCCATTATTTCATATATGAAGAATTTTATAATGGTATCAAGATTCCATCAAAATATTAGATGAAGAATTATCAGTGAATAACCCTAATGGTACGATGATCACATCTCAAGTATATGATTCCTCTCTGGTTGACATTTTTTAGAAGGTGATTCCTAAAAATCTTAACATTCTTCCTCTAGTTGATTTTGATGTTATCTTGTGAATAGATTTGATTTCTCAACATAAATCCCATGCCAATTTTTTTTAGTATGTGAATTTATATTTTTATTCCAACCCAAACTAGGATTTATTATCAATGTTATGATAATTACGAACTTCCAATGGATCTAAAATCTATCTTATGGGTATTATTTACCTTTCATAATGGTTGTTTATCTGAAATGGTTAATAAGTAACTTGACATCAATAATATGACTATTATGTTATTATTTGTTTATGTATCTTTGGAAGAGCTTCCAAGTATTTCATTGAATCATGAAGTTGTGTTTTCAGTCAAACTCATACTTGGTGCCACACCAATTTCCAATAATCCTAATCGAATGGACAAGATTGAGTTGTTGTAATTGAAGAAGAAACTTTAGGAGAACCTTGGAAAGGGATTCATTCATCCATGTGTGTCACCTTAGGGTAAATGTTTTTTAAAAAAAAAGATAGACGGGTTGATGTGACTCTATATTGATTATTGGGAGATGAAAAAATTCATGACCAAGGAAAAGTATCATCTACCCCATATTGATGACCCATTTTATAAACTTCATGAAGCTCAATAATTTCCAAAGATTAACCTTAATTCTGGATATCATCAATTGAGGATCCAGAAATAATATACACCCATGATAGTATTTGATACAAGGTATGGACACTATGGATATATAGTATTGACATTTTGTCTTACAAATACCCCCATTATCTTCATGGATTTAATGAATATAGTCGTTATATATTACCTTAATCATTTTTTATAGATTTTATTAATGATATTATTATTTATTCAGTGATAAAGGAAGAGAATGAAGATCTCTTGATGATTTTAATAAATACCTTTAGGAAAAACTATGTGAAAAATTTACAAAATGTGAATTTTGGATACAAAAGGTTTCATTGTCGGGTCATATAATATCAAGAGATGGTATATTGGTAGATCCATTAAAGATAAAGGCTATTTAATGTTGGACCAGATCATCGATGGTGACTAATATTTGTAGTTTTCTTGGTTTATCTAGATATTATTTATTTTTTTTAGTGAATTTCTCAAAAATATCTAATCCACTCACCATGTTAACTTGGAATGGAAATAACATCCTACAGATAGATAAATGTGAGTAAAAGTTTAAGGAACTGAATATAATATTAGTCGGTGCACATATTCTTACATTACCCTATAAAAGATCAGGGTTTTTAATCTATAATGATACATCTAAGAAGGTATTGGTATGTGTTCTAATAAATAATGAAATGGTCGTAGCTTATACCTCATGAAAACTGATGGTTCATGAGAAACATTACCCAACTCCTGATTTGGAGTTAGTTGGAGTGATTTTTACTTTAAATATATGAAGAAATCATATTTATTGAGATAATTTTGATATATATATACCAATAAAAAATTAAATTATATATACATAAATAAGGAGTTAAATATTTTCAAGTGAATATGGTTAGAGCTGATTAAATATTTGGGCTTCTTAATACATTACCACACTGAGAACTATAATATGGTGGTTGATGCCTTGATTCAAAAGAATCATTCCATATTATCAATGATGAGGATAAAAAAGATCCATTATTTATGTAATTTAAAAGGATGAATTCGGATTTCATGAATTAATTGAAGAAATATTATCTTTATCAATTTAATTTCCAACCATGTATCCAAGTTAAAATTAAAGAGTCACATGAAGAATATGCTTATCTATAAAATAAGGTTATAAATTTTTTGATTTTAACCATGATCATGATAGAATGAAAAGGTTAAATAACCTTATATGTGTTCTATCCATATCATATTGGAAGAAGGAGTTAATAGAGGAAGCCAATAGTTATTCATTCTCTATTCATTCTGGAAGTATGAATATGTATAGAGGTTTTAAATAATACTTCTGGTGGAATTAAATGAAGATATATATCACAGTATTTGTATCTTTATTCTTGGTATATAATAAATTTAAGGCTAATAGAAAAAATTATAAGGGGATATTACATCTATTTCCAATACCATAATGGAAATGGAAAAATATCACTGTGGATTTTTTCATTAAACTCCCCAAAATGTCTAAATGGTGTAATGTTATAGGGGTTGTAGTTGATCTCCATAAAAATCCATCACAGAACATTTATATTATAAAATACTTCTCATTAGATTATATTTCCAATATATACATTAAGTAAGTGGTATGGTTTCATAGAGTACAAAATTCCATTGTTTCTAATCTAGATCTGAGGTTTACCTCAATGTTCTAGAGAAGTCATCAGCAAGTTATTCATATGGAGTTGAGTTTCATCACTATATATCCTCCTCTAAAATATGGCTAGTCTAAGAGAAAATTTCAAACCCTAGAGGATATGTTGAGATCTTTTTCTTTGTACTTGAAAGGTGGTTGGGATCATCACCTTCATATAGTAGATTTTTTTTTAACAATACCTTCTACTAAGGATTCAAAAGGCCCCTTATGAATCCCTATATGGAATGAAATTTAGATCTCAAACATGGTAGAATGTAGTTGTAGAATGAAAGATATAGTGTCCTGATATAGCTAAAGAAATGGAAGATAAGGTTATATCCGTTCATAAACACATCAAGGCAGCTTAGAGTTTGTAGAAAATTTATTCTAAAAATCACCAATGTGGTCTAGAATTTAAATTTGGTGACATGATTTTTCTAAGAATTTATACATGGAAGAAGATTAATAGATTTGATAAGAAAGGGAAACTAGTCCCTTGGGAAATATATCCCTTTGAAATTCTAGATCATATATAGATGACATCTTATTGGTTGATGCTTCCATGAAACCTCTCTCAGGCCCATGATGCTTTGTTCTACAAAATTTTACCCAAGATTTATGGTATAATATTTCTCTTATATAACCTCTTAAGTTATCAAATCCTCATAGACCTAAGAAGAAATTGAATGAAACATTCATTCTATGAAGATGATTTGTCTATGACTGTGGGTGATTTATATTTAAAGTGTCCCGCATGGGATTGATTTTATTTTATTCTTACTGAGTTTGAGAGACATATGTGAGTTCAATTTAACAAGAATGATTTTATCATTGGTTGTCTCTTAGGGTGGATTGGATGAATTTATTTTTAAATTATTTCAACGTATTAAATTCAAGTGTTTCCTTCAATGAAATACGAAATTCTCAAAATAATCAAAAAAAATTGTTTTAATTAACCTAGGTATAATAACTTACACACTTCGTGGATAATATTTATTATAACTCCAAGGTATAGGATCAAATTATCACTCAAGATGTGTAGCCTTAAATTAAGTGATTTAAAAGGGGAAGTTACATCATTGAATGAGAATCCCAACAAAAGAATTTATTAAGAATTATTAAAATGATAAATAAAATATATTAAATCCCCTTTATACACCCCTAGATAAACCAATAATAGGTTAATCCCTCCATTGATTCTCTTATATCAATGGAAGTGAGAAATATACTCATGAGGGAGGAATTGGAGAAGAAAACAATGAAATAATGGTCACTCTAACATTGTGTGAAAAATTTCACAAAAGATAATGTGTATGAATTAAATCCCAAAGGAAAAGGTACCAAAGTGATATGTATAATAATTTTATAAGATAATAAGAAGGATTTTTCTTAAGAAAAATTGGTGATTCGATTGACTTAAATGTGAAAAAGAAATGTGTGAATACAAAATCACAACGTAATAATACAATTAAAAATAAAAACATTTATCCTAAATTAATTCGCAAAAATTACCTTAAATTGTAATAATATGAGCCTAGGTTCTATCCCAAAATATTAAATCCATTCCCCATTAATTTGGGTAGTAAAAAGTATGGTGAGGAAAAAAGTAAAATTGGATTCTTTCAAGGTTGACCTGGAAATTCTCTTAGATTCATCATAATTATTGTCATTCAAATTACACATTGAATATGTATAAATATTTAATAGTAGAAAAATATATATATATATTTACATGTTTTATATAACAGTTGTCAAAATTTCATGACAAAAGGATCAACCATTCAGATTTCATGCTCAATATAGTGGGTTGATTTTATGGGCCTTCAGATCTTGCCTATAATTTAATCCTCAACATGGGCTCCATGGATCTCCATAAAAACAGAAAAATTATGTCCATACACAATTGAATGAAATTATCCCCATAATTTTATATTTCTAAATTTAACAGTTTTTTTCATTGTTCTTGAATTTTGGGATCTATTTTTAATTGATGGGCATAAGGCCCATTATGTTTTGTCCATAACTTTCTGCATCCATTCCCAAAAATGTACATCTTCCATTGTGATTCATCCATTGATAATAAAAGAATACATGTTCAAAAAATTTGATAAATAATATTCCAAAATTTAAATTTCAAATAATTAATATAATTTATTCCACAAATAGATGATTTATTGGGCCCAATTTTTCACTTTAAACATGAATTAAACATGTGATGAGAAATGAAGTTCAATTTATAAAATAAACTTAAATTTGTGTTCATTGACATTGAAAATAATTAATCTTAATATATAAACAAAAAATATTAGCCTCTTTAGGTGTCCAATAACATCCCAAACTTGAGTTTTTCTAGTCTCGAGAAAAATATATCAAAAATATGAAATTGAATTCCCTTTTCCAAAAACATTTTCACATAAAATGATCATCAAACTACATCATTCAAAAGAATAATGAAACCAATAAAAATAATTTCACACAATCAAGGTTCACAAGAATATTCCAATCCAATGACTATTCCTTTGTTCAAATTCATCATCACATTAGTCATGTTTCAATTAAGCATGATGCTGTGTTGTGTATCTCAAAAGGAATGAGGTATATTTTCTTGTTCAAGGGGAAATAAATCGAAGCTCTAGTTGGGAATCATATTAAACATTAATATGAGTATCCAATTTTATATTCTTTTACAATTTTTTTCTTTTTCTTTTTTGTTTTTTAACCACAATAGTGATGGAAAGACTAAATCTAGGCAAGAAAACTATGGATTCATGATCCTAAAATTCTAGATGCCACACATTTTGTCAATTATATTCACTAAAATATAGATTTAAAGCATATATTTAGACAATACAACTATGGTTTCGTGATCCCAAGGTGTCAGATGCCACATATTTTGACAAAACATGTCTATATGTGTAATTTTATCAATTTTCTGTTAGATACTCAAATTAAACTAAATGTTACACCAAAATATATGTTATAATTAAAGGGATCCATGAACTAAATCATACACCCAATATCCAATAGACATTCATTGTTTAATTTTTATTAATAAAATGAAAATGAAAATAATAAAAAAATCCCATCAGATAACTGAACATTCCAAAATCTATGATCATAAACTTAAACATACATTAAAATTATAATCATGGAATTAAAAATAAATTGAAATTAATTTTTCATGTTTCATAATATACATTAATGAAGTTAAGAATAATCAATTGAATTATTTTTATTTCTTTTAATTTGTATCATAAAAGATCATTTTTTCAGAATCTCATATTTTCACTCCTCCCAACTTAGAATGAAACTGCCCTCAGTTTTGAAAGAGAAGGGAAGATAAGGATAATGATTTGGAATAAATAAGGGATAATTGATTTTAAATGAAATAATGGAACCAAATCACCTGGTTTGGAGTTGATGGCCCATCAATAAGAAATTTATCAATTTGGTTTCATGTAACTAGTAGAATACTTGGGGATGATTGAAGGTTGCATTTGAAATCTACAAGGAATGTGTTTTATATGATAATACTAAAATGATTCATCTAATAAATATCACACACAAGAGACATTATATCACATTGTAAACCCCAAGGGGATTAAATAATCATAAAAACACATAATATAAAAAAAAATGTAGAAGATGGGTTGCCTCTCGAAAATCACTTATTTTAATTTTTTTAGATTTACTTTGACCCAACAACCTATCCTATACCAATAATAAACATTTTAAAAACCCCATTTGTATCCAATACTACCATATTGAGATTGATTATTTGTTTATAATATGTGTTATGTACAATCCTTTGTTCTACAATGAATCTAAAAATACAAGGAATATCAGTAATGGTTGATCTAGTTGCATTTTTGTCTTGCATAAGACATCAAGGATCATTCAAACGTTTTTCTTTTCATGATAATAATGAATTAATATTGCATTTTCTTGGTTATGAACTGTTATGGGATACCTGAATGGGGATGGAAGGACAATAATTTTGAGTTTGGATTGATTTAAATTTCCCAAAGAATATTGGAAATTTTAATCAAAATAAATTTCTTCGACAAAAAATAGAAATAATTGGTTCCTTTTGAAAATATTATTCATCCCCAAATTTTCAAGATAAATGTATGGAATGGGTGTGGATTAGATGTTTGTGATTTCTCCTAATAGTTCGGTGGTTTTAGTTTCCGAAAATTTATTAATGGATAAATGTTTGGGAAAATAAATACTTGATGTAAAATTTCCCTATTTTGAATACAAAAAATAAATTTACTCCCAATTTAAACTCTCATAAGTGACCCATAAGGTTCTTCAAGTTCAATTTAAGCATTCCTTAACCAAATAAACTCATTATCCAGCTCCAATTTCTCAAATTCTAAAGTTTTTCCTTCAACATTTTCCACTAATTTTAAAGTCAATGATTGTATAGGAATAATTATATCATGTGTTTCATTATTTTCTACACTCATAGATATTTTTACATCTTTGAGTTGTTCATAATAATATTGAGTTTAACAATGTTCTTCTATCAAGGATGAGAAAGAGACAGCCTGAGTGGGAATGGGTTCTATAACCATTTGAATGTTTTCTAGTGAAAATATTAGTGATGAAACTTATGAATTCATTTTATCATTTTTCCCAAAATTGTTCAAGATGTTTTTGGGGATTAGTATATATAAGAGTTTTTATATAATGGACTTCCATAATATTTATATCTTCAAGAATCCTTTGTAGGGATGAAAATTTATCCATTAAACATTTGTCTTACCATTGATTGTACATCTCATCTGGTGTGGGAAATTCATTCAAGGTTTGATCAAAGAAATTTAAAAAGATTGGTGATTCCAAATATTTTTTTCTCTATTTTTTCCAACTTGGTATTATTTTGGGGTATTTTTTAAGATACTTCATTATAGTATGAGAAAATGAATATTTTTTATTACTATGAAACACAAAAATAGAAAGGGGAAACATAAGATAAATTGTGGTGAGAATAGATACTTTTTTGTGATAAAAGGATGATATTGTATAAGATAACTTACTTTGGTCCCTGATAAATTTGGTTGCACCCAAATTTACCCATGTTTCATGTTGTAATTAGTCTCTTGTAGCACAACATGGGTTACTGAATCCCCAGAGACCTACGAATAAACATAAAAAAACATTCATTATATAAAGTTTATTTGGAAATGAATGTGAACTATTTTTATATGAAGTTTTCAACATGGGATTTAATTTATTTTATTATTAATGAGTCTGAGAGACATAAGTGAATTCAAAATGTGTCATCATTAAAGTTAGTGAAGATAAAGAAGAAAATAAGTAAAAGGATGGAACTCTCAAACCTTAGAACTAATATAAGAATTTAAGAACATAAAATAAAATCTCATAGAGTGCCAATAAATTCCCTAGAATTGAACCACAACATGGTAATACTTTCATTTATTCGAGGATATAAATGGAAGGTGGAAGTAGACTAATAAAGGTGGGATTTAAGAAATGAAAAACAAGGAAAAAATATCACTCCAACCTTGGGTGAATAATTTCACAAAAGATATTGTGAATTAAATAAATACTAAGGAAAAAAGTAACAAAGTGATATATATATATAAGGATTTAATAAGATAATAAGAAGAAATTTTTTTAGTAAAAGTTGGTGATTCGATTGAATTACATGTGAAAAAGAAATGTGTGAATACAAAATCATAGTGTAACAATATAATTGAAAATAAAAGGATCTATCCTAAATTAGATCACCACCATCTCCTTAATAATAATATTATGAGCCTAGGGTTTATCCCCCAACATTAAATTCCTTCCCCATTAATTTTTAGAGTCGGTAGGAGTTTGAGGAAAAGGGTAAATTGGATTCATCTAATGTTGACCAGGAAATTCGGATAGATTCATCTCTATTTTGGTTATTCAAATTTAGCATTAAATATGGTCAAATATTTATGGATGTAAAATAAAAATATCTTATTTCATGTTTCATTTGATATATGGAAAAATTTTAGGAAAAATGTATCTTTCATTCGGATGTTATGCTCAAAATGGTGGGCTAATTTTATGGGCCTTATGATCTAGCCCATAATTTAATCCTCGACATTGGATCCCAGAATCTCCAAGAAAAAATCAGAATTAGATCTAGACAAAATTTAGTAAAATGATCCCCATAATTTTATATTTCTATATTTTACATTTTATCTTCATTGTACTTGAATTTTAGGGTTTATTTTTACTTGATATGCCTAAGGCCCATTCTTATTTGTCCATAAATTTCTGCATTCATTCCCAAATATGTCTATCTTCCCTTGTAATTCATCTATTGATCCTAAAAGAAAAAATGTTCCAACAAATTGATAAATAATATCCAAAAATATAAAATTCAAATAATTAATCTAATTTATTCCACAAAAATAGGATTGATTAGGCCCAAATATAAACATTAAACATAAATTTCACATGTGATGATAAATAGAGATCAATTTATAAAATTCACTAAAATTTGTGTTTATGGACATTGAAACACGTGAATATTTAAATATAAACAATTAATAGTAACATATTTTATCAGATAATCAATTGATTTCATGTATCTATTCTAAGGAAGTATACACCTAACACTTCATATGTACTGAACTCAGAGGTCATACCGCTGGAGCAAGATCTTTCATACGAGGATCAACCAATGGAGATTGTTGATCATACAGATAAATTTGTATTAAAAAACACACATAGTAAAAAAAAATTGGATAAACCACCTATTTTAGGATTCAATATGGGAACCTTATGAAATGATGAGGTATAATTATCCTCATTTTTTTGTCTTAGAGTGACGAATTTCACAGGAAAAATCATTCTAAGAAGGGTAGACTATAACACCTTGAGTTTTTATGAATTTTTTTTCAAATTAATTAAATTTATTTGATATATTATGTTACATGTAAAACTTAGTTAATCATTCATTACATGTAACACTCGTATTATCTTATGTTACACATGACACTGATTTTTAACAAAACATTGATATATTATTAATATTATTCAAATGCGGCTATTATAACCAATTTTTTCAACATAGAGATATGAATAGTAATAAATTTTTTTAAAATATTAATTATAATATTTTTATTTAAATAAAATATATTGGTAATAATTTACAAAGTTTTTCAATATATTCATTATATGTTTTAAAAATACTATTTTTTCAAATAAGATATTTTATTTTTTTTGAATATAATAAAATCACTTTTTTAAACATTTAGGAAATTTATTTGATAAAATATAATTAATTTTTTAAATAATAATATAAATATTATCCTAGTGTTATTTTTTGATAATTTTATGATCACATTATTTTTTTGATGAATAGTTAAAAATACTGAATTGTAATTGAAAACTTCATTTTTCGTTTAAATTATATACAAATTTAAATTAAATTTTAATTTTAATTTAAAGTAAAATAAAATAAATTATATATCTATGAATCCAATTTTATTCATTTAAATCATTTTCATATTGAATTTTGATAAAAAAAACCATGTAAATTTTTGAACTTTTTATCCTTGAAAACTCATTTTCTCATCACGTCAGTGGGATTGATATTAAATTAAAATTTTACACTTATATGAACTGAATTTATAAATATATATTAAATATTTCAATTATAATAATAAATATTATAAAATAATTTAATTTTAATTTTTTTCCATAATGAATACTGAAAACAATAAAAATTAATTACCACAATTAAGGTAAAAATGGGTTTATTAAGGGTTAATTTAAAAATATATGGGTTAAAGTGAAATAGATTTTTTTATAAAATATATTTTATGGACATATATTGAGTTTATGATTTCTAATTCTCTAAAATAAGCAATTTATATCCTTTTGTCTTGATAAAAACGTGGGTACATCTTTTTCTTTTCAAAAAATTACAAATGTGCCACTCACCCCACTTATAAAAGGACACCTCCTCTATTCTATTATTCACACCGTCAAACCCTTTTTTCAGATAATAAATAATAAAATAGAATCAAAACTTTCATCCTCTCATCCTATAATCCTTATTGTTTCATAAATACAACCTTTGAAGGATTTTGATGCAAACCTAAGGAGGTTACGTGAGGAAGCAGAAATGTTCTTCACCAATCGTTTTTATAAAATTTATTCATCCAACTATTTAAATTATTATTAAATCTTGAAGATATAATAAATTTATTATATTAAATAAACCTATATTTTTTATCTTAATTTCATTACCTACAACCATATCCACTTCCACTAAATGGGTTACAAAATCATAATTCATGTGTAAGGATGATTATCGCCTCACAAACCGACATCATTCATTTTTCCATTACCACCTCTCAAAGATGGTTATAATGATATAATAAATGTTAATATATGATATTTATGATTTTATTATGATTTTATAATTATTATATCACACATACCTTTATACTTTCCATTCTTTTAGAATACGATAATGTCTCTTGTGTGTACGGTGGACTACCGCCTTGCGATATGATGTGATTCATTCATGCTTTATATTGAAGGTAATAAGGATGGTTTTGATGAAAAAATGTGATATATATGAAATAAAAATTATTAATTAATTGTAATATATTATTTACCTTTATTTATATCAATCCCTCGAAAAAATGTAAACAGTGTTCATGTGTCTGTATGACCTACTGTCTTCATGAACAATGTATTTCATTTTCTTTCTTTAACTATTATAGATTAATCTAAAAACATATATACTGAATATATATGATATTTATATCATTTTTAAAATTATGGAGATTATGGAGCCAGGATAAAAGTAATAAGACAAAAAAATAACAAATCCAAACATACATGAAAAATAAAGTAGTTATTTCCTAAAACATGACTTTATCATAGAATTGTTAATAAACACGTAATAAATAGTCACAAAAAATAAATATATGGTATCAGATATATTATTATGGTTCTATAATATATTTTAAATAGACATATATTTATTATAAATGCGGTTAAAATTTGTATGAAGTGATTCTATATTTAAGGTAAGGGGTTTTTATCTCACTTTTTACTGTTGTGAGACACATTCCATATTCACTACCTATTTCTTTGATTTCATGTATATACTACCCATGAATGTATTTCATAATTGTAACTCCCCGACCCCAGTTACGCAGAGTCGGTGCATTATTACGTAACATTGTCATGATCACAAAAGATCACTTCTCGAAAGACCAATTAGTTTAGTAGCCTTGGAAACACAAGATACATTCATAAATGTTACATTACATCATAAAGTGTAAAACTAAAATAACATAGTCTCTATAGTCCACACTCATATCCCCTTCTGACTATCCTTTAGGGTAATTCATAAAATATACTTCTTCACATCCTGGAAAAATTAAAACATTGGAAGGGGTGATCTCAGATTCTCGGTAAGGATGAAAATATAGTGGAAGCATACATAAATAAACATAAACATTTAAGACATTGTATAACTAAAACAAAAGCCTTTTAAACTTTTACTTTAACATAATATGGAAAAAGTAAAATGAGATAATTCCATTTACTTATTCACATGGATATTCTACTGGTCGAATAATCACATGCAATATCAATAACCACTTTCACAATGATGGAATTCATAATGCCAGACTAACATAACCACGTAGCCAAGGCCTCGTGCCAAGACTACAAATAATATTTTGTCAAGGCCTCGTGCCAAGACACTAGTTTGTCTCATGAGACCTTCCAATGCATCGAGGAGTTATAGCGAGCTCCACCCGTCACTTATTAAGTCTAATGCATTCCTCATATGAACAGGTTTAAACATATCATAAACCATAACATAATCATATCACATAAAACATACATAAAGGAAACATAAAATTTCCACATTTCAGTCACAAGATATCAATACAACACATTGATATAATAAAATCATTATCAAAAACATTTTCAATACCAAAATAAAAGAAAAGTAAAACATGATATTTATTTTTCATTTAAAAAAAGATATGTCTTATAGAGGAAGACGAAACTCAAATAATGGTCACAGCGGCAGAGAAGTCGTTGTCGCTGCATACATAAGACAAAACATTCTTTTTTTTGTTTAGTAAAAATTCTTCGTATAAAAAGATTCCTTTTGAATAAAAGTAAAAGTCAAAGGGGTTTATACACTGTATAAAGAAAAGTTGTGCATAAAACAAAATATGCCTCAATGAAAGGATATTGAGACGAATTCCCTTACAAATATCATTTTTTTAAATAAAATAGATCTATTATCTGTATTCACTATAAGTACACATAAAGAAAGTAAAAATACATGAAAGGACATAATAATATCATGATAAAATTAGAAAGTAGGAGATTAACCCCAAGAACGGAAATTGGGTTAAGAAGTTCACTTACCTCGTGTTCGACTTCACTCGATTGTTCTTTAATCTCCTTAAAATCGGGTAAATCTTTTTGATTTGAGCCAAAGGATTCCTTGGGAAGCATTCTGCCAAAAGTGAGGCTTTTAGGAGTAAGATAGGGAAGTTGAGAGAGTATTTGAGAAGATGTTGGCCGAGCCAAATGGATTTGATGGTGTGAATAAGGTGGTAGAGGTGGGGCCTTTTATAAGAGGAGAGGAGGGGCACTCTTGGAAAGTCATGAAATATTACATTATTATGAAACGCTTTTCGGATTTTAGAGGTCCCACAATTATATATTTCTAGGATAATGTGATAAGGGTTATAAATATACCCATCCAATAGGTATTTGACAAGTTTATGTCTTAGATTTTACATTATCTTCTCATGTTATTTAAAAAGTTCATTAATGAGGTAATCGATGCATCATCATGGTGTGATAAATAAATTTATTTATTTAATTCTTAAAATTTATAAAAAAAAATTACCATGATGTAGGAAATCTTTTTATCTTTCCAATTAATATTTATAGTAGAAAATTGAACTTATATAACCCCATTTAATAATTTATTTAGTAAAACAACACATGTTTGTGACAATTTTATTTTTACTTTAAATAAAAAGTTATTAAGGTATTTTTCTTACCCAAGTGGCTCCATGGAGTCCCCAAGTTGACCCTGGATTTTATTGGTCGTCCATGACTCATAAAATAAGTGTAGTACAAGTGTCAATATATTTTCATATTTTTATAATATCATTTTTACCTTAAATTTCACAAATTACCTTTAATCGCGATAAATAGAACTTAAAAGGTACTATTCACCAAAAATTATTTTAATCTCATTGAACCACATTTTACGTACTAATGACAATGATGTATGTAGGATTTTGGAAATTCAAATCACAGAAGTGTTAATGTTTCATTTGAACGAAAAATCAGTTTTTTAACTACCGCTTAGTGGTTTCACTATTCATTAAAAATTGAAGTTTTTCAGAACAATGCCAAAATTTCACCCTAATATATAATTGATATTCCGAATTCACAAATGATGTCTATTTTACAAAATTCCAAACATATAAGTTGCATTAATTAATTTTATAATTAATTCATGCTGTCACAACAAATACCTTGTTTTTAAGAAACAATATATATCAAAAGATTGACAATTGTTTATGTCCAATTTCAAAGTGAAATTAATTCTAATGACCACCATTGGATAAAATGGTAAAAATTTATTCTAATTATATTTCAAAACCACCCAATATTATAATTTATCACTATAAATTATTTTTATTAAAAAAGTTGTTTTTAAGTATTTTTCACTATTCATAAATAATTGGAAGTTCATAAAAAATACCAAAAATTCAACATAGGATAATTTTGATATTCCGAATCCAAAAATGAAGTCCATTTTGAAATATAAAATATATATAATTTCAGAAAGTGGGTATTACTATTCATAATGGCTATTTTGATTGGTCGCGGTGTGTTAGAATCTCGAACTTGCGTACAATGCAAGCTATTGCATTATTGAAAGAGAAGTGTATCATGGAAGCTCGGGGTGTTACATTCTCCCCTCCTTCAATAAATTGTGTCCTCAAATTTGAAATTTTTATTTGAAAATAAAAGGTTGAAAATAGAAAATACCTTTGTGGAAAACCCACATCGGAAATAAGGTTAATAAAATTTAGCCTTAATAAGTGGGAAACGTAAATGAAAAAGTCACCACCAAATTATGATCTTGATAATGAGAACATTGGTGGAAATTAGAGACATATAATTGGAGGGAAAACGTAAATATTTTTAGGGAGTGATTGAGGTCATCAATCACAAACAAGTGTAAAATTGAGGGCCTCAAAGCCTTCAATCTATGTTGATCTAAAATATTATCAGTTCAACAAGACATAAGGTATTATGATGACACATTTTTTTTAATATCCCTTTACTAATGTTTAAGAATTATTTTATTCATAGAATAAGAGATAGGTATATATATATTTATGCTGGAAAAGTAGAGTTTCAACCTTCAACTAATTTCTACCACAAACTCATCTTTATCTCAAAAAGATAATAGAACTCGAAAATATTATATTTATCCAAATTGTAAAAGGTTCAAAATATTAACACATACCATTTAAATTAGAAAAACTATTTTGTAATAACTAAGGACTTCCTGTAGGCTAGTGGTAGGTAATAAAGGCATGTCGCACTATGGTTGTGAGTTTGATTCATACAGCTTTGTCCGACATGACGGGTTTTCCCCCGACTTACAGGTTGTCCTTTTCTTAAAACTATAGTATTATAATATTCAAAAAATAATATTCATAAATGTTTTAACCTTAAAGAATACTATCCAAGGTTTAATTTAATCCATTCCAACCTCTATAGTAATCCAAAATACTTCTGTCCAACTCACAATCCAAATTTTATAAGGAAGGTAAACATAATGAAGATCCTTTTTTCCGCGTAACAACATGTGAACACCTTCATCATGTATTCTTTTAAAACATGGAAACATCCTGAATTACCATAAATACTTATTGATTACATTCATGATCCCTTATTCCTTATAGAATACTAGATATACTCCTTCTATCCAAAAATGTATACAAATCATTAATCAGTTTCAAGGAAGTTAAGAATATCACTTATAATTTATCCAAATCAATCATGTATTATTCCAAAATCACTATCTCGGTATCAGAACCATATTATGTTTTATCTTTCTCTCAACCATATATTTTCCAAAAAGTTTCACCTGATGTGGAGTCACTTTTCTTGGTTCCACACAATCTCTAGTCCTTGATGAAATAGTACTGCAGTACAATCCTTATATACTCCATAATTATTATAACCAGTACATCATTGATACAAAAATCAAATGACAAAATTCTTTAATAACAATATAAGAACTATAATCTTTAATCTTCATCTGTGGTAGTATCATAACTTGATTATTATCCAATAACATAATTTGGGGTATACTCTGATGATTTGGACATTGGTTTGCCTAGTGGACCTACTCCTTACAGATGAAGCATTGTACATTTGAAACCTTTTTTTACCCTTGCAGTCACGCACTTGGTGTCCTTTTTCTCCACACTTATAACAAACTTCCATTCCCTTCAGGCAAGTTCCAAGGTGTTTCTTCCCACAGTTATCACATATTGGAAAATTATTCTTTTCCCTCGTCCTTTTATCCATCATTCTCTCTTCCATCCTTTTCTTCTCTTTCTTCCCTTCAAATCCATAAGACTCAGAGAATTATTTTCTTATCTTATTAAAACATGATATTATTTCTTCATATATTGAGAACACATGGGAGACTATTTACCTTCTAAATGTTGGCTTAATACAGTGAAAGATATGATCCTTCTTACTCTTTGGATCATACGTATTGATGGAGTTCACATTCCTTCTATTGGGCGCCATTTCTATACAATGGCATAAACTAGGTTAGTTTATGAATTGAAATGAATAATTACAAACTTGTAAAATAATTAATGTAAATTCAACAGTTTATGGATATAATCCATAATAATAAAAAATGTTTTCTTTGAGGAAGTATATACTCGTAAACCCTTCATAATGTTTTGTAAAAAATGATAATTATCCTAACCATATCCCCCGGGAGTGTCGTAACCAAGAGTGCAGTAAGGCCCGTTGTCGTGCACCAGTTCCTATTCGAGTCTAGATCAAAGTAGTGTTTTCGGGTCTTACCCTTAGGTACATTTGTGCCAGAGCCACCTCTACCTGCTCGTATCTAGACAGTGATGTATTTCTCGGAAAACTCACAAAATCTCTATCATACCAAAATTCTAGGAAGTTCTTCTATACTAATCCTCAAATTTTATCTTAGGTCTATGTGATCTAATCAAATTTTATCTAAATCTAGCTTCCAAGGTTAGTACTAAACTTACTCTGATACCAACTATAATGCCCTGACCCCAGTTATGTAGAGCCGGTGCATTATTACTTAACATTGGAATGATCGCAAAAGATCACGTCTCGAAAGACAGATTATTTTATTATCCTTGGAAACACTAGATACATTCATAAATGTTACATTACATCATAAAGTGTAAAACTACAATAACATAGTCTCCATAGTCCACACTCATATCCCCTTCTGACTATCCTTCTAGGTCATTCATAAAATATACTTTTTCACATCCTGGAAAAATTAAAACATTGGAAGGGGTGAGCTCAGATGCTCAGTAAGGATGAAAATATAGAAGAAGCTTTCATAAATAAACATAAACATTTAAGGCATTGTATAACTAAAACAAAAGCCTTTTAAACTTGAACTTAAACATAATATGGAAAAAGTAAAATGCGATAATTCCATTTACTTATTCACATGGATATTATACTGGTCGAATAATCACATGCAATATCAATAACCACTTTCACAATGATGGAATGCATAATGCCAGGCTATCATAACCACATAGGTAGGGCCTCGTGCCAAGACTACAAATAATATTTTGTCAAGGCCTCGTGCCAAGACACTGGTTTGTCTCAAGAGACCTGACGATGCATCGACGAGCTATAGCGGGCTCCACCCGTCACTTATTAAGTCCAATACATTTCTCATATGAACAGGTTTAAACATATCATAAACCATAACTTAATCATATCACATAAAACATGCATAAAGGAAACATAACATTTCCACATTTCAATCAAAAGATATCAATACAACACATTGATATAATAAAAGAATTATCAAAAAAAATTTAAATACCAAAATAAAAGAAAAGTAAAACATGGTATTTATTTTTCATTTAAAAAAAAGTTATGGCTTATAGAGGAAGCCGAAACTCAAATAATGGTCACGGCGGCGGAGAAGTTGTTGTCGTCGCATACGTAAGAAAAAACATTATTTTTTTCATTTACTAAAAATGCTTCATATAAAAATATTCCTTTTGAATAAAAGTAAAAGTAAAAGTGGTTTATACACCGTATAAAGTAAAGTTGTGCATAAAACAAAATATGCCTCAATGAAGGGAGATTGAGACGAAGTCCCTTACAAAGATCATTTTTTTAAATAAAATAGATCTATTAAGTGTATTCACTATAAGTACACATAAATAAATTACAAATACAAGATAGGACATAATAATATCATGATATAATTTGAAATTAGGATATTAACCCAAAAAACGGAAATTGGGTTAAGAAGTTCCCTTACCCCGTGTCCGACTTCACTCGACCGTTCTTTAATCTCCTTAAAATCGGGTAACTCTTTTTCATTTGAGCCAAATTCTTCCTTGGGAAGAATTATGCCCAAAGTGAGGCATCTAGGAGTAAGAGAGGAAAGTTGAGAGAGTATTTGGGAAGAGGTTTGCCGAGCCAAATGGCATTGAAGGTGTGAATAAGGTGGTAGAGGTGGGGGCCTTTTATAAGAGGAGAGGAGGGGCACTCTTGGAAAGTCATGAAATATTACATTATTATGAAATTATTTTCAGATTTTAGAGGTCCCACAATTATATATTTCTAGGATAAGGTGATAAGGGTTCTAAATATACCCATAAAATAGGTCTTTGACAAGTTTAAGTCTTATATTTTACATTATCCTCTCATTTTATTTAAAAAGTTCATTAATGAGGTAATCGCTGCATCATCATGGTGTGATAAAGAAATTTATTTATTTAATTACTAAAAATTATAAAAAAATTTCCATGATGTAGGAAATATTTTTATCTTTCCAATGAATATTTATAGTCTAAAATGTAACTTAAATAACTCCATGTAATAATTTTTTTAGTAAAACAACACGTGTTTGTGACAATTTTATTTTTACTTTAAATAAAAAGTTATTAATGTCATTTTTTTACAAAAGTGGATCCATGGGGTCCCCAAGTTGACCCATGGATTTTTTTTGTCGTCCATGACTCATCCAATAAGTGTAGGACAACTTTCAATATATTTTCATATTTTTATAATATCATTTTTACCTTAACATTCACTAATTACCTTAAATTGCGATTAATAGAACTTAAAAGTTACTATTCACCAAAATTATTTTAATACCATTGAACCACATTTTACTTCCTAATGAAAACTATGCATATCAGATTTTGTAAATTCAAATCACAGAAGTGGTAATGTTTCATTTAAACGAAAAATCAGTTTTTTAACTACCACTTAGTGGTTTCACTATTCCTCAAAAATTGAAGTTTTTCAGAACAATGCCATAATTTCACCCTAAGCTATAATTGATATTCCGAATTCAAAAATGATGTATATTTTACAAAATTCAAAAAATATAAGTTTCATTAATTAATTTTATAATTAATTTCCGTTGTCACAACAAATAGCGTGTTTTTAAGAAATAATATATATCAAAAGATTGACAATTGTTTATGTCCAATTTCAAAGTGAAAATTTTTCTAATGACAACAATTGGATAAAATGGTAAAAATATATTATAATTATACTTTAAAAACACAAAATAGTATAATTTATCACTATAAATTATTTTGATTAAAAATGTTTTCTTTAAGTATTTTTCACAATTCATATAAAATTGGAAGTTCTCAGAAAAATTCCAAAAATTCAACATAGGCTAATTTCGATATTCCAAATCCAAAAATGAAGTCCATTTTGAAATATAATATATATATATATAATTTCAAAAAGTGGGTATTACTATTCATGATGGCTATTTTGATTGTTCGTGGTGTGTTAGAATCTCGAACTTGCGTACAATGCAAGCTATTGCATTATTGAAAGAGAAGCGTTTTGTGGAAGCTCAGGGTGTTACATTCTCCCCTCCTTCAATAAATTGTGTCCTCGCAATTTGAAATTTTTCTTTGAAAATAAAAGGTTGAAAATAGAAAATACCTTTGAGGAAAACCCACATCGGAAATAAGGTTAATACAATTTAGCCTTAATAAGAGGGAAAGAGAAATGAAAAAGTCAACACCAAATTATGATCTCGATAAGGATAACATTTGTGGTAATTAGAGACATATAATTAGAGGAAAAACGTAAATATTTGTAGGGAGTGATTGAGGTCATCAATCACAAACAAGTGTAAAATTGAGGGCCTCAAAGCCTTCAATCTATGTTGATTTAAAATATTATCAGTTCAACAAGACATAAGGTATTAGGATAACACATTTTTTGGTTTAATATCCCTTTACTAAAGTTTAAGAATTATTTTATTCATAGAATAAGAGATAGGTATATATATTTATGCTTGACAAGTAGAGTTTCAACCTTCAACTAATTTCTACCACAAACTCATCTTTCACTCAACAAGATAATTGAACTCAAAAATATTATATTTATCATAATCGTACAAGGTTCAAAATATTAACACATACCATTTAGATTAAGAAAACTATTTAATAATTACCAGGGACTTCCTGTAGGCTAGTGGTAGGTAATAAAGGCCTGTCGCACTATGTTTGTGGGTTCGATTCCTACATCTTTGTCCGACGTGACGGGTTATCCCTCGACCTATAGGTTGTCCTTTTCCTAAAACTATAGTATTATAATATTACAAAAATAATATTCAGAAATGTTTTAACCTTTAACAATACTATCCAAGGTTCGATTTAATCCATTCCAACCTTTATAGTCATCCAAAATACATCTGTCCTACTCATAGTCCAAATTTTATAAGGAAGGTAAACATAATGAAGATCCTTTTTTCCATGTAACAACATGTGAACACCTTCATCATGTATTCTTTTAAAACACTGCAACATCCTGAATTACCATAAATCCTTATTTATTACATTCATGATCCCTTATTCCTTATAGAATACTTGATATACTCCTTCTATCCAAAAATGTATACAAATCATTAATCAGTTTGAAGGAAGTTAAGAATATCCAATATAATTTATCCAAATCAATCATGTATTATTCAAAAATCACTACCTCGGTATCAGAACTATATTATGGTTTATCTTTCTCTCAACCATATATTTTCCAAAAATTTAACTTGTTGTAGAGTCACTTTTCTTGGTTCCACACAATCTCAAGTCCTTGATGAAATAGTACTACAGTACAATCCTTATATACTCCATAATTATTATAACCAGTATATCATTGATACAACAATCAAATGATAGAATTATTTAATAACAACATAAGAACTCTAATCTTTCCTCCTCATCTATGGTAGTATCATAACTTGATTATTATCCAATAACATCATTTGTGGAATACTCTGATGATTTGTACATTGGTTTGCCTAGTGTCCCCACTCCTTGCAGATGAATCATTGTACATTTGAAACCTTTTTCTTACCCTTGTAGTCATGCACTTGGTGTCCTTTTTCTCCACACTTATAACAAAATCTCATTCCCTTCAAGCAAGTTCCAAGGAGTTTCTTCCCACAGTTATCACATATTGGAAAATTCTTCTTTTCCCTCGTCCCTTTATCCATCATTCTCTCTTCCATCCTTTTCTTCTATTTCTTCCCTTTAAAGCCATAAGACTCAGATAATTATTTTCTTATCTTATTAACACATGATACTATTTCTTAATATGTTGAGAACACATGGGGGACTATTTATCTTCTAAATGTTGGCTTAATACCATGAAAGATATGATCCTTCTTAATCTTTGGATCGTACGTATTGATGTATTTCACATTCCTTCTATTGGGAGCCATTTCTATGTAATGGCATAAACTAGGTTAGTTTATGAATTACAATGAATAATTTCAATCTTGTAAAATACTTAATGCAAATTGAACGGTTTATAGATATAATCCATAATCATAAAAAATGTTTTCTTTGAGAAAGTATATACTCATAAACCCTTCATAATGGTTTGTAAAAAATGAGAATTATCCTAAGCATATCCCTCGGGAGTGTCGTAACCAAGAGTGCAGTATGGCCTGTTGTCGTGCACCAGTTCTCATTCGAGTCTAGCTCAAAGCAGTGTTTTCAGGTTTTACCCCTAGGTACATCTGTTCCAGAGCCACCTCTACCTGCTCGTATCTATATAGGGATGTATTGCACGTAAAAATCAGAAAATCTCTATAATACCAAAATTCTAGGAAGTTCTTCTATACTAATCCTCAAATTTTATCTTAGGTCTATGTGCTCTAATCAGAGTTTATCTAAATATTGCTTCCAAGGTTAGTAATAAACGGCCTCTGATAACAATTGTAACGCCCCAACCCCAGTTAAGCAAAGTCGGTGCAATATTACGTAACATCGGCATGACCATAAAAGATCAATTCTCGAAATACTGATTGTTTTAGTAGCCTTGGAAACACTAGATACATTCATAAATTTTACATTACATCATAAAGTGTAAAACTACAATAACATAGTCTCTATAGTCCACACTCATATCCCCTTCTGACTATCCTTTCAGGTCATTCATAGAATATACTTCTTCACATCCTGGAAAAATTAAAACATTGGAAGGGGTGAGCTCAAATTCTTAGTAAGGATGAAAATATAGCGGAAGCTTTCATAAATAAACATAAACATTTAAGGCATTGTATAATTAAAACAAAATCCTTTTAAACTTGAACTTCAACATAATATGGAAAAAGTAAAATGAGAAAATTCCATTTACTTATTCACATGGATATTCTACTGGTCTAATAATCACATGAAATATCAATAACCACATTCACAATGATGGAATGCATAATTCCATACTATCATAACCACGTAGCCAAGGCCTCATGCCAAGACTACAAATAATATTTTTTCAAGGCCTCGTGCCAAGACACTAGTTTCTCTCATGAGACCTGCCGATGCATCGAGGAGCTATAGAGGACTCCACCCGTCACTTATTAAGTCTAATTCATTCCTCATATTAACAGGTTTAAATATATTATAAACCATAACGTAATCATATCACATAAAACTTTCATAAAGGAAACATAAAAATTCCACATTTCAATAACAAGATATCAATACAACACATTGATATAATAAAATAATTATCAACAACATTTTCAATACCAAAATAAAAGAAAAGTAAAACATGGTATTTATTTTCATTTTAAAAAAAGTTATGGCTTATAGAGGAAGCCGAAACTCAAATAATGGTCACGAAGGCGGAGAAGTCGTTGTCGCCACATACGTAAGACAAAACATTCTTTTTTCATTTACTAAAAACACTTCGTATAAAAAGATTCCTTTTGAATAAAAGTAAAAGACAAAGGGGTTTATACACCGTATAATGGAAAGTTGTGCATAAAACAAAATATGCCTTAATAAAAGGAGATTGAGACGAAGTCCCTTACAAAGATCATTTTTTTTAAATAAAATAGATCTATTATGTGTATTCACTACAAGTACAGATAAAGAAATTACAAATACAAGATAAGAAATAATAATATCATGATATAATTTGAAAGTACGAGATTAACCCAAAGAACGAAAATTGGGTTAAGAAGTTCCCTTACCTCGTGTCCGACTTCACTCGACCGTTCTTTAATCTCCTTAAAATCAGGTAACCCTATTTGATTTGAGCCAAAGGCTTCCTTGGGAAGAATTCTGACCAAAGTGAGGCTTCTAGGAGTAATAGAGGGAAGTTCAGAGAGTATTTGGGATGAGTTTGGCCGAGCCAAATGGCTTTGATGGTGTGAATAAGGTGGTAGAGGTGGGGGCTTTTATAAGAGGAGAGGAGGGGCACTCTTGGAAAGTAATGAAATATTACATTATTATGAAATGATTTTCGGATTTTAGAGGTCCCACAATTATATATTTCGAGCCTAAGGTGACAAGGGTTCTAAATATACCCATCCAATAGGTCTTTGACAGGTTTAATTCTTAGATTTTTCATTATCTTCTCATTTTATTTAAAAAGTTCATTAATGAGGTAATCGCTGAATCATCATGGTGTGATAAATAAATTTATTTTTTTATTCATACAAATTATAAAAAAAATTACCATGATGTAGGAAATATTTTTATATTTCCAATGAATATTTATAGTCGAAATTTTAACTTATATTACCCCTTGTAATAATTTTTTTAGTAAAACAACACATGTTTGTGACAATTTGATTTTTTACTTTAAATAAAAAGTTATTAATGTCATTTTCTTACCCAAGTGGCTCCATGGGGTCCCCAAGTTTACCCATGTATTATCTTGGTCGGCCATGACTTATCCAATAAGTTTAAGACAAGTTTCATGATATTTTCATATTTTTATAACATCATTTTTACCTTAAATTTCACTAATTACCTTTAATCGTGATTAATAGAATTTAAAAGTTACTATTAACCAAAAATTATTTTAATCCCATTGAAACAAATTTTTCTTCCTAATTACAATGATGTATGTCATATTTTGGAAATTCAAATCACAGAAGTGGTAATGTTTCATTTAAACGAAAAATCAGTTTTTTAACTACCACTTAGTGGTTTCACTATTCATCAAAAATTGAACTTTTTCAGAACAATTCCAAAATTTCACCCTAATCTATAATTGATATTCCGAATTCAAAAATGATTTCTATTTTAAAAAATCCCAAACATATAAGTTGCATCAATTAATTTTATAATTAATTCCCGCTGTCACAACAAATAGCGTGTTTTTAAGAAACAATATATATCAAAAGATTGACAATTGTTTATGTCCAATTTCAAAGTGAAATTAATTCTAATGACCAACATTGGATAAAATGGTAAAAATATATTCTAATTATACTTTTAAACCACTATATAATATAATTTATCACTATAAATTATTTTTATTAAAAAAGTTGTTTTATGTATTTTTCACTATTCATAAAAAATTGGAAGTTCTCAGAAAAATACCAAAAATTCAACATAGGCTAATTTCGATATTTCGAATCCAAAAATGAAGTCCATTTTGAAATATAAAATATATATAATTTCAAAAAGTGGGTATTACGATTCATAATGGCTATTTTGATTGGTCGCGGTGTGTTAGAATCTCGAACTTGCGTACAATGCAAGCTATTACATTATTAAAAGAGAAGCTTATCTTGGAAGATCAGGGTGTTACAATAATGATTATCCTGAAAATTATGTGGATTAAATATTAATTTTAGTATATATTTTTCATGGGTATTTGGTTTCAAATGTTACCAAAGTGGTAATAGAATTATGTAGAAATTTCCTCATTTATGTGGACTATTTATCATTAAGCCTCCAATGTTTAAATTTTAAAATCTAATTCACAAGAATTATCATGGTTTTTTATTATACTATATTTATTCATGATATTATAAATTAATAAAACCATTTTCTATATTTGTTACATAAAAAAGTGAGATATTGTTTTTAAGAAAAAATTTCTTTATTTCTATCTTCAGTCTACAACTTATTTTCTTCAAAAATCATGTTTTCTAAAAATGTTTTCATCATGATTAAAATGATTTATTAAAGAAATTTTTTCCCTTGTTTGAATGTTTAATTTTTCTTTGAAATAAATCATCATGTCTTTTTTGAAATAATAATGATTTTAATTTTATTGAAAATGTGAAAGGAATATTTGTTTTAATTTGTATGGCATGAATATAATTGTCCACTATCTTTACTATTATTTGAGTTTACGATTTTGTTATAAGTTTTCAAGGTTATTTTCAATGAAAATTATCTTAAATATATTTTATGTTTTAAAAGGGGTTTCCCCAAAGTGGAAAGGATATTTTCCTCATGAAATGTTTTAAATGATTTTTAAAGATTCTATTATATTTTTTCATATTTATCTTCAAAGTAACAAATTTAAAAAATAATTTATGAATTTTTAGTTTTAAAAAATGATTTTTAAATAAAATTTATCTTTATCAAGAAATGTTCTAAGTGAATTATATTTCAGAACAATTCTTCATCTAATATGAAATCTTTTGATATAGCTTATACTTTACTAGAAATATGAACCAAGAATACCATTGTTATTCATTCATTAGATGGTTTATTATGAAAAGGTTTTTATGAAAACCATTTATATACTATGTTTTATACCGTGATAAAATTCTTTGGAAACCTTCTTCTTTTTCATCAGGTTTTGTTATGATTAAATAATAAAATGAATATGAAACCTATTTCTTTTCTAAAGGTTATGATATGTTGTGATTTTTATGAAACCAATTTCATTTCATGTGTTATGATATGATGAATTTTTTATGATCTTATGGCACATATACTTATAATTTTAATTATGTGATGTTTGGAACCTATATCTCCCTCCAATTCATTGGGTAAATATTAATATCTCATGAAATAGACATGACTGGAATATGAAGTTAACATAGCTCAGTAATTTTTCAAATAAAATGGTCTTGGAAGTTATCCTTGACTACAATTATGGTTTGGGGAGTGACCCCATTTTATTATTATAGCCTCGGTAGTGAGCCTTCACTACTATGGAAATTGTTTTCTATGCTTATGTGTATGCCATAATTTTTGTCTTATTCTACTATTATTCTCTCACATGTCATGGTATTTGTTTTGATTATGATTCATGTATTATGAACCGTAAATATTTATTACATGAAACAATATTATGACCTTTGATATTTATGATATGGTTTTAAAATGTTACACCCATGTTATCATACCCTTATATTCATGTTATGATTACCTGTCTCCCCTATATACCCTTACTGAGCATCTGACACCAATTTTTATTAAGATTAATTTCATTATGTTTTTAATAAATTTATTAGTTATTATATGTCTTTGAATGGTTATAGTTATGAATAACATAGGGGGAGATGATTTACATTACCTAAGAACTAGTTAATTGTGTTTCCACGTTTCCAAAGGCACTATACCTTTATTATCCCTAGGTGTTTGTTAGTGTAATTTAATGAAGTCTCATAAAAAGGATGTAATATCTATTTATGATAATTATAGTTCTCTATAAAATGTGTTTTAAACTTTTTTCCCTTAAATGGGAGGTAGTGTTTCAATCAATTATAGTTCGTTATTAGTTCAAATCATCTTATTTTCCTCATGTTGACCACTTTCTGAGAGAAAATGTACTAGAAACATTTAAGGTCTGTATGTATGTCACATTTTTCTCTATAGAGATAGTGTCTCCAAAACATCAACAAAAATATTATAACTTCCAAAAAATATCATGAGTTCAAAAATTCTATTCATGAATCTTAAATTACCATGTTGCATAATCAAAAACATTGTCATTCTATATGAGGGCACAGCCGAGTCCTTTCTACATTGCATCACTATATATTAAAAATCCTTCATTTTAAAAAGGAAAAGTAAATATTTATTCATTAATAAATATCTTTTATGTCTCTTAAAAAAAATTAACGTTACCTATACCATGTGAATTTAACCATTTTGTGTGTTAAATTGGTTATCAGGTTGTCTAGTCATGAAACATTTTATACCAAACACCGATAAAAACTTAATATATTAAGGAAAATATGTATCTAAGTTATATCTCTTAGTGTAAGATATTGATTGACTGCCATTTTATTTTAATTATAAACAAACATTCAATCCTAGGAGATAAAATTTCCAAGGATAGAAACTTCGTAGAGATAAAATTCACACATAATGAATTTCCAATATCCTTGCTTTTCTAGGAGGCTCTCAAAAATTATTCATAGATAGTTCTCATGATCTTTAAATATTTAAGAGTATATTAGGATTTCATCAATGTAAAACACTATAAACTTATCGAGATAATACATGAATACTCTATTCATAATATCCATAAAAATATAATGTGTATTAGTTAATGCTAATGGAATTACTATAATTTCATAATGTATATATCTTATATGAAATGTATACTTCATTATATCATCCATATTCAACCTTAAATAATGATAAAAAGAGTGAAGTTTGATCTTTTAAAGAAATAGGATTCCTAAATTTTATCACATAAATCATTAATTCTGGGAAAATGATACTTATTATTTATTATACTGGAATTATTTTCCCTTTAATCAATGAAAAATATCATAGACCTATCATTATATTTAAAAAATATAAATGGGGATCCTCATTGTGAAACAATGGGAATATAAATCCCTAATCATGAAACTCTTTTACTTGTTTCTCTAACTTTTCCAACTACATTGGTTCCATTGTATAGGTATTTTTAGTTATAGGTATTCCATTAGGGATGAGTTCAATGGAAAACTCAAATTCACACTTAGGTGGGTGACCAGGTAATTACTCTCAAAATAAATTCATGTAAATTTTCACAATGGGTATATATTGTATCATTATGATATACTTCACATCCAGGAATAGTGTTTTCTCTTTCTCTTCTCCCATAATATCATTAAGTTTAGCTACTTGAGGAGGGTCGTGTAAAGACTAGAGAGGTGAAGTGTCTCCGTTGAAAATAAGTGATTCTATAATCCCCTTAAAAATAGTAATATCCATATCTTAGTAATTAGTTATTTAATTATAAATTTAGATTCATTCCATATTAAAAATTAGACAAAATCAACAATAGGTATAACAATCATGTTCTACACTAGGAAATATCTATAAATATAAATAAATAAATATATGTAAATCTTCACCAAAAAAAATAATCCCACCATGTGACTTAACTAGAAACTCATTTCTCAGAGTATTAGAATATTAATGAATTTTATTAGTAAACATTCATGACATAAGTGAGTTCATAGATCTATCATCAAATCAATAATTTTCTAACATTGATTTTACGATCAACATACATGTTATCATGACATTTTTTAGTTCAACATTATTTGTAGTGATCGAATAAGATTTTCCTTTCTCCTCACCCATTTATGAGGTAAATTTCTTTGATTTTTAGGGAATTGGTGTTCATAGTTCCACATATCTTTATAGTAAAAGAATTTTCCCTCAGAAACTTCTACTTTTCTATTCCATTCATGAGATTGATTTTTTTTCTATACGTTGGAAAAAAATTCCCAATCCCTTCAAGAAAGTTCATGAGTGTTTCTTTACGTAGTTATTATATTTGGTAAATTTCATTATACCTTCCATTACCTTTGACATAATTTTCTTTCAATGGTGCTAATAAGTCCACTTATTCTCTATATTTACATCTAAGTAAAAAAGTTTTGGAGAACTCATTTTCTATATTAATGTAACTTGATATTATATCATTATATGATGGAAAGTTTAAGAGATTAATAACCATAAAAATATTATCTTAATCCTATTAAATAAATGAAAAAAATAATGATTTCTCTATTATATAAAAATTATAAAAAATAGCTAGTTAACCATATAATGTTAGCCTCATACTAATCAAAAAAAATTCATCCTTTTATCTAATGTTAAGGAGTTATCATTCTATTTTATCCCTTTTCTTGGGATGAAATTATTTTTCATAGAATATGTCTTTAAAAGTTTTCTATTCCATTCCCTCTATCTATACTTTTACATTACTATTCTGAATTAGTGACACCTATTGATCTAAATATCGCTTTAGATAATACACCATGATGAAAACATTTTCCCTTTTACTAATTCCTAAATTCGGAAATACAATTTTTAGGGACGTGATTCATTTCTCAAATACCAACAGATTAGTAGTCACAAGGAATAATGGAGGATTTTCTCACATGAATTTTTCCAAAATATTTTCAACGTGTTGTATATCAGTTGGTTTATTTATGGAGGATGTTTATTTGAAATAATGTGGGTTAAACTCCCTAATATGGTTATGATCTGATCATCTATAACTCCTAACTCATTGACTTTCTCAAATAAACATTCCTACATTTCCTATGAGTTTTCATACAGATCTCATTACTTCAATTAGTCTCCATCACTAGAAAATGGTATACATGTAATTATCACATGATATTGAATTGTAAAATAATATTACTATTGGGTTTACTATAAAAAGGTTTCGTAAAATCCTAATTATTCTCTATGTTATTTATGACATCTAACTTGGTTACACTAAATCTAGTCCATATGGTTTCTATTAAATATAGTAAACACCCCAAACCAAGTATCCCAAAATAATTTTTTTCTTTGTAACATTGGCACAATATATAAGAAAAAAGTTCCCAATAAATAGAATTGTTAAGTAGTCATAATAAACTAAATACATAGTAGAATCTCACATTACAATTGAAAAAACAAAATACAACATAATATTTTATTCGCGTGAATTATTATTTCTTTTATAATTTCCATTAATATCAATTATAATACATATCTTGTAATCCTGGGGAAAGAAACATAAGAAGTGGGTGAGATAAAATGCTCAGTAAGGGTATGCATCCAGTAGAATCTATGATGAATAAATAATCATAATAAATATGAAAAGTTAAATAATTAAAACACGTGTCATTCAATCAATTACTTGAGCATAATATGGTTGAATAAATCATTATCAAATAATTCCATAAAAATAATTACATGATTTAAAAACATAAAAATGTATATTATAACAAATCGAATAATCACATGGAACATCAATAACTATTCTCATATTGAGGGAATTTAAAATTGTAGACATCATAACCATACCATCTATGCTTCTCTCCAATATATCTTACAAAAATAGGTAATTCATCAACCAAAAACCCAATATAGTTTGTTGCATTAGACAAACTCATGAATCAAGGGCATATACCAGGCCCTTCCCATTACTTATGAAGTCCAATTCATTCCACATTTTAAACGGTTGAAACATAATCAACATAAACGTTTATATTGAAACACTATAATACCCAATGTTAATACTTCCCTAATCAATAAACATAATAATAATCCATTCAATATAATATAGAAAATGGTATCATAATACTACATCTCATGTCAAACTAATCATAATTCATCCATATAAATAAAATGGATTGAATCATTACAACTTATTTCTAATATATAATAAGGTAAAATTAGTTTTATTTTAATTGATAAATAAAAATACCATAAAAATACAATTAAAAACATTAATGATGAAAATATAGTTTCACTTTGAAATTAAATTTTAGAAAATAAAAATTTAGAGAACATTTAGGAAAACATTTTCCTTAAAAATATCCATGTAAACTTTTAAAGTAATATTCAAATAAATTATTGGTCATGCTAGTACTAAATTTGGAATCTTATAATTATGTTAAAAAATATTCCTTTTATATTTTTTGGTAAAAATTCAAAAAGTAACATATTCTAAAATTGAAAGAAAGATTTCTCTTATAAAAATTAAAAATAAAATCATGGGTAAAAATTTCATTGATAAATCATTTTCATAATTTTAATTTTTTTAATTTTTTTTATAAAATAAGGGTATAGAAGAAAAAATTATTTTCAAATGAAATGAGAAATAAAGTTGTATTTTATTAAAATTATTTTATCAATAATTTTAGGTAAAAAAGAGTGGAAAATGGTAACATTACTCTAAACTTTCATGAATAAATATATAATAATAAAATTAATGATTTTCATGAGTGATATTTCATAAGATTTCATAAATGGAAGTTTAATCATAATCAATCTTGATAAACGATGACATTGTAAAATAAACTCTTACCACTTTGGTAACTTTTTAATCATAATCCCCATGAAATAAATAACTTAAAATGAAACACTAAATACTGTGAACAAAAGTAATTAATTATATAACATATCAATTGGTTAGTATATACACCATAAAAAATATCATAGTGATTAATATGGTATACATGTCATGAAAGTAAAAGTAATAAGAGAAACCCTTACCTCAGATATGAATTCTTTTGTAAATATATGCACCTAATATATAATAAATAAACATTTATTTTACATTTATTATATAATAATACTCACATATTTCAAACTATATATGATTTAGTAATAGCCTTTTATGACCTATTTATTAATAATTCATTACTAAATCACTGTTTTGAGTGACAATAGCTTCGTTTATCATGTATTTTTTGGTTAATTAATTTTGGTACATTAAATTTTATCATGTTTAAAACATATATATAATATAAACCATAATATAAATATAATATATATTCATTATATATATTTATATTAATCCATAAAAGTTAAAGATAGAAAATGCATCACATCGTTCATGGAAATGATTGGTCATATGTAAGCATGAATGATGTTTCCATTTTCTTGAAGAATCGAAAGAAATGAAAATAAATATTAATTAAATTTTATATAATACAATTATGTTATATGTATCATGTATATAAATCAAATTCATCTTTATTATCATCCATTTAAAAGTAAAATTAAAATCATTTCACATTGCCACTTGGAAGTGGTAGTCAGCACATATACATGAGTGATGTTATTGTTTCCCAATAGATTTTAAGGTAAGAAGTTAGATATGATATAATATTTCCAGAAGTTTTTTTATGTCATAAATAATAAATATATTTATTTAAATTTATTTTTACTACCTTTTATATAAATATTAATAAAAAAATGAAGCACATCCCTTTGTGATGTGGTAGTTCACCATACACATGAGCGACATTATCGTATACCCCCACAAAATGGAAAATAATAAGGTAAATTAAATATCAAAATTTCAGAAGTAGAATAATTTCATAAATATCACATACATATTTTAAATATATCAATATATCCATCCTTAAATGTTACTATTGGAAAATTAATTACATCAGTTCGTGGGGAAGTAGTCCACCGTACACATGATTGATGGTTTCTTTTTTCATTTGATTGAAGTAGAGATGGATATAGGTTATTAAATAAACATAATAAAATATTATTATATAATAGATATTGGTTTTATTTTATTATCATAGTTGAATAAGTTTTTAAAAAGGAGAAAGAATAAATAAAGGAAATACGCATGTTGAGAATTTTAACTCTTCTTCTATGAACCCCCTTAACTTTATACCTAACGACTTTTTAAGAGGGATTACTAATAAAACTAAGTCCTATATGATGTGGAGAAGAAAGTAAGTAAGATATTTGTTATGGTATTTTTTGAACCAAATTTACTTGGAAATATCAATATGGGAGGAGAGGTGGTGCCCTTTTCTAAGTGGGAAAGAGTACATAATTGGAATTTTTGAAAAGAAAAAGTGATGCCCATGTTTCTCTCATTCAAAAAGCCTCCAAAAGGACTCATTATCAAACATCAAATACATATGGTAAAAATATGTCTATAAAATATTAATTATTCATGTTTTGAACAATTTTAAACCTTTTTTATTTTAATTTTACTACCGCTAAACCCGTTTTAACCCAAATCGCAGTAAATAATTTTTACAGTTATTACTATTCATTATGAATAAAAATTAAGTTCAAAAAAAGTTTATAATAAAAATATTATGATTCAAAATTAGGAATATTTTATCTAAATTCAATTATTAGAATTGGTAGGATTCATTTTAAAATTAAACCTATAGATACATTGAAAAAACAGTTTTTCCAAAGAAAACATTTAAAAATTTATAACTATTTTTATCTTATAATTCAATATGAAATTTATTAAAATGACATAAATTAGTTAAATTGAAATATAATTGAATTAATTTTACTTTAAATTCAATTTAAAATATAATTTTTTCTTTCTAAATAGTTTAAATAAAAAGGTATTTTTCAATAAATATATGTATATGTAACACCCCAAAAAGGTATCTTTCAAAATGGACTTCATTTTTGGATTCGGAATATCGAAATTATCTTAGGGTAAATTTTGGGTATTTTTCTGAAAACTTTCAATTTTTGATGAATAGTAAAAAACACTGAGTTATTTTTTAAAACAAAATTTTTATTTAGATAATTATTTATTTAATTAGAATTTATTTTAGGTAAAATAGATACAAAATACCTATATACGTTCAATTTAATTCATTTGAGTCATTTTATAATAAGTTTAGATATATACAATTTTTATCGAACTTTTTACTATCTTTTACCCACCTCATAGGAGCATTTTAAAATTTGCATAAAACATAATTTTTCCACTTCTGTGAGTTGAATTTAAAAAATTCAAGAGACGCGGTTGATATCAATAAGTAAAATGTTGTTCAATAAGATGAAAATAATTTGTGGTAAATATGAATTTTTTACTTTTATTTACCATAGTTAAAAGTAAATAGGGTAATTAAGGGTAAACATTATATCATAATTACTCTAACACATGTCCTAATTCTATTGGATATGTGTAATTATACCAAAAACAACCCTAGGAATAAAATATGATCCCATTTGGTCCACTTGCTTTAGATTTTTACATTTATTATTATTTTATTTGAGGAAGAGTTAAAGGAGTTAAATTCAATGTTTAATAACTAAAAAATATTCAATATAGGGATATAATTAAGATAAATTTGACTATAAATATTAATTATAAGGATAAAAATATTTCCTACATAATGGTATTTTAATTATAAATTTTACACATTAAATAATTTAATTTAGTTATGACACAATAATGATGATGTAATTACCTTATTAGTGAAAGATTAAAATAATTTATATTATAAATATCCAAATAAATGTAATTTGAGACTTTTGATAAAATACACTAATTTTATAGGATAATATGACATGTTAGGGTTGATTAAATAATTTGTTTTTTAAGTAATCATGTTGTTCTGATTTTCACAAAAACCAAATACTAAATAGTGTCAAAATAGACTTAATTGAATTTTTAAAACAAATACTATATTATTAATTGATATAATATTACTAAAAATATAAGGTTCAGAAAAAGGACTTAGATAAGGTGTTATATATTAATAATGAACCACATGGTGTTCTTTTTTCTTTTTATAGTAATTTTATTAACCATATAATATAAAAATACAAAGAGACATGGTAAATGTAAAACTATTTAACTAAGAGTTAAATCTAAAATAGAAGGTTAATATGAAGACCTAAACCTATCTAAAACCTATTGATTGGGAGTTTTCTGACCCATACTTATCATATAATCTAAATAATTTATTTGGGAGCCATTAGAAACTAAAAATGATTTTTTTATGAAATAATATTTCATGCTTTTCCTAAAGTGACCCTCACCTCTCTTATAAAAGGGCACTTCCCCTTATCTTAATTTAACACCTCCAAAGCCATTTGTCTCAGACAAACCCTACCCAAATATCCTCCCAAATTTCTTCCAATCATTCTATATGCCTTTAATTGGTCAAAAATCCATCATAAGGATCCCTTCTGATCAAATCACAAACAAGAACCCGAATAAGAGGTAAATATTTCATCACCTCTTTCATGTTCTTTTCTTATTCCACTACCTCTTTCTTTGTTGTTTCTATTATAAAATAATAAATGTAGTATCATATATATACTATGATGTTATTATAAAAATGGTACAACCATATTCATTATTTTATACATCATATGAATGACAAAGTCACCATACGTGCGTACATAAGGCTTACCATCTCCACGTCATGGTGTAGTTTGTTATTCAAACACTACATTATTTTGATGGGTATAATAATGAGTATACCTAATGAAAATAATAAATATAACATGTAAATTATTCTGTATATATGATATACCATCCAATTACGTACAATTTCACCATCAATATATTGATATTGTCACTCGTGTGTATGTAAGGATTACCGTCTCCACGAACGCAATGAGATTCATTCCCCATCGTAATCATTCAAGAATAATTTTCATTTTACGATTCAAAATAATGTTTATGAACATAATATCATTCTATTTATGAATCAAATACATCCTACTTGTTACAAACATGGCTTACGTAACCAAGCATAAAAAGGAAAATGAATCGGTTAATACCGGAAATGATGATACTACTAAAATATTATTAACAAAGCAATGTTAGAAGATCATATATGATTACATATTTACAAATATGGTTCTTGTATAATTTAATAACCATTATTTAACTATTATACTGTAGTTTAATGTACCCTCGACCAAAAAATGTACAAGGTAAGTGTTAATTTCACAATCTCATTATTATCTGAGGTTGTTTTTACGTAAGTATCTACTAGGACATATTTATTATCCATGTCCATGTTTCAAAAAAGTGTTTTAAAAGGTATTATGTTTAAGGTAATCTTTTAATAAAACATCATTTTAAATGTTTTAAAGATTTATTCTACTAAACCATTATCATTAATGTCCATGTTTTTAAAATGGTTTTAAAGAATTATTTATATGGACATGAATGTTTTAAAGTGTTAATTCATTTCAAAAGGTTCAAAGTGGTATGGGAAAATTTGATTAAAAACTATCTTTTAAATGACTTCCTTTATAAATTATGTGGATTTTAAATGATTTCATGAAAAAGGGATATTTCTGTAAAATATTTTTACTGGTCATTTTCAACTATGTCAACATCCTTTTCAGGGTATTATTTTTTATCAAGGTTGATTTATTATGTAAATATTAAATATTGTATTGAAGGTTTGGTGATATTTCTTACTATGGATGTGTTATTTTTATACCATTCATGGTTTATGGATAAAGTACTGACATTTCTTATGCTAGTTTTAATACGAATATTTATGTTATGTTTCAACATTTTGATATGAGGAATGCATTGGACTTAGTAAGTTATGGGTGGAGCCCTCTATAGCTCCTCGATGCATCGGTAGGTCTCATGATACAAACTAGAGTCTTGGAACAAGGCCTTGACAAAATATTATTTTTAGTCTTGGCACAAGGCCTTGAATATGTGGTTAGGAAGTCTCGAATTATGCATTCCATCATTATAAAATTGGATATTCAAATTGCCTGAGATTATTTGACTAGTAGAATATCCATGTGAATAAGTAAATAGAATTATTTGATTTTATCTTTTATATATTATACTGAATTTTATGTTTACAAGGAATTTGTTTTAGTCTTATACATTGCCTTAAATGTTTATGCTTATTTATCAAAGTTTCCGTTATATTTTTATCCTTAATGAGCATCTGAACTCACCCCTTTTTATATTCTATTTTTCCTTTAATGTGAAGTAGTATTTTATGGTTTACCTATAGGGATGGTCTAAGGATATAAGTGTGTACAAAATGGGAAAAATGTTGTGGATGTTTTTATTTCATGATGTAATGTAAAACATTTGAATGTATATAGTACTTCCAAGGCTACTAAACTGATCTGTCTTTCGGGACATGATTCCTTGTATCATTCCAATGTTATATAATAGTTCACCGACTCTGGGTAACTAGGGTTGGGGTATTACAATTGTTATTAGAGAGAGATTAGTAAAAACTGTGGAAGCTAGATTTATAAAAACTCTTATTAGATTACATTACCCTAAGATAGACATTGAGGATTAGTATAGAAGAACTTCCAAGAATGTTGGTACTATAGATATTTTTTGAGTTTTCCAAGAAATACATCCTTATCTAGATATGGGCAGGTAGAGGCGGCTATGGCTTAGATTTACCTAGGGGTAAAACCCGAAAACACTACTTTGATCTAGACTCGAACGGGAACGGGTGCACAACAATGGGCCTTGTTTCACTCTTGGTTACGAAACTCCCATGGTTTATGCTTAGGATAATTATCATTTTATTTAAAAACCATTATGAAGGGTTTATGAGTATATACTTCTTCAAAAAAACATTTTTATGAATATGGATTATATCCATAAACTGTTCAATTTATGTTAAGATTTTTTTAAGTTTGGAATTATGTGTTGAGAATCATAAACTAATCTAGTGTGTGCCACTATTTAGAAATGGAACCTAGTGGAAGGAATAGAAACTATATCAAGGAAATTAATCCATATAGGGATTCACCTCCTACTCAATATAATTATAGTGGAGCTGGTGAAGCAACTACTACTGATCAGCTTATCACCATACTGGGACAACTCACTCAGGTTATGAATAACAACCTTACCCATATAGAACACCCTGGTCCACAACGTGGAGGATCAATGCAAGAATGCTTCATGAGGAAACAACCACCAACATTCAATAAGAGTAAAAATCCATTATTAGCTGAGTAATAGATAAATTCCAAAGAGAAAATATTTCATTCTTTGGGGAGTAGAAAAAGGGAAAAAGTTTTCATGGCAGTTTTTCGCCCCACTGGTGATACAGATCAATAGTGGTCATTAATGAAAAACACAAAGGAAGACGAAGAAGTATCAAACATGGAATGGATGGAGTTTAAAGGTGTTTTTTTTATAAAAATACTTTCCCTATGACCATCAAGTGGATATGGAAAGAAAATTTATGTGTCTGGTGCAAAAGGAGGATAAGAATGTCTCAAAGTATGAGGCTAAATTTACAAGGATAGAAAGGCATGCATAAGATTATATACATAACCCATGGATTAATATTGATTGATTCTTTGATGGGTTAAAACCATTGTTATGTCGAGCATTACTTTCATAATCCTTCTCATCATACGAAGATATTGTCTCATGTGCTATCAAGATAGAAAATGAATTCTCTACATCTTATGAATTTAAAGAAAAGCAAGTGAAAATGTGATCTACTGGACACTCTGGAAATGGAAATAGTTGGAAGAAGGGAAAAGTTGAATATCCATCCTGCAGTAAATGTGGGAAGACACACCCCGGTACGTGCCTGAAGGGAATGAGAGTCTGTTACAAGTGTGGTGAAAAAGGCCACCAATATCATGATTGCAAGGGGAAGAAAAAGGCTTTCAATGATGAATTCTACAACTGTAGAGAAAGGGGGAATTATGAAAATGAATGTCCAAAGCTCCAAAGGAACTTACCTCAGAAAAGGTCAAGGGATCAAGGACAATATTATGCGATCACTACTAATACGGTTGAAGCTCCGAAAGATGTTGTGTCATGTAATTTAATAGTTTCCTCAAGTTTATCCAATGATTTATTTGATTATGGATCATCACATTGTTTCATATCTTCCCAGTTTTCTAGGAAAATAAGATATTTTCAATTTGACTTAACAAGGTAGTTGTCAGTGAAAACACCTAATGGAAGTATCATTGCAACAAAGTTTTGTGAATTAGTTCCCATTAGAGAATATAAATTTTCTTTATCTATTGATCTCATTGGTATACCCATGACTGAATTTGATATAATCCTCAGAATGGATTGGCTTTCAGACCATGATACAAAATTATATTATAAGAAGAAGGAGGTTACAATTTTTTATGATGGTAAGGAGTACCTTCTCTTTAGAGTAGAAATGTAACCACCTGATTATTATCTAGATCCACCCCTAGTAGCTCTACTATATTCAATTATGGGGGAATAAGAGAATTAAATAACTATTGGTGAGGAAAAGAATATTAGAATAGAGGACATACTTATTCTGTAAGATTATGTTGATGTGTTTCCAAAGGATTTACCTTGACATCCTCCAAAATGAGAAATTGAATTTTCCATAGATTTAATTCTTGGTTCAAGGCACATATCAAAGACCCCTTATAGAATGGACACTTTAGAATTAGTAGAACTAATGAAACAACTAGAGGTATTAAGTAACAAGGGATTTATTCCCCCTAGTGTTTCTCCATGGGGAGCCTCTGTCCTTTTTGTTAAAATGAAAGACGGGTCTATGAGGTCGTGCATTGACTATAGGGAGATCAATGCTATAACAATAAATAAAAAGTCTCCCCTACCTCGCACTAATGATTTATTCGACCAAATTCATGGAGCTCAATTTTTTTCAAAGATTTGGCTTCGATCTGGATATAATTTGTTGTGTGTGAAGAAGAATACATTCCGAAGACAGAGTTCTGAACCAAGTACGGGAATTACGAGTTTATAGTAATGCCTTTTGGATTGACTAATGCACCCTTTTTCTTCATGGATCTAATGAATACAGTCTTCAATGAATATCTTGATGAATTTTTAGTGGTATTCATTAATTATATCTTGTTATACTCCAAAAGTTACTAAGATCATGAAAATCACTTGCTCTTTATTCTACAGACTCTTAGAAGAAATGAATTATATGGGGAGTTTAGCAAGTGTCAATTATGGATTTAAGAGATTTCTTTTCCTGGCCATATTGTATCTAATTATGGAATCTCTGTTGATTCTTCAAAGATCAAGGAAATCCAATAATCATGTTAGGTCTACTAGGTTAGATACCTTGAGGGGGTGAATCAGGGTATGAAAAATTAAAACAATTTCCCCTATTGATATTGTCTCGCTGTCAAGAAAGACTCTCTTCTCTATCTTTCCTGTAGTAAATTATAAACAAAAACTAAAGAATGCATACGACACAAAATATTTTACTTGGTTCACCCTCACTAGGCTACGTCCAAAGAGCATACACCAGCGATGTGATGATGTACCAAATCCACAAAAAGTGCACTTCTGTTTACAAAGTTTGGGATAGATCACTTTTATTCCCAGGATCACTTCCTTTACAATGTTTAGAGTTATCTCACTACTTTCCCAAGGGTCACTCCCTATCTCTCTCTCTGGCTCACTGCCAGTGGACAGGATCACCTTCTTCCTCTTCCTTTGCTCACTTCCCTGGAAAGGATCCACTCACAGTTTATAGACCGTAGGTCTCTTCATTATCACTAATGAATACATCCTATGTTGTATGTAGATGCTCTATTGAGTCCATCTTTCACCCGTAGATGAATCTCACTTTGCACTGAAGGTATCGAGAAATCTTCCAGCTTTCACGCGACCCTAAATCACGGTCATGCTTCAACCATACCTGGCGCCCTTCTCCAAGCTAGCGTGCAAGTCTCAGAACAAAAGTTAAAAATGGCACGAAAGTTCACCTCAACCACTTGTGTGACACTAGCTTCTTCAACTCCAAACTTGCGCGACTCACACCCTTTTACGCCCAAACCAATTTTGGCATGCAACCATCAACTGTCGCACTTCTTCAAAACATGGAGCGTAAGTGTCACCAAACCACTTGGGAGATACCCCATTCTTCAACTCAAAACTTGGTTGACTCCCTTCCTTTCACTCCCAAACCACTCTTGACACGTAACAAACAACCGGCGCAAAACTTCTACTTGTGCGACCACTCCACCACTTGCGCGACCACCACACATGCAGGATAGGAGCTCTAATTTTTTCTAAGTGTTGAACTCTTCTCTGGAATTAGGAGGGGTAGAACTCAATTTATAAACATTTGGACATCCTACGTAACGGCACACAAGTATCCTCTCGGTCCGCAAGTCTCAGCATGCAAGTCTCTGCCGCACAAGTCACTTGTGTGACCAACCCTAAAACATAGGTTCGTCTTTTCCCTATTCTATATTTTGATGTTCTGATATTGAAAAACTTATGGAGTGTAAGTATCTTCTCCTTCAAGAAAATTGAATGCAATTCCCTTTTCCAAAACCAATGTTCTCCATTTGTCGATTTTCAGGCCCAAAAATTTGGCAAACACTAGAAAATGGTGCAACCTTGTATCTGCTCTTTTTGTACCACCTCTAGATCAACCATTCCTTTGTCAAAGTTCTTGAATTAAACATAGATTATTAACCACATACCATGAACTCGACATTCCACCATTAAATCCTCTTTGTACACAAATTATTATGTCCTCATTTTCTTTGTCAACAATCACAACACAGATGTCCACTTTCTCAACAAACACAATCACCTCAAAAATGATTCAATGATACCTTGATGTATTTTTTCCAAACAAATTGCCAGCACTGATGAGTATAACTGAGGTTTGCAGTTTTATTGGTTTAGCAGGTTATTATCAAAGTTTTTCCTTAATTTTTCCTGTTTGGCTAACCCGTTAACCAAGCTCACTTGTAAAGGGGTTAAATTTGTTTAGACAATAGAGCGTGAAGAATATTTTGAAGAAATGAAGAGAAGATTAGTCAATGATACTATCTTGACTCTACCATCAGGGAACAATGGGTTTGTTTTTTATTGTAATTCTTCAAACAAAGTACTTGGTTGTGTCCTTATGAATAATGATAGAGTTATTTCATGTGCATCATGACAGCTAAAAATTCCTGAGAAAAACTATCCTACTCATGATCTTGAGTTAGAAGCTGTAATATTTTCTCTGAAAATATGGAAATACTATCTATATGGTGAAAAATGTGATATTTATATTGATCATAAGATTTTGGAGTATATTTTTTCACAAAACGAACTCAACATGAGGTAAAGGCGATGGATTGAACTACTCAAGGATTATGATTGAACTATACACTACCACCATGGGAAGGAAAATAAGGTGGCATATGCTTTGAGCATAAATGATCAGGGAGTTTTGAAGAAGATGATAGTTGAAAGGGATCCTAATTTCATGGGTATAGTAAATATGGATATGGGAATAACCATAGAAATTGAAACATCAATACTTTTTCAAATGGTTGCCAAACCATCTTTACTAGAAAGGATAAAGATTTCTCAGACTGATGATGAGGAGTTTCAAAATAAGATTAATGATATGAATGATGGGATATTGAGTGACTTCATATATGAAGATGGAATTTTGAAACATGGGAAGAGACTTTGTGTTCTCTATATACATGACCAAAAAAGGTAATTGTTGGATGATTCTCATAGCTCAAATTTCTCTATACACCCTGGGAGCACCAATATTTATAGAGATTTTAAGGAACATTTTTGGTGGGAAAACATGAAGAGGGAGATTTCTGATTTTGTGTCAATATGAATGGTTTTTCAAAAAGTGAAATCTGGAAGGCAACGGCCTGGAGGATTCATGCAACCTCTTCCCATACCTGAGTGGAAATGGGATAATATTACGATGTACATTTTCATGGAGCTACCAAAGAATCCTAGAAGGAATGATGCAATATGGGTCATTGTTGATCATCTTACTAAGTCAACAAATTTTATTACTATAAGAGAAGATTTACAACTTGAACGTATGGAAAGACTACATGTTAATGATGTTTTAAAGCTTCATTAAGTATCCATATCAATTGTTTCTAATTTTGATCCCCGTTTTACATCAGGATTCTGGAAAAGTCCTCAGAAATACCTCGATACTGAACTTCGTTTGATCACTGCCTACCACCCTCAAACTGATGGACAATCAGAACTGACTATTCAAACCTTAGAAGACATTTTGAGATCTTTCTCACTTGGCTTTCATGGTATCAGGGATCAATAATTACCTCTGGTATAATTTTCCTATAATAATAGCTTCCATTCAAGTATTCATATGGCACCATATGAAGCGTTATACTGAAAGAGATGTCGCACACCAACTTGTGGGGATGATGTTGGTGAAAGAAAACTCATAGGCCCAGAACTTGTTGAGGAAACAATGGAAAAGGTGAAGGTTATCCAAACCAAATCAAAGAAGCCCAAAGTAGGCCAAAGAGCTATGCCGATAACCGATGGAAGGATTTGGAATTTCAAGTAGGATACCATGTTTTCTTGAAGGTATCTTTATAGAAGGTTGTTATATGTTTCGGTAAGAAGGGTAAATTCAGTCCTAGGTACATCGGACCTTTTTAAATTCTAGAAAGAATTGGGGTTGTAGCTTACCATTTGGAAATTCCGCCAATTCTCTCCAAAGTTCACGGCGTGTTCCATGTATCACTGTTTATAAAATACATGACTGACCCAATTCATACACTCACTTATGAGGAAATTGAACTAGAACCTGATCTGTCTTATCGTGAAGAGCCTGTCAAAATAATTGATACCATAGAACAAGTGATCAGAAACCGGACGACTCATCTGGTAAAAGTTCAATGGACAAATCATAAGATGAGAGAGGCAAATTGGGAACCTGAGGAACATATGATGAAGAACCAACAAAATATTTTTATGAAGTAATATTCTATAAATTTCTAGGATGAAATTATTTTAGGGAGGGTAGAATTTAACACCTCAAGCTTCCACGGTACGTTTCCCTTTGAATAATGCAATAGCTTGCATTGTACGCAACTTCGAAATTCTAACACACCGCGAACAATCTAACTAGACGATATGAATAGTAATACAAACTATTTGAAATTTTACAAATTTTATCTTTCAAAATGGACTTAATTTTTTGGATTCGGAATATCGAAATTAGCTTAGGGTGAATTTGTGGTATTTTTCTGAAAAGTTTCAGTTTTTGCTGAATTGTGAAAAACACTGAGTTATTGTTTAAAACCGACTTTTATTTAAATAATTATTTATTTTATTTAAATTTATTTTAGGTAAAAATAGATACATAATACCTATATACATTCATTGTAATTAATTGGGGTTCATTTTATAATAATTTTAGATATATAAAAATTTTATTGAACTTTTTACCGTCTTTTACCCACCTCCAAGAAGCATTTCCAGATTTGTATAAAACTTAATTTTACCAGTTTTGTGAGTTTAATTTTAAAAATACGAGTGACAGGGTTGATATCAGTAAGTAAAATGTGGTTCAATAAGATGAAAATAATTTTTTGTGAAAAGTTATTTTTAAATTTTATTTACCACGATTAAAAGTAAATAGAGTAATTAAGGGTAAAAATGATATCATAATTACCCTAACACCTGTCATAATTATTTTGGATAAGTTTAATTCGACTAAAAACAACCATAGGAATAAAATATGATCCTATTTGGTCCACTTGGATCAGATTAGTACATTTATTATTATTTTATTTAAAGAATAATTAGAAGAGTTAAATTCAATGTTTAATAACTAAACCATTTTTAATATATGGTTATAAATAAGAAAAATTCAACTATAAATATTCAATATAAATATAAAAGTATTTACTACATAATGGTATTTTATTTATAATTTTTACACAATAAATAATTTAATTTATTTTTAACATAATGATGATGCAGTAATTACCTTATTAATGAATGATTAAAATAATTGATATTATAAATACACAAATAAATGTAATTTTTGACTTTTTATGAAATAAACTAATTTTATTGTTTAATATGACATGTTATGGTTCATTAAAAAAATTAAAAGTAATCATGTTGTTATGATTTTTACAAAAAACAAATACTAAATAGTGTCAAAATTGACATAATTGAGTTTTTAAAACAAATACTATATTATTAATTGATATAATATTCCTAAAAAAATAAGGATAGGAAAAAGGACTTATATAAGGTTATATATATTAATAATGTACCACATTTGGTTCTCTTTCTTTATTTTAGTAAGTTTATTAACCATATAATATAAAAATACAAAGAGACATGGTAAATGTCAACTATTTAACTAAGAGTTAAATCTAAAAAATAAGGTTAATATGATGACCTAAACCTGCCTAAAACCTATTGGTTTAGAGTATTTGGACCCATACCCACCTTATCCTCTAAATAATTCATTTTGGAGCCATTAGAAACCGAAAATTATTTTATTATAAAATAATATTTCATTCTTTTCCTAAAGTGACCCTCACCTCTCTTATAAAAGGGCACTTACCCTTCTCTTAATTTCACACCTCCAAAGCCATTTGTCTCCACCAAAGCCTGCCCAAATATCCTCCCAACTTTCCTCCATTAATCCTAGAGGCCTTAATTTGGTCATAAATCTAACATAAGGAGCCCTTTTGATCAAATCAAAAGGAAAACCCCGAAGAAGAGGTAAATATTTCATCACCACTTTAAAGTTGTTTTCTTCTTCCACTTCATATTTATTTGTTTTTCCATTCTAAAATAATAACTATAATATCATCTATATACTTTAATTTTATTATAAAAATTTAACAACCATATTCATTATTCTATTCATCATATGAATGACAAAGTCACCATACGTGAATACGTACGGCTTATCGTCTCCACGTCTTGATGTAGTTTGTTATTCAAACACTTCATTATTTGGATGGGTATAATAATTATTATAACTAATGTAAATAATAAATATAACATGTTAATTATTATTTATATATTATTTACCATCCAATTACATGCTATTTCCCCATCAATATAATGATATTGTCACTCGTGTGTACGTATGAATTACCGTCTCCACGAACGCGATGAGATTCTTTCCACATCGTAATAATTCAAGAATAATTTTCATTTTATGATTCAAAATAATGTTTATGAACATAATATAATTCTTTATATGAATCAAATAAATCTTATCCATTTCAAAAATGGCTTACGTAACCCACCATATAAAGGAAAATGAATCAGTTAACACCTGAAACGATGATACTACTAAATTATTATTAACAAATAAATATTAGAAGATCATATATGATATCATATTTACATATATGGTTCTTTTATAATTTAATAACAATTATTTAACTATTATACAGAAGCTAAACATACCCTCGACAAAGGAAAAGTACAAGGTAAGGGTTAATTTCACAATCTCATTATTATCTGAGGTTCTTTTTACGTAAGTATCTACTGGGGAATATTTATTATCCATGTCCATGTTTCATAAAATAGTTTTCAAATGGATTATTTTTAAGGGACTCTTTTAATAAAACACCATTTTAAATGTTTTAATGATTTATTCTACTAAACCATTCTCATTAATGTCCATGTTTTTAAAGTGGTTTTAAGGATTTATTTATATGAACATGAATGTTTTAAAATGTTAATTCCTTTCAATTGTTTCAAAGTGGTATAGGACACTTTGATTCAAAACTATCTTTTAAATGACTTACTTTATAAATTATGTAAATTTTAAATGATTTCATGAATAGGGGATATTTATTTCAAATATTTTTACAGATCATTTTCAACTATGTCAACATCCTTTACGGGATATTATTTTTTTCAAGGTTGATTTATTATACAAATATTCCATATTTTATTGATGGTTTTGTGATATATTTGACTTTGGATGTGTTATTTTTATACCATTCATGGTTTATGGATAAAGTATTGACATTTTTTATGCTATTTTTAATATGAATGTTTATGATATGTTAATCATTTTAATATGTGGAATGCATTGGACTTAGTAAGTGATGGTTGGATCCCGCTATAGCTCCTAGATGCATCGGTAGGTCTCATGAGACAAACTAGTGTCTTGGCACATGTCCTTGACAAAATATTATTTTTAGTTTTGGAACAAGGCCTTGAATATGTGGTTATGAAGTCTGGGATTATACATTACATCATTATGAAATTGGATATTGAAATTTCATGTGATTATTCGACTATTATAATATCAATGTGAATAAGTAAATGGAATTATTTGATTTTATCATTGCCATATTATGATGAAGTTTAAGTTTAAAAGGCTTTTTTTATTCTTATACATTTCCTTAAATGTTTATGCTTAAGTATGAAAGTTTCTGCTATATTTTTATCCTTACTGAGCATCTGATCTCACCCCTTTCTATGTTTTATTTTTCCCAAGATGTGAAGAAGTGTTTTATGGTTGACCTATAGGGATAGGCTAAGGATATAAGTTTTTCCCAAAGGGGACAAAATGTTGTTGATGTTTTTATTTCATGATGTAATGTAAAACTTATGAATGTATCTGGTATTTCCAAGGCTACTAAACTAATCGGTCTTTCGGGACATGATTCCTTGTATCATGCCAATGTTATGTAATAATGAACTGACTCTAGGTAAATGGGGTTGGGGAATTACAGTATATTTAACTATTCATCAAAAAATATATTTTTAGAAAATTATAAAAAAATATCTCCCAATGATAATTTTAAAATTTAGATTTAAAATAAAAAGATTCATTTTTAAAAATAAATTTTCCAAAATTGGTAAAAATTAATTTTAATTATGTGTGTAGAGTGTGACTTAACATCCTTTAAGAAAAATGTAGTTTTATATAAAACATTTTTTTCTTTCAAATGGTTCTTATCTTATTTCTATTCAATAAATAAATATTATATTTATTTTACATATGTGTAAACCATATAATTATCATAATTTATTTAATCTTATTTATACCCTTCAATTTGAATGTTAGGTTATAACGGTATACTATTTTATATTTATTTTTGACTTAGGGTTGAGTGGGTCATAAGATATTAGATAGAATTGGTTTATTTAAAAGTAAATATTCTATAGAATATCATGGTGTGGAATTCCTCCCCCTAAAAAAAATTCATCCTCAAAATTTCTATAATGTTACCTTGTGAATAGATATTTTTAGTTCTTAATCATAATCTCTTTAGGTTGCCACATCACCTTTTCAATATTATGATTTCTCTAAATTACATTTACCTTCCAAGTCATCTGATTCCTCAACACTTGTTCCCTAGAGTTCATAATCTAGATAGACTCTTCATAGTAAGATATATCAGGTTCGAATTATATTTATTCATAGGTGAGAACATGTGTTGGTTATAGCATGTACTTATTGAACAAGGATATATAGAAAACATCACGCACTTTAGAGAGACATAGGGTATTTTCAATTGGTAGGCCACCGATCCGATTATTTCTAGGTTTTGAAAAGGTCTAACGTACCTAGGTATTAGTTTCCCTTTCTTACTGAACCTTATATCACCATTCCATGGAGATACTTTCAAAAAAATGATCTACCAATTTAAATTTCAAATATTTTATTTGGTTATTGAGGTATCTCTTTTTCCCAAATTGAGCTACTTCGATAAGAGTTTGAATAATCTTTAGCTTTTCTATTATATCATACACAATGTTTTGGCCTATATGCTTCCTTTCACTAACTTCATCCCGACACGTTAGAGTATGAAATCTCTTTCCATATAATGCTTCATACGACCACATTTGAATACATGAATGAAAGATATTATTATAGGTTAACTCTATGAAAGGTAAATAGTGGTCACACATAACTTGAAAGTCAAGAGAGTATAACCTCAACAAGTCCTAAAATATTGGAATAATTATATTGGGTTTTCCATTATGAAAGAACCATGGTTTTCATATGAGGTATGGAAACTTTTATTTTAGGTTTTAATGTTTTTGTATAGCCTTACCTATGCGCCCCTTGTGATCACAGGTGTTTTGGAGGTGTCTGGGGCCTATTCGGAGCCCGGAACAAAGCAAGGTACTGAAAATGGCCTGGTGCATGGTTTGTGAATGGCTTACGCATGGTTAGTCTAACTGTGCGAGGGGAGGCAGTAGCTCTTACACAGTTTGAGAAATCGTGCGGTATAGGTCGCACAGCCATGTGAGATATCTAAAAAGTTGCGGGTTTTTAGCTGAGCATTTTTTTCATGGTTATCACACAGTTAGATAAACAATGCGGGGTAACCATGAGATGTGCACTTTTGGAGGCAGTGAGTTGTGCATGGTTCCTGCACAGGTTGGGAAACCATGTGTGTAAACCTTGTGATCTTATTGGGTGAGATTTTTTTAAAAAGTTAATTAAAAATCTAAAATCCTTTAAAACCCATTTTTGAGTTTCACTTCCATCACACAACAGTCCCTCTCATGGATTTCTCCACTTTGGTGCCTAGGGAATGGGATCAAGCCCTACTCTCTGTCTAATATCCATTTCTATTGTGGATCATCTCATCATATTCGTATTGTTATGGCATGTATTTCTTTTTATCCATATTCAATTCTTATGGGAATCGATTGTGCTATTTTATTTTAGTCTCATATGCCCAAATATCTTTTTCTTCGTCTATTCTTCATATTTACCCTAAACCATGATGAATGAGCACTAGATACTAGATAATCTCTCTTCTACGGAGGCAAGGTAGGTGGTCTATAATTTATTTTGACTTTTCAGGTTCTTTTCAGGCATTTATCCTTTTTTCCATCCATCAGACATTATGGAAAGGCCTCGTTTTTTAGAGAGTTACTTGTAGTAGCTATTGTTAGACCTAGTGAGGATGCTCGTAGGTTATATTTCGGTGTGTTGGCAGCTATTTCTCGATTCAAGGTCACCCATGTGGTGAGCCATCCTGACATTACTTTTCTATACATGTTTAAACCACCCAAGGTGTATGTGCCTGTTCTTTCCTAGATAGAGGAAGCACTTTAATACCTTAATGAGTTGGATAGTCTACTTATGAGATTTACTGCCTCCTTTTATAGTGATATATAGTTATTACATGTTTTTTCATTTAACTAGGACTATTAAATGGATAATTTTTGTGGGTATACCTATATAAATGATTAATGTAATTTAAATGGATTATATGGTAGGGTAGGCCCATATGCTTTGTAAATGATAAGCCGATTGAATTAGTGGTATACTCATGGCTTGTGCTTGTTTATGTCTATGGGTTCACTCACATGGTTTTGAATTTCTTAAATTGTATGAATTGAAAGAATGGTTTGAAAGATTCCATGGACTAATCTCCTCAGATATGGAATGCGGTAGTGGATTCCTTGGATTCACTATTCCCATTGGGTATTGATTCTGTGGTATGCCTTAAGCCTTTCTACCCCATGGATCTATCTTTCTTGGATTGGCATAGGACAAATCGGTACACATGATCCTAGGACACCAACCAGTGCCTAGACTGAGTTTCCACTAGGACACCCATGAGACTCAATGTGGATCCCTTAGGCCAGTTCCTTGGATTCTTCCCTTCATGGTCTAGATTAATTATATGGATTCCCTAGTACATGACACCTTGTATATGGCCCTTGTGTTCTACACTTCACTATAAAACATTGTCATGGTATTCTACACTTCTTTATATGGTGTGGTTGTGGGTCACGTAACATGGATGGATTTACTGCGTGGATTTGGGTTTTGTTTAATTTTTTATAGCTGCCTTATTTGAACCTAATGCTTCTTATAGGTAGCCTGAGGGATTTTGGTTTTACTTTATAGTAGGCTTATTAAATGGGTATACACAATTTAGTTACTTCTTTTCTTAAACATTCTATCACTTTGTATATTTTTATTATAATTGTATAGAGCTAGGTGATTGCCAACTAGGATGTTTATCATGCACCCTATTTTGGCCTCATCGGGGACCTAAATAGATTACATGGTTGCAGGTGATGATAACGGAAAGCACCCTTGTACATGTTGTTGATTGTAGCTTTGGAGTGGGGGAGCATATTATCAAGCTTAGGCTTCATGTGCTACGAAAACGTTTTGTTTTTAGTTATTTCAGGATACTAGTAATGTATTGTATTTCCATGTACTATTCTGGCTTATTTTTAGATTACTTGTATGATCTGTATCTATATGATATACTTATGGTTATTGATATGTATTCATGTATTTTCTTATTTTCAGTTGACTACTGTTTATTTCACTTCCACTATTTAATGTACATTTGACATCTGTTGTGATACTCTGGTAATGAGGGAATAGTCTCCCCACTGGCTCACCTAGGCCCTCGCTGCTAGTCGGTAGCCTCTGACATTAGGGAAGATGCGCTTGAGGCCATGTAACCAATGAGGCTTGGGGAACTATTGAGTGACATCGGGGTCTGGGACATTACAAAGTGGTATTAGAGCACTTCGTTTCAAGTTTGACTAACTGTTTGGAAATAATAGACAGGGATATGAAGGAAATGGGATTTGGTAATAATCTACGCCCTGGACTACCTACCCCGTATATAGGGAAAATCCAAAAGGACTCGAATGGATTTTTTATTTTCTAGATTTTGGCAATTACAATTGATTTTATTTCACTGCTGGGTGACACACTTGATTTCTATTATTACTATTGATGAAATTATGGGATCTAATTTAGTTGAAACCTGATGAGATGAGGGTGTTCAATCTCATTCACTATATAGACACTTGGTAGAATCACCTTCCATGAATTATTTCATTACATTTATAATTTAGTCTTTATTGCATGTTTTTGTGATAGTTAGTGTGATAGTTGTGCATGTTTTTGTGTTAGTTTGGGTGTAGTCTCTATGTAAAGGGTGATATCATTTTTCAATCTATAAGGAGTAAGGAACCTTATTAATTGGAAAATGTTGCACTTATGGAATGAAAATTCTAAATGAACTTGGTATATGTGTGGTTGAATGGGAACCATGTTTGGGTTCTTAAGGTTTTATGGGCCCTCATGGATTCAGTATTGGTAACCCTTGGTGGAATTTCCTGGATGATTTAATGTGAAATGAGAATTGAAACTAGAAATTATGGATAGATACTTGACCTAGACCCATCTTTTGGGTGGGTAATAGGAATAGTTTCTAATGGTTCGATGACTATTATTTATACAATTCTAGATTTAGGATTAGGTTGTGAGTTTGACTTAGTTTCTAGGAGGGTTTTGACAATTACTATTCATTGGAGATGTGTGCTTTGATGATGTTATTTTTTGAGGAATGTATTTTTCATTTTCGAGACATTCCACCATGATGACCTCTAGTGGTACGCCACAAGGGACTTGATGAACATACTTTGGAGATGATATGACATGTGCTACTGGCTGATCCTCTTTTAGTGCCAACTAAGGCACAAGTGGTTGTTTTGGACACAGGTGTTGTGGAAAAGCTCTATGAAGGCTTCTTTCGATATATGCAGACCTTCTAGGGAGCACTACAGCCTACCACATCTATGAATGAGCTAATGTGGGTGTTCGAGTAGCATCATCCCTCCACTTTTTCAAGTATTGATAGTCCACGGGCTACAAATCTTGGGCTAGAGACCACATTATCCATTTTTTGAGCATCTAGAGACCCCTCTTGAGTGAAGGGTCAATATCATGAACTATAAATAATTCTTGTTCGGATATCACCAGGTGAGTTTTCAGCCTATATATATACCTCGTACATCCTTTGGTTGTAGGTATGGTTTATACGATTATCTAGTTATGACATTCGGTCTCATGAATGTGCTAGAAGTTTTCATGGCCCTGATGAACTAAGTGTTCCATCCTTACTTGGATTCTTTTGTGGTTGTTTTTGTGGATGATATCTTGATGTATTATCACAATCAACATGACCATGACAACCTTATTGAGATCATTTTTTAATCCACTAATAGAGAATGAGTTTTATGGTAGTCTGAAAAAGTGAAACTTTGGGATGGATCTGATTCACTTCTTGGGTCACATCATCTCGAAGACAGGAGTGTCAGTGGACCAAGAGAAGGTGAGAAAAGTAGTTTCCTAGTAACATCCCAGTAACGTTTTTGAAATACAGAGTTTATTGGTGCCTTCTAGTTACTAAATAAATTTTATACAGGACTTCTCATGCTTAGTAACACTATTGACAAACTATACTAAAAAGGGTGTGAAGTTCATGTGGTCAGAGTCTTGCAAGAAAACCTTTCAAGAATTGAAAGGATGGTTGAAATCGGCACCATTTCTGATACTACCAGAGTATGGAATGAGTTACATGATGTACTGTGATGCTTCTGGTATTGGGATGGGGGTAGGGCTGATGTAGGGATATCGAGTAATGTCGTACAAGTCTCAACAGCTGAGGTTTCAAGAGAAGAATTATCCTACGCACAATCTCGAGCGAGATATAGTTGTTCCCATGTTTCACTGTTGGATGAATTATTTGGATGGAGATCATTTTATAGTGTACAAAAAACAAAAAATCACCAAGTATATTTTTATGCATTGTGATATGAACCTGAATAAGTAAATGTGGTTGGAGTACTTACATTCCTTTGATTTTGAGCTTTCTTACATGCCAGATATGGGCAATGTAGTGGACGATGCACTGAGCAAGAAGACTTAGGTACCGGCAGTGAAGCACTCCAGTCATGAGTGGCATCTTGTAGCTTTGTTCTATGAGATGCATCTAGATGTGAACAATATACAGGGCCAAACATCTCTGTCATCCATAGTTGTGACCTCTACCATGTTGGGAGGCAGTTATCAGATTCTAAAGTCCAAATTCTATAGGACTGTGTGGAAGATTAGGACCCTCATCCAAGTTGGACGGTAAGTGAGGATGAAATTTTGCGTATACATGGACGTTTTTGGGTTTCGGTGGATATACATGAGGAGAGAATGTGGGAGTTTCATGCTTCAGCTTGTACAGTGCACCCCGAATCCACCAAGATGTACCTTTACTTGTGTAGTTAGTACTAGTGGTCGAGTATGAAGAGAGAGGTAGATGTTTTATTACAATGTCTTCCACATATTAGTAGGTGAAGGTAGAACATTAGCGACCATATGGGATTTTACAGTAGTTACCTATTTTTGAAGTTGAAATGGGATGATGTCATGATGGATTTTGTGACTTGTTTTTCGAGGTCACCTCAAGGTAATGATGGTGTGTGGGTTGTTGTTGATAGGATGATGAAGGTCACTCACTTCTTTCCGATCAAGGATACCTTCATTTTTTATGATCTTTTAAGGTTTTATATCTGAGATTTTGTTTGACTACATTGGTTCCCTCTCACTACTGTTTCAAATAAGGACTCCCTTTTTATGTCTCGTTTCTAGCTGAGTTTTTAGAGGGTGTTGGGTGCACAGGTTCTTCTGAGCACAGCATACCACCCTCAAACTGATGGTCAGTCATATCAAAAAATAGAGGTACTAGAGGAAATTTTGTGAGCATGTATCCAATATTTTGGGGGCTCTTGGTAGAGGCATATGTCCCTAGTTGAGTTCACTTATAATAATACTTATCAGGAGAATATATAGATGGTACCTTATGAGGATTTATATGGTAGTTCATGTCATTCTCCCATGTTCAAGTTAGAGGCAGTAGATGCATCTTTACAGGGATCGTGTCTCATGTAGGAGACTTCTAAGAATGTCCAGTTGATACAGAAGCGGAAGGGTACAACACAGTCTCATCATAAGTCTTACGTTGATCGTTTCAGATAACCTCTAGAGTTTGAGGTTGGGGATCATATTTTATTACATGTTTCACCAAGGTTGGGACAGAGGTGGATTATGAGATAGGGTAAGATTCCACCATAATATGTCGGGCCATTTGAGATTATAGAGATAGTTCTGTCATTTTCCTATCGATAATAGTTACCTCAGAGGTACAGAGACATGCACGATATCTTCCATGTATCTTAGCTACACCGCTATCACTCAGACCCATCTCACATTTTTTATCCCTAGGAGGTTGCGCTTTAGGTTGATGCATCCTTTGAGGATTATCTTATTCCCATCATTGAAAATAGAATGAAGGTTCTCCTAGGTTGGTGTAAAGTCCTTTGTTTTTTAACTGGGTTTAAATTACAAATGTTTTCAAAAAAAATCTGGTGTATCGAAAAGTTAGTTTTTAAACAGAGCTCCAAAACATTATTTTGAGTGTTGTAACACTTAAATGTGTTGTTTTTGGACTTCTGTAAATATTTTATAATTTTCACGGGTGTCTCGATATGTCTTGGGAGGACCAGATATAGAAAAGTCCACTTTAATGGATCTATACATGCTATTAATGGTTGCGGTCCAACCCGTCCATCTTACCCAATTTAATATTTTATTTATTTTAATTAAATAATATTAAATGAGATATTTCTGTTTTAATAGAAGAATATGTTAATAATAATAATGTTGTTATTATTATTATCGTGTCGTAAATTATTTTGATGTTAAAATATTTCAGTTGCATGATTAATGGGGTGTAACATTTAAGTTAAAAGATTTTAATTGGATGATAAATGGGGTGTAACATTTATATGAAATTAATGTGGCTTTTGGGTATCTCAAAGAAACATTTAATTAAATTAGGAGTAACAGTTATGTGAAATTAAATGTAGAGTTTCAGATTTAATGAAAATGTGTTTAATTAAATAATGAGTTTTAGAATTAATAAAGAATCGTTTTTATTTAATAGAGGTGTTGGGTTTTATCTATGTTTGAATAATAATAATAATTTTATTATTATTATTTTTATGGTTTTATGAGTATAATAATTCTTATTAATTATGGTTGTCATTATCACAACGAAGAATAATAATAATGTATTTTGGGTTTTTTTAATTAAATCCAAGGAAAAGGGGGACTTAATTAATTTTTGTGAAACAATGGTTTCATTTAATTAAATTGAGTTAAATGGAATTTAATTAAATGATGTGTAGTGGGTATTTTTTTGGTTTTATCAAATAAGTGTTTTATTATATAATAATAATAATGATGGTTATTATTATGCATGTTTCATTTATTTAATTTGAGGATGAATTGTATTTAATTAAATTATTTGTTGGGGTTTCATTTAATTAAATTTGAAGTCATAAGGAATTTAATTAATCAATGTGAAGCGGATGTTCTATTTAATTAATTCATGTAGATAAGATTAATTAAATAAAGAAGAGTTGGAGTTTTTAATTTAATTAAATTGTTTTGAGAGAATTTAATTAAATAACAGGAAGTGGGGGATTTATTTAACTAAATTTTTTAAAAGAATTTATTTAAATAATGTTTTAATGAGGAGTTATTGGTTATCAGTGAAGGGTAATATTAAAAGACATGTATATGAGGAATTTTTTGTAATCGGGTTGTGCACAGTTAGTCAAACCTTGTGGGTTTGTTGTGCGGTTACCGGGTTTTTAAAATATGTTTCTATTTAATTTAAATAAAAAAATATTTAATAATAATACGTTTTTTATTATTATTATAATATTTATTTAATTGAATAAGTGTTACAATAATTTAACTAGATGATTAATGGGGGATTTTAAAATTAATTATGAAACATTTATTTAAAGTTTAATTATTTTAAAAACGTTATATAAAATGAGGATAACAAATTTTATTATTATTATATTATATATATTAGTTTATTAGAGTGTTAACTAATTTATTGAGAGAGAATTAAGTAGGAGTCACATTGTAGGAGCAGCGACACGCACCAGGCCCCCACCACCCTATGAGGTGTGCTACACCCCCATTTTTGGCTCCTCTTCATGTGCTTGGATCATTATATTGTCTTCATAAGTCCTTCCCACCTCGTCAAGTTGAGCCTATCTGCATATTTTTCATGATTCGCATCGGCCATTTGACTCCTCTATCAACTTTTTTTCTCAGTAGATACCCTAAGGTTTAGGTTTAATTGGGTTTCCTTGTTTCTTCAAGTCTAACGTTGTGCAACAGGATTCGCAGGACCCTTTGGTCCGCGTTCCGGCAACCACTGTCGAAGCCGAGGCGGTTCGAGCTGATTCAGTTCGTCGATGTTGTTTCAGATGTAAGAATTTGTACTCTTGGTTTTTTTGTACCATATATTTTGGAGTCAGATATTTTATCTCAGTCCCTGGTATATAGTGGTAGGTGCATAGACCTTGCTTCATTGGTTATGGTCTCTTAATATTGATTTGGTGAATTGTTAATCTTTATTGTAGACAATGGTCCCACACACACACACTCATATATATATATATATATATGAAGGTGTGTGTGTGTGTGACTACAAACCCATTGTAGATTGGTTTCTACCATATGTGAAGCTACTGAGTATTGAATTGGTTCCACCCAGAGGTAGGGTCCCTTTCCAAGTCCTCAATTTTATAAATTCATTAATAAATTTCATACTTCACTTTTATTTGAAATCAAATCCCTACAGTGGGGTATTTATATTGAATTCCTATTAATATGAATTTATCAGCTTTAATTATTTAAAATGCTAAATTTTATAAGATATTTTTGTGATAAGTAATATCAAGTTTTCATAATAAAACACCTCTATCGAGGTGCACTTCTTTCCAACCAAACATTAGTTGTAGTATTATATTATGTTTTCTAGTGGTTTGAGTTTTCCATATATCTTTTTGTTAGTACTGATATATGACAGGTTGATTCCATGGAATGAATATTTGATTGTTGAATTAATCAGGGGATGTTAAGGCATTTGAATAGTGTTAATTAATTGTTGAATTAAATAATGAATATTGACTTTGTTGAAACATGTTAATTCATTGGGAATAAAATAAATGGAAATGATGAGATAAATTAACATTTTTAAAATAAATTAATGTAAAAAAGTCATTTTTCTAAATTTACATAATTAATGGTGATTTAATTATGTGCTTTTGTAGTAATTGATTTAAGAAATTAATTATGAAAAATTATTTATATATAACTGAGATTTAGATTTAGATAATTAATTTTGGGAAAAATTAATTAAGGGATGTGATTTTCTTGTAGATTAGTTAATTGAAGGATTAATTCATGGTAATGTGTGATTAGTTAATTGTTGTGTTAACTAATATTTTTGGTATATTTAACTAATTTATTGGATTAGTAATGGAATAAAGATAATTGATTTGTAAATTAATTATCATGTTTTTTGTTAAGGAATTGGGATAATTAAATGTTGAATTAATTATCTAGTTAACTTGATTGTGGTTAATAAGAAATAATTGTTAATTAATTATTAATTATTGAGATGTTGAATGATTTATTAATTGTAGAATCATTTAATGTGAGCTTTATGTTTTTAATTAGTTTTTGAACTAATTAACGGAAAATGGTTCAGATCCTAGATCGATCGAGGCAGCTGTTGAGATATTGGTGTCTAGGAGAACCCGTGGATTTATGCAGTTAAATAGAGAATATCAATTAATGAGGCTTATATAATTTAACAAGGATTGTATAATTTAATTAAGCTTGAATATTTGATAATTGAAAATGAATGTGTGATGAATGTTGTGTATAAAAGAAAAATGTATAATGCTGGTTCAGACACCACCTAAGGGATAAATAAGGGACTTGGGTATATAGGTACATTGTACTGCTTACTTTATTTATGCATGCCTTCACACTGTTTAAATTATTTATTGATTTTCTAGATTTGGGGTAGACACCGGTGGTCCCGGCCTACAGAGATTTATATCTCACACCCTACTCAAACCGACATTGCACTGAGATACCCATGTAGACTCTATTTGTTTACAGGATTTTGTTGTTTTCATATACTTGGGAGATATGAGAAGAAGACCAAGCAGAAGCATGGGATGCTCGAGGAGATCACCCTCGGGTCTTAATTCATAATTTATTTATTTTTTTATTGATATGTAAAGCATGGTGTATTGTTTATCTCTTTAATAGTTTTACCATCATAACATGCATTCATTATATAACATTGGCATTGGCCATTTTGTTTTATACAAGGTTTATAAAAATATTCCTTCCACTGCTTTATCGTTATTCACACTATTTCCAGAATTTTTGGATATTATCCATTGTTTTTACTCTTATAATAGGGTATAGTCTCCCCATTGACTATCCTTAGACCCTCGCTTCTAGTTGGTGGCCTCTGGCATACAAGGACATGCGCTTGAGGTCATGTGGTGACCATTCCGACCACCGGTTCAGGGGTGGGCCTAGTCAGGACGTTACAATGTGGTATCAAAGTATTCTTTTCCTTTACCTAATTTTTTTGGGGTTGGTAGACAAGATGCTATGAATATTTTTATGCTTTGGTTAATAGTTGTTCTTGGGACTAATTACCCCACGTACGGGAAATGACCAAGTGTCCAAGGTTTGAATTATTGTTCATGTTGTTTTCTGTTACAGTTGATATGATTTCCCCTTGAGTGAAAGGTGAATTTTACGTTTCTTATTGATTATGAAAATTTTGAAAAAATTACCTTGTCCTGTTATGGAAAGGAAGTTGCAGTACATACATCATATTAGGCACTTAGTGATTAACATGCCATGTATATATACCAGGTCATATAGTTTCATTAGTAGTATGCAAGCTAATATGGATTGTGTTCCTTGAATATATGCCATGTCTTGTACTTATTTAGCATGCCTTTTTAGATAGCATGTTTCTTTGGTATAATTAACATTCTTGGGTGATAATATGTAATGCTTATGTGTCATGATTCTGTGTTATATCATGTTTTTGTGATTTCAACATGTTGATTTGTGTTAGCTACTTGTGGTGACATGTTATCTTGTTGATAAATGATTGTTTTTTTGGATAAATTTATTTGGTTGCAATTATGAAAAATCTAATTTTCAGTTGCAAGGTGTATAGAAACCTTATAATTGCGAAAAAGGGTAACCATTGTATTCAAACAATTAAAAGGGGATGCTAAAAGTGAAAATATTAAATGAAAATTAGATATCTTAAATGGGATCCAAAAGTTTCTGGTATGGTGTATGGGATCCTTATTGACTGGTAGATGGATATCCATGTGACTGAACAAAATAACCATAGTATGTTTGACAAAGGTTATGAATGTTAAACTATCGAGTTTTGATTGTAATGAACTATTGGGGGGTTTCTTTTTGAAGAACCCAGATTGAATAAATGGGACCCTTGGAGGTCGCCTTTTTGGTAAAAGAAATTTAGATGCTAAATTACCTGATAAAAATAAAATGACACTCAATGTTAAATGTTTAACGAGGATTTTTGTTACAGCATGACTATTTTTCTGTAGGGAATTTTTTTGAAAACCAAGTGACTTGATATGAAAAATTACTTGTGGGTTTTTTGAAATTCAATCAAATGTTTAAAGGTTGAAATGAATTAATTAAATTTGATAAAATGAAAAGGGGGATTTTGAACATTGTGATTTTGGTTTTGTGTGACCAAGAGAGAGGGTATGCGTTTATGTTTATTAAAGGGCTAACCTGGGGTAAGTAGAATCCTTAGAATGGTTTGGGCATTAAGTTATGTTCGTTCCACTACTCATGAGAACTTTTTGGGACTCGAGTGTTTTGACATGCCGATAGGTTTAAGTTATGGATTTTATGATCAATTTTTTATGTAGTGATCATGGTTCATGGAACGTCACATGCATGTGTTAAGGTGTTGTAAAATTGCATGCAGGTGAGCAGGTTATGTTTTGTTTCAACGTCATGGACAGTACTAATGTGGCTAGTTTCGCTTCAATTTCGTTAAACATGTTGGTATGTGATGCTGATCTTTTTGAACAGAGTCGACCGGTAATAGTTTCACTAATATTTTTAGTGACCATGGTTTTATCTTAGTGCGATCTTCTGAATGAGACGAGCATGTCCCCTATCTTGACCCCATCATGGAGACACTAAGATAACATCAGTCTTACACCGCGCCACAGTTTAAAATGTTTTTGGGCTTGGTGAGTGGTTGTTGTCTAGGTTGTATGTAGGATGTGTGGTTTCCTTGGGCAATTCCTTCATTCATGATGAGGAATGTTAGTCTTTTTAAATATCCATGCGATGGATTGACTTGGGGATGTCACCCGAGTTCGGGTAAGGACTTCAGTGTACATGTGGTTGGTGATGTAATAATTTTAAAATTCACATCGCCAAGGGTGAGTGTGGGTTTTGGGACCATAAAGTCTTTCCTGGAAATCATACACAAATAGTTTCTGTTGGTCGAGAGAGATTTGACCTTTTTCTTCAATGAGGACCATGTAATGGCATCAGATGTAAGGTATGTTCTAGAAATCCTTGCCAAAGGTGAGGTGGTTTAGGATGATTTGATTTGTTGATGTTGTTTTGGAGGTAAGAATTTATACCATTTTTGGTTTTACACCATCTATTTTGGAGTCTGATATTTTGTATGAGTCACTGGTATATATCGGTAGGTGCATATACCATGTTTCACTGGTTATGGTCTCTTAATATTGATTTGTTGAATTGTTAATCAATTTTGTAGCCAAATATCTCTCTCTCTCACACACACACACAAACATATATATATATATATATGAAGGTGTTCGTGCATGCAACTTTTGGCCAGTTGTGGATTGGTTTCTGCCATATGCCATGATGCTGAGTATTGAATTGGTTTGACCCCGATGTAGGGTCCCTTTCCATGTCCTCAATTTTATAAATGCATTAATAAATTTCATTTTTCGTCTTTATTAGAAATTCAATCCATGCAATGAAATACTTATATTGAATGCATCTTAATGGGAATTTAGCAAGTTTAATTATTTAAAAATATAAATGTCATAAGAGATTTGTGTGATAAGTAAAATGAAGTTTTTTTAATAAAACCCCTCAAACGAGGTGTGCTTCCTTCAAACCAAAAAGTAGTGGTAGTGTTATATCATGTTTGATTGTGGTTTTAATTTTCCATATATCTTTTTATTATTACTAAAAAATGACAGGTTAATGCCATGAAATGAATATTTGATTGTTGAATTAATCATGAGATGATGAGGCTCTTGAATAAAGTTAATTAATTTTTGAATTAAATAAGGGATGTTGACCTTATTGAAACATGTTAATTAGTTGTGAATTAATTAAATATAAATGATGAGATAAATTAACTTTTTTTAAAATTAATTAAGGTGATAAGTAATTTTGGCTATATTGACATAATTAATGGTGAATTAATTATGTTCTTTTGTAAGTAATTGATTTAAATAATTAATTGTGGGAAATTAATTATAGAGTTGAGATTTAGATTGAGATAATTAATTTTTTGGAAAATTAATTATGGGATGTGATTTGTTTTGTAGATTAATTAATTTAAGGATTAATTAATAATAATGTATACTTAGTTAATTTTTTTGTTAACTAATAGTTTTGGTATATTTAACTAATCGATTGGTTTAGTAATGGAACAAGGATAATTGATTGGTAAATTAATTATCATGTTTTTTGTTACAGAATTGGGATAATTAACTATTGAGTTAATTATATGGTTGACTTTCATTTTCTTAAGAATAATTAATTGTTAATTAATTATTAACTATTGAGATGTTGAATGGTTAATTAATTTTAGAATTATTTGACAGGATTTTTATGTTGTTAATTAGTTGTTAAATTAATTAACGGATTTGATTAATTAATTTATGAATTAATTAATGGATGGTTTTGGGGTGTTAGACATGGAGTTCTTCACCAATGATAAATATGTATGTATGATTGATAAATGGGTAGTGAGACAAGGACTGATTCTCCAAATACTCAGGGTGAAAGACATGGAATTCTACACCCATCTTGCTTAAAAATATTCTTTTTTTGGGATAGGGACTGATGCTCTAAATACCCATGGGTTTTAGGACAAGGACTGATGCTCCAAATACTCATGAGGGTACTATACATGATGATCTACACCCATTAATTGACACTAGACTGTGGGTCCAGTTGGTCGTACATGAATTGAATTAAATGATTAATGAAAGCTAGTGTGATATTAGGATTTGTGATCGAATATGGAAGATGGTTTAGATCTCGACATGATAGAGGCGGGTATTGAGATACGGGTGTCCAGGGGAACCCTGGGATTTCGAAGTTAAATAAATAATATCAATTAAAGAGACTTATATGATTTAATGAGGTTTATATAATTTAACAAGGCTTGAATATTTGATAATTGAAAATGAATGTGTGATGACTGTTGTGTATGCATGAAAAATGTTAATGCAGGTTCAGACACCTATTGAGGGATGAAGCAGGTACTTGGATATATAGTTACATTGTACAACTTACTTTATTTATGCATGCCTTCACAGTTTTTTTATTATTTAATAATTTTATGGATTTTTGGTAAAGACTGGTGGTCCCAGCCTACTGATATTTATATCTCACACCCTACTAGGGTTTCCATTGAACTATGGTACCTGAGTAGATTCTATTTGGTTGCAAGATTGTTTTTTTTTTTGCATATACTTGGGAAATAGGATCAGAGGACCGAGAGGAAGCTCAGGATGATAGAAGAGATCACCCTCGGGGATTGAGTAATAATTTATTTATTTCTTCATTTATATATAAAGCGTGATGTATTTTTTATTTCTTTTATAGTTGTACCATCAGAATATGCATTCATTGTATACCATTGGAGTTGGTCATTTTGTTTTATACAAGAATTATAAAATTATGCATTTCACTGATTTATTGTTATTCACACTTTTTATGTCATTTTTTGATATTAACCACTGTTTTACTCTAATAAGAGGGTATAGTCTCCCTACTTACTATCCTTAGAACCCCACTTCTAGTCGATATTCTCTAACGTATGAGGAGAGGAGATTAAGGTTATGTGGCGACTGGTCCATCCACCAGTTCTATGGTGATCTAGATTAGGATGTTACAGTCGGCTAGTTCCTCTAGTTTGGGTTCAATGGAAGCAAGTCCATTTATAGGATGAGTCTTGGAAGCGGGAGGCCAATGTACTTGCTCAGTGTCCAGAGCTATTCTTAGATTAATCTTGACTTCCCTTCAAAGAGAAATTAGGGAATGAATTGCTATAAGGGGGGAATATTGTAAGAACCTGGATTTTCATACTAGTTAAGAATCTGTTTATTTTCGGTTTGAATGTTTTTTATGGCCTTACCTATGTTCCCCTTGTGATCACGGGTGTTTTGGAGGTGTCTGGGGATTTTTCAGATCCTAGAACCAAGATTTGGGTTGGAAATGGCATGGGGAATGGTTTTCGCAAAGTTTGTGCACGGCTTGCACATGGTTAGTCTAACCGTGCGACGGGAGAAATTAGCTCCCGCATGGTTTCAAAAACCATGGGGTAGAGGCTGCATGGCCCTGTGGGGTGTCTTAAAAGTTGCAGGTTTTTTTCAGAGTGTTTTCGCATGCATTCCACATTGTTAGTCAAACAGTGTGGGGTAACCATGTAATGCGCACTTTTGGAGGCGGTGAGTTACACACGGTTTCTGCATGGTTTGGAAAACTGTGAGGGTAAACTGTGAGAGCCTTTTGGGTGATTTTTTAATAAAAATTAATAAAAAACCTAAAATCCTTTTAATCCCATTTTTGGGTTTCTCTTCCATCGCACAAAAAACCCTCTAACGAGCTCTCCCCTTTAGTGCCTAAAGTATGGATCAAGCCCTACTCTAAATCTGATCTCTATTTCGATCATCTGTCTTATCATCAGATCTATATTGATAAGGAATAAATTTATTTTTATCCATATTTAATTCTTCTAGATTTTTATTTCACTATTTAATTTTAGGCTCATATTCCCTAATATCTTGTTCTTCGTCTGTTCTTCAAATTTATCCTAAACCAGGATGAATCAGTAGTCAATACTGGATGACCTTCCTACTACCGAGGCAAGGTAGGTGTTCTATAATTTCTTTTGGATTTTCAGGTGCTTTTTAGGCATTCAACATTTTTTCCATCCATCATAATTTCTAGAGAGTCTTCATTTTTAGCTAGTTTCTTATAGTATCTATAGTCGTACCTAGTAAGGAAGCTATTAGGTTTCATTTAGAAGTGTTGGAACCAGTTTCATGATTCAAGGTCACCCATGGGGTGCGCCTTCAGTAAATTCCATGTTTATACCTGTTTAAACCACCCAAGGGGTGTGTTCTTATGCTTCCATAGATAGAGGAAGCTCATTAATGCCTTAATGAGTTGGATAGTCTTCTTAGGAGATGTATTGCCTCCTTTCATAGTGATATCTTATTATACCATGCTTGTTTAGTGTAATAGGGATTATTAAATGGATAATATGGGAGGGTATACCTATATAAATGACTAATGGGATGTAAATGTATTATATGGGATAGTAGGTCCATATGCTTTGAAAATGATAATTGGATTACATGAGTGGTATACTAATGGATTGTTATGGTTTATATGAGTGGGTAGAGTCATATGGTTTTGAATTTTTTAAATTTAATGAATTTAATGAATGGTTTGATAGATGACATGGATTGATCTCCATGGATCTAGAATGCGGTAGTGGACACCTTGAGTTGACTCTGCCACTTGGGTGAGGATTTTCTAGGATGCCTCGGGCCTTTCTACCCCATGGATTTGATTTTCTTTGATTCGCATAGGACATGCCTCTACACATGCTCCTAGGACTCCAACCAGTGCCTATACCAAGTTTCCACTGGGACACCCATGGGAATCAATGTGGATGCCTTAAATGAGTTCTGTGGATCTTCCCCTTCGTGGTCCAGATTAATTGTATGGATTACCTGGTACATGACACCTTTGATCCGACCCTTGTGGTCTACACGTCACTATACGGTGTGTCCATGGGATTCTACACTTCTTTATACAGTGTGGATGTGGTTCACCTGACATTGGTGGATGTATAGCGTGGCCAGGGGTTTTGTTTACTTGTCTATAGCTTCCTTGCTATGAGATGACTCTTCTCACAGGTATCCTGTGGGTTGTTGGTTTTATATTGATGTAGGATTTTGACATGGGAATACACAATTTCCTTACTTCTTTCCTTACAATTCATAGCACTTTGTATATTGTTGTTAGAATTGCATAGACCTGGGTGGTTTCCTATTGGAATGTTTATCTCACACCCTATTTCGACCGCCTCGGGGATCCAAATAGATTACTTAGTTGCAGGTGATGATTGGGGAATGTTCCCTAGTACAGTTTTTTGAATGTGGCTTTGAAGCATGGGAGCATAGGATCGAGCTAAGGCTTACGGTGCTACGGACACTTTTTTGTATTTTTTTATTTTTGGATACTTGTAATGTATTGTATTTCCATGTACTATTTTGTCTTCATTATAGATTACTTGTATCATCTACATCATTTTGTATATGAGATACTTCTGGTTATTGATATGTATTCTTGTCTTGTCTTATTTTAAGTTGATTTCTATTTATTTCTCTTCTACTATTTAATGTATGTTTGAATTCCATTTTGATACTATGGTAATGAGGTAATAGTCTCCCCACTAACTCACCAAGGACCTCTCTACTAGTCGATAACCTCTTGATTTTCTGGAGATACACTTGAGGCCATGTAACCAATCGATCTTGGGGAACTATTGAGCAGCATCTGGGTTGGGGACGTTACACATTGGTTTTAGGGTGATAAGTAGTTCTTAAATGAATCTCAATATCAAGAGCCTTCTAAAGACTCATCTAGAAACATTATGTAATGTTTGGATCATGACCAGTCACAATTAAAATAGTTTCACCATGAAGTATTAAAACATCATTAAGATATAGTTTTGTAAGGTTATCTAGAGGATAATCTTCCCTTATATCAAGGGAATGTGAATATTTAGTGAGGTGATCCACAATAACCCATATTTCATCATTATTTCAAGAAGTATTTGGTAATATAGTGATAAAATCCAAGGTAATTGGATCCAATTTCTATATAGGAATAGGAATAGGTCGCATGAATCCACTAGGTTGTTGTCTTTCAATCTTTACCTTTTGGAAAAAAAGTATCTTAACACATAATTTGAAATTTTCTCGATTCCTAATATCCCAAGAAAAATGTTCCTTTTATGCATCATATTACTACCATGATATATAGAGAAATTTTATATATGTGTATCATATAACAATTCTCTCTTCAACTCAAGTATTGATGGGATGAATAGTATCTTTCCAAATTTCAGAATGTCATCTTCACAAATGACGTCTACCAATTTTTTATTATTCAATAATTTTATTTTATTTTGAATATTATCATCATCATGTTGTGAAATTTTTATCTTTTCCATATTGTTTAATGATCATTTGAAAAATGATTGATGTATCCCCTTCTTTAATGATTACAAGATCCAATTTTACAAAATCCATGAACATAGGATCTATATCAATCCTCATCATGGGTAGGACTCCATGATCTTTCTGGATTAAATCATCACCTTTCTTATTTTCCTTCCCATAGTGGTAGTGTATTGAGAAATCAAAGCCCTTGAGTATCTTGATCCATCACATTTTCCAAATACAGAGGTCTTTCTATGATAATATGTATTTAAAGCTATTATAATTTGTATATAACTGACACTTTTCACAATAGAGAGAATTTCTCCATATCATCAAAGAAATGATTAAGGATGACAACTCAACATCATGGGATTCATAGTTATATTCATGAATATTTAACTAACTTGATTCATATGAAATAATATTATCATTTTTCATTAGGAAACTACTAAGTCCCTTCTTCGATGAATCAGTATATATTACAAAACCATAATTTTCAGATGGTGGTGTCAAAATTGGGTAAATCACTATTATCCACATAAATTCTTCAAAAAATTCCTCTAACTAATTTTTTGTATAAGAATTTAACCCCATAATGAGTAATCTTGGTTAATGGGTTCTCTAATCAGAAATGTTTTTGAAAAAATCAATGATGATTCCCTACCAAACCAATGAATCTATGTACCTCGGTTATGTTTATTATTTTAGGAAATTTTTGGAATACCTTTTTTTAATAGGGTCAACAAAGAGTAAATCCTTCAAGACAATATGTCGAAGAAAAGAATCATTCTAAATCAAGAATTAAAACATCCTAAATTCCCCATAAAACACATTTCTTATAAGAGTCTTAAGAATGGTCCCCCAGTGATTCTCATGGTCCTTGTATATCATAGATAACACCAATATATCATCATTAAATATAAAAGTATATTTATTATGATATTCCTTGAATTCTATATTTTCTATATATATAAATATAGAGGGATCATTAATCAAACCAAATGGAATTACTGTGAAATCATAATTTCCTTACATTATAAAAAATATTTTCATTTAAATATCTTCCCTCTTTAATCTCAATTGATTATACCCAGAAAAAATCTCAATATTAAAAAAACTGACTATCAAAATTTTCATTACTAAAATTTAGAAAATCTTCATTACGAAAATTTAGAAAATATTCATTAAAAAAATTTAGAAAATCTACATTACGAAAATTTAGAAAATATTCATCATAAACATTTAGAAAATCTTCATTACAAAAATTGAGAAAATCATCATTACAAAATATTTAGATCTAAACTCACATGAAAATGTACTCCCCATATGAAAAAGATTTTTTTTACTGTAAGGAGATTGATTTCCAAAGAAAGTTAATAAGGATGATTAACTTACGGTTATCATTCCTATATTCTGTTTAATGTATTCAATTCTATCAGAGGGTAAAGATTTTGTAAAAATATCTGCAAGTTGATCTTGCATTCCGATAAATTGAAGAATGATATCTCCTTTTTTTTGTGATACCTAAGAAAGTGATGCCTAATATCTATGTGTTTTTCCTGAGAGTGATGTTTAGGGTTTTTACTTAGGGAAATGGCACTAGTATTATCACACAGAATTTTTGTTTTGGTAAAACTCATGCCATAATATGTGAGTGTGTGTTGCATCCACAATACATGAGCACAACAACTTCCAGCTGCTACATATTCAGCTTCAGCAGTGGAAAGTGCTACTGAGTATTACTTTTTGGCATGACCAAGAAACTAATTAATCTCCTAAGAAAGGACATGTTCCGAATGTACATTTCCTATCCATTCTATATCCACCAAATTCAGCATCTGAAAAAAAATTAAAACAAAATTTTAACTCACCCATCATACTCATTTCAAACCCATATTTCCTTAGATTCGCAAAGGAATCAGTTAAAGATCACTGAGTTGAACCAAATATAATTCCATCAATATAAATTTGAATAATCTTATTTTTATCATTCTTTATAAAAAGGGTTGGATCAGCATTTCCCTTAACATAATTATTTGGAAGAAAAAATCTTGTAAGTTTATCATACCAGGCTCGAGGGGCTTGATTAAGTCCATACAAAGATTTGGTATGTTTGAAAACATGATCAAGTTGTTTTGAATCTTTAAAACCAGGAGGTTGTTCAACAAAACCTTCCTCTTGTACAAAACCATTAAAGAAAAAAAATTCAAATCCATTTGAAAAAGTTTGAAATTGAAGAATGTTGTAAAGGAAAGTAGAATATGATTAGATTCAAGTCTATCTACGGGAGCATAGATTTCTTCATAGTTTACTCCTTCTTGTTGATTAAATCCTTTTGCAACTAATCTAGATTTATTTCTTACTATGATTCCATTTTCATCACATTTATTTCTGAAGACCCATTTTACTCCAATAACAGAAGTTTCCTTGGGTCTTTTAACAAAGGTCTAGACTTTATTCCTTTTGAATTCATTTAGCTCATATTTCATAGATTTTATCTAATCATCATCACCTAAAGCTTCATCAGTGCTTTTTTGTTCTAATTGGGAATGGAATGCTAAATGTTATATTTCAATTCTTAATGAACTTCTAGTCCTTAAGGGTTGATTCACATCACCAATGATACTATCACTGGGATTAATCTTTAGAAACAACTAATTTGGGTTTTGTAAAAACTGTTCATAAAAATAGGGTACGAAATATTATGGGGTAAATGATTCAGAAATATCTTCTTGAACATTTTCCTTATCATAAGGACCTTATAACAAAGGCTGATAATCAGTTTTTGAAAACACATCTGAAGATGTAGGTTGAGGATGTTTAAAAACAAAAGGATCAGTTTCATCAAATTTAATATGTACTGTATCTTCAACAGTACAAGGGTTTTTATTGAAAACTCTATAATCCTTAGTAGTTGTGGAGTATCCAAAGAAAATTCCTTCATCAGATTTTGGTGCGAATTTGTGTAGATTATCTTTAGTATTTAGAATCAATACCTTGCAACCAAAAACCTTAAAGTAGGAAAGTCTAGGTTTTCTACCATTCCATAACTCGTAAATAGTTTTATTAAGAAAATTTCTAATCAAAACTTGATTTATATTATAAAAAGTAGTACTTGCAGCTTCAGCGCAAAAATGCTTGGCTATTGAATATTCACATAACATGGTTCTTGTTTTCTCTTAAATAATTCTATTTCTTCTTTCAACAACACCATTTTGTCGAGGTGTTCTAGGTGATGAGAAGTTATGAGTAATGCCTTTTCTACTAAAAAAAGTTTCAAAATCAGAATTTTGAAATTATCCTCCATGATCACTATGAATTTTTATCAAAGTAAGGATTTTCTCATTTTTAACTTGGGCTCTAAAACTTTTGAAATAAGAAAAATCTATTGATTTCTTTACTAGAAAATAGACCCACATAAATCTAGTGTAATCATCAAATAAGAAAAATACATAATACCAGCCTCCAATGCTTCCAGTTTGTGTTGGGCCAAAAAGATCCATTTTTACTAACTATAATGCATTAGTAGTTGAGACTTCACCGACTGATTTAAAACTTGATTTATGTTGCTTTCCATATTGACAATTATCACAAACATTTGAAGAATCAAATCTAAGCTTCATTGGATCCTTAACTAATCTTTTCTTAGAGATTTTCTATAGGTTCGTAAGGTTCTAGTGTCCTAACCTTCTATACCAAAACCAAGAATGATCTTCCATTGCACTAAGTAAATGTAGGTCTTGGATCCTAAGGTCTTCTATGTTTAGTTTGTATACATTCTCTTTCATATTGATATAAAGAATAAACTCTTCCTTGGAAATGTGTACTAAGCACTTGTCATTCCCAAAATTCAAAAGGTAACCGTCATCACAGAATTGACTTATGCTAATGAGGTTTTTCTTAAGACCCTTAACAAATAAAACATTTGAAATCAAAGTTTTTCCAAGAATAATGATGTTACCTATACCAATAATTTCTCCCTTAGAATTATCTATGGAAGTTAATTTTCCTCCTTTTATCTTGATAATCTTTTCAAAGAAGTTTTTGTTACCAGTCATTTGCCGAGAACATCCACTATCCAAGTACCATGTATTATTGTTGGTACTTTCTTTAATTTTCTGAAAATAAGAGTGTTAGACTTTCAGAACCCAAACTTTCTTAGATCTAGAAACTTCAGAAAGAAATATTTTAGGAATCCACATTTTCTTAGAAAAATAATCTTTATGAAAACCTAAAGAATGAGTTTTTTTTAGGGAACAATTTTTTTCCCAATACCCACCACACTAAAACTTAGTGCAGAATAGATCACTTTTAGGAACAAAATAATTATTACTAAAAATCGGTTTAGAACTAGTATAACCAAATCCAAAATTATTCCTTAGAGGTCGAATTTGGGAATACATTTTATCAAAATTTTCCTTACCTAAGGTAAAGTTTGACAAACATTTCCTCAAGGAAAATATCTCTATCTTTAGTCTAATAACTATGTTATTATCTTAAAAAACATTATCTTTATCACTAGAGTTCGGCTTGAAAACATTTTTCTTAGAATTTACTTTTTCTAGATCCTTAGAAAGTTTATCCTTCTCAGAATTTACTTCCTCAAGTTTTTTTGAAATACTTTCAAAATCAAGGTTTTTCTTATCTAGATATTTAGAAAGGTCTAATATTTCATTAGTAAATATAGAAATCCTAGAATTTTCTTTATCAATATTTTTTTTGACTTTAGAATTTTCATTCTCAAGAATCTTAGAAAACCTAGAAAATTTTTTATATGTAGGTAAAGTATTATATTCATCAGAAGAAGATTCTTCATTAGAAGAGTTATAATATTTACTATCACTATCATTTGCATTCAAAGATACATTGGTCATATATTTAGCATTGTGTACCTTAGCCATTAAACAATGATTTTCAATTGGTAACTTAGCAAGTAAACCAAGATTCTTCTGTCCAAAAGATTTGTAATATGAGGATTCATCTGAAGAGTCACCACCACTGGAAATCGAGGTGTCATTATCTTTTAAAAATATATTAGCTTTAGCTTTGTAGTACTTCTTTCTATTCCTCTCTGAATGTTTTTCTTTCCTTTCCTTTCTCTTAAGTATAGGAAAATCTGGTCTTATATATCCATCTATTTTGCATTCGTAACATGTGACTTCTGAGTCTTTCATATCTTTCCTTTCTTTCTTCTTGTATCTAGATTTAAAGTTCTTCTATCTAGAAATCTTGTTCATCCTTATAGAAATAATAGCTAATTCATTTTCTAAAGATTCACTTCCACTATATTGGCATTGAATAATAACCTTCTTATATTTGGATCTTGTAACTCTTTCAGGAGTCTTGGTTTTCATATGATTAGAAGTATTTGTAAAAGAAACACGTCCATTCCCATTCTTATTCTTAATATTGTCAACATCTCTCTTCATTCTAGTCTTATGTTAAAGAAGAATTCCTAAATGTTCATCAAGAGAAATCTGAGTAACCTTTCTATTTTTATCTATAATTGTCCTCTTGTATTCCCACTCATTAAAAATGATTCTTTGATCTTGTATACAAGTGGTTCATTATCTAATCCTTTCCCACCCATTGATTTTAAACTGTTAACAATAGTCATGAATCTCTGTTGTACCTTACATATAGGTTCTCCATAAGGAAAGAAGAAACCATGATATTTATCTCTAAGAATAGCTCTTCTCATTTCGATAACTTTTGAAGTTCCAAAGTGAGTAACTACAAGCTTCATACAAATACAATTTGCGGATTCACAAGATGAAATATGGGTATATATATTTCTAGTCATGGAACAGAGCAATGTATTGTGTACCTTATAATTCAGTTGATATTCATTCTTTTCTTGGTTAGTGAAAGTACTAATTTCCTTGTCAAAGATTTTATATCCTCCAGTAAGTATGACAAAATTTTCTACTCCAGTATTGATAATAAATGTCTTCATGCGATCTCTCCAATATTCATAATCATTCTGGTCAAAAATAGGTTGTCTATTTGGATTCAGGTTTTCTATGGAACCAACATTGATTCCTGTCATCTCAAACAACATATATTTCCACACAAACTTGTTAGTAATAAAAGTTTTTAAACAAGGAAAATATTCCTAAGAAAGGAAAATATAGAACAATGAAAAACCTGAGCAAGGAAAACATAAATGTGAATATAAGTGTTTCAAAGGCCTCCTATGATGCCAATTATTAAGATGTTATGGGGTGTGATATAATCTATAATACCAAATGTAGGATCTAAATGATATAGATACTGATTTTAGTATCTAATGATGCTCAATATACAAGAGGGGGTGAATTTTATACTTTAAAAAATTCCTTTGGAACTTTTAAATATGGTTATGTTTAACAAAGTTAAACAAGTTAAATTCACAAAACCTCTAGTTCTACAAACTTGCTTGATTCTGGAAATGTGATTCCGAGAAAGTAATTCTGGAAATATGGTTCCAGAAATGAAACTTAACAAAATTTTACAGAGATAAATATTCTACCATAAAGCATATAGAATCTAACTAAATTAGAGTATACAAGTATAAGAAACCATAAGATAGTTATACATTCCTCAACAATAAAAATGCAGCGGACAACTTGAAACAATAAAAGTAACAAGTAGTAAATCTTTTAACCCAAAGAGAAGGGTATCCAACAACCCTGGATAAAGGTCCCTTGATTTATACTTTCAAGAAATTCTGTCTTACCCACACCAGGGTAAGACCTCGATATGAAGATCGGAGTCTGTCTTATTATCCCCAAAAGCCCCCAAATTCAATGTAGTTGGTACCTCTATCTTCCTTGGCAAAGAAATTCTTGAACTTTAAGGTAGTTTGAACCTCTGTCATCCTCTCCCCAGAAGCACTTGAATGTACTGAGCAACATTCGGAGACACACGACAAAATTCTGAACAAGATGTTCAGTACTCACAAAGCATTAAAGTCTCTCTCACTATAAATCACTTCAGCAGCATGTAATCTCTAGATTTATCAACTTGTTTTGGGATCGTTGAAATGAGCTCCTATTTTTAGGCATAGCAAAAATGGTCAGCTCCCTCCTCCAACGGTCATATTTTTTCTTCAATTTTGGAGGGACATATACCCGTGTCACTCAAACAATGGTTAGTTTGTAACTGAATGAACAACATTGTTTTATAACCAAAACAAGTGTAAGCAAAAATATGGTTACTTAATCAAATTAATTTTTTGGAGTGTAAGGAAAAAATAGTTCTAAGTCTAACAAAAAATACATTCAGTATCTATAATACAAGGATATTCGGATTTTGGTATCAGAAGAATTCAGAACCTGAATTCTATTGAATTCCAGAGTCTAAATTTCAAGGAAATTTGGAATCTGAATTCACAAGAATTCGGAACCTGAACTTAGAAATTGCAGAGTCTGAATTCATAAGAATTTGGAACTTGAACTTAGAAAATTTAGAGTCTAAATTGATAAGAATTTAGAGTCTAAAATCAGAAGAGTTCAGAGTTTAAATTTAGATAATGTGGAATCTGAACTCATAAAAGTTCAGAGTCCAAATTCATAAGAATTTAGAGTCTGCACTCTTAAATGTTTGGAGTTTGAATTCATTAGAATTCGGAGTCCGAACCCAGAAAATTTCAGAGTCTGATTTTAGAGAACTCGGAGTCTGAACTCAGAAAATATTGGAGTCTGAATTCAGAGATCTCGGAGTCTGAACATAGAAGAGTTCGGAGTCTGAATTCAGAGAACTCAGATTCTAAACTCAGAAGCATTCGGAACCAAAATTTAGATAATTTGAAACCATAATTTGGATCCTGAAAATAGAATGCTCTATATCTATGTATTATAAAATTTTGAGGTTTTAGAGATGAAACAAAATTTTATAATTATACAAAATATGAACAATGAAAAACATGGTAAGGATAAATTTCATTGGGGAAGGAAAATTTCCCTTATCAAGTAAAACAAAGGGTAAAAGAAATTTTCTTTAAGATAAGGTGTGTGTGATTTTCAAAACAAGAAGGAATGGAAAAGTCATAAGGAAACTGTATTGACTCAAAAAATTTGACTGACATTCCTTTCTGTAGATTTAAAAATATCTCTCCTTATCAAGATTTCCTTTGAAGACATAAGTCTCAGAGACCTCATTTTCCATATAAATTTAACATGATACAATATCCTCATATGATGAAAATGTATGAGATATTAATTCCCTTTGAATTAATGACTTTATACCATCACGAATATAATCAATATTTATTTCTAGTCTATTTACATAGTCTGAAAAATATCTAGATATCCTCATAAATTAATCCTCATATGGAAAAACATTTTACTACTCCTTCTGTTTGGGATTGGGGAATTATTGTTCTATTTCATCCCTTCTCTCACGAGGAATGAATTTTTTCATAAATTATCTCCTTAAAAGTTATCTATTTCATGTTATCTATTTCGACTTCAACTTTATTGTTTTTAATTATCAACCACTATTTATCAGAATAACCCTTTTTAGGATATACAAGCATGATAAATTTTCCCTTTCCCTACTTCTCAAAATGAGAAATATCTTTTCTAGTGACCTGATACATTGCTCATATACCAATATATTAGTAATTACATAGAATTTTGGAGATTTTTATGGAATAAAGTAGTCCAACATAGTTACACCATGTTGTGGATAATTAGCTTTCTCTATGTGGGAAAGGATGTTTTTTATAACCTGTATTAACATTATTAAAATGGTTATGATCTGATCAACTCCAACTTCAACCTTATTAAATTTCTCTAGAGGAACATCACCGTATTAATAATGGATGTTGAGATAATTCTAATTCCCTCTATTATTCACCATCTCTAAATAATAGAATACATGTAATTTGTGCCTGATTTTTAATTTTAAAATACAATTCCTTTTAGGTTTACTAGGAAATAATTCCTTAAAATAATAAGGTTTTTTCATAATATTTGTGATATATAACTAAGAACCTATAAATACTTCCATTAAATTTTCTAATAAACATCCTCTGATACCAACTTTGACAACACAATCTCCATAAATCCAAAATTTGGTAGCTATATTATATTATCGATAAATAATACAAGAGTTTCGGAAGGGTACAGTATATTAGTAGTCTCGAAAGACTAGAAACATGTATATTTTTCACATTAAAATTGTTTAAATAAAATAAAAAATCCTTGAGAACTTTAATATACCATTTAATATATCCTTAAATTTTATACATAGATCACTTCTAAAATTCCTAGGGAATAGAAAATAAAATAGATCTGAGCTTAGAAACTCAGTAATGTGTATCATACAATAAGATCTATCATAAGATAAGTTTGGAAAAAATATTATGAAAAAAGGAAATAAATGAGGAAAATAATTCCACAATCAAGTAAAACTGAGGAAATATTATCTCCATTAAAATAAATGAAAACATAGATAACAATTACTCATGATATACTGATGGAATGCATAATACTAGACAACAGTAATATACCATAATGTTCTTTTACCAGGATATCATAAATAAATGGGTAAGGCATATTCTCCTACCCTATGTAGTTCGTCTCATGAGACCTACTAATGCATCGAGGGGCTATCAATAATTAGGCCCCACCAATCAATAATTTATTTCAATGCATTCATCCTATGATAAAATAAATAAATAATAAATAATCAATTTTTTCAATCATCATTTATATTAGAATATATGAAAATATAAATATTTCCCCCTGTTAATAATAGAAATAACATAATTATAACCCCTCAAGAGAAATAAGGTGGATGGTTAAACAATATGTTATAAAATTTTCTATATAATCAATAAATATCTATATTTGAATAAAAATATACATATTTTCAACTTTTCCCCAATCAATAAGTATAATAGGTTTCTATGTAAGAAAACCTTAACTAACACAATATAAAGGAAGGGGGATACAGTTAAGTCAATAATTTCCTCAATCAATCGATTTTTGTAATCTTGGTGAACATTGTTCAATTAAAGAAATGGAAAATAGTTTATTCGCAAAGAATATTCATTGGAGGAACATTTATGTACTTTCACAGTATAAGGTTAAGAAATAAATTGGAAATGAGGGATCATATATTTTATAGAAAATAATGTTACATAAGTCATCCATATAAATAATATAGATAGTTAAAAAAATATAATCAAAATAGAAAGTATGGTATATTCTCAATGTAAAAGTAAATACCATTATAAAATAAATAAATATATAGTAGTGGAAAGTGGTGATTTCAAAGTGATGGGTTAGAAATATAATATGGTAATTGAGTTCAATACTTTTCATTTGTAGGATATCATAGGAATGGTACGGAAAACATTCACTACGGTATGTAAAGATCTTGAGAAATATCCAAAGCATTACCCCCCATGAGTGTATAGCCAGGTGTGCAGTCTTAGGCCCACTCCTCATTAACTAGTGTGAAGATTAAATTTAAACTCAGGAATCCTATTACAATGTGATTACACCTAGGTTAATTTATTCCACAAATGCATCCACATTCTAGTATCAATATTGGAATTCCCTTACTATGAAAACCACACAATCTTTACTTTACAAAATTTAATATTTTTTGGAATTATGAATCATTAGGAAATAGAATTAAATGGTATAAAATATCATTTTTAATATATCAAAATGAGTAATAATACCATAAAATTACCGGTATTATGACATTATAATAAAGGTTTAAAATTCAAATTAAAATGTGTGGAATGGAACCATTATTTCGGCCTAATAATAGTATATAAAAAATGTTTTAATGAGAGGGGATAAGTAGTATTTCATTAAAAATATATTAAATGGGATTTAATAACATGAAATTAAAATAAATTAAATTTGTTTAAATTATATTATAACAAATTAGTTTCAATTAAAAAGAAAATCAAATGATTGGAAACGCTTACTTTACTAAGTAACTTCCTAAAACTTGGTAGGAATCCTTAAAACAATAGGAACTATTTGGGAGGTATTTAGATATGTATAGGGAAGTTAAATTTGTGAAAAATTAATTTAGAGTGTATTGGGATGAGACAATGGGTGGTAGTTAGATCCTTTTATAAGTGAAAATGAGGGGTTTTTCCATGGAAACTGATGTTTGGTAAGGGGTAAGAATGGAATCACATGGGTGTTATAAGGATTTGGTGAGTTTGGTCGATAGTTTGCAGGTGATACATGTGGGTATGACTTTCATACTGAATAAAGGATTTATAGAAGTTTTAAGGGACCTTTTAATTACTAAAATTCAAGATTTTTCATTTACACCTTTTTACCCTTATTAATCTTGATTAAAAATTAACTATGCTAATTATTTTACTAAAAAAATCTAAGATGACCCTTTTTACCAAATTATTAAATTATTAATATTAATTTGGACAATATTAAATCTTATTAAATTTTAAATGTGGTATTATCAACTTTTAAATTAAAACATAACATATATCGAAAACATTTATAGAAAATTTTATTTTATTCATTTAGTGTTTTTTTATTCTAATTTAATATTAATTATTAATTTAATTAGGGTTCATATATATTTATTTATATTTTAAAAATTCATATCAGTTTCATAAATTAAAATATATTAACCTAATTTATTTATAAAAATTTTATATATCTCTTAAAATATGAATTGTTTAAAAACAACCATTTTAATTTTACCGTGGTAATTAATCTTTAACCTTAGTAATTTATTTTAAATTAATAAGAATAATATTATAATTCATAAATAATTTTGAACTATTTTTATTAAATATAAATTTTATTTTATCAAATTAAATTAATAAGTTTATAAAAAAATTAATTTTAACATTAGAACGCATGAAACCCATTTTTTAGAAAAGGTATATTTTTATGCGTAAATATTATGCTTGGATTATAATTGTAAATTATTTTTACATTCATGATATATATCAGTTTATCATAAAATAAATATATTTTGTGTTTCTTCCAAAGTAATCTAAAACCAAATTAAAAAAATTAATGAAAAAATAGAAAAAATCTTTTTTACAAAATATTACATAAGTTCATAAAATATTGAACATAGGTTTCACAAATTCAAAAAAAACTATTTCCAAATGTATAGTTTTACTCTATAAAAACATATTTGATTCATTATAATGTTTTATAAATTTATTTTACTTTCTGATATAAACTCACAATAGTTACAAATTTGATCCAAGTAGTATTTTTCACTATTCACCAAAAACAATATTTCAGAAAAATAATAAATGTTCACCCTAAACTAATTTTGGAATGATTCATCAACATATGACATTATTTTATAAAATATAATTCATAAAAGTTTAGAAATTTAACTTAAAATTATAATCATGAATAAAGACACTTTAGAGTGTGCACTAGACAATAGTTTTGGGATGCATTGTTTACTTTATATAGTATAGTCACAGGTATTAAAAGTTCTTCAAATTTTAAATTTAAAAATAATTTCCATTTAGATATTAAAAACATATCGTTCTATAAATTTCAAAAAAAATCGAAATTTTCAAAGTATATAACTGACTGTGAGAACAAGATACCATGAGAAAAACCTACCTTAAGAATAAGCTACCATGAGGACATGATACTATAAGAAAAAATAAAAGCTACTATTTTAACCTAACAAGATATTACCATAAGGTGTCGTACACATGAAAAAAATTAATCAATTGTGAGAATAATGGAACTACCATAAAAACAAACTCAACGGACTATGAGATAAGTGTCTGGTAATTAAAGTAATCACGCATCACATAATTTTCAGTATTCATGAATACATGCTTAAAAATTATAAACTTAATAAAACTACATTAAATGTATAAAATGAGTTTAAATAAAATATTTAGTGTAAAACCTGATTTTAGAAACAATAAAAACAAACAAATAGACTCTATAAATATATTTAAGTTTTTTGAATTTCATATTGCAGGTTTATGAGTGAAATAAATAATGGATTGAATATAAATTTAAATCTATTTGAAATACTCAAAATTAATTATTCCTAATATATTTTATATGATTTTTATAAGTTTATAGATTCAATAAAATAGTTAAATCATTTGTAAATTGTATATAAAATGTCAAATCATGAAAATGAAGAGAGAAATAGAGTAGGTTTGAATATTATTATTTTTATGAAGGTAATCCACATGTAAGGATAATATTTTATAATGCATAAAGGTAATTTTTAAAATATTTTTAAGAGTAATTTGAAGATTTAATAGGATGACTAAATTAATAATAAGGTATAAATAGCTCACAGAAAGTTCATACTTGTTATGCATGGGTATACTATAGAACCAGCGTAAAGATAAGAACTTGGCTACATAAAATTATTTTATCCATGTATGTGTAAAGGTAACTAAGATATCCATTATTCTACATAAATAATTATAAACTAATACTATATGTATAAGGGTAAGATATCCAAGCTCACATACGTGTAACAACATGCCTTATGTAATAGTAAAACACAAACTCAACTACTTACATAAATGTAAATTAAAAAACAAATAGATCACATAAGAGTAATCAAGTTCATGGAAAAAGGTACAAAAATTATCATTACATTTACAATAACAAAAAACACTTATAAATATTAGAAATTAATTCCAACCTAAATATGACCATAAAAATGATTAAATAATTTAATAAAATAAAAATTTAAAATAAAAACAATTTATAATTAAAGGGATCTCAAAAAAATAAGTAAATAAAAAATAATTATTTTCTATATGAAATAGAAGCTTAAAAATGAAGATAATATTGAATAGTGACTATAGAATCCTTTAATCAAAATATTTAACTAAAAATTATTCTAAGAAATTATAATTACCCAATAAATATAACTTAATAAATATGAAAATATAATTATATTTAATTTTTAAAAAAATGTGAGTTTTTGTTAATATTCAAAAAATATATAAAAAACTATAAACAAAAAATAAAACTACAAAATCAGACTAAAAATATTCCCAACACTAACAAGAGTGATCATATATCTATATATTCACCAAAAATATTATTTTGTGCATTAAAATAAATTTTTTATAGTATTCCCAAAGAAATTATCACTTCAATTTGTAGGAGTTTTTAAATTATTTCGGAAGATGTCACCTAGATTGAGGAATATCCAACATACATGGAGAATTATTTATAATAAAGGGATCTAAAATGTAAAAACTTTATCTAAACAAGTTGGAGCAATAAATTAAATAAAAGTGGAGTTAATGAAAAGATGATTTATTTTAAAAAATGAGTGTCTTAATAAAATTTAAGAAAAATAAAAAAATCAATGGGAGGATCAGAGAAAATATCCATGCATTTGAAATAAATCAGAAAAATAGCATTGATGTAAACAATGTACAACTGGACGTCAAATGAAATATGAATAACTAACTTGAAACTTTGTTTGAAGAAAATATTTAAATTCATGATAATAAAATGAAATAATCAAGGAGTATAAAGAGATATTTAAATATAAATAAAATTAGAAAAAATTTCTCAATATAAAGTCTCTGGAACATGATATTTAGGTAGAAGATATGGAAATGGTTCAAGCTATGTCTTCATAAGAAGCTGAGGTAAGACTAGTTGTTTCCACACAATCTTCAAAGGGGTATTTCTATTCTAAAAGTACTATATTTTATTTCAAAAATACATTGAGATTTTCTAATGATAAATACATTATAATATAAAAGTAAAATACAAAATAAATCTCAAAATCTAATGTTTGTATGAAATCTATTTCTCTGAATAGTGTATATTTAAATTCAAAATATGTACAATTATGGGTAAGTAAAAATGATGAGAATACTACCACCATGTCAATTATGGATATAAAATTGTGTAAAAGATATTGATCCCTGCAAGAAGCCCAACTAGTTGAGAAAAATTCCCAAAACAACATGCTTTTTATTCGAAAAATTCTAGAAAACATGAATTCCAAAGAAAAAAAGTTTTGAAGGGTTTTATTGGTATTGTAATAGGTGTGGGAACAAGGAATTAGAATATTGTTAAAATATAAAAATTTATAAAGTTCAAAAAAGTCCAACATTGAGGGGAGAAATCCTAATATGATGAAATTTTCACAAATGAAAGAAATGAACTTGTCAGTATCTAATGGAATTAAAAGTCTTGAATATCTTGTGGAATATTCAATTAGTGTGGTCATAGAATCTATACAAGATTTTTTTATTCAACTGATAAAATTTCTATAATAAATAAAAATGTTGGTCCATAAAAACTATTGATTTAAAGTGAGACAACCTTGGAAAAGATGTTAGAGAAAAATTCTAGCCAAAATATTCCTAATACGTTTTTGATAAAGACTGATGGAATATCCATGGATAATAAGTAGATGGAAAATCTAGTTTAAAATAGATTTAATAATTCCAAGATAATTCTAAATCAATATGGAAGAACTATTTTTATTACTGATTAAGGGGTATATCATGGAAAAATGAAAACAATCCACGTATGTGTGTTTCAATGGAAGCAAACAAGAAAATAATATGGGAACTTTCCAATAATTATGGAAAAAGTATGATTTGGTGAAAACACTCATAAAAACAATGTATAAATTCCAAAAGGTTGACTATATAACCAAATAATATTTTAAAATTTGGAAAATTGATTTGGAAAAAAATGAATGATGGGGTAATCATAAGTTAGGGAAAGAGATAAAGTAAAAGAAGATGTTCCACGTGAATAAGATGAATTTCATTATAGGTTATCAACAAAAATGATAACCCAATAATATCAAAACTATTATGTGAATTATTAAATATCATTTTTTATACACACAATGATTGTTTGACCATGATACAAGTATAAGAAGAGATACTAAATAATATGAATATTGCACTATGTGATGTATGTTTCTTGACGAACTATGAAAAGTGAAACATCCCACATAAGGAAGTTGAAACAGTGAAGAATTTGATACTTACCAAATTAAATATATATTTGAAAAATATATCTTAAATAGTTAATAAAACATTAACGATGGAGATAAAATTAGAAACCCAGTTGAGAAAACATTCTCAACTTTTTTATTCACATTAAGGAACAAGTTGCTCCACCTTATTGCATCACTAATTCTGTTGGATTTGTATTCTTTCTATGCAGTTTAATAAAGGTGAAGCTTATTCTAGAAGAAATATCTAAATAATATATGTAATTTTAAAAACTGAATAAAAAATGAAGGAGTCTCTTTCTTGTAATGATCTAATAGTTGGTACTTTAGAGTCCATGTGATGAAAAATTTAATCATTGATAATGATGAGAAAGCTATAAAATATGGATAACAACATGAAATGATTCATTTTAGTGCACTATCAACATGGGATATCATTAATACAATCTAATTAATAGATCCAACTTGATGAATATTATTTGGAGTGTCTCCTTGAAGATTATTCAAGTTTATATGGTTTTGATAATCATCCAAAACTATCATGCAAATCTGAATTTCTAGAAGGTTCTTGGAAGAGCGTCATTGAAAAAGGTATGGTTTCATATTCTCTTATCCATTATGAAAATTATCAAATAGCAACATCTAAGGAGAGAAATTTATTTTATCACTAATATTAAAAAGTAAAGTCTGATTATGTTATAGGTATCATTTCTGAGTTCAATACATTTCAGTTAGTATTAAATATTTTAGTTTGGTTATTGAAGTGAGTCTATAAATTTAGGTTGAGAAATTCCTTGGGAATTTTTATAAAAATTAGATCAATCACTTCAACCATATCAGAAATTTTTTAAACAAACATTGAGCATGGTATCAAATAAGTTCATATCATTTGGTATCATAATCTTTTTATTATGGATAACTTTTTTACCTAAATCAAACCCCCTTATTTTCTACACCAAGTGTGGATCATTTGAATTTAGAGTGGAATGATTGATGGAATATTTAATATGAATGAATTCATACCAAAATATCTCATATACTTTTTATTTATTTCCAATAAGGGATAGAGAAGAATATTGAATAAGTTAATAATAAATGGAGAGAGAGGATAGATGACATATAAAAAAGAGATAAATGGAGTGGAAAAATGGGGGGTTGATGAGTCCAATTTATTTTTGTGTTGTATTTGTTATCAATAAGAATGAAGTGTCATGAGTTTTATTTTAATATTGAATGAAAAAATAATAATACTTCCCCACAAAAGTTACACTTTTATGACTTTATATTAATTGAATAATGATTGGAGGCACACATTGGAATTTGGTTTCTAAATTTCTTAGAGTTGGAGTATTAGAGATTCATATAAATTATGGAAAAGATGTTTTAGGGGCATGACGTACTTCCATGGTTCATTTTACATATAGAATACTTGTTTGGAAAAGGATCTTTGAAAATTCCATGAGAAATCTAAAAAATAATTGGATGAGGGGAACTTTAAAAAGAAGGTTGGAGATGAGTCTTGGGGTTTTGGAATTACAGTCTACTATTATATTAGGCTATGTAATTTTTGGCAAAGGAAAAGTAAGTGAAGTAAAAAAAATTATTACAGCTCTCAAAGCTGTAACACCACCTGAGAATCCAACCATAAAATATAAACTAATTTGTCAACTAGGGGAAGCTATGGAAGGATATTGAGTGTCATTATTGGTTTTCACTAGAAGGAAGAGCATGAGTTCATTGTTAAATAAAATTAATTCATACAAATTTGTTGAATTTTTTGATTAATTTTAGCTATTTTTTGTGATATTTTTCATTTTCCAAATTATTTTATTATTTTATAACTAATATTACTTTTAGAAAATAAATTTAAAAAAATTATATTTTTTTCATTATATATAATTTTATTAAGTAAGCATTTAATTTTTTTGGTAAAAAATTGTGCTCAACACTACCCAAGTACAACCATGATGGATCCTAGACAAGATAATCTGAAACCAGCATAAGAATTCATGGGTTAGTACCCACCAGAACCAAGAGGATACAAAGTAGGATACATGAAGGATGGGTCATAGCCTACTAAACTATGCATGTAAACACCGAAAATGTGTTTTGTGAGTTTTATATGGGATCTCATCCCCATAGAAGGTATTTTCAGTGGTGTTAGGTACATCAAGTTTTATATAGTATCATCCATCATGATGAATCTATGATGTGGGATTCATTTTGATATTATACTGGGAACATAATCATAAATTCTATTATTTCATGCATTTACCCACATAACCTCATTCAAACATTTCAATCCACCCACTTCTCCACCTACCACAATACACAACATCAGTAGTTTATCACTAAAACCATGGAAAATTATAGGTACGTTTCTAGTGACACTAATGTCCATTAGAAGAAGCTTCCTTGAAGACCCAAAGTGCTATGGATAATCTCATAATATTTTGGTGATTCTATTTGAAACATAAAATGTCCTCAGATATAATGAGATGAACTCACGTTCAGTCTATGCATGACTAAAGATCAATGAGGACTAACACATTAAACAGCTTCCATGAAACTATCATGGAATTTTTTCATTAGATCTGTTACCTTTGCATCCTACCACTAGCTCATACTTCTAGTTACATCCATAAGACTTTTTCCTCTACATGTTACCACTGTGATACACCATCATTGTGCCATAATACCATACCAATAGGTGTTTCTGCTACCACTATCTACTTTCACTACTTTCATAGATCTATCCTACCACTAATGGTCCTATGACTGCTATGTGTCATTGTTTCCATGATACAACCAGTTTTCTTGAGCTAATAGTATTGATCCACCTATACATAACCTCTTTATTTTTATTCTTACCCCCAATATCATCAATGATACCTCAAATACCTCCTACCACCACATGACATTATTTCCTCCAATTACAATTCTGACATCCCTTAGTCCTGATCCACCAACAATGAATATGCAAATAAAAATTGAAAGACCATAAGGGTATATTTTATTTTCCAAATAATTCATAATGGTAACCAATTACATAATATTAAAAAAATTACCCTTATATAGTGTGTATGAGATGTGTATAGGTAACAATTTTAACTTATTTTTCCAAAATTCATCTTCCTCTTTGACATATAACCTACGGACCAGAAGAACCTGAAGTATCCATTCTCAGTATTATATGAGTTCAACCCTATAAACTACTTCTAGGAAGAATACATAAAGACCAATCTCAATAATATTTTTTTAATACCGTATGAGATTGAAGTATTTAAGGTAGTGAAGAACGAAGCCATGGATGAAGCTTTATTGCATGAATAATTCAATAGAGTGGTAAAATGCGCTAGGTATGAAATTGTAATGCTTATAGTAGTTGGTGTGAATGAATGTATAATAATAAGAATAAAATTGGGATTCCCTATTCATGGAAATTATATATAAGGTTTATAATGGGATTTGGTATTTCTAAGGTTTACAGATAGAGGAGGAATTGATATGAGATACCTCTATACACGTACTGGAGATCTAAGTAAATTCCAAGTTGGATGACACATGGGATATGAAATTAATCATTAAATAATGAATTTATTTTTAATTATGATATGGTTGAAGGTGAATAGATTGAAATTTGGGTAAGTCTAAAGTCTCATTCTCTCTATCACTCTGATATTAATTTAAAACAAAAACATCGAGATATCTATATAGATAAAAGGAGTAAACATTGACCAAATTCGAAAAGAAATTTTTTTTAGGAATTTGAAGATGATATTTTAGAGATTCAAGTGAAATATTTTAGGTACTTATAATTTATATAAATATTAGTATGGTCCGTAATACAATGGGTTAGAGAGACACACCAAGATGAGGATCACAGAAGACATAGCCTGCTACCCTAGATTGATGTTGTTTCAGTTTTTCTTCAATTGTCTTTAATATAATATCTAGTCCAACAAAATCCATTGTTTCTTCTTGATTGTTGGGGTATAAACTTAAAGTGATTCGATAAGAGTAGTTTTCTCAATTGTGATTCATGATTCTAGGATACTAATTTTAATACATTGATCTATTTTTATTATTAAATGGTTTTTATTTTTTTATTTTAGAATTTAATTTAAATATTATTTTGTTATTCTTAATTACATTTATTAATTATGGACTTCATTAAATAATGATTATATCCTTATAATGTTTCTTGGATCATACTGATCGATTGGTCTAAGACTAGGAATGGAATGTTTAGTGATTGTTAAACACGTAAGGAAGAGTCTGTAGTCAAACATGGTTTCTTGGGAATAATAATACCATATTAGGTATTTCCCAAGTAAATCAAGGGTCAATCATTATGAATTTCACCCAAAGGAAAGAGATTAATCTAGAGTAAGAAAAAAAATTGATTTTTTCGCTATTATAAATCTTGATTAATTTGAAAAAATAGATGTTATATTGAAAATTTTCATTTAATAAATTAACAAGGAAAATGGATTTATTTTTTAAAAGATTGTGACAACATTAAAAAAAGAATCCAAGCCTAACATGATTACTTATCACTCAGTTTGGTTCATTAAGTCTTGTCTCACTATTCGTAAGTCTTAGAAATATCAATCTACCTAATTTCTTTTTATACTCATGAGAACTAGATTAGAACAGTACTCCTTGAAGAAAATTTAGGTTACTACTACTACTACATACCTTAGGGAAATAATTCATATTTTTCACATGACATGACAAGTGTGTTTCAAAATTTGGTATATTTTATAGTGAATGAGTTTTAATCTAACTTCAATTTTTTATGACAATTACATCTAATGGAAGGACTATTACAGTTTGATCCTGAAATAGAAAGAAAGTTTATAACTAGTCTTAGAAAACTTAATAAATTTTGATAAATTAAACTAGTGGACTCAAGTGATATTTTCTATATTCACTCTGAGCCCAAAAAAATAGAAATAAATCAAAACCAAATATTAAGGGACCATTTTTCTCCCCAATTTTCAAATCAGAAAAATAAATTAATTTTGCCTACTTTGAAAAATGAATTAAAATTAAATGTTAATAATATTCTTGTTCTACAAAAAACCCATGATTCATTGTGTGAATATAAAAATAGAAAAAATACATGAATTCAACTTTTTTTGTTCAATATTCAAGCTAAGAGTATTAGGTTAAGATCATGTTAAGTGGAGGGTATTCCCATTTTCATTTTAAGGGGTTATCGTAGAGTGGTTTTATAGCCTATATCCTAGATATATCCATGATTTTGAATACTTAAAAAGGTATTTCATGAAAATATTCTTCTTAAACTTTTGAGTAATAGTGATAGGTAATAATCTCTATGTCATCCAAAATCATCTGGAGAAACTCCTTATGTGTATTTGGAAAGATTCATGAAGCTTTGTTCAATCTACCCTCATCATGTTTGGGAATATCATCAATTTTAATTATTTTTATATCAATATATATTGGATAATTATAGGAACCACTTGGATGCATCAACTAGAGGATCGTTGATTAAAAAATCAATAATAGAAAATAGGATCTTAATTGAAAATATAAAAAAAATACCAGAAAATTGGAAGAGGTGGTATGTACATACGAGGTATTCACAAGGTAAGGATGTATAATTATTTATATTTGCTAAAAAAGTTCATGAAATTGAAATTTTATGTGATACGTATGGATGTGAAGTGAGTGAGTGAGGAATAGGCCCCACCTCACATATGTTGTTTTCATTCATCACCTAAAAACATTAGTGATGAGTCTGTTGAAATAAAAGCTATGGAGAGTTGTGTGGAATTATTCTAAAAAAGATAATTCTAGTTGAATCTACCATGGTAGGAAAAAACATAAGTCCAACTAGGATTTGGAACCCAACAGAGTCAAGATATACCATTTTATCCAAACCAATACCCATCTCAGGCCCCATACCAACAAAAGTTCCAAAACCTACCACCTTTATAACAACCTTTCAAACATTAATACTAGTTGAAATATTTAAAACCACCAATTTTCCAATAAAATTATTATGGGAACCCCTCTATTAGTGAACCATCGGCCGAACATCGACAACTATAGTCTATGTATGAGGGGTTTAAAGAAACAATAAAATATTTTGAAAAAAAAATTATGTATAATGACAAAACAAATATAGGAAAATTACCAGACCTAGAATACCCCAATCCGATATAGAGTATAATAATGACTATAAAAAGGATTGGAAAGTAAATTTAAGCACTTAATTCCAAGAATTATTAACTTGAACATGAAGAATTCAAGGATAAAAATTCTGCGCAGAATTATGAACATCAATCCAACCCAACAAAAGGATAAATGAATAAAGAAGAAAGAAAATTTTTATAAATAAAATACCTAAAACACTCTTGAAAAGGAAAAAAAGAAAAATCAATTACATTCCTAAAACATTTCCTACTAGGTTTACTAACTCAAATAATATGGAAGAAAATAAACTATAAAGACATACTCAAGAAACCTTTAAAAATATTGAAATCCACATCCTTATCAGGTAATCCATCCAACAAGTTAAAATTTATACCAAATATATTAATGATTTTTAAACCAAAAATAAGATACTTAATGGGAATGAGAGAACAAGATTCAGAATAATTATCTCAGATTTTATTACACCACCATTTCTTCAAAAGTTTTAGGATCCAAGGAATTTCACTATTCCTTGAACTATTGGTTATTTAAATTTTTCTAATATTGTATGTGTTATTTGTGTTTCCATAAATTTTAAGTCTCATACCATGTTTCCATATTTTTAAATAGGATAATTGAAGCCCAAAAGATTATTACTACAATTGGAAAATATATACACAATTATTTCATAAAATATTTTAGAAGATGTTTTAGTAGAACATAAAGGATTTATTTTTCTATCTAACTTCTATGTTCTTACCAAAAAGGAAGAAAAATCATTTTTACATTCCCTAATCATTTTTGGAAGACCATTAATAAAGATGGACAATATGATAATCAATTTAAATGAATGAACCCTTATAATGGATCTTAGATATAGAATTATACACGTCAACATTATTGAATCCATGTAACACCCTTCAAGTATCCATAAACTTTGAATTTTCCCATAAAAAAGGTACTTAACCAATAAACAATTTTGGTATGATCCCTAAATTATTGGACTTAGAAGATTACTTTTACATTAAAAATACCATGGAGTAGGTGATTACCCAAAAATCAATAAATTTTTATTTCAAGTTGGAAGAAGATATTACATTTGATTTATTTGATTATTTAATAAATTATGAGGAAGCTTATATAATTTATTGTACACAAGTTATTCAAGCTTTAGAAGTGGGGAATATAAATTTAATCTCATCTGTTAACCAACCTCGTAATATTGAATTTTAACCTCTACCATGTGATTGGAAATATGTATACTTTAAGGAAAGATATCAATTTACAGTAATAATTTCTAATAACCTATCCAAACCCCAATAAGAACCATTAACCGACCTTATGAAATGAAATATTTGACCCATAGGGTGGATCTTGGGATACATATCTGAAATTAACCCCAAAATCTATTCACATATAATCTTGTTAGAGGGGGATTATAGAACTTTAAGAAAGTCCCAAAGGGTTCTAAAACCCACGATCAATTAGTTATTAAATAATTATATTTATAATTTTTTAGCAGTTGATATCATAAATCCAATTTCTTATTCACAATGGGTTAGACCTATATATGTAGTTCCCAAGAAAATTGGTTTGAAAATTATATAGAATTAGTATAATGAATTGATTCCCATGAGAGTTTAGAATAGTTGGAGAGTGTATATTGATTATAGGAAGATGAACTATGTCACTAGAAAATAAAACTCCCCCATTCAATTCATTGACCAAATACTATACATTTTAGCATGAAGAATAAAATATTGTTTCTTTGATTGATTTTTAGGATACTTTCAGGTACTCATTGCCCCAAAAGACTAAGAGAATAAAACCTTAACATATTCTTACAGCATGTTTTCTTATAAAAGGATTCCTTTTTATGGTGTTATTCCATAGGTAAATTCAAATTATGGATGATAAGAATATTTTTAGGTCATCTTGAGGATTACTTGGAGGTATTTCTTAATAAAATTATTATTTTTGGTAATTAATTTGATGTTTTCTAGTGAAATGTAGAAATATTATTTGAATAATTCATTGAAAATAATATTATTTTAAATATTTAAAATTATCACTTCATGTTTTAGAAATGGATATTATTATGAAACATTATTTCAAGAAATGGCATTGAAGTAAATAATTCCAAATTTGAAGTGATAAAATCTTCAACCTAACTAACTTGTGTATAAAATATTAGATCTTTTTTTTCATAATGTATTCTATAGAAGATTTATCAGGTATTTTATTAATATCTATCTTCCACTTTATATGTTAATTTCAAAATAAACTTTTCTTTATTTTAATAATTATTTTTAGAAATAATTTTATGAGATGAAAAAATTATTTACCGCAGCAATAATGTATTAGCTAAATTGGTCACATAAATTTGATATTATCTATAATTCATAGAACCAAGTGGTGGGAGTGACCTTCTCTCAAAGGATTGACATGATACAATAAGGCATAGATTACTCCTCGAGACTTCGGATGATACTCAACTCAATTACACAACCACTGAAAACATGTTCCTTGAATCTATTTTTGCACTCGAAATTTTTTGATAATATTTTAATGGAACTAAATTAGATGTATTTTCTGATCATACAACCCTTAGTTACTCAATGAAAAAATATAATGTAAATACAAGGTTGGTACTATGGATTATACATTTTCAAGAGTTCAACATGGATATCAAAGATAAGAAGGGACTTTAAAATTAAGAGGTTGATAAACTCAATCATCCTCCCAACACCTATAAAGTAGGAATTCCATAAAAATATCCACTAATTAATCACATAACTAGATAAAAACATTACATTTTAGAAGATTAAGTACCATTATATGAAAACATAGTGAATTATATGGTGAATTCTTAAATACCTTATCATATTAACTCTTGTAAAAAACACAAACTCAAATGGAATCCTAATTTTTTATTTGGGTGGATTTATTCCTTTTGAAAATTTTCAATATATAATTAAGTAAGAAGAAGATGTTTTATTTTATGTTTAATTGAATCTTTTTTGGGATTATTTTCATATACTAGCCAATGGATGGAACTTTAATCCTCAAAGAACTATGAGAAAGGTTATATAATATTTTATTTATTTTAGAAAATTGTTTAAATATGCTCATGAATTTTACATGAAGTGTAAAAAATAACAATTTATTTGAAATAGTTTAAAAATAAAACAAATTCATAAAAATAAATTATCTTATATGAAATTGTTAATTTTTGGGGAATATAATTCATGGGAACATTTCCCATATCATTTGAAAATTACTACATTTATCTTATATGTCTCAAAATGGTTGAATGTTAAGGCCACAAAAATTTATGGTTATAATGTTTTGTGTGATTTGTTTAGGTCCAACATATTTAGTAGGTTATGTCATGACCAGTTCTAGTGGGGGCAGTGTCATGACTCCCTAATCCCACCTCCAATAGTCTAGTGGTTGGTGACTATCACTGAGTAGGAATACCACTAACATGGGAGGCATTTTCTAAGTACCTTCACAAATTCACACATCTCCAAGACCATAAAATGATGAAATGTAAATACAACTGAACAACCAATGCATGCATACATCTATATCCCACAACTATAGTGAGATAATAATGAATGGAAAGTAAGTATGTCCAAATAAAAGCCCACCAAAAAGAGTCAGTAACACATGTCCAACTTGAAAGTATAGGTACTGAGACTAAAGTTTTAAATCCATAGGAACACATATCGGTATGTTCAATCTCACTAAGTACCATCTAGTCCTGGTTCACCTAGGACTCTTCCAAATGGTTGATCATCTGCACAATACATGACACATGTAGGAAAAGTATTTGTATGGGTGAGTATAACAAAACTCAGTAAGACACCCCGAAATAAAAAAAAAATACAATGATGTAAATAAAGTCAACTCTAACCAGGTATATGTCTATAATACATATAACAAGAATATCCATATATAAACAACCAATACACACAGTCTAGAGGTAATTAAAAACCATATTATTCCCATCCCTAGTATTTTAGATCTAAGATCCACAAAGAGGTCGTATGAGATAAAAAAACTCCCAAGTTTGATAGCACTGATGATGTTTTTCTGAGAGGTACTTCTTGTTAGGTCTCATCATGAGAAAGAACATGCTGATAGTCTGAAGAGATTATGATACACCGATGAGGATCAAATATAGAGAAAAGGGGTGATACCAATAACTCAATTTGTATTAACCCACTATGTAGTGGATCAGTGACTGGGTACTATTGGTCATGTAGATACCATGAAATCCTCCTAGGTAACAAAGATGAATAAAAGATCTCACTCTGAGCCTCTCGGTGGGATTCCAAAAACTCTATCTAGGAAGTCCTGCTGAAGGGATCATAGACCTAGTAGTCGGAAATGATTCTATACCATCCTTTAAATAAAGGATAAGGGGAATGAACCCTAGAAAAACTTATAAAAGTCACTGAGGAAAAGGGATATAATCCATGTGGAAAAGAGTAAATTGGTTGTGGAATATTAACATGCCATGTCCCTTGACCTTGGGAACTTCCCATGTAAATGGGTCATGTCCTCAAACTGTGTCTGTGTATAAGTATATTACATGAAGGAATCCTGGGTACTCTACCCATGTGACAGTACATGGCTTAGTTTGTGTACTTGTTACAACCTATGTCTGTGTGGGGGAGTACATTTCATGTAGGAAGCTCATGTACTCCACCCCATGTGCCAGTACACAACACAACTCATGTACATGGCCAACCCAAGTCCATGTACCATGAGGTACACTCTCAGTTCACTCAAGAGATACCACATGTCATGTGACAGGGGTCACATGTCGTGTGATACTTAACTTCATCTAGAAACCCTATCCACTACTCAAGGTTACCCACATGGTGTTTTGATCTGGTTTACACACTATTTATCATAAGAGTTTCCAAAAATATAGGTTTGTGCTTTGGAAATCTCCTTTATCTGTCTGACCACCATTATGGACATTCATTTTTGAGAAACTCAAGGGAAGACATCATCTAATCCTTTCCATTAACAAACGATAAGTTCCTCCATCAGATCTGCTTAGAAAGCAGTTCGAATCACAATTCCTCATCATGCACTAATGTATATGAAATTGAGTATCATCTATCATCTGAATCACTCTCTCTTTTTCTTCACACCTTTTTCATGTCATAAAAATTTTAGTTATATAATATCAGCTCGTTTTTCCAAGAATAAGATGCACAATTATCGATTGATTTGGATTTATCGAGCCATGGGCCAAATGAAGAATGCCCATGACAAACGATGAATGGGGGAGAAAAGAATAAGAACATGTTTGAGGAACAATCCTTGATCAATGTTCTTGTATATCTTGATCTGTTTTCATTAGAATGATAAATTAATAAATTGAAAAACATAAGTAATTTTTCTGATGAAACCCTACAATCATACCCATCATGCAAGACGATCTATCAGTGGATCAATATATTCATTGATTGGTCTTTTTTCATCATAGAAATCAAGAATGGGGAATAAAAAAATCAAAACACACTCCATACCTTTATTTAGATTGGTCTCTGAAAAAGTGAAAATGTTGCATGATTTTAATAGGAAACATCTGTAGAATCTAAGGTGTGTCGATCGCCAATCCATGATCTATCCACCATTCACTTGAGAGAGAATCCTCAAAGATCTCTCCAACGGTCCTCTTAGAATTCTAGGGTTATGTGGCTAACCAAAGGATTCTATTGTAATATTATATTTAAATAATAAGTGTTATTTGCATAAAATAATGTAAATAAAATAATTTTATGTAATTATTTTATTTATTTTCACACCTGTTATGACATTTCCTAAAATGACCCACTCCATCTAATGTTAAGTCACGCCTAGGGTAGACCTCGTGTTCTAAACTCGACCGTGCCATCATATTTTTTATCTAAGCACCATTTAGAATTTATTAAACATTTTCATGAAACCTCTACACATTTGTTATGGAATATATTTAATATATTTCAAATAATTATTCCAGGCACATCAGGCCATGGAATCGCACAGAGTCTCAATGTCTAGTTTCAAAAATAATCCATATAATATCCAAAAATAATACACATTAAATAATAGATATTACATTCTCTACACCTTGGGAATTTATGTCCCTAGAAATCCAAAATAAGGGCTACTAAGAAATATTTTTGTACTAAGTAAAAATCTAAGCCTCTTACTCCCATGTTCTCTCCAGAAGATTCTCATTCCGCCAGCAGACACACACCAACGAAGTTGATCACCCACAAATGATCCTCTTCTACTGATATTAAATCTCAAATAGTTACTCAACAAATAATTCTCCATCCTCGATGTCTAGATCACCCCAATCAATAATGTGTGATTTTCCATAAATGTACCTCTTTAGCTCTCACACGTGGAATAAATCATGTACCCTGTCTAACAATATCGGTATAGCTTAACGGTATTCCACTTATCTAACTATAAAAAGTATCTAAAAACTTTAAATGAACCTTCGATATATCTTTTCACCATAACCAAATATTTTTATCCCACATTGAGGTGAAAATAGTAAGAACAGAATGATTGTATCCTTGAACTCCAAAGGCATGTGTCGACTGTCAGCAAAAGACTTCAGATGTATCTTTTTTGTCTTCATTCACTCCTATATGATTTTCACCTTCTATGTTGTATCTCACAGCAATTCTAGGCCCATGGGTGTTGACTATCCTATGTCAGTTCAGAAAAGTAGTGATCTACCACATCGCCCCTTAAAAGCCTTCAATAGTAGCATACCGATGGTCGAATGGTATCTATTGTTGTATGAAAAATCCATAAGTTGTATGTGATCCTTCCAATTACAGAAAAATTCTAACATGATAGCTCTAATAATTTCCTCTATAAAATGAATGGTCTACTTAGTCTAGCCATCTCATTAGGGGTGAAACACTATGCTCAAAAGTAATTGAGTCCCAAACGCCTCATGTAATTCCTTCCACAACCAAGATATAAAAAAATAATCATGATAAAAAACAATTGTTGATGGAACTCCATGGAGTCTAACAATAACCTACCTGTAGAGGTGTCCCAATCTCTCTACTAAATTCTGTTCTTGGATAGCTTGGAAGTGGGATTACCTAGTGATTTGTTCTATGATCACCCAGATGGCATCATATTCCCTAGACATACATGGTAAACCCATCATGAAGTACATATATATCTCATCCCACTTACATTCTGGAACCTCAAGGGATGATACAAACTTTTTGGAACTTGGTTCTCATCCTTAACTTGTTCACATGGCATCAAGAGATAAACTATGCAGCTCCTTTCTTCATCCCTAGCCACCAAAACTGATGTCGGTGGTCCTAGTACATATTTTTCATGCCTTGATATATCATAAAATGAAATGTATAAAACTCTATCAAAACCTCCTCCTACAACATCATGGGTACCATCACGCATCCTTTGAAAATAATGATGTGCTCCTCGCCTTTAGAATATCCTTCAAGAGCATGCCCTAGGGATATTTGAGCACGTAGGGTCACACAGTCGGTATCCCCAAGTTGTTCCTCCATGACTTTCAACAAGAGAGGAGGGGTAAAACAATTGATTAGAGGTAAGATACTCCATCTCCACCTAAAAAGGATAAATGTAATGAGGCTAACTACACTGACACCTAGTTCAACAACTGCGAACAAGATCGCTTATTGAGATCATCAACTACCACTTTCCCCATCCCCATGAGTATTAATAATTTCAAAATAATAATCCTAGAAGAACTCTAGCCACTTCCTCTATCTCAAGTTAAGATCTTTCTATGATAAAATATACTTGAGAATATTGTGATCAGAATAGATGATAAATCTCTCGGCCATCAGGTAGTGTCACCACATCTTCAAAGAGAATAATACCAGTACTAAATCAAGATCCCGGGTCATGTAGTTCTACTCATGTGTTTTCAATAGATGTGAACCATAGGAAATCACCACATTATTCTACATCAGAACATAACCATGCTCGGTTCCTGATGCATCACAGAACACTACATACTAGACACCCTCCTCTGAAATATCAAGATGAAATATTTCTTCAAACTATATCTCAACTGCTAAAAAGAATTTTGGAACCTTTTTTCTACACAAAAGGAATCCCCTTTGGAGTCAAATCTCTCATGGGTTTTGATACTCTATCGAAATTAGTAATGAATCTCTGGTAATAGCCTTCTAGCCGAAGAAATATCTACACCTCCATCGCACTCTTAGGTGGATCCCAAGTTAACACTTCTTCTACCTTGGCCAAGACCACTGCAACTCCAGTCGTTGAGATAACATGTCCTAGAATGTGGACCGACTGTATCTAGAATTGGAACTTTGAGATATTTTCACAAATATGGTCCTCTCAGAGTATTTCCAGAACTATCCATAAGTGTCTCACATGCTCCTCCTCTGATGCCGAGTACACAAGGATATCATTGATGAATACTAACATGAACCGGTCTAAGTAAGGATGAATGATCTAGTTCATGAGACCCATGAACACCGTTAGGAAATTCTCCATGCCAAATGGAATCACGAAGTACTCATAGTAACCATAGCGACATCTAAATTTCATCTTCAATATAACATCATCATGTACTTGTAGCTGGTGATTTCCTAACATGAGGTCAACCTTAGAGATCCATCGTTACCCTCTCAACTGATCAAAGAGGTAACTTATCCTTGTTAGTGAATACTCATTCTTCTTAGCCACCTAATTCAAGCTCTGATAGTCCACACCCAACCTCAATCTCTTTTATTCCTTTTTGGTTAAAAAAATGGGGTTGCCCAAGGTGAAAAATAGGGTCTAACAAATACCTTCCTATGAAAGTTCTCCAACATCACCCTCAAATTGTGAATTTATACAGGATCCATCTGATATGATGGGAAAGATATTAGCGTTGTCTCTGGGTGTAGATCAATGTTGATGTCTATCTCTCGATGGGAAGGTAAACCTAGAACATATTTGAGGAAGGAATCCTCATAATCCTCCACAACTATAAGAATCTAGAAACTAAAAATGTTCACTACACCAAGGGTTTGGATATCCAACTGATTATTAGTCAGTTGTACCCTCCTATGCATGAGTTCATCTTGTGCTACTTGGGTTTCCTTTTCACCGAAAAAGGAGGTCCTGATTCTTCCACTATAGACTCACTGCACCCTTCACATAAAATTGTCAATCTAGTCATGTATTTTAGATAAACAATCCATACCAAGAATGATGTCATAAGGCCTCGAAGCTATAACTAAGATATCCCAACCAAAAATCACACCTCCAAGAGTCAGGTCACACTGTCGGTAGAAGTGTGTGACCACAAAATCTTCTCCAATAGAAGTCTCCAAGCCTAAGGGTCGAATCAATGGTTCAACTAGAATATTTAAGTCTAGAACAAGATATGTTGAGAGAAAGGAATGACTATCACATGTGTCTATCAGTACTGATGATAAAGTAGAAAAGAAACAAATCGTACCTATAATCATTTCTAGAGCCTCTGGTTCATATGCTTTGACCGCCTGCAGTGGACCCCTCCCCTTTCCTCTAGCTCCTTGAGCCTAGCGTGGACCACCTGGGGTGGTGTTGGTAACATATCAAAACATCAATCAGCTAATGCTACTCTCCCAGCTCCTCTATCATGTCTGATGTCCTGAATACTTCCATGCTCCTACCATTATCTCTTCCTTGGTGTCCCACATATAGTTTCTCTGTTAGTTTTATGGTGGGTCAGACAATCTTAGGTGAGTTTTCCTATGTCATCACATAAATAACATCTAATTTATCTAAGCTAGTTGAACCCACCCTGTGAGCCCTAAACTACAGATCCTCTATCCTAGGAACTCCTCCTAAAATTTCTCCCATGTCAAGGTCCTTGATGCTGATGTTGGATCCCTACTACCAAGGTATCTGCTCCCGCTTTCCCACTGCTAACAACCACCAGCTGTATCTGCTCATCCAAGAAATTCTCTACCACCAAATCTCCCCCTAGAAACCCATCATAGGTAGGAATTAATAGAGAGATAAAAATGTATGGAATGTCTCTACGTATACTTCACTCTAAGGTCTAATCCATAAAGAAATGTTCAAAAAACATATCCATCGAGTACCTAGAGAGGTTGGTAAACCTCGATGAATACTAATCCACTATTTTTCTTCCATGTTGGAGCTGTACAAGCTATTAGATATGCACACCCCTAAGCATAGCTGATGATAACTCCTTTATAAATAGATTGTAGAACTCTTTCCACAAAAGTGACACCTCGTTGTAATACTAATTCATTAAGCCCCGCCATCTCCCTATTGGTCCATGATGAAGGATCACTTCTAAGAACACCATCTAATCCTCTAGTCTCATGACTAGATGAAAAACTTGGTCACCACCTCAAGCCATTACTCATCCACCTGTGGGTCGGGATCTCTTAGAACCTAATGGGTATTTGTATCTAAAACTTGTGAAGCACACTCAGCATGCCCACCTCATCCGCTGATAGTACGAGTATCACATGTTATTCTATAGGTGGTGGTATGGCTGGTGCACCACCTGGAGGTAAAATATGGGGAAATGGTCCTTATATCAATGCTTCTTCACTGAGGGTATCATCCTCATGATTATCATGAAAAAATCCTAGATAGAATACGTCACAGAGGAATTCTGAAATAAAAAAGACATACCACAATTGATGAGTATATCTGGAGAGATTACTAAATAAGTAAATAGAAACCACAAAACATTCATATGTTATGCATATACCGTTGTATTTCCTACAATTATCGTTCTCATGTACATAGTCGAAAAGTAGGTGATCATATTCCTAGTGTATGAATATGTCGTTCGCCGCACCAACACCACAATCATTTGACTGAATTTCAAACTCGAAATAAGTAACACTACATCCCTAAACCAATATCATAGACTCTATATCCTAAGGTAGAAACAAATGCTCTGATACCACTCTATCACGGCCCATCCCAGTGGGGCTCATTCCATGAATCCCCAAGCCCACATCCAATAGGCAAGGGGCTAGTGACTTGCACCGAGTAGGCATATCACTTACATGGGAGGCATTTACTATATACCTATACACACAAACACACACATCTCCAATCCCACAAAATGATAAAATATAAAAAAACTAAACAAACAATGCATGCATGCATCTGTATCCCACAACCAGATTATGATAAGAAGTAAAGTAAACTAAACAAGTCCAAATACAATCCCACCCTAAAGAGTATGTAACACAAATCCAACCTGAAAGTAAATATACTGGGACTTATAATTTAAGTCCATATTAACACACCTAAGTTTGTCTAGTCTCACAAAGTATCGTCTAGTCCCGGTTTACCTAGGACTCTTTCAAAAGGTTGATCTTCTGCACAAGACACAACACATTTGGGGAAAACCCGTGCAGGGTGACTATAAAAATACTCAGCAGGACCCCCCCCCCCCAAACTAAAAATCAATACAAAAAAGTAAATGGATTCATATCTACATAACTCTATTTCTACAACACATATTTCAATAATATATAGATATGCTCAACCAATACACATAGCCTAGAGGATATTCACAACCATGGTATTCAAAGCCCTTGGATTCCATCTAGAAGATCCACAAAGCACTCATTCGGGAGAACACACTCCAGAGTCTGTTAAAACCGATGAATTCCTTCCAAGAGGTATTGGTCATCAGGTCTTTTCATAAGAAAGAACAAGTTGATAGTATGAAGAGATTATGATACATAGATGAGGATCACACCCAGGGTCCTGGGGTGATACCAACAACTCAATTTGGATTAACCAGCTAAGTAGAGGATCGGTTCTCGGGTAGTGTTGGTCCCATCGATACCAAGCACTCCACCTTGGACATGAAGGTGAATAAAGGATCCCACTTCGGTCCTCTTGGAGGGTTCCCAACAACTGTATCTAAGAAGTCCTAATGAAGGGGTCGTATTTCTAGGAGTAGGAAATGATTATATACCAACCATTAGGGAATGTATAAGGGGAAAAACCCCTAATTAAACTTGTATAAGACATTTATGAAAATGGATTCAAGCCACATAGAAAATAATTCATGGAATTTATAAGGGTTACACACCGTGCCTCTTGACCATGGGTGTTTCCCATGTAAATGGCACGTGTCATCAAATTGTGTCAATGTATAAGTACACACCTTGTTGTAATCTCATGTACTCTACATGTGGGTCGGTATATGGCCCAACCCATGTACATGGTATAACTCATGTCCATATGTGGGATTACACACCGTATAGGAAACTCATCTAGTCTACACCATGTTCCAGTACACGGCTCAGAATGTATACTTGGCTAACTCATGTTTGTGTACCCTGAGTTACATGCCGAGTTCACTCGAGAGGTACCACACATCATGTGATAGGGTTCACTCGTCGTATGATACTTAAATTACTTTGAAAAACCTAGATACCCTTATAGGGGGCCCACACATCATGTAGATCTAGTTTAGATGTCATGCATCATTAGATTTTCCTGAAATCAAAATCTGCACTCTGGTTGTCTCCTTCATTGCTTCGGCCATCGTTTTATCTATGCCTTTCTAGAAAACTTAAGTGAAGAACTCTTCTAAGACTTTACATCCACAAAAAAAGGTTCATCCAATAGATATTCTTTTAAAACATAACAAATCATCATTCCTCGATATGCACAAGAGAATGTAGAAGAACGTGAAATCAGGTATTATCCATCTTCTAAATCGCTTTGTCTCCATCGTTTCACCTCCATCATGTCGTGCTAATCCTATATATCTGAAATCAGATTTTTGCACCAATAATTGAGTGCACAATAATCAATTGATCAAGATTTTTCAAGACAAAGGCCAAAGGAAGAACGCCTATGATGAACGATGAATAGGAAGAGAAAATACCAAGAACATATTTTAGGAATGAACCCCTGATCAATGTTTTTTTCAATCTTGATTTGTTACCAATAGAATGGAAAATGAATAATTTAATAAACATTAGTAATTATCCCAACAAAAAAATAAAATAATACACATCCCTCAAGATGATTTATCTAAGGATCAATCTATTCATTGATGGTTCTATGTTTGTCATAGAAATCAATAACGGGGAATAAGAAATCAACAGACATACCCTTTCTCGATTTTTATTGGTTACTAATGAAGAACGATTGTTTCATCATTGTCATAGGAAAGATATGTATAATTAAAGGTGTATTGATCATTGGTCTATGATCCTTTCATCATTCTTCTAAGAGATAATCCTCAAAGATATTTACAATGGTCCTCTAAGAATTCTAGGGTGGCTAACCCTAGGATTCTATCATAATAGTATTTTTAAAGAAAAAAGGTCATTATATAAAACAAACAAAATAAAATAATGTTATTTAATTATTTTATTTATTTCTTCTCTTGTGATGAATTTTCCCAAAATGACATCAACAACTAATGTTAAGTCTCCCTTAGGGAGAACCTCACATTATGATCTCAATGGTACCCTCATATTTCTGATTCGGGGACACGTTTAGAGTTATTCCAATTTTTCAAGAAACTTATGTGTGTGTTCTATTTAATATATTTAATATATTTTTAACATTTTTTTCAGGTACACCAGTCCTCGGAATCACACATTGTCTCAGTGCTTAGCCTCTATAGTATCCATAAATAAAACATGGAAAATCTGAGACATTACAAGTTTAGAGTACCAAGAACAATAATAAGTATCCTAGGGGACCAATTTTTCAATAAAATAATGGATTTCATGCTTATGAGTATGGGGTGTATCACAAGACTTCTACACCCTACTATTTCCAAAAAAATCCAAGATAATATGTCAAATTGTGTGAATAAAGGTATTTTAGAGAAAATGGTTAAACACAAATTGAAGGATTAGATACAAAGGCTTTAATACACATTATGGGAATAATATACATCCTAAATTTAACCCATATATATGAGTCCCTACCAAATGATTTATGGAAAATTCAATCATCTACCAATGTATTTGGAATACTAAGATTATTTGGCTTTCAAAGAAGATAAATTAGGACATTGAGGGTATTGTAATTTAGAGGAAACTTCAATTAAAATAGGTGGAAGAAATTTTAAGGTAATATTTAGAAAATTATAGAATTTTAAATTAGATAAAATTTGTGTCTCAGGACAAAATTTTCCAACCAAAAATCTTCCAACATGGAGACTAAGTACTTCTCTACAATTCCTGACAAAGGTTAATGCTAGGTAAACATCATTATATATAGGAAGGGCCATTTATTGTAAATAATTTCTATCCTTTTAGTGATATATAGATTAATAAAAATGGTTAAGGGATCCCATTTACTATAAATGGGAATAGAATGAAAAAGTAACATGGAAAAATACCCATATATCTAGTAGAGGAGCTCAAACTTCTCCAACCTTGTCTCTTGATCCCTGATCATGGGGTTAGATTAAGACAATGATGTTAAAAAAGAACTTTTTGGAGGAAACATGAGTTATAATTCTTTTTTATTATTTTATAATTTAATATGTATTCATATTTTATTTTTCTCATTTTATATTTAATATAATGATCCTTACATTTTCATGATATGTGTTCTTTTGTAAGACCATCAATAAAGGAAGGCAGAGGGAAGTGCAGTGGGTTAATAAAGTGGAGGGGAAAGATAAAGAGAATCATATAGAAATGGGATCTCTCTGTAAAATTCATTATATGATCTTATTCCATATATTCTTTGAAAATATGTTCTTATATTTAAAATAAAATATTTGTTCCCACACTAAGACTCTTTTATTTACATGACTTATCTTGGAGACATGGTTTGTTTAAAAATCTTATGATTCCATGTTTTAGATTTATATGTTAATGAGATTAAATGAGTAAATTGGGGGTATTTAATGATTAGAGTGAATCATAGGATGTTAGTTTGATTAATAATGATTTCATGCGATTATATGATTCATGTAAATGAAATTTCCATACCATTTTCGGGATTTGAATTTCTAAAATTTATGTCGATTTCTATATTATTATTATCCATGTCTTAAGTTATTATCCTATATTTTATGTTTCATTCCCTTAGGGAATTATGTACCAAAATTTCATATTTCTATATTTAGAATATTCCTATAACGATCTTGGTGCATTCCACCTATTATAACTTATATTATCACTTATCAAAGGTGTGAATGAATAGAGTCACATTTAATATTATTGAGGCATTTGTATTGATTTAACCTATATCTTTGATACCACATTTTACATTAATAATTTTTAGTATATATAATCCATAAATTACATTTTTATGAATGAACAGTATTATAATCCAATATTTCCCATTCCCACCCTACATTATGAATTTTCATGATATTTTAAATTTAAAGTGTATGGGTATGGGATGTCATTGTATAAATGATTCACTACATTGTAATGAAAAAAAGTCTGGGGGTGCTCTCTTGGGTATTTTTAAAGTTTAATGCTTATTAATTATATTTATCTATTACCCCTATTGAAAAAATTTATAAAAAAACACAGAAAAATAGGATCATTTTTTACTTGGGAGAATAAATAATCACCATTACCAGACTGATTAATTTTATCATGTGGGTTTAGGTTGTGGAAGTGAGATTTTTTCCAAGGATAACATGTATAAAACTAAAAAAATCCTAAACTTTATTTTAAAAAAGGAAAAATCTGATAAAGTATCAAACATTAAATGGGGTTTAAGTGAATTACTATGATATTATTATTCATGACCTTTATTGTGAGCTTTGGAAGAGGGTGTTTTCATATTTTTAAGGGTTATATTCATTACACATAAAATTTGACATCATGCATTATTTTTTGAGATAATAATCCTATTTGAACCTTAATTTTTTAACATCAATCCCTACTAACCTTAAGCCTCATAATCATTAGAACCCCAATTGGAAATTCCTCATGATTTCATGTGATTTATATCTCTATGGGGTGGATAAGGTAGGTCCTTTACATGTCTATATAAAATTTACATTCATTTTTTTATATAAGCATAACACTATATGAATCAGTATCAAGGGTATTGAGAGAAGAAAAACATTATTTTGAGGTATGTCACAACATGATATGTTTATTAATAGTGAATTATGATGTTTAAATGAATAAAAGAATAATATTCTCTATTTCCAATTAATTAAATTTAAATAAAAAATTTACTTGGTTTATTTGAAAAGTGTGAAGTTGAATTAGTTTTTTATGTGGAAAATGAATTTTTGGTTTTCTATTGATTATGATTTTATTTTATTACATTAACATTTAAATATTGGTAGAATTAGTTCCCTATGAGTTTCTTTATTGAGATTCAATTCTTGAGGACAAGCATAGTTAATGTGTGGGGGTATTTGATGGCTCAAATTAAGGCATTAATTTTTTTTAAAATTTTTTAAAGATTTTTAAGTGTTTTTTAGTTATTTTTCATGTTTTTAATTTTTTTTATTATTTTATGGTGAATATTACTTTTATAAAAAAAATATAAAATATCATTTTTTAAATAATTTTTGATTATATATAATTCTATTATGAAAAAATTGAATGGGTTTTTTGAAAAAAGTGGGCTCAGAACTACCCACGCATAACCATAAAGGATTCCAAATAAGCTAACTAGGAACAAAAACAAGTAGTTTTAGGTCATTTTATAGTAGTATAAGGAGGATTCATACCAAGACACATAGAGGATTATCCAAAACCAATTAATCCATGCATGTTGGCGTGACCCATGTGGTGTGTGAAGTGAATGAGGAATCCCATCCCCCTAGTAGGTGTTCTAGGACATGTTGGGGACATCAAGTATTATATAGCATCAGCCATTCGAATTATTTTATGATGTGGGACTCATTTTGATATGGGTAAAAAAGCTAATTGAAAATATTAGGTCCATCATAATAATCCATCTTGAATCCTCAATGTTCTACAGATGACCTCCTATGAATGAAGTGATGATTTGCAAAGAACCAAATTCCCTCAACTGTATTAAATTGAACCCACAGTCAAACTAACAATTCCTGAATCATAGTGATGATTAAAGCATGAAACTATTACCATGAAATCATCAAATAATAATACTATCATAGATGTTACTCTCATTTCCTTCCACTGTATCATACCACTACCTACCACCATCGATATTCTGCTACTATGTATTGTCACTGCAAGCTACTATTACTATGTCATTCACCACAAAGATTTTATGCTACCATTGGATGATTCTTTTACTATAAGAGGAAAATTCTACCACTACTCACCCAGCGACCACCTTGTGACATCATCTACATGTTATCTCTAGTTTCTAAAAGGTACCATCATTGGGCTACTATTGTGTCACCTCTGATTGTTTCCTTCTACCACCACAATTAGCCATGATACTATCAAGACCTCCTACTTTACATGACATTGTTGCCTCTGAATGTGCTTCTGAAAGCCCTCAATCATGCTTCTATGATCATAAATATGCCCCAATAAATTTAAGAACCATAAGTGTACCCTGGATTTTCTAAATCCTGCGTAGAGGTAGCAATTTATCTAAGGTTAAAACACTATTACCCTTATTTAACCTGTATTTTCTGCATATGGGTAATTATTTTATCCTATTTTTATAAAATTCCTCTTACTCTTTAACTTATAACCCAAGGACAAGAAGAAGATGATGTATTCATTCTCAATGTTATATGATTTAAGGTCGATAACCCCCATCTGGGAAAAATATATTGATACAAATATTGATGTTCATATTTCCATACCACGCAGGATTGATGTATTTAAGGTAATAAAGAACTAAGCCATAGATGAAGCCCTATTGAAATAAGAATTCATCTGAGAGAGAAAACAAGTTTGTTGTGAAATATCAAATCCCACCAGAGATTAATTTCTTTCATATAAAAGAATAATAATGAAATATGGATTCCCTTTTCATTCGAATTGGATATGATGTTTAAAAGATAAGTTAGTATTTATATGGTTTACACATGGAAAAGGTATCAGGTTGATACACCACTAATAACAAACTTGAGATTCAAAGAAATTCCAATTCAAATATAACATGGGAAGTGGAATTTTTCTTTAGAGAATTAATGGAATATGAATTAATATATTGTTAATGGTGATGATATATAAATACGTGTAAGTCCAAGGCAGTGTTCTCTCTCTCTGACGGTAATTTAATAAAGAAACATCAATATGTCCACATATTTAAAAAAACTAAACTTCAACCAAATTCAAAGAGAAGTAAATTTATAAATTTGAAGAAGTTATTTTTACATATTCAATGGATAGAATTTTGATATTTATATTTCTTATAAATATTGGAATAAGCTACAGTGCATCAGGGAGATAAATACGCGAAGAGGAGGATCACGGAAGACTCAAACTTCTACCCTAAATTACTATTCTTTCCTTTCTTGTTTATTCTATTTAACATGTAATCTACTTCACTAAGATCCATTGTTTCTTATTTAATGGATTGGTATAAACATAATGTGATTGGGGAAGTGAAGGTGACCAGTTTGTGATGTTTTATTATAGGGGCTTAAATTGAATACATTGAACTATTTTTATTGTTAAATAGTTTTTTATTTTGGATTTCAGAATTTGAATATAATTATGTTTTTGATTAATTATAGTTATTAATTATTTCATTTATAAATGAATTATTATATACAACTAATTATTTTTGGATCAAATCGATTGATTGTTTGAAGACTAGGTAAATAGTGTTTAGTGATTACAAAAGACATGAGGAAGAGGTAGTGATCAAACTTGGTTTCTTGGGAATAAAAATACCAGATTGGGTATTGAATAAGTAAATCAAGGGTGATTTATTGTTTCTTTCACAAATAATATAGATATTATTCCAAAGAAAATAAATTGTTAGGACTATTTATACTTGTTTCAAACATGATCATGGGTGAAAAGGAAAGTGATTTTAAAACATTTCATTAAATATATTAACAAGGAAAATGGGATTTATTTTTGAAAATATTATAAACGAATTAAAAATGGGGTGTCAATACCAACCTGATCACTACTATATAACTTTGGTTTATTAATTCTTATTTAATTATTTTAAAGTCTTATAAATATAAATCTACCAAATTTATTTTTTCTCTAGTGAAAACTAGACTAGATAACAACTCCTCAGAGATGACTTTGGTTACTACTACTACTACAGCCCTTAAATAAATATTTTTTCTTTTTACACACCCCAAGATAGGTGTGTGTTATAAGTTGTTGGAGATAGTACCACCATGTAGGGAGATATGGTGGTTTTAGTTGTGAAACAAGTTCAGAACCATAGAATTTCTACAGTAGTCCCTCATATCATTCTGGTAGATAAACCAGTGCACCTTAGAACACTATTTTAGTGAGTGACTCATGTTTAGAGTCGGTTATTCAGTGATTAAAAATATGCATGATTATAATTTGTTCAACACCATTATCTATCATCCTATTCCTTTTTTGACTGGTTAAATTTTATTTCAATATTTCTCATGATGTATTCTACCACCGACGGTGATGGAAACTCTAGTTGTGTTGCCATGATGCATATGGTAGTCTGTAAATATCATCTTAATTTTGTGCATGAATGATTCATTACTATCAAAAGATCCATGTTCTATTCGAAAATTGTTTTGTGAATTTTAGAAGGTAACTTCGAAGTTGATGTGATAAAAATTTTCAAGAGAAAATATCATGCAATAATACAATTATGAATAAAAACTTTCATGTGGAAGCAATACTAATTAGAAGAAGTTTATAAAATTTTTATAAAATTATACATAAGTTTATATAGAATAATTTCTAAAATTTTATAATTTTAAATATATAAGATTAAGTATAGAAATATATAAATCAAATAGGGGGTTTATATGAGACGTGGAATTATCCTATGATATAAGAAAGAAGTTCATATGAAAGAAATAGAATCGTATATGTATGGTTCAATAAGTTTATATGTTTTATCTTAGTAAGGATGGATATATGATGATTACTATAAAATTATTAAGTGAAAATTTCATAAGGATGACTATATACATCATAAGGATAACTCTATGCATAAGATATGACAATTTTTAAGGACGTTCTTCAAAAGGATAGCATAAAACATTTCAAGAATAACTTGAAGACTTCGAAATGAAGTTTGATGTTCATAAGGATATTTTTCATACTTAATATGAATCATATAATCTTTTTAATTATGGTTCATATCTATATAATGATCATCTTGTACCAAAAGTTAAAGAATTTTGATGTTGCTGAAGAATGAAAATCCAAAAAATCAAGTATTTATTTTCAGAAGAATTATTAAACCAAGTGATGCCATGTAAACTGATCTTTTTCAAAAAAAACATCATGATAAAGGATTACTATTTTAAGTTATTGTTTGAAATATTAACACGATAAGGGGATCAACAACATTATCTACACATGGATTCTATTTCTTAAGATGGTTTCATGGAAGTTTTATTAAAAAGGAAGTTATTGAGGTTTGTGGAAGATATAAAAGGAAAAAATTGTAGATAACTTTGAACCATGAGAAATCCAATCATTGAAATATTTTTAATAAACATGATTCTCATTTATAAATTGTTTTATTTTATTTTTATTAACATGAATAGTTTTATTAAATTTTAGAGGCTAATTATTTAGGTGAGTAAAGGAGGATCTTTGAACTATATATACTCGAAAAAATTCACTCTTTAATGACATATATTTCAAGAATTTTTTAACTATAAATATTGTGATATTCCCAATAATAAAATTATGGAAATAATATTCATGAAATACCATGAATAAATAAATAACAATATATAGAAGTTGAAAATTAAATGGTGGGGTTCTACTCTATCATCATTGTAGATCCGATAAGTTGAAGATAATATTGAAGTCCCAAATCTATTATCACATAAATTCTATGAGTTGATGAAAAATAAAGAGAGGTATAGTTACAATATTGAAATTAATCTTGTTCACTGATGTTTGGAGAATATCATAAGTCATTTTTTCTATAGTTATTTCCCCCAAGAGCATCGTTACATCACTCTAGAAATATCAAAGAACAAAATTTATAAATATAATCTAACATTAACTAATTCCAAACTATAGTCAAGTAAATATCAAGGTCAATCCAATAGAAATGTTGTAGAAATGGATTATAATGTTTAAAGAACATAATTGAATAAAAACATGATATTTGAATGGTTTGGTTTCTCAGATATCAATGAACATACCAAGTTAATGTAAATCTTGCTTCGTGTACTTGATTTAAAAGGTGATATGATTTAATTTAGATGTTATTGGAATTAAACCTAGGAAATATTCTTTTCTGATTAATTACTATCCACTTTATAAACACCCCTTTACCCTATTAGGTGTTCATTTTAATTCATAATTTGGTGTTAAAAACCTTGTATTAACATTTATATCCCTACCTCATGAATTTTTTGTTCCATGGGAGGGATAACTAGTTATTGTGTTTCATGCACTAGACCCTCCTTCCTAAGCATTGGTTTGGAATCATAAACGGGATGAGTTGAGATGAAAAATAAAAGAAATACACAAATCACCATAATAATAAATTTCATACTTTCCTAAACTAAAAAAAATCACCCCCTTTATATTGATTCGTATAGGATAATTACCCCATACTTCTAGTCATGAAATAATACAAAAAATAAAAATTTCCAACTACAATAGTCAAACTCCAAAGTATCTCCAGAAGGTCACATTCCTTCTAATGTATCTCTATATAATTCTCCCTTTATAATTTCAAAATTGAATTATTTTCCTCCAATGTATTCTCTTTCACTTTTTATTTTTTCTAATTCTCTCTCCTGTGTATTTTTCTCCTTAGAACTGACCATCCTCATTGTAATTATGGTTTTTGAATGGATCTTATTTTTTAGGGGGTGTTTAAACTGACTCATGGAAGGTGATCCTTCCCCAGACCTGATTCTATATAGCATTCCTAAATAATCATTTGATCTATTGATATCTCAAAAGAATAAGGTTTTTTAAATATACAAAAGCTTATCCACTATGGTGTGGGATGTGTGGTTGCGGTGCATCCCATGAATGAAATGTATGGAAACAACATAGTGGAATTTTCCATGAACGTAGTTATATCCCTCCTTTTTTATCCAAAACATCGCTAATTTCTATTTAACTACCTCCACGAAATAGGTAACCTCCTATGGAATCACTTATTTCTGTCAAAATCTTGACAATATTGGCTACAATTGAGATCCTTCAATTAAAGTGAATCTTTTTTCTTTAAATTAGACCAATAGTGGACCACAACAAAGTGGTAGGAGAAGAATCACAACCTTATTATTTTTTTGAAACTCTCAATTCGGCTATTATCGCACCCTCCGCTCTGTAGGGGTGGTCCAATTCCAAAACTTTTCTTTAGTTTAGGCTCCCCTATTGACTATTCTGAAAGGGAGAAGCCTATGGCATGGTGTCTTCAAGAATCTAGTGGGTAGTGATCATCTAATCTATTTTTATGGAAGTTATATGGTGTAGTAGAGGTAGTTTTGGTTCTGTTTAGCTTGAGGATATTTTTTAGAATGAAGAGATAGAGCACAGGGTTAAATAGTGGTGTTTTAGTAATTTTAGTGTATGCTAGATTTCCCACACATTCTACATTTAATGTTCAGTCTAATGCACTCCACATAATAATTTATCACCTCCCACCCACGATCAAATGAATCCAAAATAGTGTTGGAGGACATCTACCACCATCATGCCCCTATGCTTGTCGGTGACACCTTTTTCCAACCGCTATGCAGTCACATTCCCCACATGTCGGTGATCTCTCATTCTGTTCATGATCTTCTATGTCACCCATGAAATAATTCCTAAGGTTGGGGTTGATCGACTATCCCTTCTTGGGCAAGCTAAGTGTATTTATTGGCCATGGTTAAAGGATATCATGGGTTGGACCACTTTTTGCACAAATTTCTCAATGTATGCTTTTTCACTTCACTATAAAAAGTACTAATAAATGTAAAATAAAAAAACATAGCACTTTAATTTTTTTATTTATTTTTTCAAAAATCCCTTCTTAGTTACAAATTACCCAAAATGATATTTATAAAATAAAACATGGGTATTAATAATTAAAAACAGTGGAACTAATGAATTAAATTTAAAAAATTATATGAATTTAATGAACTCATCAAATCCCCCATACTAAAACCATGATTTTATTCAAATGGTCATTTCTACACTGAATTAAAAAAAGGATCCCCCCCATTCCACCAATATTTAAAATTAAAAATTAGTTCAATAAAAAAAATTCTTAATGGGAAAATTGAGATATCCAGTTTCACAAAAAGAATGTGATTGTAATTCCTCACTACACTCAATGCGTTTGAAATTACCAATAAAAAATGATGGAACTTTTCTTCCCATCCATTAAATTATTTTAATTCATAATCATTAAAATGAAAAGTTGTGAACTACCTCACTATTTTTTTCTTATCACATAACTCAAGAGAAAATTTAAATGTTAATTTTTCCTCATACCTTGAGAGAATGTACAAAACATATGAATTTAAAAATCATCTACTTTCACCACATAGTAGAGAAAAATTTTACTAAAAATAAATAGGAATTTTAAATTAATATAAAATGATTTTGAGACTTAATGTATTCTATTAAATTGATGAATAAAACTTTAATATCAAAAGGATTTTTATCTCTACGTATTAATCATGATAGGAAAAGTAAACTCAATAACCTCTCCCCTTCAAAAAGTGAAATCTTTCACACTTCCTTGATCAAGTAAGGTAAAGATAAATGTAAATAGTAAATGGGTTACCCCTCTAAGTTTTTAAAAATATTTCAATTTTTGAAATTCAAGCTAGGAAAAGTCTCACATCCATCACAAATCCCCAAATGATCAATATCATTAGTGAAGTGAAAGTGATTTTTTACCCTCCATAACTCTACCCAAATTTTCTTTATTTTTATTTTTTATTTTTATTTTTATTATAGAGGTTTAATAGTGAAATATAATGAAAACTTTAATAGGATATTTCCCAAATCCAATGAGATACAAAAAACATATTCTCTCAAAGTAGAATATCAATTTCTCCATGAAACTCCTCTTCCCATGCACTTAAACAATAAAAGTCATGAAAAGAATTAGATTAAGAGTATAAATAGATAAATTGGCATGAAATTAGGCTATTCCTATCAAATCCCATTCATGTAATATAATTGATAAAAGGAGGATAAATGTTTTTTAGTTCTCATGGATAATTTATAAGTGAAACAAAAATGACTCAATTATTTTTAAGTGAATTTCTACAATCATTATATTGACATGTTCAAGATAAAATAATAGTAATTAACATGTCCCAAGTTCTCTTAATAAATTTACTAAGAAATATTGGAAAGAATATACTTACAAAACTCTTGGGAATAAGATCATGTAATTTAAGTCAATCACTCATGGAATGTGTCATAAAAATTAATTAATAAACATGAACTTTTGAAAATTAAAACCAGAAATATGGAAGTGAGATTTTATCAACATGTGACTATAAATAAAAATAATTATTTGTTGAATTAAAGTTTCTATGTTTAACTTTAATCATCTAATGTACCAATTTTACTTGTTCCGTTCAATTAATTTTAAAATTAAAACTTCGAATCATTGGTTTATAAAAAAAATTGAATTTTCATTAAAACAAATAAGGAAAAAATCAATGAATAGGCATGCATATTTCTTTATTTTAAAGCATTAATAAACTATGGAGAATAAAGGGAAGTTTAAGTAAATATAGGAAATTAAATATTACTCCAATTTCATGAAATTCTAATTTTCATCCCCCCATGTTGGTAAAGAAGATATTTGCACCATGAGTCATTTGGGCCTAGAAATTTATGATAAATAGTGGAAGTACGATCCATTATTAAAAAAGTTCAAAAATATTTAAAGGGATGCACTCATAAACTAGTTCCTAAATATAAATGGAAATCATAAAAATAAATAATGTGGGTTTTATCCTGAAATATCTTTGGTTATTATCATTTAACTTGACCATTCCTATTGATGTCAAGTGATTGAGGGTAGGAAAGTGGTTACCCAGTTTGTATCTAAAAAATGTTAAATCTATGATTCTTCTATGTAAATGTAAAATATGATTTTTTAAAACACTAATTTAACTATTCCCATAAAAAACACCTTCTCTATCTCCATGAGATAAATCCATTGGTTTTTTTCCTCTAAAAATCGAAGGAAATCTCACTAACTACCCAAAATTTATTACCCTCCTTTAATTCTTTTTTGGAAAACTACCTATCTACGGCCACTATAATTTTCCAATAGCTTATCACTTTTCAATTCCTCATTTTACACTTCTTATTTAACTTTTATAGTATCTAAATTGACTCTTCTATCAAGGACATTAGTTTACTCAACTTCTTTTATCTCATACTCTCTCCACTCGTCTCATTTCTCATCTATATTTTTCATCACCCATTGAATGTTGAATTTTACCACCTATCCACTATCTCTAAAACATAACTATCCATTTTTTAAAACAATAAATTCCCTTATTATTTATATTAATGGTCTTACTAAAATAATTGGGTCCGTATCTTCATTGATATCTATGACTAGAAAATATATTTGGATGTTGATCTTATCTACATTGACAATAACAACCTCATGAATTACATAGGGTTGGCACACTATTGTGTCTGCCAGTAGAATCCTAACCTAATATGGGTCCATCTCTCATAAATCTAAGATTGTAAATGTTTAATATGAAATAATTTTTACACTTACACTTAAATCACACAAAGAACCACAAAACAGGTTAGAATCAATGTCAATGGAAATGGAAATACTACATGGATTGATTTGTTATTTCAAAAATATCATTAATACCATAGCTAAAAAAATACTATTTTAGTGGTATTAGTTTATATACTAGTGGATCATCTTCTAAAACATGCTTCTCATATCCCTTTCCATTTCCTTATTTTATTTCACTGGGTTTTTTACTTTAACTAGTTGTTGTTCAATCTATTTTCCAGTTTGTTTTATAAATTTCTCAAAAAGATACTAGTTTTTCTTTCCAATCATCAAGGCGATGGGTTTGAGTTCACCATGTCTTAGGACTTTTGTGTCACTTGATAAAAATTCTCTTTCATATCCTTCAATTTTGTGGTAATCTCTTTAATTTGAATCTCCAATTTCATCATGGTACTTAGTTGATTTCTTAAGTCATCACTCAATTAGTTAATGGTTTTACATTGATTCCTATTGCCAAATCCTTGAGTGATTCTCATATTTTAGTCATGAAAATAACTAGGGTATCTTCCAATGAATTTACTTGACTCATATGTGTTAGGCATTGGTGTTGGGGATGAAAGCAATGTGCCCTCAACTGAAATCATTTTCCTTATGTTTGATTCTACTATTATTGTTTTTGTAGCTTTTCTGGCCTCTATCCTTATATATAGTTCAACCTACCATAATCTAAATAATTTATTTATTTGAAATTAATTCCTTCTAGATTTTTAATTTCAATTATTGCATCAAGTTTCCAAGACATTTCATTCATTTGTGTTGCAAACCCACTATTGTCCACTATGTTCACTCCTTGTAGTGGTCCTCCTACCAGTTTCCATTGGATGTTATTGCTATAAATTTCATCCAGAAATCCATAACACTCTTCCGGTGACTTCCTAATTATTGAACCTCCAAAGGTTTCATTAAATTTTTAATAGCTCCCTTATGATTATCTTTTATAACAATTTTATATTATAAGAAAATGTTTGATTATGTGATGATGGAATCATATTATCAAACTTTTAAAACTATCCCATGAACTGAAAAATGATTCTTCAGTAATGTTTTAACAATTTAGGATACGTACATGTGAATACATTTATTTTTAGTGTGAAAAAACCCTCATAAAGAATTTAATTTCCTAATCCTACCTGGTTTTGATTTAATGTTGAGGTAGGATCTGAATCCATTCTTTTTATTTTTCATTCAATGATAATCTAAATAAATATAATCGAAAAGTGTTTCTTATGATATTATTGACTTGGAGTGTATCACACAATTACAAAAAAAAACTCCCACTTTGATAATTGGGGTCTTTATGTGGCAACCCGATGAATTAAACTGAGTAAGTGGTCATTTGAATGATCATTGTGTTTATCTCAATGTGTTGAGTAGTGATAGGGGTACAAAAATGCTCACATGGAACCCCACATTTTATGTTCTTATATAGTAGATTAATGCTTGAAAACTTGGGTTATTTCCTTAAACCTCTCTCCATACTATTTATACCACTTCATGAATTATTCATTGATTTATACCTTAATCTTCATGTCCAACTCATTGGACCAACTCCCTACCAACCATGGTGTCCACTTCATTGTTTATATTTTTTCACTTTGATATAACTTTGGATATCAAGATCAAAAAGTGTATATCCTTGTTTTTTCTTCCCTCTTGTGGATTATTTGTCCACTAAATTTGATCCTCAAATAACACATCAAGACGATCATGTGTAAAAAATGAAAAATAAAAAAAATTATAATTTCCTAAAAATTCAAATCACATATATTCACCACTCCTTGGAAACAATGTCAGTTTTGATATCTCCATATAGCATCATTAATTATCTTGGTAAATATCAAATAAAAAATTTATAAATCTCTAATAAAACTAAAAAAATTAAACTATAGTCTTGTGTTGATTGAGGTTGATCCATTGATAATGGTGTATAAATTGTTCAGAATGTTAAGGAAACTTAAATGAATTAAAAATAGATATTTCAATGGTTTGGTTTCACATATAGTGATGAACTTACCAAGATAATGTAAATCCAAATTCATGCACTTTGTTAATAATGTAAGGTGATTTAATTTAGATGTTTTTATAATTGAACCTATGAAATCCTCCTCTTAGAGTACTTACTCTTCACTTTATGAACACCCCTTTCCCCTCTTGTATATTTAGTTTAACTAATAATTGGGGTTTCAAAACCTTGTTTAAACATATTAACTTGTTGTTCCATGAGAGGAATAGATATTTGGTGTGTTTTATGTAGTATACCATCCTTCCCTAGCACTAGTTTCACATGATAATGGGGGTGATATTGAGATTAAAAATAAAATAAACATATAGATAATCATAATAATAAATAATACACATTCCTAAACTAAGAAAGATTCCCTTTATTTAAATTTATTTGTATGGATAATTACCCCATCATGTTAGTCGTTATGGGTTAAAAAAAATAAAAACCTACTATAATAGTCATACTTCACATTAGCTTCAACAGGTAAGCCTCTTTCCATATTCTGGTTCTATAGGTCAAAATAAGTTTAGAGCCCATGCATAAAAACATCTCTCTCTATTTTATTCTCTTAAAAATAATTATATTTCTATAATTTAAAATTGGAATTTTTTTCTCCATTGTATTCTCTTTCTATTTTTATTTTCCTTCTTTAATATCCTATGTATTTTTATCATTTGAACTCATCATCCTCCATAGATGAATGCTGGTAGGTTTGATCTTCCTTGTTTTAAGGGGTGTTTAAACTCCCTCAGAGTAAGTGAGGATTCCACATACAAGATTCTATTTAACATCCTTGAGGAATTATTTTAACTTTTGATATCCTAAAAAGAATCATGTTTTTGAAAGTTTTATAATCTTCCCCACTATAGCATGGGATGTCTGGTTTTGGGGTAGCCCATTCTTGGATTTCAAGGTTACAGGGCATTTTAATTATCCACACAAGTTTATATCTCCCTCCATTTTTTAACTAAAACAACACTAATTCCCATTTTACACCCTCCATGATGTAGAGAAACTACTAGGATTCCACCCATTTCCATTAAAATCATTCCAACAGATGCTAGGGAATAGTACATTACATGATGATACAAATATTTTCTTTATCTCAGGTAAATATTGGACCATAATATAGTGTAAAAATAAATGGTGCATCCATCTTATTATACTTTTAATCATTCAATTCTACCATTATCATGGCCTATATTCCATAAAATATGTCCTATACTGAATATTTTCATTAGTTGGGGCTCCCCTATTGACTACACTAAAATGTAAAAGTCTTCAGCATGACATATCTGAGAATTTAGTAGGTATTGAGCACCTAATTAGTTTCCATGATGGTTTTATAGATTATTGGAGGTGTTGTGTGGTGCAGTTTGGCTGTAGAATATGTCTCGGGATAATGATGTGGAGAAAGGGGTCAAATAGTTGTGTTTTAGTAAGTGTACAATACACTAGATTGAACGTGTTCCCCACATAGAATGTTCACTTTTCCACACCCCACTTAATAAGTTATCACCCCCCCCCCCCCCCCCCCCACACACACACACTATCCTAGTAATGAATTCAAACTGGTGTCATAGGATTCCAACTGATGTCGTACCCCTACCCATACAAGTGACGCCTTCCTCCCATTAATTTGTGGACACATTCCCCACATACTGGTGCACTCCCATGCTTTTAATTCTTCTCTATGTTTCCCATGTGGGCCTTCTTGAGGTCGGGCTTGTCCAAAAGGCCCTAATTAGGCCTGCTAAGTTAATTTCTCAGCCTTGGTTCAGTTTTATCGTGGGTTGACCCATTTGTTTTATAAAGTATTCCATTCCACCCCTTCCATTTTACAAAACAAAAATATTAATAAAAATAAAATAATAAAAAAATATTATTTTTATTATTTTTATTATTTTTATTTCTTTGTATATAATTTCATTAAAAGTTAAAAATTACCCAAAGTGATATTTAAAAATTAAAACATCTTTATAAATAATTAAAAATAATGTCGTTAATGAATTTAAATTTTAAAAAATTATACATTTAATGAACTTATCATATAGTTTTAAAGAACCTTATTCATAAGGGAATCAAAAAGTATGGGAAGAATTATATGAATTTATTTTTATATAATAATATATTGTTACTTGAAATTATTAAAAGGAATAATATAAAGGATCTTTCTAACTGTTGTGAAAATAGAAGAATAAAAATAAGAAGAAGAAGCAGTTGATGCTGCTACTGCTGTACATGAACAACCTGATAGAAGTATAAAATTAATGTAGGATTATTTTTATTTATAATATTTATACTATTGTATGGTTTAAGATGAAATAACATATTGATGAGATATGTAACACAAGTACAAATGATAATCCTTTATTTCTTTACTCATAGGTTGATACTAGTGGGTCGTATGGTCTCAGTGGAGCCCAAATCATAACAAGGATTAGACTTCATGTGTTGAGAGGTGAAATATATAAATATGTTATTCCTCTTGTGAGGGTGAATTTTATTTATTTAAAACATTCATCTTGAATTTGAGGAGAGGTTATGAGATATCCATTCATTAAAAAAGTTCAAAGGTAAAAGAAAAGGAATAAAATTTTATATTGATCAAAAAGACAACAACAATGATCCCCCATATCAGTTATGAAATTATCATAATGTGGCCCTCTAAATTTTTATAGTTTCTATATCATAATAAGTATATTTAAATTTATTATTATTCCGCGGATTGTAGTTCATACATTCAGAGTTATATAACCCTTTAACAAGAGGGTTTTTTCACAATGAAGATAATTCTATCAATTATCTCAAGTCGTAAGGCAAAACACAAGTGTAGTGTATTGATAGACACATAGACATTGGATAGATAAATATATATTATTTTATCACCTGATGTATCAATATTAGTTTCTATATATTTATGTAATCATGTATTTATTTCACTAGATGTATTGAAGCTTAAATCTAGGAATAATGAAAAATAAAAACACCAAGAAGGAATAGATTGAATTGGGGTAAAAAAATTTAATCAATAATCAATTATTTAATGAAATTGATATCTAATTCTAGGATTTATGCATAAATAATGAAATAATAATAATTTTGGATCAGATCTGTATAAAAAAATTAGAGTCGGTATTCTTCCAACTGCTTCAGATTTTCTTGGATCCTTTAATTTGTATAAGATCGATCGAGTTCAATGTATCATAATTTTACATTCAATATTAGGAAAAAACATATCCATACACAACACATTAAATATATGATGGTATTTTTTACACAAAAATATAGATCAAATTTTACCATTCTTGGTAGATCTTGTCACATCCCAACTTGGCTAGCTCTAAATAGTGACATGTTTAAGGGAAACTAGACCTCAAGTGTACTTCCTAGTATGCCAGAGGATTCCTTATAGTAACGAGGGTCTAGGGTAGTGTTATGGGGAGACTATACCCCCATATCATAATAAAAAAATAAAAAATATAAATAAATTAAACACAAACCCCAGTAGTAAATAATATGGGTATGTGAAAGCAATAAATATATCCTTCAATGTCAACTAATGTGTAGAAACATAAATTCATACATTAAGACTGATCATCTGCTAGACCGATCATGTATAAAAAAAGAACTAAAAGAAAAAAATAAATGTATATTAGGATCTAGTACATCCAAAATCCTCACATAATCCTAATATCCAAATCCCATTTAAGCTATCCTGGTCGATCAAGCTACTTAGGGCCTCTACCCAACTAGAACCTATAAACAGTGAGTGTGGCTTGAGTACCCAATTTCCATTTCTTCTCAAGTAGGGTGTGAGTATAAGTCAATAGGTAACCACCAATGTGGTACCATACATAAATAATAAATGAAGTGTATACATTTTATATGCTTAAGATAAATATATAAACTATGTAAGTTTACTAAAATAACAATAATCAATCCTTAGTTTCTACTATAGAACGCGAATGGACCCAAACCTACTTCAACCAATACCTGACTATCTCTAAGAACATCACATAATATTTCCAACTATAAGTAACTATACTAGGAGATTATATCCAACAATGAAACTAGTATCCAATACCATATATACTTCAGCCAGTGTCCAAGTGTCTTTGAGCTTTCCAAATAATCATGTTAACCAATATAATCACCCGACAGTCCAACTCACCCTAGTATACATAATATAAACACCTGGGGGATAACAAACCCTGTTATAAATAATATAAACACTCAGGGGATAAACCACATGATATTCCTGACATAAAAACCAGGGGATAATCTTCCCAGTATATAGAGATAAACAACTCGGGATTACCCGCTCGGTATACATAAGAAAATCACTCATGGCTAACACACCCGATATATAAAGATAAATACATCGGGATTACCCAACCATTATAAAAATATAAACACCTCGGGATAACCCACTCAGTATACATGCTTATTGGATGAATCCTAATCAGGGTAGTCCATAGTACACAAATCTATGTTGGGGTCACATCCCCAACCTTTGGATCCAAGGAGCATGTCCAAGGCTTCTCATGTAAGTGAATACATCTCAAAGGGTAGTACTTTCATCTATAATATATCATCAAGGATTCCCATATACCTAAGGATATATCATATAAACAAGGTTACCATCTCTATTTCATGACCTTCCATCATCACAACCATTTAAGGCTCAAATCATCGATTTGGGTTATAAGTTTACACTTGAAATCATAATTATCCATTTCCCAAGAACATCCTCTCACTAGTGTTAACATTTCATTAGGTTTCCCACCAGGGTTACCTTAGATATCATCATGCTTGGAAATCCCTCTTGGGTCCCAGGATCCCATTTATATCTCTTAGGTCGTCACCCATCACTCCAGGGTAATACACCCCTCATACTTATCATTATATTTATACAGTCTCATCGAGATCTTATGGAAAGCCTCATTAGCATGGATCTCAAGGGATGTTGAAAGGCACATCTCTACTCCCAAGTGATCTATAGGTTGATCCACTCACCCAACCTATCCATTCATCTCCAAAAGTCCAATACATTTAGGTAATCTCAATCTTAGTGGTACAGGAATGCTCACTCCATGGTTACCACACTATCCAAAGATCCCCAAGGTACTTCAAGGTTCCATTAAGGCTAGCAATGGCCCCTTATTCACATATTGTCATGTTCCACTACTTACAGGTCAACAATCCACCTATAATAAGGTTTATTTTTTCTTACAAAATCTAACTAAACCTCTCAAGGGGTGTCTACATGGCTTAAGGAACACAAATATAATCATGGTCTCAACCATAAGTAGTCGAGGTATGCATGTAGTGCACATGGTTTCAATATATCCCTATCCCTTTGTCCATTCTAAAAATTCTTTTAAATTAATCAATTGATTTAATAAAAAATTATGAACACACATAGTGTTAATATATGATATATCACATTCATAAATAACATGTGAAGACACGGTAGGGGTATGTAAAGGAGACAACCTACCTCTTACAAATCCATTTCACCTTTTAAATGTAAGGCCAAACAACTCTTCTCATGCATGTCCACATCCAATTAGCCACTACTCAATATCCCTAGGTCTTAACTCAATCCAAGACATCCAACCATTTTTTATAAACAAAAAATAATTAATCCTTCAATTCATTTTAGAAAAATTCATAATTTTATTAATTTAAATCAGTTAGGCATGATTTAATAAAACTCATAGGGTTATCATGCTACACTGGAACCAACACCAATCATACCCTGAAGGTCCATGATGTACCCTAGGTCCAATACCTAAAAATCACTAACATAAAACACTGATTCAATTATCGTTTTAATTTATATTAATCTAAAAAAGTTAGAAAGACCAAAATGGTGAAATTACTTAATGAAACACTAAGAAATGATATGTAGATTCTATCTCAGGATGTTCTCTATATGAGTCGAGAAAATCCCCTTAAAAATCAATTGATTCTAGCCTAATATAATAGAATCAACAACAAATCCCTAACCCAAGGAAACTAAACCATGAGGAAATCAATTAAATAAAGAAATAAAGGCAATTAAGGTTGAATCTCACCATAAACACGGAATATTCACACCAAAAATCAACATTAATAGAGGAGGGACTTAGGAGGAAAAGGGATGGAGGACGGATGGCCTGTACACACGTGAGTGGGGGGGATGGAGATTAAATAATAATAGTGGAAATATTGAAGAGATAATTTTAATTATTTGCATTTTTTTCCACACAATTATCCAAATTGTGTGATAACCATATGGTAGGCACTATCCAAGTAAACCAACTTTGCACTGTTGGACTGGATGATTTACCAAAATGTGATCAAACAATAAAAATTGACAATAACACAATCTATAACATTTCATTTAGTTTTTCTGTAACCATGTTCTAAGCCCTAGGCCCAGTCCAAGATAGAACAGTTTCCTCAAAAACACACATGTATGACCCTTAACCATGCACCAAGAATTTCAACCAGTAATTTGTTGTACAAATTGAAGTAGAATGTTCCTCAAGATCAGGGTGTTTCATTGTTTCCTCTTAATTTTACACACCAAACTATATGCCTAAGGAAGAGTCCTTAAAAACTTTCAAAACAAAACCCAAAGCTTATAAGACTCACTTGAGAACCCAAGGAACCTCTCGGGCCTCAAAACTTATCGAAAAACATCATATTAGGACACTCAAACTCTTGTATTGTTGATCTAAACTTAGGTTCTAAAAATGAACCATCCACCAAATAAAAAATTAAAAGTCCATTAGATTTTTAAAACACATAAAAACATGGGGCTTTAGAACCTTCCCTTCATACCACTTCTCATCCCTGAAAATTCTCATCAACCTTCAAACCATAAACCTTGACCTATATCAGTCATCAGTTCATTATTAACTCATTTCACTCTAACTTGAAATATCGAACAAGATCCCATATCATAGCACTAGGAACATGGAACCCAACTCATAATAGGCTGATATACCACCTTCCACCATCATAAAATGACCAATATGGTGCCTTAATTCTCACATACATCCTTAGGCATCACAATATCACTAAATGAATCATTATCAAGATCATGGTTCTTCCCATCATAGAACTCAACTCATAATGGCTTATTATGACCCAAAAAACTCCCCAACATATTAACCACCTATCAAAACACATTTTAAATGATCTATAGCTAGGATTAGTGTGGGTTTCAACTCAAAAAACCAAAACCATAAAAAAAATACTAGTAAAAAGACAACATAATTCCTCATCCCGATATTGAATTGAATAAGATGAGTTTCCACCAACCATGTACAGGGACCACATGCACCAATTTTTCCTCAAACGGCCCAGAATAATTATATAAACCTAACTTTCATGACAAATATGACATTACCCATGTGGTTTCTAACTTTCTACACCTAATTATATGAAATATTTCAAATCTGTCTTCTTAATGACTCATTCATAATTGCTCTTCCTTAGCCATCTATGTGTTGGTTCATCACCCAATAATGATGCCTTAAACTAAGAAACCATCCCAAGATCATCTAAACATTCCATTTTGAATTCTTACCCAAAATTACTATGAAATTAGATGATTGAATCCCTAACCAATCAAAACTTATATCATGATGTCACCTAAGCACTTGAAAACCATTGATCCAAAACACACTCAAATCACATCAATTTCACCCTGAGCCGGATTCTAATACACCAAACCCATTCAAAACCATATTTGAATCCATGTCGATTATTTCACATGGGGACAAATCAATTGGATTCATGAGCTCATCGTCATCTAATGGACACCATGACTGTGCAACGATCAATCCTATCATGCCCATGACCCTACCAACATGGATCACATCATTGAATATCATGAATATATTACCACACATAATGATTGGATGTGGACATGATGTTTATACCAAAGTTCTGAAAAAACATCAACCCATTACTCGTTCCTAACTCATAGAAATTTCATCCATGGAATCCGTTGAAATTCCATAATAATAAGTGCCACACCCTCAAATGGACAATGGTGTGATCCCCACCATATGGATTACCTTATACTACTCCTTAAAAATAAAATCCTTATATTTCAAAATCATACGCTTTTTGCTCTTCCTAATCCACACTCATTACATTCCATACCATACCTTCATTTAATAAACTCCTAGATCGACCATGCCACTACGCCAAATCCATTCTTAGGGATATCCCTCTTTATAGGGAATTCCTAATGCCATCAAACCTAGATCACCCAAGGATGCACACATTTCATCGATGGTGTCAGTCCTAATCACACACATGGTTTCTCACTGATTCATAATTCAATGAAACTATGCCTAACTAGTGGATACTATCTCAATTTCATCTCATCCAATTTTTAAATTCCCCAATACCACTCTACCACATTGACTAAATCATGTTCCACTGAGCCTCACATTATTAAACTTAGTCTCACATACCTAAATTGCTAACAATTCTCCATGTCATTTCAAACCTTTCACCACACAATTACCCAAGTTCTTTCACATTCAAGAGAATATAATACATCACTGTACCTATATCACATACTCGAAAGAACCTCACATACACTATCTCATAACCCAAGGAACCTACCCATTCTCAATAATATCATGAGTTGCATATAATGGATCACTAGTTTCTCTCACCTAGTCTATAAACCAAGTCTCACACATGGTCACAACTCATATAATCAACTTCTCAGGTATCATCCCTCTCCTATCTCTTATATCATACTAGCATATCTTATTCCAACATACCATCTTAATTTTCACATATACACATTAGGAATCACATGCCAAAACATCTCCCACTCCTAGGGATCCCACCCTCTCTAAGTATATGTACATCAGACTAATTCTTGGAGGATTAGGTCTCATCCATAGTCATATATGTCTACAACCACCAACAACATATAATTATATTTATCAAGAAAAACATATAAAAATGTTCCATTAAGTATAATTCCACTAAGAAGCCATGTGGAAAACACTATATAGACTGTTGTTAACACTATGAATTACCAAACCTATTCCTTTTTCTAAAAACATAATTAGGGCACCAAGTTCATCTTCATACCTAATAAGGGTCATAACACACCCATTACATGGAGGTTCATTATACACATCATTCCTGATCATCTCTCCATAGAATCTATATTACTAATTATCAAAAGAAACATATACCATTGTCCTACTGAGTTGAAGTACATTCCAAGTTATACCGGAAAACACAATATAAGTTGATACTAGTATTTTGAAAATTGAACTCTATACAACTAGTGATAAAAATTACACAAGAAAACATATGTCATTTGAATAATATGTGATGAATATGGTTTATGAACACTATCCTCTTTATAATGAGACAAGGTTCAAAAATATAGTAATTGGCCACTTGCTAATGGGCCAAGAGCCATAAAAACCCATTTCTCGTGTATCATAAATCTAAAAACCCATATGTATCACGCTATCTCAAGAAACCATACCATCAGAAAACAAGAAAATCAACCCCACATAAGTGGTAACTTGGACTTCCATCGAAATAAGGTGTTCTCAATGCACGAGTATGGGTTCCATCACAAGATCAAACAGATTCCAATATCTCTAGTCTACCATCTCACAAATACAAAAACAAAAATAAAACATATATACATCCAGTGATATTAGTAACATAAATTATTTGATACCACTTTTTCAAATATAAACACATCTGAATCTGAATAATAACTGAATCGAGGGTGACTGGAACTCAAGCACGCCTCCATGTACGCCAAACGCTACTACCTAGCAATAGGGGTCTATCGTAGTACTGTGGGGAGACTATAAGCCCATATCAATGTTTTCAATAATAAATAAAAATAAACTAAAAATAATAAATAAATGGTAAACATATAATCAACATACATAACCATCAATATTAGATGTGGTGTGGAAGTAAATGGTCGTACATCAAGACTTATCACCTACCAAGCCAAACAAATATATGAAAATAAATACAAGAACCAAATAAATTTATTAGATTATATAATACATCCTTGATCATTACATAATTAAAATACCCAAAACCCATAAGATCTATAACACTCAATCAAGCTACATCGGGCCTCTGACCAGCCTGAACCTGCAAATAGTGAGGGCTTCTCATGTACCAAAGTTCCAAGACCACATGAGCAGGGTGTGAGTATAAATCTTCAAGGAACCACCAATATAGTTCCATACATAACCAGTAAATGCATTATATACATGTAATATGATCAAAATAAATAAATGAACTGAAGAAGAATAATGAAATAACCATCATCCATCCTTTAGTTCTACCATAAAACCTCAGTCAATCCATACCTACTTTGAATAATACTAGATTCTCTTTGATCATGTCATATAATCATGAAAATCATAAGTAACTACACAGGGGGACCGTTTCATATAATAGAACCAATATCTAATAACATACCTTATTCATCCATTTTTGTGGTGTTTTTAGATCTCTACATAATCGTACCAACCAATATAATCATTCAGGGGTATGAATCACCCTGATATATAAATGTTAAAAACTCAGCGATGACACACCTCCGAATATATAAGATAAAAATTTGAGGGGTATCCCACCCATTATACATGAGATAAACACCTAGGGCTTACCCACTTAGTAAAAAGAAATTGATACCTTGTTCTAACCCACCTGGTATACATTAAATTTACACCTCGGGCTAACCCACCCTATATATATAGATAAAATCTTGGGGCTAATGCACCCAGTAAATAGATAAAAACACCCGGTCCATACCAATTTAGTATATATGTGATAAACACTTGAGGCTAACCTACATAGAATATAGGATGAATTTCTGAATCCCAATTACGGCAGTCCATAATACCCAAATATATGTGGAGAGTCTCATCCCATACCCATGGATCCAAAGAGTGTGTCCAAGGAATCCCATGTGTATGAATACATCTTGAATGTTTTGACTTCCTATCGTAATATATCATAAGGGATGACCATATTCCTGATCATGTATTACATAAACATGTTCAGGTTCTTTAGTGCATGACCTTCCTTCATATCAACTATATAAACCTCAATTATTCAATTTCAGTTCTATGGTTACACCTACAATCATCAATACCCATTTCCCAATAACACCCCCTCACTAGGGTAAACATGTTACTAGGGAACCCCTTGGGGTCCCCATAGATCTCTTCATGCTCAGACACCCATCATGAGTCTTTTTATCGCATTTACATCTCTCAAGTTAAAACCCATCACTTATGGGTACACTACTTAAATTTCGGCTATTTGCGATGGGATCCCGTCGCAAAAACTCTTTTACGATGGGGTCCCGTCACAAATAGCCTATTGCAGAAAATGGCGTGGCAACTAGTATTTTTTGTGACAGGCTAGTCACAAAAATATTACATGCAATGGGAAGTGGTCCTGTTGCAAATAGATCTCTGATTAAATAGATTATATATACAAGAACCTAATGTGAAGGGCCCGTCACAAAAAATATTTGTGATGGGATGACGGCCTGTTGCAAATAGATTTATATTATAAAATTGTTGTGATGGTAAAGTAACTCATCGTAAATAAGTTTTAAAAAATATATATATAATATATTTGTGACGGGACCCCATCGCAAAAGGTCTAATCGTAAATACTTAATATAATAAAAATAATATAATATAATTATGATTAATGAAAAAATAATATTAATATTATTAAAATAAAAAAAATTAAAATTCATAATATTTGAAAATACTTAATAAAATAAAAAAATAATAAAATTATGATTAATGAAAAAATAATATTAATATTATTAAAATAAAAAATATATTAAAATTCTCAATATTCGCAAAAATATATAAAAAAATCCTTATAATATTATTATTATTATTAAAATAAACCAACATTAAAAAATATAATACTAATAATAAATAAAAAATTAAAAAAATATTTGAAAAAAATAAAAAAAAATTATGCAATATTCGCACCAATATAAAAGAAAAAAACTGTACATAGTTAATATTATAACAAATTTTCAATTTTAATGTTTTTAACATAACAAAAAATCACTGGGGGATAGTCTTCTAGATTAGCTGGAGGAGCTGGAGGAGATGGTGGAGAAAACATCATCCCTAAACTACGAGTCAAACGGCCCATCTACTCCATCTATTCATGTTGTTGCTGCTGCCATCGGTGCATGTCCTCATCATGCTGCTAACACATCTCTTCCCACTACTTCTGAAAACTTTCTATATGCTCAGTTTGAGCTCGCAACTACTCCTGATACTGTGAGCCAGAAGATGATTCCTCTCCATGAGCTCCTCTCAAGCTGGACACCAACATTGAAAAAGTATCATAATATGTCTCGGGAGTCAAATAAGAGCAGATACCAACTACTCGACCATTCTTGAATGCATACTGGGTCGCCTACATTCGTGTCGCCTCATCGAAATGGTGGGCACTTGTCTAATCAGCCGTCTCGTCCTGACTCTTAGCCTATCTCTGAGAGGTCGCGGACTCATATGACTCCTTCAGTTTCAATTTGAAATTAAAATAGTGAAAATATTATATGTAGTTAATTTTCAAACAAAAAAGAAAATAATAATAACCACAATATGATTTTGTAGATCACCTCTAATCTCTCCAGTGGCTGGATCAATGTACATCCTCTGATAAACGTCATACTCCATAATATCTGAATGCTTGACTGCTTATATGAATATAAAATACACTGTTTATATTTAATTTTGTATAAAATATTTAAAAAAGATACTTACCTGATGATCTCTATGCGTACTAAATGTACAGCTACCATCTCGATGTGTCACCTCCTATCTCCCCATGTTCTTCCGACCCATTGAAGATCTCCTATGAAATCCACCACTCAACCAATGTGAACATAATCTATACCAAACGTAATATGGAATGTACTCTAGTCGGTGAGCTCTGTATGACTCATCAAATACTGTCATTCCTGCTTTCTTAATGGTTGTCTTTCTCAAATTGTGCAAAAACTGATGGAAACGCTCATGCATAGACACCTCTCATGCCTCATGGATAACGCCACACATTCTATCATTGATTGGATACCATAAACCCTACAAATAATTTATAATATCAAGTTATTAATGAAATAAGTTTCTAAATAAATATTATTTATTTATGTACCATCCAATGATTGAACATTCCAAGCCGCACATCAATGGGAATCTGTTCCCATGTGATCCAGGGCTGAGAAAAATAATTGTGCAAGATAAAACTCCTCTGTCCAATAGCTACATGCGAAAAAATATGAAAAAAGAACAAATAATCAAACAATTAGTATATAAATAAATTAATGAAAGCTAACTAAAATACACAGGTTACCATACCTTTGTGTGCATGGATCGATACCAATACGTGGATGTCGCTCGGGGATAAGTTCAGGAATCATCAGTCACGCAAGATCATGCCCCCTCTGCATACGCCCTAAACCACCAGTTGGCTGAGGGTTATATGATCCCAAATCCTTTTCATCAAAAGGGAGATCAGCCTCCTACAACTCAAGAAATAGATTAGGTTCCATCTGAAACACAAAATGATTATTATTAGCAAATAGTTGAAAATAACTATTACAAATAGATATATATTACTTATGATTATAACATTCATTTAACTATGTCAATGTTCACCTTCATTATTATCTTCATATCTGATGATGTCAATGTCTTCATATTCATCATTGGCGTCATCAATATCCATATGAGTTTTAGTATCATCATCTCTTTCCATTTCAAATTCATTTGTAACATCATTAACATCATCATCACCATCGACCCTTAATTATGGGGTGTCATCATCGATATTCATGCCTCTTTGTGAAAAATGTGGATTTTGAGTAGTCTCTTTAAAATTTTCAATTATGTGTACTTCATCGGAACCACATTCAGTTTGAGGAAACTGATTTTGCTGAGATTTTATTTTTATTATTCTCCACCAATCACTCGGGTCTCTTAAAGTAGCACAGTACTTCGCGTAATATATTTGATGTCTCTATTGAGCTAGTAAAAATGGTTCATTTACTGCAAGAAGACGTTTATATTTAATATTGACTATTCAATGAATATGATGAACACGCAATCCTCTCTTAGTATCCAACCACCTATATTTAAACATTGTTATGTAATTTTTTTCTAGATTACACAGTTTAATAATTTCATCCAACATGTCGTAAAAGTCAAATTTAGTTTCTCTATTATGAGATTCTCTCAAGAAAACTCTACTGTTCATTTTTTTTATTCCCCATATGCACGTGTATGAAATCGAAAACTATTAACCACATATGCATTATAAGATTTGACCATTTCTGAGGGTGGGTTACTCAATATACACAGTTGCTTATCAATTTTATCAGCATGTTGAGACCCTTGAAAATTTGTAAAAAAATTATCAATGTAATAAATAATAAACTGAATTTATATATTAAACCATCAATAATTTATGTTACCAGTTTTTGTAACCATTGAGAAAAAACGTTTTTTCGGTGTTCTTCAAGAGTAGCTGCTATAATTTTTGGAAGTTATATCTTGATATAATTATTATATAACCTACAAATAAAATAATTTTACATACTATAACATAAATTATAGAATAAGTTATTGAAGCACTCACAGTACAAATGATTTCATTTCTTTACAGTTGAGAAAAACATATGTATGTGTTATGTGATGTTCATCATATAAAATCCATCGTTCATTAACTCCACTGATGCCAAGATCTGGATGATTAAAAACTAATAATTGATTTTACATTTCATCATCAACATTCCCCTTATTCTATCCCATGAAGTTGTGTTTTGAGGGATATTTAGATTAAAAATAATGAGAGCAGAAAAAATTATTTTTCTCTGACAAATAAGCTTCAGCATTATAACATTCAACTGATGCTTTGTTAAAGACAATTTTATTCAATTTCTACATGCATCTCTTGAATTGTTACATCCATTAAAACTATATCAGACCTACACATTTAGCTCCATGTGGAAAATGTAATATCAGATGTTCCATTGAGTCAAATAAAGCTTGCAGAAATATTTTTTCTAGTTTAGATATAATGGCAACAACATATTCTTCTCGTTTACTTAGTGCATCATAGTCTGTTGTAACCACACAAATGAATCGAAAAAAAAATGATATTTCTGTTATCGAATCCAAAATCATAGAATTCAACAAACCTATAAATCTAATTGGCATAATTCCTTCCATTATAACATAAAAATCCAGACTTTTTAATCCGGTAATATTACCATTCTTAATACATCTACCCAAATTGGAATCATAGCCATCTGGAAGTCTTAAATCTGTAATCCACTAACCAAAATAATAAAAGGATCTCTTTGGACAGTGTATAAGCTCCATTTGGATTCATTAACCTCTGTGATCTAACATTTTTAAACAGTTCAAGTTTTGTTCATCTGCAAAATTGGGAAAGATCTAATCTTGCATTTATATTATCTTTGGTCTTACCTGGTGAATTCAAAACTCTATGAAATAAGTTTTCCAAATAGTTCTTCTCAATATGAATAGTATCCAACATGTGGTGGACCAAAAAATCAGTCCAATATGGAAGATCCCAACAAATTCTATGTTTTATTAAATTATGTTCTTTACCAAATCCATGAATTTTCTGTTGGTTTACTATTGGACCAAATGTGATGGGAGGTAATGAAAATACAACTGATTTTTTAACTCTATACCTGAGATCTTTTTTTGAGGTTCATCCCTTTCAATTGTGCCTTTTCTGAAATGAGAATTTTTTCCTCTGAAAAGGATGATCGGTTGGAAGAAATATGCGATGATAGTCAAAATAGAAAGGTTTTTTTCTATTGATGATCATAAAGGCTTTATTGTATTTCATAAAGTAAGGACATGATTTCGGACCATGTGTACTCTAGCCAAATAACATGACATATGTTGGGAATCCACTCATCGTCTCCATCAATGTAGCTTTTAATATGAATTTTTTTTTCCACAACATCATATGTATTAACAACATTACTCCATAATGAATTTAACTCATCAATGAATGGTTTCAAATAAACATCAATATTCCTTTTCCGATATCCTGATATTAATAATGTCAAAAAGATACTGGGATCCTTTATCAACATTCATAGAGGTAAATTGTACAGAGTTATAAAGACCATACAACATGAATACTAACTTCCATAAGAACCAAATGGACAGAAACCATTAGTAGAAAGACCTAATCTCATGTTTTGTGCTTCTAAAGAAAAACACATATGTTGTCGATCAAAATGTTTCCATGAATCGCCATCAGATGGATGATTGAAGCTTTTATCTGTTGAAATCTTGGTTTTGTGCTATTACATCATTGACGATGTGTTCTAAGACACAAATAAATGTTGCAAACTGAGTGTAAGGGGAAAATATCTCAACTATTTTACAAGAATCGATCTGAACTTCCCCGGTTGAGCTTCTTTATACCTAGATTGTCCACATGTGGGACAATTATCCAAAAAATAATTTTCACCATAATATAAGATGAAATCATTTTCGCATGCATGAATCTTCGGATAAATAAGGCAACACATTTCCTTTAGGTAACAGTGTTTTAACCAAAGAAAATATCTGATCAAAACAGTTGTTTGAAATTACATTATCTAATTTAATAGCCATAAATTTTTTAACTGCTTCAAATTTTCTTATCCTGCAACCAGGATATAAGACATCCTCCGCAGACCTCAATAACTCATAAAATTTATATGGTTCCAACTCAAGAGTTAAATCAATATCATCCTGATTTTCAGTTTGTTGAACAGGTGGACCTGTAACATCATGTACTAACTTTTGAAACTACGATGGATCTGAAATCAAGTTATTAGTTTCTTCTCGGGAACTGTGTTCACCGTGTTGATACCAAAAAACATAATATGGTTGAAAACCAAACCATAAGAGATGTCTCCCAACCTTGTCAACTTTGTCCAACGTTCTCCGAGCACATTTTTTACAAGGATGCTAAATTGTGCCTTTTAAATCAAATTATGGTTTTGATGATGAAAATGATAAGAAATATTCAACACCCTAATATATATACAAGATTTAAACTAGAAATTTTTGGATTTCTACACTGATTTATCCAAGCACGATCTTCTAATAAGGAATGTTGTCGACTTCCTTGTTTCGTATTATTCTACAAAATATAAAATAATTAATATTTTTGAATAATTTGAAATTAGAAAAAAACTATCCAAAAAAAGAAGATAAATAATTACAATTACTTTTAATAACTACCATTAATTATGGACTACATGATTTCTAATGGATAGATGACTACTCTTTTATCCAACAACTCATTTACTAGAAACATTCTCACACTGAAATCACAATGAAGAATCTTCTCAGTGGTATGAAAATTCATTCTCGTGCATACGAGAATGTATAAGCGTACCTTAGAGTAGATTCTTCATTGTGATTTCAATGCCATAAAGATGCAAGTAAATGAACTGTCGGACAAAAGAGCCCCCTTTTCATCGATGAATCTTCTTCTTGAAATTGTCACCGCCTAAAAGAATTATGAAAAAATGTGGTCCTAAGAATTCATATTCAAACTCGCTCATATGAGATTGGATATTCATTTGTAGAAACATACTTTTTATAATATTTGAGTCGATGATAGTTGAAAGGATAAGAGTCATCGAGAAAAAGGATTTTCTTCAATCCACTGGAAATTATGCCAAGTCATTACAATTTATTACAGTTGATTTTATTCCAAATTATTCCAAATTATTCCTAATTATTTCTAATTATTGCTATTTATTGCTGTTTATTGCAAATTATTACTATTTATTGCAAATTATTGCTATTTATTGGTAATTATTCCTATTTATTGGTAATTATTCTTATTTAATGGTGATTATTCCTATTTATTTGTAATTATTCATAATTATTGGTAATTATTACTAATTATTACTAATTATTACTAATTATTACTAATTAAAACTAATTATTACCAATTCTTACTAATTATTAGTAATTTTTACTAATTACTACTAATTGTTACTAATTATTACTAATTATTACTAATTATTACTAATTGTTCCAATTTATTACTAATTATTCCTATTTATTGGTATTTATGGGTAATTATTACTAATTATTACTAATTATTTGTATTTATTGGTAATTATTACTATTTATTCCAATTTATTGGTATTTATTGGTAATTATTACTAATTATTACTAATTATAACTAATTATGAATAATTATTACTAATTATTACTATTTATTACTATTTATTACTATTTATTACTATTTATTACTATTTATTACTACTTATTACTACTTATTACTACTTATTACTATTTATTACTATTTATTACAAATTATTACTAATTATTACTAATTATTACTATTTATTACTATTTATTACTGTTTATTACTGTTTATTACTTATTATTAATAATTATTACTATTTATTAATAATTATTACTAATTATTACTATTTATTACTATTTATTACTATTTATTACTATTTATTACTATTTATTACTATTTATTACTAATTATTACTATATATTACTAGTTATTACTATTTATTACTATTTATTACTATTTATTACTGTTTATTACTGTTTATTACTGTTTATTGCTATTTATTACTAATTATTACTAATTATTACTAATTATTACTATTTATTACTATTTATTACTGTTTATTACTTATTATTACTTATTATTACTAATTATTACTAATTATTACTAATTATTACTAATTATTACTAATTATTACTATTTATTACTATTTATTACTATTTATTAATATTTATTACTATTTATTACTCATTATTACTATTTATTACTATTTATTAGTATTTATTACTATTTATTAGTATTTATTACTATTTATTACTGTTTATTAGAATTTATTACTATTTTTTACTATTTATTGGTATTTATTAATAATTATTAGTATTTATTACTCATTATTACTAATTAAAACTATTTATTACTAATTTTAAATATTTGTTACTTTTTTCTAATTATTACTATTTATTTCTTATTATTACTAAATAGTGTTAATTACTATTAATTACTGCAAAATGCAGCTACTAATTACTAATTACCGCTAATTATTTATATACATTACTAATTATTGTTAATAATTATTAATTATTACTAATTACTAAGAATTGGTACTAATAATTTAATTTTATTATTACTAATAAATACTGATGACAAAACAATTTAAATCTAACTTAATTACAACTAATCAACAATAATTAAAATCAATGGGGGTGGAATTATATCACTGTCGCAACTAGTTCTTACCATTTCCTGGTATTTGCGACGGGGGTTGCTTACCCATCACAAATACCCTTTCGTGCGGTTTGGTGTGCATACCGGGCCAATTTGCGCGTATGTTTTTACGATGGGCGCCTATTCCCGTCACAAATAATTGATTATTTGTGACGGGTTGATTGTCTCGTCGCAAATAATCTCTTCAATGGACTATTTACGACGGGAATAAATCCCGTTGCAAAAATGGTTTTCCCCATAGTGTTAATACAACCCTCATCCCTTTCATGATCATTGCATTCCCTTACTGAACTCATATGGAAAGCCTCACTAGCATAAATCTCAAGAGATGTCAAATGAATCATCTTCAATCCCTATATATCTCTAGTTTGGTCTACTCACCCAACCTATCCATCCATATCAACAAGGTCAACTTACCAAGGTAATCTCAATCTCAGTGTGGGTGGAATTCTATCCCTAAAGTCACCTCACTTGATAAACAGCTCCAAAGTACCTTAATAGTCCACTAAGAACTATTGTGGTCCCTCATTCCCATCTCATCATGTTTTTATACTCATTAGTCAACAAGTAACATATATTAAGGGACATTTTTCTTACACTGTCTAATTACAGCCCTCAAGGGGGTCCATATAGCTTAAGGAACACAAATATAATCAAGGTCGTGACCATAAGTGGCCAAGTCATAAAATACAATGCACAAGGATCCAATATGGATTTAGTCACTTTGTATAATTCTAAGAATTTATTTTAAATAAATCAGTTTATTTAATCAAAAAGTTTAACCACCCAAAGTGGTGAGACCAAACATATAAAATGTATAAATATGATGCATAAACACTATAGGGGTACGTACATGGGACCACCTACCTTATATTAATCAATTTCCCCATTTGAAGCAGGACCTGAAAACTCTTCCCAAGCTCATCCACATTCAATCGGCTAATGCTCTATAGTTTTATGCCATGTCTCAATAGGAGACATCTAATAATTAATTATAAACAATTTATAATTAATAATTCGATTCATTTAAAATAATTTCATAATTTAATTAATTTAAATCAATTAGGACTAATTGTCTAAAACTCACTAGGTGCTCTTGCCATAGCGAGACCATAACCAATCATGCCTGGAGGGTCCATGATGCACTCCATGTCCTATCCAAGGGAAAATACCTAACACACTATGCCTATTCGATTACCATTTAATTTAAATTAATCAATAAACCTTATAAAACACAAAACATTGAAATACCTCAATGAAACATCAAGAAATTACCTGTAGATACTATCTCAGGACATATTCTGCATGAGTTGGGAAAATCCCCATGAAAATCAATAGATTCCTTCTTGTTCTAGAGGAATTAACACAAAATCCCAAAACCAAGGAAACAAAATAAAGGGGGAAATAAATAAATAAAATGGAATGAAGGAAACATAAGATGAATCTCAACTTAAACACTAATTAATCACACACAAAACCATCCCAAATAGAGGAGTAACTAAGGAGTAAGAGGTGGGGGGTTGGTTGGCCCGTGCGAACATGAGGGGGAGGTAATGGGGTTTGGGTTTTAGAGAATCTTAGAGTGAAACTATAAAAAATCATCTATTAATGATCCTCAAGTTTTGGATTTACCATCTTCCAAATCATTCACTAATCATACAATTGGTACTGCCTAAATACACCCCCTTTTCATGATTAGGTTGAACAGTTTACTGAACCATATACCAAATGTGAAAATTAGAACTACCTTGGTATGTAACATTTCACATGGTTTTTTTCCAACCATTTTAAAATTGTGTGCTAATCCCTACGACTAAGTCAATCCCATATAGTTTCCTTTAAAACATACATAGTTAACCCTTAACAGCGTGCTAACCATTCTAAACAACTATGTACTATACAAATAAACTGGTAAGTTTCTCAATCTTAGAGTTCTATGATGATTCCTCTAAACCATGAACACAAAACAATAAAACCCTAGTATAATCCTCCAAAAAATCTAAAAACATAACCCAAATTTCTAAGAACTCACTTGAGCACCCAAGCCACCTCTTGGGCCTCAATGTTTATCCAAAAAAATCATCTTGAGCTTCTTGAACTCTAGGATTATTGATCTAAATCCCAGTTCATGAAATTAACATTCCACTAAATGGAATATTAAAATTCCTTCAAATTTTTAAAACCCATACATACATGAGGTTTTATATTTCTAGATTAAGATCTTAAAATATATTATCTATATCTGAATAGATGTACAGTTCACAAATATAATTAGATATAATATTTAGGTAATGAGAAAATCTGGATCTGGATCCTCATATTCGAGATCCAAAACTAATGATATGTCTCATTTATAGATAAATCATGATATAATTTTACCATTATTCTAAAATATAGATCCAGATCTTTATATTTATTATCCATATCTAAAGAGATACATAGTTCACACATAGTTTTGGATATTATTTTCTAGTTCATTGTAGATCTAGTTCTAGATATTTAGATCGGGTATCCAAATTTGAAGAGATACAATGTTCACACATATATATGGAAATGATTTGGTTTTTTGGATGATTTAGATTAGGATCTTCATATATAATATCTAAATTTAAAGAGAAGTATATTTTTATATATACCTGGGAATTCAAAATATCCATCAACATGAGAATAGTGCATGGAAAAACATATTTATTAATTTTGATAAAATAAATAGATTTATTAATTATACTTATTTTAACCATTTTTAATTTATATTATTATTTTTCAAAATTTAAAGGGGTGAAATTCTAATTTATTAGAATTTAAAAAATGGGTTTTAAAAATCAAAACTGATAATTGAATAATTAAAAATATTTACTTAGTTTTAATTTTTAAATGATATTGTATGAGATATTATTTAGCAATTTTCAAATTGTTTCCTAGAGGATGATCATGACCTATATACCGACCTATTTATTTTTTGAATTTATTTAATAGAATTATTGAATTATTTTTATATGGTGATTAATTTTTGAATAAAGATGATCTAGTAATCAAATTTCATTGTATGATGCATGAGCATATGTGTAGATGGTTTAGTTGTACATAAACCCTTAACTAAGGTCCACGTTGCGTATATGAGAGATATCATTATAATATGGGAGTTCCCATGATGAGGTAGTTCAAGAGGTAAGCTAAAGGAGACCCAAATATGAGGAACCATAGGTGAACAGAAGATTTTGTAACTTCATTTTATTTATACTCATGTATTTATTGTTTATAATGTCTTTATTCATTTAAAATTATATATTTAATTTTATCTATGTATGTTCAATTTATGTGATTAAATTGGATATATAAATTAGAAATAATACTCTAATATAAATTTCTAATATGTAACATTTCTTTATTGTATATGTTTAATTATTTTTATAAGTGATAACATATAATAGTTGAAGATAATTTTCAGATAAAATTATATTAATGTCTAAAGTTCCATTGATTTTTTAGATGAAATTTATTTTTCATTCAACCTTTTGTGAGACACATGTTGAGATTATTTGGAAGTTTTTTCTAGATTTTGGAAGTTGATTGATTTGTTTTTGGAATTTTTTAGTTAATTTTAGGTCTTTGGTAATTTTATGAGTTTTTTATACTAAACATATGATATTCTGTTCATAAGAGTTTTCTTGTGGTAGAATAATGTTTTGGCCCGAGTATACATATTTTATCTGGATATATATTATTTTTGAGTTAATTTAAAAGGCTTGGAATTTGTTTTAAGAAGTTTATAACTAATTTCCACAAATTCTAGATGTACTATAAAAATTAAAAAAAAATACCAAGTAAAAATTCTTACATCACCTTCATAAGAAAATTTGTAAGTCTTGTATAAGAGATTTTATTTGTTCATAAGACAGTTGAATACATTAGATAATTATCATATGGATTAGAAAATTTTCTAATTCTTAATAAAATTTATTGTAATATATTATTCATATAAGTGAATTATCATACATTTAAGAAAAAAAATTACATGTAATAAATTTTGGTGTTAGATAATTTTGTATAAGGAAATTTCAAATAAGAAGATCCATAATGGATTTTCATTACAAATTAGTTCCATATAATAGAGAATATGGATAATATGAAGGCATGGTTTTATTTATAAGATCATCATATTTCTTTCTTCATTGTTCAAATATCATACCCCTTCAAAAGGATTCTGATTCAAGATGAAAATATAGAAGAATGTGTGACGTCATAGTTTCATGTCTACTTAAATGGAATTTTAGCTACTATGAGTTTTATTTATGTTTTGAAGGGAATGTTTATTCTTAGTTTTTTGGAATTTTCAAAATTATTTTTTGAATATAATTAAATTATAAGACATTGGGTTATTTATAAACATTTCAAATTCAAATATTCAAAACTATTGTTCAAAAAAATGCTACTATTATTTAGTGATTCCTTTACCGAGATCTTTGATGCAACTGAGAAATAAGAAGTTTCCAAAAAAAATTGAAAAAATTATCTATATTCATTTTGTGAATATAAAAAGGATAAATAAAAAAAATTATTATAAAATTATATATAATAAAAAGATAGACTAAAATTCTAAAACACAATATGTATCAAATAAATAGATAGAGGATTAACCTATAATACATCTATAATCTTTTGAAAGGGTCAAGAAAATTTGTTCTTACTGTTAAAATTTCATGTGATTTATACTGTGGATAAAAGAGATCATTATCATGCATTCATGCTCTCATTCATGATGAGTTCATATTAATGAATTATGAAGTAAAGCCGAAGTGTATGATATTATATATTTAATATGCATTATGTTTAATTATTTATATAAACATATATTATCTTTGATGTTGATGCATTTGGATGTATTCTAGAAGATCATATTCATAATTAATAGTGAGGATGATTTATTAAATAATCAATGATTCCAGTACAAATAAATCCATACATTATTTTAGTGGGAAGTAGATGAAACTTTACCATAATGATAAGTGGACAATACCTACTGAAACCTTGTATCTCAATGGTAGGAATTTTTAATCACTACAAATTTTAGTTCTAATAAAATCTATGAAACAACTAAAAATTGATAACAATAAAGAGTAGGCTCTCACATAAATGTCAAAACCTGTAGAAATTATAATGAATTATTTTTCTAAGTTTTATTCTCACATATATAATATGAAGTGATAATAATAGTGGATCAAAACTCTAATAATTCATAGGTGTTTAATTGTTAAATGGAAGTGATTTTCAGAAATAAGTATCGTTAATTCACCCCTCCCCTATTGGTACACCTTCTAATCTAGGAACTACATGTGGTATTATGGCCAAGGTATCCCCTACTATTATTCTCATTATAAATTCCCAATTAAAAATAAATGTTCTATGAATAATATATGTGTTCTTTATTTTTATGGGATGAATTTTCATAGGTAGAGGAATTGGATGCTATCATAATTTCTCACTTAGGGCTTAGAATATAGCGAAACTTTCACTGTGTGTTTCCCACCTTCTGAAAGTGATGAAGAAATGAAATTTTCCAAATAAATAAATCTTAAAATTGATTAGAAGACTATAAAATCCATTTATCATATTTTTCTAATAAATTTTACACTAAATCCATTTGACTACAAATAGATAAAGAGATGTGTGATAAACTAGAAAACATGTATAGAGAATATATCAAAATAAAAGAAAAAATATTTCATATCTAGAGAGTAAAAATTAATGATATAATAATAGATGAATATTATAATATAGATGAGTATTTCACATGGTTTAATTATATAATTAGTCATATTATAGGGTTTGAAGACTATCTAGATGAATCAACTATGATTAAAAAATTACAAGAAACTTTTCAAATACATTTTACCCAAAGATCTATTCTCTAGATGAAATACCTGATATTCTTCTTGATGAATTACAAAAAAAATATTTTAAAATATGAGATGATAAAATTACTAGTTTTTAAGAAAAAGACAAAGTAGGAGATGGATTTTAAGGTTATAAAAAAATTAAAGATCAAACACTACTGGAAATGTGACCTTTCCCAACACTTCTATACCAGTTTGGCCAAACCGTTGGGAAAGACCACTTTGTAGCCACTTTTCCCAACAGTTTTCCAAAACTGTTGGGAAAGGGTAGGCTTTCCCAACGGTTTGGCCAAACCGTTGGGTAAAGTCCACTTTGTGGCCACTTTTCCTAATGGTTTTGCCAAACCATTGGGAAAGGTCCACTTTGTTGCCACTTTTTCCAATGGTTTTTCAAAACCGTTGGGAAAGGTCCACTTTGTGGCCACTTTTGCCAACGGTTTGGCCAAACAGTTGGGAAAGGGTAGGCTTTCCCAACGGTTTGGAAAAACCGTTGGGAAAGGTCCAATTTGTGGCCACTTTTCCCAACGGTTTGGCCAAACCGTTGGGAAAAGTCCCCAATATTTCAACATCTCTACCAAGATTCTAGGGACCTATACCAATGGTTGTCAAAATCGTTGGTATAGACCTATACCAACGGTTTTGACAACCGTTGGTATAGGTCCTTTGATTTTTTATTGGATCCTCTTAACCAGAATATTCTATAAATAAAAATTTAAAATAATTATGATAATACATATATATATTTATGAAATTATGTTCACAAAAGTCATGTTAGGTTAGTGGTTAGGTCGTTTAATGATAAACCGAAGGTCCTGGGATCAAATCACAGCGAATGTTTTTTTTGGAAATACATATACCAATGGTTTTAAGGAACCATTGGTATATATTTTCATATTACTTATACCAACGGTTTTCATAGCCGTTGGGATAGGTCTATACCAACGGTTTTTGGAAAACTGTTGGTATAGAACTATACCAACGGCTTACTAGCCTACGGTTCTCCAAACCGTTGGTATAGGATATACCAATGGTTTAGAGGCCTATTCCAATGGTTCTGAACTGTTGGTATAGGTTGGTTTTCCAGTAGTGAAAGAAGAGGAATATGACTTCTTAGGTCACTCATATTGAGATGATGAGAGGGATGCCAATGACAAAAAACTCATGGATATTATATTTAAAATCCAAAATAATATAAATGATCAATATAAACTAAATATTTCAAAAAGTGCTTTAAATGTAGAGGAACTGGACACTTTTTTTTATTATCCAAGAAATAATAAATATATAGAATTTGAGGATGAAGAAGATGAATATAAATTTCAAATAAAGTATAAAAGAAAATATACTAAATGATACAAGAAATTCAATGAATATAAAATGAATATGTCAAATAAAAATAAAAGGAGTATTCTTAGTAAGGAGGAAGAAGAAAAATATTCCTCAATCATTAACATAGAATAAATTTTTTCTATAAGAGACACCAACATTATGGAATGGGTTGAGCGTAAAATAGATAGATAAATTGGAGAACTATAATAAGGTAAATCTTGTATGATTCACAATTTGAGAATATAATTTTATATTTTTTATGATATAAATTTTCAACTCCAAATGGAGTTTAATTATCTTTAAAAGGATATTGGAACCCGAAGAATATTTAAAATGGGTTTCACAATAAGGAGAATAAATAAATTTAGGACATAAAAATTCTCAAATTAAAATATATATATCAAGAAATGATTAAAGAATAATTAGAGAATAAGATGGTTTCTCATGATGAAAATATTTTTTAAGAATAAACATTTCATTATATTAAAAAATGTCGAAAAGATCTATTCTTCATAATCCAATCCAGTGATAAAACTTTTATTAAGAAATAAAAAAGTAAGACCAACCAACCAAAGAATCCGGGGCAGAGAAGGCCTATGGGGGCCTGAAGTAATGAAGGCCCAAAGAATCTCCCCTAATCTAATTGACCCCCTCTGGATACAAGCTATTCAAATCATGCAGAAGGATAGTAATAGGCCCATGAAATGTAATTGATGCCAGGTAGTCGGCAACATCGTTGCCCTCGTGCCAGGAGTGCATCACTTTGGTGTTGTTTCCGAGCAAGCTCTGACACTTTCTGATGATGTAGAGGATTGACCACATAGTGGAACCGATTCCACACAGGGCATTATAGAGGAGCAGAAAATTAGTTTCAACAACGAACATCTCCAGCCTCTTCTACTGGAATAACCTGAGGCCATGGAGCATCGCCTTGGCTTCAGCTTGAAGAGATGAACCGCAACCCATGCGTCCAGAAAAATCCAGGAAAACAGAGCCGGCAGGATCATGGACGACCCCTCCTCCGTGAAAAACTCCCGAGGCACATGATCTGTTGGTATTCAGCTTCAGGCCCTTGGAAGGAGGGGACCAGGAGACCCAGATGCCTCTATTCAAACCGGTATTAGGAAGGGTACAAGGGTGAGGCACTTGATGTTTTTGAAGGGTAGGTTCCTCCCGCCAGTTGGAGAAGAGGCTTTCTATATCAAGGAGGAGGTTCTTCGTACTGAAAATAATGAATCTTCCTGAAGCATGGCCTTCCTCATGCTTACACTTGTTTCTCGCCTACCAAATACACCAGCAACCTGCATGCAGGACCATCATGCGAGCCATCCTCTCCATACCCTTCTCACCCGCGCCATGGTACCACCTCTCGAAGAAATCCAAGTCCACCATGTTTTGGTCAGGAAGAGCGGTGAATTCTACAAAATAATTCCAAACAGCGCTCGCCCATTCACCTTCAAAGAATAGGTGAGCCGCCAACTCCTCCCTATGTCGACTGCAGCAAGGGAATCTCGAGGCCAGAGGGATTCCACGACCCTTGATATTGTCATATGTTGGAATATCTTTATTCCTAATCCTCTAAGTGAGGAAGTTTTACTTCACTGGAATGCCTCGGGGCCATAGAGTCTCTTTCAAGCGGTCTGACTGGACCTGCGTCGCCTGGGAGAACCGAAAATATTTTGCTGAGAAATCCCCCGAGGCAGAGAGAGTAAAGACTCATTTGTCCGGCTCCGTAATTAGATCAATGAGATTGAAAACCTCTTGTTGATCCTCATCCAAGACAGCCTTGATAAACGAAGTGTAGCGGCTGGCCTCCTTGAAGGAGATATTGGAAGCTGGACATCCCGGAAAACCAAGAGGGGTCCCGACCCAGTTGTGGTGCCAAAAATAGATGTCCCCCTTTTTCTATGATCCACTGGACATGGGGTTGGATGGCCGTTATCAGATGGGAGATCGCAGACCAAAGTGGGGAGCCTTGGCTCTCGTATTGGGTCGAAATTCCAAAATGGGAATTGTGCATGGTGGTCCCCCATAGCGTCCATTGTTCAAGAACTTCCCATGCAAGTTTTCCATGCATGCATGCCAGGGTATCCGTGAGGCTACGAACATTGATTCCTCCTTCCCCCGTCGGACGTGCCACCCTGCGCCAGGAGACCCAGTGCCACCTCCCTTCTGCGGTAGGATCCCAAATGAATCTGTCCAGAAGCTTCCCAATTCTATTAATTATACCTTTTAGAACTTTTATGGCTGAGAGAGAAGGAATCAGTGTGGAAATTAAGACACTGTTAACCAGCGCTATCAGGACCCCGAAGGATAAATATTTGTTCTACTAGTTGAGAATCCGGTATGTGATTCTGCTGGTCAAGAAATACAAGTCCCTAATCCGGATCCTACTTGATGAAATAGGATCCCTCGAGTAATATAAGGGAAAGGAACTTCTTTACATGTCAAGGATGAGGTCCGACCAGGAAAGCATCTGCTGGAAATAAATAAGTCTCTCTTGGCCTTGTTGATGACCTGGCCGCTCCAGTGACAGTACCATGCTATCAGCTTGTTGAAGGCTCTGAGAGATATCTTATTGGCATTCATGAAAATGAAGGTATCATCCACAGACATAAGGTGGGAAATGGAGGGATACCTCTGGCGTCTGCGAAAAGGATGGATCAAAGCATTGTTCATGCTTATATGAATGAGGCGGCTAAGGACATCCTAGGCTATGATAAAGAGTCTTGGAAAAATGGGGTCACCTTTCCTGAGGCCACAAATGGACTTGAAGAAACTGTAGCTCTTCCTCATGAAGGCGATTTCCATCCATGCAGAGCTGAAGAATCTAAACAAGAGATCAATGTTCCAAAAGGAGAAGCCCATACCTTCCAATACCTTATTAATGAATCCCCACTCGACACGGTTGTAAGCTTCGTTCATGTCCATATTAATGTCTATGTTAGATCCATGGGTCTTGAGTTTCATATCACAGATCATTTCTTGAGCCAGAGTGATAGCACTCTGGATTGAGTTCCCCTTCACAAACCCATGCTGCTCTAAGGATATCCAACAGGGAAGATGAACGAAGAGTATGTGGTTGATTAAGCTATCCAGAATCTTGTAAGGGAAGTTGCAGAGACTCACTGGTCGGTAGTGCGATAGTGAAGAAGGATTCTGAATTTTGGGAAGGAGGACTATTGTTGTGGCATAATTAACCCGAGGAAATACACCCCCCCCCTTAATAAGTCCTGGATGGTAGAGATGATATCCGCTTTTACCACGTCCCATGAGGATCTAAAAAAGGAACCCGAGAAGCCGTCCGGACCTAGGTCACTTTCGGGGTTCAGGTTCTTCATATCCCCATGAATTTCCTCTTCATTTGGTATTTTTCTGAGGATATCATTTTCCCGTTGGGAGAGTTATATAGGGATCACATCAGAAATCTCTCTATTCCATTCTAGGTACCCGTTCAGCATTTGGGGATTTTGCTCAGCGAGGAGGTCCCTGAAGAAAGAGTGAGACAGACTTCCCATGGTATCTCTGTCATATGTGTAGGTGTCGTCGTCCAGGATGATGTTTGGGTTCCCTAAGAGCTTCCTCTCCTTGATGTACTCATGGAAAAAGGACGTGTTCTTGTCTCCCTCTCTGATCCATTTTATCTTGGATTTTTCGCGCGCCAGACGCTCTTGTATGAGGATCAAATCTGACAGAGTTTATTTCTTCTTGGAAAGAACTTCAAAGAGCTATTCGTCCCAAGTATTTTACAGACTACTCTCTAGACCCTCAACCTCTTTCATGGTAGCGTCGATTTCTCGGTCGATGGGGGGGAGCCCTTTCGCCCACACATGTAACTTCATCTTGAGTGTTCTCAGTTTATTTTGAATTTCCACCCACATATGACCCTAAGCCTGAACATTCCAAACTTCTCTCTCCAGATCGTGGAACCCCGGGTAGCTGGCACAATGTAGATGAAACCAAAATCTATCCTGAGGGTGCCTCCCTGTGGACAGAGAGACCAAGAGAGGAGAATGGTCTGATAAACCGCGAACAAGATCGCTTACCTTTGAGTTAGGGAAGAGAGAGAGGGCTTGCATGTTCGCCAGACAGTGGTCCAGGTGACTCCATGAGCGGTGGGATCCTTTTTGGTTATTGCACTAGGTGAAATGATCACCGGAGAATCCTAGATCATTGAGACCTTTCCCTGCCATGAACTGTTTGAAGTCCAGGCTGGCCCTTCTATTGAAGGGACCCCTTCCTTTCTTCTCATCCGGATCAGAAATTATGTTGAAGTCCCCCCCAAATATCCATGGGAGGTTTTCAGGATAAAAGGAGTTATGTTCTTTCCACAGAGCTTCTCATTGGCCAGCGTCACAGCTTCCATATATGAAGGATATAAAAATAGAAGTGTCATCGCGTGATACCTTTATGGTGATGAATTGTTCTCCTGCTTGAACCAAATCAACAGAGAGGTCCATGTGCCAGAAAATCCATATCTTCTTGTTAATGTGATCAACATGCATGGAGTTCTGCAGCTTGATTCTCCTAGAGAAATCTTGTAGCTTGCTGGATTTTTTCTTATGCTCAAGGATAGAAAAAAGAGAGGCCTTGTGTTTCCTGATTACAGTGGCAAGGAAGTCTACCTTAACCCAATAACCTAATCCCCGAGCATTCCATATGATCAGGGATATCATTGGATGAACAAAGTTCTTGATTTGGCTCAAGAACACTTGGCCTTCTTGAGGTGGGCGGATGAGAACTCCTTTTGAAGCTTTGATCTTGATCTTGTGCAAACACCACCATCCTTGGAGCCCATCGAGGACCAAGGAAGGAGCAGTCCCTGGGGGGGGGAAGTTGAGATTCTACCACTAGAAGAAACCTCGACGGCCTGGCCATGGCCATTGGGTCTCAAGATTGGGGAACCCGCTGATGGGCTCGAAGGAGAGGCAGGAGCAGGGAAGGGGGGAATCTCTCCGATGGGTTCAGGCTGGAAGGGAAAAATAGGACCTGAGGAGCCAAGCAAGAGGGGAGGTCCTCAAGGGGATACCTCCTGGGGGAAAGGCTAGAACACGGGGAGCCAGGAGAATCCCGGGGGCCATCAGGAAGAGAGGGGGTGAGGACATGACCAACTGACCTGCGGGGGAAAAGGAGCAACAGGTCATTATCTATGATAGGTGAGGCCCCTGAAACAACAAGTTATGCAATAGAGAAAGAAGATCCAGACCGGGCTAGAGAGAAAACGAGCAGTTATGGGAAAAAGGGGACAAGACCGAGCACCTCAACTGGGCAACATACAGTGACGTTGGAGGCATCTCGGGAGCGGGAAGGGGGGCACCAAGAGGAAGCCCCATGGGGGGAAATGCACACCGATCCTCCTCCAAAGGGGGGGAGATGGTGGAATGAGGCCGGCTTCCTGGCTCGGGTATGAGAGAACGGGGGAGCGGGGCGGCTGGCACTGCGACGCTTCCTTCTACACACCTGGAGCGAGTTCCCTTAAAGCAGACAGTGAGGGAAGTACCTTGGGAAGACTAGGTAGACGATGCCTTGGATCCAGGGGCGTCCTACACCTTAAGAGAGAGGTGGTCGGGTGGGGGAAGAGTTAGGTCCATCTCCAGGCATAGGTGAGTCGTTGACACATCAACACATCCCTTAGTCCTTTCATCAAAACAGATAAACCCACCAAGGGAGTCTCCAATCACTCTGAGGAAACCGCCATTCTGTAAAGGAAGGGGGAGCCCAGGGAGGGAGATCCAAACCGTGGCGAGAGGAATTTCCTTGACCCTGTGGACCTCCATGGACCAGCGAGCAAGGCTGAAATGCCACCGTCCAAGAACCATGGGTTCCTTACACCACGCATGAATGAAGTCAACCTCCGCAGAGAAGATTAGGCTAAAGGAGTTCCTGTGGATCGGCGAGATCTGAACCGGGACTTGGAGCCCCCACGAAGAAGTGATACGTTGTAAGACACCGAGCGGAGGAGAAGCCACACCAAACCGGGCAACAAGAGTCCACTTTAGGCATGCTTCAACATCCTCAAAGGCCGACGTGGGGATTTCCAGAGAGAGGCAACCGCCTTCCCTCTAAGCCTTCGGAATAGGCAGGCCGATCTTCGGGAAGCATGCCTGAGATCCACCCGACGAGCTGCAGAGAAAAACTCTGAAGGATCCTGACTTGGGAACTGCCTCAGGGCAGCAGGGGGCACACAAGCCGCCGGAGCAGGTGCCATAATTAGGAGAGGGGATGGATCCACCAAGATCTGGGGGCTGAAAAAGCCTCTCAATTCAGTGATGAGTAATCACAAGATATTTAAAATCCTTTCACCTGAACTCTAGTAAAATCTATGTTTTTAGATTCCAAAATTATTAAATTTTTATCCTTTAATAATAGAAATTATAAATGGAAAAATTGGGAAAAGTTAGGTTGAGAAAAATCATCATAAGAATACTTTTGTATCAAATGGATTTGAGAATATCCAGAATAAATAAAAACTAATTTTATGAAAGAACTGCAAAAGGATACCCAATGAAAGGGTCAATAATTTCCTAGAATAACTAGTTTTAGAGGATATTTTTCGTTTTTTTTGTCTATGGTCATGAAGAATATGTTTTTTATAATATTTCTCTCATGAAGATCCAAGAAAGTTCTTCATTAACGGGGATCCACATTGAAAGAAGAAATAATAAATTCATAATGAAGTAAAGTGATTATGAGAGGATTGATGTTGTATCTATCTAACATATGATAGGCTTGAAGAGGTCTATAGAAATTTTAACTAGTATGGTCACTATGTAGAGGATTTTATGACCATTCATCTAGGTCAAAACCATATACTTTAAAATAAAGGAATCTATCAAAATGAAGTAAGATGGAGAAATCAATTACTATTGAGTTTTACCAAAAATTTGAAAGAGTAGTAGGAATCATATTCATGATAGTGGCTTAAATTTATTTAAATAAAGAGATACCATGATCTGAAAAAATATATCAGGTCTTGATGGAGGTGTTTTGATCTTTGGGAATGATGGATATTTAAATATCAAGGGAATTGGTTATATTAAAATTTATCTATCCAGACTGAACTCGCATGAGATTATAATTATTGAGGGTATTAAACATAACCAATTTAATGTTAATAAATTGTGTTATTAAGGTAATAAGGTAGTATTAAAGAATAAAAATTATTTCATTAATATAATTATTTATGTAAGGATCATTACAGGAGCATAAATAACTAGTGTGAATTTATTTCAAAATGGAGATCCTAGTAATTCTTGTTATCTTAGTTCTATATAATAGAAAAATATGATGCATAAAATAGTTGGACACATTGGTTAAAATAATTTGAGTAAAATTTATAAATAAAATTTGTGGAGGTACCATACCCAATTGGAAAAAGATATATATATGGTTTGTAAAACCTTACAAATTGGTAAAATGATTAAATAGAAGCACAAAAGAGTAGAGACATGATCAATAAGAAAATTTAAATTAGTTCACTCAAATTTTTGTAGACCATTGGTATAAAAATACATAAGAGTGAACTTCTATTATAATACAATAATTAATGATTATAAAAGGATTAAAATATTACTATTCTTGAATCAAAAGTGATAGGAAGTGGATATTTTTTATATTTATATAAGAGAAGATGAAATATAGCTTGGAATTCACATTAAAAATTGAGAAATGGTAATTGGAAGGAGTTCATTGAAAATTAATTTGAATATTAACTCTGAATGTATGGTATTAAACATCAATATAACACCTTTACACACCTGAATAAAATGATATTTCTAAGAGAATAAATAGAAACACTATGGAAAAGGGGATAATAATGCTTTCCTAATTTGAAAGATAAAAGTTTTATTGGATGGTAGTTTTTTTCATAGTTTTTTATATTAAAAAGGGATATTTTTAGGCCAAACTCAAATATGAAATCACATGATATGATTTATAATAGGAATCCAACAGTGGGTTAATTTGGATTTTTTTTAAGTCATTTGTTCAATAATATCAAATACTTAAATCAGGAAAAATTTGATCAAATAGCTATAGAGACTATCTTTCTTGGGTACCTATCTAATGGGTAAGGCTACATATGTGGGAATAAAAAACTTCACAATGTGGTAGATTATTATTATTTTAAAATTATTTAAATACAACCAAAAAATAGTGTTCCTAAAGTGGTATTTTTTAAAGAAAGAAATAAATATAGAAAGAATTTTTATAGAAAAATTAGTAAGAAACCGGTTTTGTTATAACCAAGTGTAGTCCAATATTAATATGATCATATCATTGATAAGTAAAAAGCTACTAAGAGTATAAAAAAGAAGTATCAAAGGAAAAAAAGAATATGGATGGGGGAAACATCATTGGAGATCAAACTCCTTGTGTTCAATATTAAAGAAAGATGATATATGATGAACTTATAGTAGAATAAACTAACACAATGCTAAGAAACATTTTGAATTTTTGATGTATAACATGGGTGTTTCCCCCCTCCCCATTTCATTAAAAAACTTTGGGGTTATCTCCCATTAATCCATGTATTATATTATCAATGGGGGATAAGTAAGTACAAAAATATTAACTTGAAAAGAATTTTTCAATGGGGGAGAGGTTCATTTATATATTTCTTATTTAGTTTCTATATTTATTATAAATAAAGAGAGTTTTTGCGATGTGGTGAGTTCATTGATTAATGGGGAGAGCAGTTTATTACTTGGGAAAAATATTTATTTTCACTGAGAGAGGGACTTTTATGGAAAACACTACTCTAACATGTGGTGTAGTCTATATATGTCTGTATTTTGAAAATGGATATATTTTTTGTTTGTTTAATTAGAAATTTAGTTTCATAGTGATGTTGAGAATTAGTTTTTGGGGTTGTAAACAAATCCAACGATGGAGAAACAATATACTTTGAATGTTTTTGGAGAACTTGTATTTGTTTATAATCCTATATGAGATATATGTTGATATATTTTGGAATTTATATATATTTTTTGAAATTAGAATAACATGTTTATAAATTTATTTTTGTTCATTTGTGGAAAGCTGTAATTTTCTGAGTTATTGAAGCTAGTTGTAAGATATTTTGGTTATAAAAAAAATTTAGTTGTAAGTTGCTTCTATTCGATCAAACATATTTAGTCTTACAGAATGATATTTTTGAGTTCATTGAGAAGGATTAGAATTGGTTTTAATATTTTTGGATCTAATTTAATTAATTTATATATGTATTATAATAGAGTAGAAAAATCAAGAAATAAATAAATAAAGACATACATAGCCTTTGTAATACAATTTGTGATCTATGCATAATAGAATTGATCCGGTCGTTAGACATTTTTTCACATAATATAATTAGAATACACATAAGAAAAAATATATTATCCATAAGATGATTTTGTGTAATATATTGTGAGCATAAGTAAATTATCATTTTCAAAAGAAAAAATATCATATTTTCAATACATTTCGGATTTTGATAGTTTTTTGTAAGAGAATTTTATGTAATAAATTTGGTAAAATTAATATGAAAATAATAAGAAAATATATGAAGTATTCACAGTAGTAATTAGTTCTACGTCATGGGAAATATGGAAAAGACGAATCCATGATTTAATTCAAATTATTCTCATATGTCGTTATTCATTGTTCTGATGTCATTATCTTTTAAAAGGATTACAATTGTAGACAAGACTAAAGAAGAAGGTACCATGTCATATTTCCATGTTAAATTAAATTAAATTTGAGATCCTATGAGTTTCATGGAAGTTATGGAGGAGGTATTTATTTTTATTTTCTTGGAGATTTAAAAATGATTTTTGACTTGAATTATAGTAGAAGTACATGTGGATTTTACAGATATTTCAAATTAAAATATATGAGACTACTATTCATGGAATTTGTAACTATTTTTAGGGAGTTTTTTACTGAAAACATTGATGCATCAGAGAAATAACGAGTTTCAAAATTTTATTTTGGAATAAATTTTTGTATTCATTATGTGAATACAAATAGAAGTGTTCATGAATTCTATAGAATAATTTGATACTATGTAACATTGAAAATCATATATATCAAATAAATATTTGGGATTTTATCATGTGTTATCTCTAAAATCTTTTTATGGTGTTGAGGAAAGATATTCTTACTATTATAGATTCTTATGCTTACGTATATGGAGGAAGGATATCATTCCAATGTGTGTGTGATATCATTCATGAGGAGATCATCCTGAATAATTGTGAGGAGAAAATGATGTGTATTTTGTTGAATTGATAACATCTCAGTAGTTTCAGACATTATAAAATTAGATATTGTCTTTGATGTTGGTACGTTTGGATGTATTCTAGAACATTTAATTCATATTCATGGGTGAGGATTATTTCTGAAAGTACTCATGGTGACAGTATAAATAAAACCATATATTATTTTAGTGGGAATTGTATGATACCTCCCCATGGAGATAAGTGGATAATACTTTCTTGAACTTTGTATGAAAATGGATGGAATTAATAATCACTAAAAATTATAGGAATGATAAAAATCCATGAAATAATCACACATTGAGCATAATAAGAAGTAGGATCCACATCGAGGATAAACCCTATAAAAACTTTCATGTATAGTTTGTCTTAATTTTATTATAACATATATAATAGTTGGTGATAATAAGAGTGGATCATAAATCTAAAAAGTCATGAGGATTTAATTTAGAAGTAGAAGGAATTTGAAAAAATAATTACCGCTAATTCACTTCCCCAATGTAACATCATCTTCTTAGAACTACAAGTGGTATCAGATGCAAGGTCTCCCTAATATTCTTCTCATTTTAGGTTTGTCTTGGAAAACAAACGTTTTCTAAATAGAATATGTGTTTTTTATTTTTAAGGAAATAATTTCTATGGGTGTAAGGATCAGATGATATCATATCTACTATCCTATGATTTAGAAGTGGGTGATTTTGTCACTATGGTTTTTCCATCTACTAAAAGTGATTAGTTTATATCATTTTTCAAAAAAATCTTAAAATTGATGTAAAAGAAAATTAATTCCATTTTATCATACTTTTCAGAAAATGTCAACACCAAAGTCATGAGACTAAAAATATATAAAGATAAATAGGATAGAATATAAATCATATCTGGAAGAAAATTCAAGATCAATTAAGTGAAAATTGGAACATGGAGATAATAGTTTAAATCCATAATAATAGATTAATATAAGAATATTGAAAATTATTTCACAACGGTGACTAGTCAATCTTATTAGTGGTTTTATTAACATGTTGGATGATTTGGGATTGAAAAGTTAGATTATTCAACTATGGTCAAAATATTGATGAGAAACTTTTGAGACTGATTTTACCTAAATATCTTAGCTTCATAAGAAATAAAATATATTCATCATTAATAATTTCACAACATTATTTTAAATTATGAGATGAGAAAATCACTATTTTTTTAATAAAAATGTTAAGTAGGAGATGTTTTTTCAATCTCTGAATAAATTTAAGATCAAATAAGAGGAATATTAGTCCTTATTTTACTCATATTAATATTATAATATTGATAAAAATAATTATAAACTCATGGATATCGTATCTAAAATAATTAAGAAAGAAAATATTAATATAAAGGAAATATTACACTAAAATTATTTAAATATTGGTGAATTGGACACTTCACTATAGATTATCTAATAAAGAATAAATTTATGTAATCATAGGATAAAGAAGATGAATAGAAATTTTAGAAAAATTCTAAAATAAAATCTAGCAAGGGATATAATAAATATTGTAAAGGTAAAACAAATATCTAAAAGAAAAAGACGATAAGTTTTCCAAGTAAGGAGGAAGAAGTAACCTATTCCTCAAGGATTAAATTAGTGGAAGATCACGCTAGAATAGAAACCAACTTTATGTGACATATTGAGGATAAATGTGATAGATCAATTATTGAAGAATAATAGGAAGAAGGAGAACCCTATATGATTGAAATTTTGAGAATATAATTTTCAGTTTATAATAATTGAAATTCTAAACTCAAAATAGATGTCAAATATATTAAGAAGGATATTAGGAAGATGAAAAAAAATTTAAATTAGTTTCATAACAAGTAGAATGAATATCTTGAGTAAATAAATCTTCTCAAAGTAAAATCTACGGACTTTGAAAGAATTATAAAATAATTTGAGAAAAATATGATTTCTTAAGAAGAAAATAATATTCAAGAAAAATCAAGGTGTCTCAAAGCTAAAAATACCATTGAAAAAATGAATATTGACTTTTACAAAGATAAAAAAGTTCATGATATGTCATCACAAGATATTGAAAATATTTATATAGCAACTCTGGTGAAATATGAATATGTGGCTTCTGAAAATGTTAAATCTATCTAAAAAAATAGTGAAAGTTATAAATGATAAACTTGGAAAACATGGTCTAAGAAAAACCTTTATAAGAATAATTTTTCATAAAATTGGGTGAGAATATCTCAATTAATCAAGTAAACTAAAAAACCTAGAAAAATAAGGCTAAATTTGTTACAATACAAAAGTAGATATTTGGGAAAAGGCTCAAAAATTCCCTAGAATAACTAGTTTGAGAGGCTATTTTGGTTTTTTGGTGTCTGTGGGCACAAGAATGTATTTTATAGCACTACATTTTTGTCTCATTTATACAAAAAAGGTCATAATTAAGGGTTTTATGCATTTAAACTAGGACTAGTAGATTTGGAATTATATAAACTAATTATGTGAGGACAACTGGTGTATTTAACCAAAATAGGTATGATTGGTTTATTGAGATCCATAGAATATGTAAATAGAGTGGTCAATCTATAAAATAGTTTATGAACATTATTATAAATCATAAACCACATATTTTAAAATAAATTACTTCATCAAACATAAGTAACATAAAAATAATTGATTGTAGAGGTTTCCTTAAAAGCTAAAAATATGAGTAGGCCTTGGATTCATGATTGTGGATACTCTTCACATATTAAAGGAAAGTTCATGTTATTGAAAATTATTGAGGATAATGATAGTTGTTTTGTGAAATTTATGAATGAGAGATATTTAAAAATAAATGGATTTGGTTTTACTGAAATTGATCAATCCAAACTAAACTCATAAGAGATTTTTTTTGTTGATGGGAATAAACCTAATCAGTTGAGTGTTAGTAAAATATGTGATGAATGTAATGGGGTAATATGTATGAATAATTCCCATTAATAGAATTATTTATTTAAGAATCAATAAAAGAATATAAATAATTGTTTGGAATTTATTTTAGAGTGGATATCCTTTAAATTCATTTATCTCTATTACATAGAAGACACAAACACATCAATCAAAATAATTTAATTAAAATTTCTAATTAAAATGTGGTTAAGGGCCTCCCCAAATTGAATAAGGATGGTTATTATGTTTTTAAAACATATCAATTGGAGAAAATGGTTAAAGGGAATCAAAAAATAGTGGTGACACTATAAATAAGCCCTCTAGAATTATTTCACCTATTTTGTGAGGACCTATTAGAAACAAATCAATAAGAGATTAATTTTACTTTAACACACTCATTTATGATTGTATAATTATTAATAGAGGGATATTATTAAATAAAAATTCATAGGAATCAAATATATTTCAAGAATTATAGAAGAGAAGTTGAAAGGTAGCTTGAAATTAACCGTAAAAAATGAAGAACTGGTAATGGGAAAAATTACATTGGAAATTTATTTTAATATTACCATGGAAATTATAGGATTAAAAATCAATAATTTATCCTTAAAAACTTGATTATAATGGTATTGTGTAGAGAATTAGTAAACCCACTGCATTAATGGGGAGAACAATTCTTGATGAATTTGAAAGATAAAATTTGTTTTAAAGAGATGTTGTTTTCATACTTGTTAATATTAAAAATCCATGTTTATTTGGCCAAAATCAAATATGAATACATATAAGATGTCTTATAACAATAAAAAAATATTGTGTTACTTTATATTCTTTTAAATTTCTTTCTCCATCAAGTTTTAAAACTTAAATGAAGTAAAATTTGATGAAAGAGTTAAGGAGGGTATAATTATTGAGAACCTATATAATGGGAAAGTCTAGAGATTCTAAAATATAATAATTCAAATGGTGGTTTATAGTTATAATGTTATTATTATTGAAAAACAACACCTAAATATTGTTCATGGTATTTTATTTTTTTAAGAAGGTAATTAATATAATAATAATAATTTTATACAAGTTAGTGAGAACCAAGTTGTATTTAACCCTAGTGAAATAGAATATGAATCTGATCAAACTAAGGATGATAAAAAATCTACTAAGATAGGAAAATGAAAGCCTAATGTTTGAAAAATCATGTGGATGGAGGAAAAATCATTAGAGATAAAACATGACCTTTTCATAATTAAAGGAATCTAATGTATGATGAACCTTTTGCAGAATCAAATAAAATAATATTATTATTTAAGATTCAAACTTCACTTATTTCTCTGGTCGAATAAAAATCAGTGGATGAAGCCTTAAAATGTAAAAAAAATTAGAATTTGTTAATGATGGGATAAACTAAATTGAGATTAATTCTACATATTAAAAGGGTTTTATAAATATGAAGGAGTGGATTTTAGTGAAACCTTTTCTATATTTACAAGATTATATTCCATAATAATGTTATGTTCTATGGAAATATATGAGAAATATAAAATATTCCAACTAGGTGTAAAATATTTCTTTTTAATAGTGATCTTAAAGAAGAGGTATATATTGAGTATATTGATGCTTTTATTCTTTTTGATGAAAGAAAAAGAGTGTAGAAATTAAAAAAGGATCTATAAGAAATAAAATAGACCCTAATTTCTTGATATTCATGGATGGAAAACTACTTAATGAAATTAAAATTCATCAAATGAAAAGTAGAAAAAAACATGCAAATTAAAATAATGAAGACAGGTACACTTATTTTAAATTTATATGTTGATAATATTATCCTTTCAAGTGATCATGAGAATTATTATTAATATTTTTTAAATAAAATGAATTAATAATTTTATATGACCATGATTTTTGAGTTGAGATAATATTTGGGGTTTTAAGTCATGCAAAGAGCAAATTTTATTTTTTTTATCCTAAGATAATTACTCTATAAATGTTTTGAAGAAGTTGGAGATAGGGGAGTAAAATATAGTTTCCAAACTCATTCAAGTGAGAATAAAATTATCTAAATATTTTTAAGGTGTAAGTTTAAAACAAAGATAATTCATAAGACGGATTGGTATTCAACTTTATGTCATATCTTATAGACTAGATATTTTATATATTTTGATCCTTTATGCTAAATATCAGAGTGAACCAAATGAGTCACATTTTATGGATGATAAAAGAGTTCTCAAATATATATATATATATATATAAGGTACTATGAGTTATGGGATTAATTATAATAAGGAAAATAAGTTGAACTTTTGGGGTTTACCAATTATGATTAGGTGGGTGATTGTGAAGATAGAAGGTCCACTTCAATTAAAATTTTCCTCTTGGTATAAAGATATATGAGTAGGAAATATAAGAAATATAACTCTATAAAACAATGTAATAATGAGGATAAATATGTCCCTACTATTATTTATTTCACTAAAATTATTTAGAAGAATGTGAAGCTAGAATATTTGTGGATGAGCATTAAAATACCCCTCAAGATTCATTGTGATAATAAAATTGTTATATAACATTTTAAAAATATAATGCAACACTCAATGTCCAATAATATTGAGATAATATATTATTTTATTAAAGATTGGGCCACTAAAAGAGACATAAAACAATAATTTATTATCACTCAATATCATTTGGATGAAATTTTCACCAAGGATCTCCCTAATGACTAATTTGATTTTTTGAGGTTGAACATGGAGTTCACCCCCCCCCCCCACATTTATAATATTAAGTAGATTTGGGATTATCCCCCAACGTCCCATGTATTATATTATAAAAGGGTAATAAGTAAGTACATAACTCTTTTATTGAAATATTTTTCTTAATGGGGATATATGAAATTCTATATTTTTTCAGTGGTTGTGTTTATTGTGAAAAGGGGGAGTTTATATGAAGTAGTGAGATCATGGATTGAAGGGAAGATCACTTTATCACTTGGAAAAAATATAGCTTATCATAAAGATAATGATTTATCTCAAAAACACTAATCTAACATAAAATTGTGTGTCAATATTTTTATATTTTTAAAAAAGGAAATAATTTTATGTTTCATAAATTAAAAATTGAGTACAAAGATGACGTTGTGAAAGAGTTACCCTGGTTGATAGAAAATCCAAAAAGGGGATTGATTTGACCTTATATTTGATGAATAATTTGTATTTTTTATCAACCATATGTGTGATATATTTTGAGATCCTTTGGTAGTGTTTTTTATAGATTTTGGAAGTGGATTGAACCAATTCAAAAAAATGATTATATTTGAGTTAATATTTAATTTTTTGAGTTGTTGAAACTATTCATAAGATATTTTGATCGTAATAATTTTTTTACCTATATAATTTTTTTCTAGGCATATCTATTTTATAATTTGATATTATATTTTTGAGTTGATTGAAACTTCCCATAATTGGTTTCAAGAAGATAAGAACTCATTTCATTAAAATATGGATGCACTGTTTTGGAGATGAAAAATGACTATGGAAAAATATTTATAACAACATTCTAATATAATTTGTGAGCTATGTGTAAGGTAATTGAGTTGTTCATAATACATTTTTCCATGTAATAAAATTTTCATACACTTAATAAAAATATTTTATATGTAAGGTATTTCACCATATGATATAATGTGCAGAAGTGAATTTTTATACATGTAAGTTAAAATATCTCTTGTGTATCAAATTTAAACATTTGATAATTTCATGTAAGAGAATTATGTATTAGAAATTTTAAAAAATTAAGATGAAAATAAGATGAATATCCATGAAGTATTCACACTACAAATGTGTTTCCCATCATAGAAAATATGTAGAATATTAAGCTATGATTTAGTTCATATGATTTTCATTTTTCATTCTTTATTAGTTAGATATCATGATCCTTAAAAATTATTATGATTAAATATGAAAATATAGAATAAGGTTCCATTTAATAGTTTCATGTTAGCATAAATAGAAATTTAGCTCCTTTGAGTTTCATGGATGTTTAAAAAGGGATATTTATTCTATGTTTCATGATGCTTTAAAAATGAGTTTTTTTACTAAAATTGGATGAGAAGACCATGCAAATTTAATAAAGATTTCAAATTAAAATATTTGAAATTAAAGATAACTTAAGTTGATAAAATTTTAAAGGATACATTGAGATCTTTTATTTAGGAAATAAATAACGTGTTTCCATTTTTCTTAGAAAACATTATTTATATTCATTATGGGAATATAAAAAAAATAAATTAAGAATAAAATTATATTCAATAATTGTAGAGAATAATATCATACTATGAAACTCTGAAAATAGTTTATATTAAATAAAAGTTAAGGGGATTTACCTATGATATATTTATAATATTTTTTAAGTGTTTTAGGAAAAAAATATTTACTACTATAGATTCATGTGATATCTATAGATGAGGAATGAGATCAATCTTATGTGTGCATGCGCTCTTGCATGTTTAAATTATCCTAAATAATTGTGAGGTGAATATTATATGTATTTCCTTATTTTGAGAATACCCTAGAATTTTAAGTCACAATAAAATTATATCTTATCTTGGATTATGATTTACATATAATTATTCTAGAAGATCTTATTCTCATTCAATATAGAGGAGGACATCTTGAAGAACTGGTGGTACTAGTATAAAAATGGAATACATTATTTTTTGGTAAGTGTATGATACCCTCTTGAACTTTTTATAACAATGGAATTCATTTTTAATCCCAAAAAATTATAGGGATAGTAAATTCTATGAAACAACCATTGGTTTATCACTGTAAGGCCTCCCACATCAAGGATGAACCCTATAAAAATTATCATATATTTTTTGTCTTTATTTTATTCTCACATACAAAAGAGGGACTTATAATAAGAGTGGATCATGACTCTAAAAATATATAAAGGTTAAATTATTAAATAGAAATAATTTTCAAAAACAAGTTCTAATAATTCAACCCCCTAGTGGTAGACCATCTGGTACAAGAACTACAAGTATTATCAAAGATTAGTTCCCCCATAAGATTATTATCCTTTGATAATCATCAAGTAAAATAAAAGTTTTTTTAATAGAATATATTCCCCTTGTTTTTATGGGAATAATTCCATGGGTGGAATAAAATGATTCTACCATATATTCTCTCATGGGGTTTAAAATTAATTGATGTTTTCACTGTTAGTTTTCCACTTTCTATAAGAGATTGAGCTACGAAATTTTCTAAAAAAAATAATATTAAAATTGAGGATAAGGAAAAAATCCATTTTATCATAATTTTAAGGGAAGTTATACACAAACATCATGGGACCAAAAAGTGATAAATAGATATGGGATAAACTGGAAAACATTCATTAAGGAAATATAAATATCAAAGAAGAAAAATAAAAAATTTGGAGAGAGAAATTCGAAAACATAAGATTTGGTGAATATTGGAATATTGATGATTATTTCACAAGGGTGAATGAGATATTGAGTCATATAAGAGTTTTTGGTAATTATTTAAATGATTCACCTATGGTAAATATATTTATTATAAACTTATCAAACTGATATGAAAAAAATATCTCACCTTTGGAAGAAATACAAGATATAACTTCTAATTAATCACCCAAAGATATTTTAAATTAAAAGATAATAGAATAATTAGTTTTTGAGAAAACATGAAATGGATAATATGTATTTTAAACCCATGAATAAATTAAAGATCAAATAAGAAAAAATATGATTCTTAAATTGACTCATATAGAGATGATGAGGGTGATGGATATCGCATAAAACTCATGGATCTCATATCTAAAAGCCTAATGAAATGAATATATAAATATAATGGAAATATTATACTAAAATAATTTAAATATTGAGGAATTATATACTTTTATATATATTATCCAAGAAATAATAAATATATGGAATTTGAGGATGAATAATAGGAAGATAAATTTCAATTAAAGTTTAAAATAACATATTTTAAAGGATATAATAAATATAATGAAAGTAAAAGGTAGGTTTTAATGAATATAAAAAGGAGTACACTCGGTATGGAATAAGAAAAAAAAACTCTTCTTAAAACATTGAGTTAGAAAAAGATTTTACTATAATAGAAAGCAACTTTATGGAACAAGTTTGGGGTAAAAGATAGAGCACAAGTGGTGAAAAAGAAGAAGAGGAAGAAGGTGAATCCTATATGATTCACATGTTAAGAACAGAATATGATGAATAAATTAATATATATTATTAACTAAAAAGGGAGTAAAATTATCTTATGAATGATATTGGAAAGATAAATTTTGTTAAAAATTGTTTTCAAAATAATTATATTTAATGTCTTGATGAAATAAGACTTCTCAAAGTAAATGTTTCTAAATAGGAAATAATTATTAAATAATATAATAAAGAGTTAGATTCTCAATAAGAAAATATAATTCTATTATGATCAAGTTGTCTTAAATATGAAAATACTCTAAAACAATCATTAAATTGAATATTTTATTGAAATTATGGGTGATTCATCAAAAAATATTTACAATCCTTGTACACAAACTCAAGATCAATTTACATTTGTAAATCAGGAAATATTAAATCTATCTCAACTAATAGTGAACATTATAAATTCCAAAGTAGAAAAACCTAGGTTGATATAAACATTTAAAATAATAATTTTTTATCAAAAAGAGATGATAATATTCATAAGTAGATATTCCTAAAACAAACAAGTAAAAGAAAGTTGATTCTTTGAAAAAATAATAAGTAGGTATTCAAGAATAGGCTCAAAAATTTCCTAGAAGAACCAGTTTCAGAGGCTACTATTGGTGTTATGGTTTCTATAGGCACAAATACTTTGTTTTTGGAATAATATTTCTATCTCATTGAGCCAAATATCGTAATAATTATGGGAGATATACTTTCAAAGTTGGATCAATAGATCTAAAAGGAAGAAAACTGATTATGAGAGGACGTCAAGTGTATCTATCCAAAACAAATTTAATGGGATTATGATGATCTATAGAATATTTGAACAGTATGATTACTATCAATGAGAGTGTATGATCATTCCTCATGGTCTAAACCATGGACTTAGAATTAAATGGATATATCAAATATAAGTATGATATAATAATCACTAATTGTTTAGGTTTCCATAAAATAAAAAAATGATCATGCCTTAGAATCATGTTAGTGGTTTCTATACACTTGATAGGATATACCAAGATCAATAAATTTTTTAAAGAAAATGAAGCAGATTTTATGACCTTTGGGATTGATATATCTATAAAGATTAATGGAATTGGTTCTCCTAAAATTGATCCATCTATACTGAATTCACAGGAGGTTTTATTTATTAATGGGCTTAAAAATAATCAGTTGAGTGTTATTAAATTATATAGTGAACATAATGAGGAAATATTAAAGAATAAAATAGGATTCATTAATATTATTTTTGATGTAATTATATTTTAAATAGGTGAAATAATCCATTGGAATTTATTTTAAATTATATATACTATTAATTACTTCTATATTAGTACTAGAGAATAGAAAAATCTATAGTATAAAATACTTATCAATATTAGTAAAAAAAATTGGGTAAAATTTATAAATAAAATGTTGTGATGTAAATTCCACAATTTAATTGTAATAGATATTAGAATTTTACAACTTTTAAAAATGGTAAATGGTTAAACTTAATAACAAATGAGTGGAAGAACAATCAACAAGACCTCTTGAATTTGTTAACTCAAATTAGTGTGGACCTATGAGAAACAAATCCATAAGAGGTTACTTTTATTTTAACAAATTAATTTTTTGTTATATAAGGATGAAAAGAGTTTTATTCATGAATTACAAGTCATAGGAAGTGAATATGTTCAATATTTATAGAATATAAGTTGAAAATGATATTGGCATTCACTATAAAAATTGAAAAATAGTAATGAGAATAAGGAAAATAGAAATTAATTTGGATCTTACCATGTATTTTTTAGGACTAAAAACAATATACCACCCCTCACACACCTCAAAAGAATGTAATTTCTATGACAACTGAAAAAAACTATGGAAATGGGGAGAACAGTGATTTTCAAATTTTAAAAAGGAATGTTCTTTTAGAGAGAGGCTATTTTAATTTTTGTTTTCATTCAAAATTTATTATTTTATGACAACCTAAAATATGAATAAATATGAGATGTTTTTTAACAAGATTCAAATAGTGGTTTTCTTTAGTGTCTTTGGAATTCCTTCATTCATTAAGATAAAGAATTAAATTATGTAAAATTTGATGAAATATCTAAGGAGGTAATCTTTATTCGGTAGATTTATAATGGAAAATTATAAATATTTTTGCATAAAAGACTTCAAAAGGTGTTTTATTTTTTTAATGTTTGAATTGTTGAAAAACAATCCATAAATATTATTCTAGATGTAGCAGTTTTTTATGAATATAATGATACTAGCAAGAAGATTTCTATAAAAATTAGTGTGAAATGGGTTGTGGATGAACAAAGTGTATTAGAAGATAAATCTGGTCCAACCAATAATGTGGAAAAAGAAACTGAGAGTGAAAATAAAAGTATCAAATGATGAAAAATCATATAGAGGGAATAAAAATCATTGGATGTCAAATTAATCATGTTCCAAATTAAAGTATGTTATGATATGATGAATCTATAAATAATCAACTAAAATAAGATTGAGGTTTGACAATAAAACCTCACTTATTTATTAGGTTGAACCATAGTCATATTTTGAATCATTAAAACCTAAATAATGGATAGTGATTATGTATTATGATCTGAAAAAATGATAATAATAATACATCAGACTTGTTCCAAGACCCAATGAAAAAACATTCCTTGGAACAAAATGGATTTTCTAGAACAAGATAAATTATGATCAAATAAAATTTGTCAGAAATATTTCTATACTTGTATCCAAATGGTTTTATCAAGAATAAGGAGAGGATTTTGAGTAAACCTTTTCTATGATTTTAATATTGGAGGTCATAATAATTTATATTTTTATAGATTCATACATTAAATATAAAAGATACCAATTGATGTAAAATATTCATTTTTAAATGGTAAGAATTAGGAAGAGGTATATATTGTGTATCCTGAGGGTTTTATTATTGACGATAATGGAATAAGAGTGTGATAATTTAAGACTATTATATATGGATTAAAATAGGCCCCATCTTCCTACTATAAATGGTTGGTAAAATAATTATTGTAATTAAAATTAAAAAAAAGGAAAAGTAGAAAACATCCTATATATAAAACGAGCTATGGTAGTTATACTTATTATAATTGTATTGTTGATGATATCTTATTCTTAGAATATCATGAAAATGATTTTAAATATTTTTCAAATCAAATGAAGTGATAATTTGAGATTTCTAAGTTTGGTGAGCTAAGGTACTTCTTAGGGTTAAAATTCATGTAAGGAGAAAATTCTATTTTTTTATCATAGGATAAGTAATCTATAGAATTATGGATGATGTTTTAGATTAAGGATTCAAAGATAGTGTTTAAACCCATTTATGTAGGACATAAATTATCTAAAAATACATAATTTGAGAGTGTAAAATGAATATAATTCATAATAATTATTAGGATTATACTTTATCACACCTCTTCTAGACTATATATTATAAATATTGTGAGTCTCTATTCTAGATATTGGAGTGACCCAAATAAGTCACATATTATAGATTCCAAAATAGTTCTAAAATATATCAAATGGGATATAAGTTATAGGATTATTTATATGAATGTAAATAATTTAAACCTCTCTAGGTTTATATGTATGGATTGGTTAGGTTATTGTGATGATATAAGGTCCACTTAAGGTGGAATTTTCCTCTACAGAGATAACTATAAGAGTTTACACTATAAGAAAAATAAATCTATCACACATAGTATTATAAAGAACTAATATTTTTTCTAATAGTGATTTAATTACAATAATATGGATAAAGGAGTGGTTGGAATATTTTAGGTTGACTATTGGAAGTCCCCTCAGGATTCATTGTGATAATCAATATCTTATAGGCCTTTCAAAAAAATGGTTGCAACCCTCATCATCTAAGAATATTGATATAATATTTCGTTTTATTAAATATAAAGGGTCTCTAGTGTATACCTCATGTTGTAATTTATTCCAATTGAAGATAATTTGGATGAAACTTTCACCAAGGCTTAATTTATGGATATATATTGGTTGTTAAGGATAAAAATGGGTTTTCAGGACATCCTATATCATTAACAGTCATTGAGAGTATCCCTCACCAAGTTATGGGTTATATTGTGAATGGGGAAGAATAAAGTGAATAAATATTTTCATGAAATATTTTTTTTCAAACGGCGAAGATGAATTTCAATCATTTTTATTTAGGGGTTGTGTTTATTAGAAAAGGGGGAGTTTGTATGAAATAGTGAGGTAATGGATTGGGGGAGAAAATTTTATCTCTTGGACAAAATATTATTTCATCTAGAGATAAATTACTCTCAAAAATAGTACTCTAGTCTATGGTGAGGTATCAAGATGTTTTGATTTTTGTGAATGTTATGATTTGGTGTTTCTTGAACGATAATTTGAGTTTCAAGATGATATTTAGAAAGCATTTCATGGGTTTTCAACAAATCCAAAGGGTATATTGAAGTTACCTTGATTTTTTTATTAATTATTCTTTATTTTCAATGCTATATGAGATATATTTTAGGATAATTTTGAAGATTATTTGAATATTTTGGGTGTTTCTTGAAGTTTTTATAAATATTTTTGAGTTTATTTGAGTTATTCATGATTTTTTGAGCATTTGAATTTTCACATAAGATATTCTAGTCATAATAATTTTCATATTATTCAATGATGTTTCATTATAGATATAAAACTTTTCTCTATCTATGTGATTTTTTTTTCATTGAGAAATAAAAAAAATCTAGATGTTCGGAACTCATTTTTTGAAATTCTGTAATTGTTGTGCTTGAGTTAAAAAGGACTAAGGAAAAGTTCTTATCATGATTTCATTAGATAACTTTTGATCTGCACATAAGTGAATTTATTTGGTCATAATAAATTTATACATGTAAGATTATTATCATATGCATATGAAAAATATGTTACACATAAGATTATTCAATGTAATATATTATGCATGTAAGTGAATTATCATACACCTAAGAAATATATATTTTATGTAATGAATTTTAGACTTAGATAATTTTATGTAATATTATTTAATGTAATAAATTAAGAAAACTTTTGATGAAAAAAATATTAAGATCTATGATAGCGTATCACTATAAATGAGTTCCATGTCATAGAAAATATATTGAAAATGAATCTATGATTTAATTCAAATAATGCTCATGTTTATTTTTTTAATTTCTCAAATATCATGTTCATTCAAAAATGATTTTGATTCAAGATAATAATATAGAATAAGGTTTCATGTAACAATTTCATGTCAACCTAAATGGATTTTTATATCCTATGAGATTTGTAGGAGTTTTAAAGGGGGGATGTTATTTCTAGTTTCTTGGAGATTTCAAAATGAGTTTCTAATGGGAATTAAATGAGAACCCTTTCTGGATTTAATGAAAATTTGGAATTCAAATATATGAAATTATGGTTCACATAAGTTGCTATTATTTTTTATAGAATCTTTAATTGATATATTTAATGCATATGAGAAATAAGAAGATTCCAAATTTTGTTTTGGAAAACATTATCATGTTTATTGTTCATTTAAAAATAAAATAAATCATTAATAAAATTTTGTTTGAGATTTATAGGGAATAATTTTATACTATACAACTCTAAAGATCATCTATATCAAATATACAGATAGGAAATTAACATGTTATATATCTAAAATCTTTTGAGGGGTTCAAGGAAAGCTATTTTAACTGCTACAAATTCATGTTCTTTATGTTGAGGAGAAAAGAGATTTTTCTCATGTGTGAATTATTTGATTCATGGTGATATCATACTAACAAATTATGAGATGAATATTATGTGTATGATGTTGTATTAAGAACTTCTTAATCAATTGTGTGTTCATAGAAGATGATATTATCTTCGATACTGATGCATTTGGAAGAATTCTCGAATATTTGATTCGCATTCAAGTGATAGGGGGATTTATTCAAGAACCAGTGGTACTAGTATAAGTAAAATTCTATATTATATTAGTGGGAAGTTGATGAATGTCTCTATGAATAGAAGTAGATGATATTTTCTTGAACCTTTTATGACAATGTTTGGAATTTGTAATAATTGAAAATTATAGTGATAAAAAAATATATGAAATAGAAAAAAAAATATAACATAAGGAGTAGGCTCTCACATCAAGTTCAAACCCTATAAAAGTTAGTGTTTGTTGTTAGTATTTGTTTTATTCTCAAATATAGAAGAATAATTTCTAATAATAATGAATCGTGAGTCTAATAAATCAAAGAGATTTAATTATAAAATAGAAATGATTTGAAAAACAATTACCACTAATTCTCCCCATTGATAGTTCACCATTTTCTCGAGGAACTAAACTAATGCAAACAAAATCCCTCAAATGTCATATTAAGTAATATAACTTCCATAATTTGGTTGGAATAAAACTACATCTTTGTGTTCTAGTCTATAAATAGTCGAGATAACTTCTAGTAGTTAAAGAAATAAAATAAAATTTACGTGTCAACTGATACAAAATTGGTATCAAGGGAAATTTTCATATCCAACTTGATGAAATTTATAGTAATTCATTTAGAAAATATAATTTTAGGATTTGAGGATTGGGGGGGTTCACTCAAAAGATAAAAGATTTATTTGTTAATCAAATTAGCTAGAGATTTTTGTACCAAAATACCTTAATGTTGTATAATAGTCATAGTTTTTATTATGATAAGGGAAATATTAAAAATTTCCACATTAATTTAAAATGACAAAATATTCTAAATCCAATGGTGAGGGAGTTGGGATTTGATAAAATAATAGGAGAAATATTAATTTAATTAAAAATGACTATAAAATTTAATCAAAATAAAGTACTAATATTATATTTTTTATTAAAATGGATGATAACACCAAAAATTTATGAAAACTATGAAGTATTTTGGAAATATAAAATGTCCTTGATGATGTGAATTTACATGTTTGGTATAATCAATTATTCATAGTACTTCACTAAGAAATAAAATTTTATTTTTTGAAACCCCCTATATAATGCTCCACCTCTTGAAGAAAAAATGGGTGATAATAAGGCCAATATAAGTCACAAAGATGATTCCTATAATGAATATCACAAAATATATTCATCAATATCTATAGAGTTCCAAAATTAACATGTGTATATATATGGATACACCATGTTCTCTCATATCTTGGAAATATTCCTATATAATGTAAGGAAAGAGAGAGATGAAATATTTATTTCACTATTTATGTATAAGTTAAAGATAGAATCTAGAAATTTCCACATGCGCCTCAGATGATAGGGTATATAGAGAAACATTCAGAGTTCGAATTCACATTGGATAAAGAATTATCCACCCAACTTATTATTTTATCCTTTCTTCTTAAATTTTTCAAATTTATTTATAGGTGTATGATGAATAATTTGGAAAAGACACTTTCATATATCTCTATTCTTATATGAATATTAGTAAAATATATTTTATTTTTATAGGGAATATCCATGAATGATATTTGAAAAATCCTTCCATGAAGCTAAATATTCCAATAGAGGTAAATGAGAAGAAGGTTTTCTACTTTAAATTTGTAAATAAGGCCATTTGAAGAATAACCGTAGGGAATAATATAGGGGACTCTTCTTATTTTTTTTATTCACAATTTATTTTATTCTTTTATATCATATGTTATTGGTATTGTATATAGTTATTGGATCATAAATATTTGTCCAAATAAATGAAATAAGTATATTTATGAATATCACAAGTGTTAAGATGGTTCTTCATTCTATTAATGGAGATATTATTATTGCATTGTCTCTAAGAGAATACCATCTTACTTTTCCTAGTGGAATTGTTTTAATTTTTTAAATTTGTTATTATGTTCCTAGTATTATCAGAAATATAATATCTATGCTGAGTTTATACATGACTGGTTTTTATTTCACGTTTGGAAATAATTTTTTTTCTTTTATAAAGATAATATATGTTATATAATGTAACATTTAAATATTGGATTATATATATTAAAATTGATAAAAAAATAATTTTCAATCAATAATGAAACAATCACACATGAATCATATTATTCCTAGCCATGGAACTATTGACTAGTCCATGTAAACCCTAAGAGCATGATAAAGATAAAATAAGAAGGGTACTTGAAATATTTTTAGTTGAAGCCCTTAGATGTGTTTCATGTTTATTTATAAAGATGTATGGACAAGGAAACTTTTATTTTTACAGTTGAATGATCCATAGATGTAACACCCGAGACTTTTATGTTATATAAATCATCAAAGGAATCTTTTTCTACAAAACACTTTCTTGGATTGCTTTACACGCAATCGCGACCTTCCTCGATAGCTTGCATCGTACGCAATACCGAGTTTCACTAAACAACAATATGCTATTAAAACTAGTCGTTATGAATAGTAATAACCACTTTTTGAAATTTTATAAATTTTATTTTTCAAAATGGACTTCATTTTTGGACTCAGAATATCGAAATTAGCCTAGGGTGAAATTTTGGTATTTTTCTGAAAACTTTCAATTTTTGATGAATAGTGAAACCACTAAGTGGTAGGTTAAAAAACTGAATTTTGCATAAAACTTAATTTTACCGCTTCTTTGAATGTAATTTCAAAAATCCGACAGACACGGTTGATATCAGTAAGAAAAATGTGGTTCAATGAGATAAAAATAATTTTTTGGTGAATAGTAACTTTTTACTTTTTTTACCGCGGTTAATAGTAAATAGGGTAACTAAGGGTAAATATGATATTAATATTACCCTAACACATGTCCTAATTCTATTGTACAAGTGTAATTCGACCAAAAACAAAATTATGAATAAAATATGACCATTTAGGTCCACTTGGATTAGATTAGGACATTTATTATTAATTTATTTAAAGAAGGGTTAAAATAGTTAAAATCAAAGTTTAATAAGTAAATAATTTTTAATATGGGGTTATACATAAGATAAATTAGACTATAAATATCCATTAGAAAGATAAAAATATTTCCTACATAATGGTATTTTATTTATAATTTTTAGACATTAAATAATTTAATTTATTTATGACACAATGATGATGCAGTAATTATCTTATTAATGAAATATTCACATAATTGGTGTTATAAACACCAAAATAAATGTCATTTGAGACTTTTTATGAATTACACTAATTTTCTAGGTTACTATGATATATTAGTGTTGATTTAATAAACTTTATTAGAACATATAATTCTGTTATGACTTTCCCAAAAATCATATATCAAATAGTGTCAAAATTGACACAAAATAGTTTTTAAATAAAATATTATATTATTAATTGTTATTTTATTCCTAAAAATATATGGTTCGTCCAAATGACTTATATAAGGATATATATATTAATAATAAACAATGTGGGGTTCGTTTGGCATGTTATAGTAAGTGTATTAACCATATAGTGAAAGAAAACAAAAAGACACGGTAAAAGTTAAATTATTTAACTTAGAGATAAATGTAATTGATAAGGTTAAAATAATACCCTAAACTTGTCTAAATACTATTGGTTGATAGTATTTCGACCCATCCCCACTTTAGCTTCGAAATAAGACCCTTTGGAACCATTATAAACCTATTTTGACTTTAATATAAAATAATATTTTGAGATATTCCTAAGGTGCCCCTCTCCTCCCTTATAAAAGGGCACCTCCTCCCCCTCCTCCTCACACCAATTTGAGCACTCAATCTCGGCCAACCCCTGCAATTTTCTCCTCTCCACTTCCCTAGAATAATCCTAGAGGTCCCGGTCTTCTTCAAAGACCAATCATAGTTCCCTAAGTGGAGGATTCAAAGAGGCGTTCCAAAGAAGAGGTAATATCCATTACCGATCTTTTCAATTTCATTCTTCTTAAACTTCTTCTTCTTTAGTTGTTTCATGATGAAGTAATAACATCAGTATTACTTACATACTGATATGTTATTATAAATATGAAACAACCCTAATTCACCTTCTATCCATCCTACGGAAAAATGAAATCACCGCGCGTGCGTACGTACGGAATACCGTCTCCACGCCGTGGTGTAATCTATTTTTCCACCATCACGTTACAAGGATGGGTATAATGGTGTAATGAGTAACTATTTATGATTATTATAAAGTAATATTGATACTGAAATAATATATATATACTCCAATACAATTCCACAATCATAGGAACGATATCATCACTCGTGTGTACGTACGGAATACCGTCTCCACGATGTGATGCGACTCGTTCTACATGATCATCATTACATAGTAATTATATAAATGAATTGAATGAATAAATATGATATATGTTATACTAATACCATTATGGATATAAGTTATCTATAACCTTAAAAGAAGAATAAGAATTTATTCGGCAAAACACGCATAAGAACAAAAGGCAATAAAGACTCGAGTAACAAGTAACAATGAAATATTACTAACAAGAAGCTAAGAATATGACCATATATGATATAATATCAATATGTATGATTCTGGAATAAGTCAATAACATTATTTAAACCATTATACAGGAGCTTCGGACAGGTACAAAGCAAATCGGACCTATGGTAAGCGAAATATCACAATCTCATTTTTATCCGAGATTGTTTATTCGTAAGTATTTACTGGGGTGTATTTTATCATCCACATCTATGTTTCATCAATATGTAATATTATTTCCATCCACCTACAATTGTTTAAATCCATTTTTACCCTTCGGTGATTTTTTAGTAATATCTATGAAAGGAATCTTTTGTCATACGAGGTACTTTTTTACTTTTCCGACAAAAGTACGAAGAATGTTTTTTTTTAACTTATACGGCATGAATGAATTTTTAAAACATTATTTCCAAGAAGATTCCTTTACAAGTTTTCAAGTTTATTTTTAATCAACTTATTTTATTTTAAAGTCGTATGACATGTTTTGAAAGGAAGAATGGTTTTTAAAGTAGAAAGGATATTTTCCTCAAGAATGGAGTTCAAGTATTTTATCAAAATTATTTTCCATCTAAGATAATAAAAGGGTTCTGTTTGTATCCCTATTATTACATGGATTTGATTATGTTGTGATGGAAATATTTTAATGAATTCCTTTATCTTATATGAATTGTTTTATGATGTCATGTTGTTTAAGAATCCCATTTTTATTAAATGGGTTACGCTATGATGTATGGTTTATGATTATGTGGCACACATAAGAATGGATTCATTATAAGATGGGTGGGACCTATATCTCCCTCCAATGCATTGGGTAAAGATTTTATATCTCATGATATAGACATGGCTGGAACGGTAGGTTATACCGGTTCAGTGAAACAAGACTGGAACGAGGGTGACTCGGTTCAGAAAGGGACTTTGTCCACTAAGATAGTCTTGGCAATGAGTCATGACTAACAAGAAATGATTTTCCATGACTATGTGTGCATGCCACAAAGTTTCAAGTTTCATGTTATGATTATGGGGATCCCATTTTCACTTCTATGATTTATTCCATGTTAAGATTTTATGATCTCTTTTGCAGGTTATGATTTTCAAAAAGATATGATATGATTTTTATTTCCTTTATTTGCCCTTGCTGAGAATTTGAGCTCACCCTTTTATGTTTTCTTTTCCCCAGGTCAGGAAGATGGATATTAAGTAGAATATGCTAAAATGGACCCTAGATATGATGAAATAAATGGGAGACACTGTAGAAGATTTATTAACCAGTTGTTTATGTTTCCCAGTTTCTAAAGACACTATACCTATATGGTCCTTTGTGGTTTTGTCATATGTTGTAATAAGTGTGCTTCAATTTTGAAGTATTAACAATGTATGTAAAGTATGGGTCGTTATAGTTGGTATCAGAGGAAAGGTATAGTCAACCTTTGGAAACTAGGATGTGAAAGCCTTAGTAAGAACCCTAAGGATAAGTCTAAGCATAGAACACAATCTTAGTGTTTTAGAAATGGACATGAATAACCTAGGATAAGACCTTAATCATGAAAATTTTATTCTTGAATTATGTGGTTTTCCTATTATAATTAGTGTTTCTCACACTATTCTTCTTGGTTTTAGTCAATGGCTGGAACCCGAAGGAACCGTGTTAATGCGGAATGCGATGGGCAATGCAATGATTGTCCCCCTGAGCAACCAAACGATATGGGAGCTGGAATGCAAAATCTTGTAGCCATGCTCACACAACTTTCTCAAGCTATGAATCATGCAGGACTTCCAAACGAGGAAAGGAAGGAGCAACATTCTGTTGAATCCTTCATGAGGCAGCGTCCACCTTCTTTCAGCGGGTCTACTGATCTATTAGTTGTTGAACAGTGGATTAGTACTACTGAAAAGATATTTTCAGTTCTTCAATGTTCTGAACATGATAAAGTCATCCTAGCAGTGTATTGTTTGGAAGGAGATGCTGATCAATGGTGGAATCTTATTAAGAATACGAGGCAAAGGGATGAAATTGAGTCTATGGAATGGGACGATTTCAAGAACTTATTTTTCAATAAGTACTTCCCTCGTATTCTCCGAACAAAGATGGAGAAAGAGTTTCTTGAACTGAAGCAAAGGGATGATGAATCTGTTGGTACCTATGAAGCAAATTTTACAAGACTTGCAAGGTACGCTTCTGGTATTATTATCCAACCTGAGAGTAAGATCGATCGATTATTTAGTGGCTTAAAACCAAGTCTTCGAAGGGCGTTAGCCATAAGGGACTTCAATAGCTACGAGGAAATCGTTCGATGTGCTCTCAAAGTCGAGATGGACATTGGAGTAACCCATCAGTCACATGGGTTTGATAAGAAGAAGAAGATGGAATTCAAAGAAAAATCTAAAGAGCACACGGAAAAGTAGATGAGCTTTTCCTTATGCTCAAAGTGTGGAAAGAAACATGGAGGGAGTTGTCTTAAAGGGACAAGTAAATGTTTTAAATGTGGAAAGGAAGGTCATCAGGCATTTGAATGCCGCGATAATGGGAAGAAGATGTCTAATGATGCAAACAAAGGAAGGGATACACAGAATGAACCTACTATACTTCAATGTTTCATGTGCAAGGAGATGGGGCATTATGCCAATCAATGCCCAAATCCAAGGGTTGATGATGATGGTCGACGTCAATAAAATCTTAAGGCTAAAGACAAAGGAAAGTCACATGCAATTTCTATCAGCGATGTGGAGTACGATAACGAAGTGGTGAAAGGTACACTTACCGTCCACTCTAAAGTAGCAAATGTTTTATTTGATTCTGGATCCACCCACTCTTTTATTTCTAAAGAATTTTCTAAGGGTATCACCATATTACCTCAACAATTAGATGTTGAGTTAGCTGTGACAACACCTAATGGCACAACAGTCGCATCAAAAGTTTATAATTCTTCTCCGATCGAAGTTTGTGGGAAAGTGCTTCCTGCAAATGTTGTGATCCTTCCTTTAGTGGAATTTGATGTGATTCTTGGCATGGATTGGCTTTCTCTACATGGATCTCATATCAATTTCCAAAGAAGGGAAGTCACATTTCATATTCCAGATCAATCTACGATCGTCTATCAATGCAAGGATGAACATAACCTTCCAGTGGAAATTCCTTCCATCTTATGGGTCTTGATTCCACTAAATGAAGGTTATTTATCTCAAATGGTTGGTGAGAAACTCACGATTAAGAATATTCCCATTGTACGGGAGTTTGATGATGTCTTTCCGGATGAATTACCGGGTCTTCCACCAAATCGTGAAGTTGAGTTTTCAATAGAACTTGTACCGGGTGCTTTGCCTATTTCAAAGACACCTTATAGAATGGCCCCAATTGAGTTGCAGGAATTGAAGAAGCAACTCCAAGAGAATCTTGATAAGGGATTCATATGCCCTAGTGCGTCACCTTGGGGAGCACCTGTTCTATTTGTAAAGAAGAAAGATGGATCAATGAGACTCTGCATTGATTATCGAGAACTTAACAAGATCACTATCAAGAACAAATATCCTCTCCCATGCATTGATGACTTATTTGACCAACTACGCGGAGCTCAATACTTTTCCAAGATTGATATTCATTCAGGGTATCATCAATTAAGGGTCAAAAGGGAGGATATACCAAATACGGCTTTCCGTACAAGGTATGGACACTATGAATTTATAGTGATGCCATTTGGTCTTACTAATGCCCCTGCTATCTTCATGGATCTAATGAATAGAGTCTTTAGAGACTATCTTGATCAATTTTTGGTAGTCTTTATAGACGATATTCTGGTCTATTCAAAGAGCAAGGAAGAGCATGAAGATCACTTGAGAATTATATTGAAGACCTTGAGAAAGGAGAAGCTTTATGCCAAATTTACCAAGTGTGAATTTTGACTTCAAAAAGTTGCATTTTTGGGTCACATAATCTCAAAAGAGGGGATATCTGTGGATCCAACAAAAACAGATGTTATCGAAAGATGGTCGAGACCAACAACAGTAACTGAGATCCGAAGTTTTCTTGGTTTGGATGGATATTATCGACGTTTTGTAAAAGATTTTTCACGATTATCTAATCCACTCACCAAGTTGACTCGGAAAGGAGTTAAGTTTGTCTGGACAGAGGAATGTGAAGAGAATTTCAAGGAGTTGAAAAGAAGGTTATCCAGTTCACCTGTGCTCACACTGCCTTGTAGTGGAGAAATGTTTGTGATCTACAGTGATGCATCCAAGAAGGGATTGGGGTGTGTTCTTATGCAAAATGATACGGTGATAGCTTATGCCTCACGACAGTTGAAAATCCATGAGCAAAATTACCCAACACATGATTTGGAGTTGGCTGCGGTAATCTTTGAATTAATGATTTGGAGGCATTACCTTTATGGTGAAAGGTGTGATATTTATACTGATCATAAAAGTTTAAAGTATATTTTCACAGAAAAGGAGCTGAATATGCACCAAAGAAGATGGTTGGAGCTGATTAAGGATTATGACTGCTCAATCCATTACCACCCTGGGAAAGAAAACAAGGTGGCAGATGCATTAAGTCGACAAGACCATGCTAGTTTATCCATGATGAGGATCACAAAAGATCCAATATTTATGGATTTACAAAGGATGGATCTTGGAATTATAATGGAAGGGGAAAAATCTTATCTTTATCAAATGAATGTTCAACCATCTATACATGTGAAGATTAAAGAGGCACAGAAAGAAGATGTTGAGTTACAAAAGAAGGTGAGAAATGTTCCTGAATTCAACCTTGATTGTGATGGGATAATAAAGTTCAGGAATCGGGTTTGTGTTCCTTCTATCCCAGAATTAAAGAAGGAGCTGCTGGATGAGGCTCATAGTTCATCATTCTCTATTCATCCCGGAAGCACGAAGATGTATAGGGACCTGAAAGAGTACTTCTGGTGGGATGGAATGAAAAGAGATGTTGCTGAATATGTCTCTCGATGCTTGGTTTGTCAACAAGTTAAAGCTGAGAGACAGAAGTCTAAGGGGATGTTACAACCATTACCCATACCCGAATGGAAATGGGAAAACATCACTATAGACTTTGTCACCGGACTTCCTAAAACACCCAAAGGCAATAATGCTATTTGGGACATAGTTGATCGTCTTGCAAAGTCTGCACACTTCATTGCTATTAGAGAGGATTTCTCTCTAGATCAGCTTTCCAGGATATATGTAATGGAAGTGGTAAGATTGCATGGAGTACCACTTTCTATTATATCTGATCGGGATCCGAGATTTACCTCGAAGTTCTGGAGAAGTCTTCAGCATACTCTGGATACAGAGTTGAGTTTCAGCACTGCTTATCATCCCCAGACAGACGGTCAGTCTGAGAGAACAATTCAAACCCTAGAAGATATGTTGAGAGCTTACTCTATGGATTTCAAAGGAGGTTGGGATCAACACCTACCTTTGGTGGAATTTTCTTATAATAATAGCTTTCACTCCAGTATTCAGATGGCTCCTTATGAATATCTCTATGGAAAGAAATGCAGGACTCCAACTTGCTGGGATGAAGTTGGGGAAAGAAAGCTATTAGGACCTGATCTCGTTGATGAAATGGTAGAAAAGGTCAGATCTATTCAACAACACATAAAAGAAGCTCAGAGTCGACAGAAAAGTTATGCCGACAACAGAAGAAAAGACCTAGAGTTTTTAGTGGGTGATAAAGTGTTCTTACGAATATCTCCCTAGAAGAGGGTTATGAGATTTGGAAAGAAGGGGAAGTTGAGCCCTAGATATATCGTTCCTATCGAAATACTGGATCGTGTTGGAAAGGTAGCTTACCGATTGGTGCTTCCACCGAATCTCTCTCAAGATCACGATGTGTTCCATGTATCTCTCCTGAGAAAGTAAATACCTGATCCTTCACATGTACTCAGCTCAGAAGTTGTGCCGCTGGAGCAAGATCTTTCTTATGAAGAACAGCCGATAGAGATTCTGGGTCGTAGCGAAAAAGTCCTACGAAATAAGACCACTCGATTGGTGAAAGTTTTATGGAGGAACCACCAACTTGAAGAAGCTACATGGGAGCTTGAGGATATAATGAGGGAGAAGTATCCTCATCTGTTTGTTACAAAGTGACGAATTTTGAGGGCGAAATTCTTTTTAAGGGGGGTAGAATGTAACACCTGAGACTTTTATGTTATATAAATCATCAAAGGAATCTTTTTCTACACAACACTTTCTTGGCTTGCTTTACACGCAATCGCGACCTTCCTCGATAGCTTGCGTCGTACGCAATACCGAGTTTCACTAAACAACAATATGCTATTAAAACTAGCCGTTATGAATAGTAATAACCACTTTTTGAAATTTTATAAATTTTATTTTTCAAAATGGACTTCATTTTTGGACTCAGAATATCGAAATTAGCCTAGGGTGAAATTTTGGTATTTTTCTGAAAACTTTCAATTTTTGATGAATAGTGAAACCACTAAGTGGTAGGTTAAAAAACTGAATTTTGCATAAAACTTAATTTTACCGCTTCTGTGAATGGAATTTCAAAAATCCGACAGACACGGTTGATATCAGTAAGTAAAATGTGGTTCAATGAGATAAAAATAATTTTTTTGTGAATAGTAACTTTTTACTTTTTTTACCGCGGTTAATAGTAAATAGGGTAACTAAGGGTAAATATGATATTAATATTACCCTAACACATGTCCTAATTCTATTGGACAAATTTAATTCGACCAAAAACAAACTTAGGAATAAAATATGACCATTTAGGTCCACTTGGATTAGATTAGGACATTTATTATTAATTTATTTAAAGAAGGGTTAAAATAGTTAAAATCAAAGTTTAATAAGTAAATCATTTTTAATATGGGGTTATACATAATATAAATTAGACTATAAATATTCATTAGAAAGATAAAAATATTTCCTACATAATGGTATTTTATTTATAATTTTTAGACATTAAATAATTTAATTTATTTATGACACAATGATGATGCAGTAATTATCTTATTAATGAAATATTCACATAATTGGTGTTATAAACACCAAAACAAATGTCATTTGAGACTTTTTATGAATTACACTAATTTTCTAGGTTACTATGATATATTAGTGTTGATTTAATCAACTTTATTCGAACATATAATTCGGTTATGACTTTTACAAAAATCATATATCAAATAGTGTCAAAATTGACACAAAATAGTTTTTAAATCAAATATTATATTATTAATTGTTATTTTATTCCTAAAAATCTATGGTTCGGCCAAATGACTTATATAAGGATATATATATTAATAATAAACAATGTGGGGTTCGTTTGGCATGTTATAGTAAGTGTATTAACCATATAGTGAAAGAAAACAAAAAGACACGGTAAAAGTTAAATTATTTAACTTAGAGTTAAATCTAATTGATAAGGTTAAAATAATACCCTAAACTTGTCTAAATCCTATTGGTTGATAGGATTTCGACCCATCCCCACTTTAGCTTCGTAATAATACCCTTTGGAACCATTATAAATCGATTTTGACTTTAATATAAAATAATATTTTGAGATATTCCTAAGGTGCCCCTCTCCTCCCTTATAAAAGGGCACCTCCTCCCCCTCCTCCTCACACCAATTTGAGCACTCAAGCTCGGCCAACCCCTGCCATTTTCTCCTCTCCACTTCCCTAGAATAATCCTAGAGGTCCGGGTCTTCTTCAAATATCAATCTTAGTTCCCTAAGTGGAGGATTCAAAGAGGCGTTCCAAAGAAGAGGTAATATCCATTACCGATCTTTTCAATTTCTTTCTTCTTCAACTTCTTCATCTTTAGTTGTTTCATGATGAAGTAATAACATCAGTATTACTTACATACTGATATGTTATTATAAATATGAAACAATCCTAATTCACCTTCTATCCATCCTATGGAAAAATGAAATCACCGCGCGTGCGTACGTACGGAATACCGTCTCCACGCCGTGGTGTAATCTATTTTTCCACCATCACTTTACAAGGATGGGTATAATGGTGTAATGAGTAACTATTTATGATTATTATAAAGTAATATTGATACTGAAATAATATATATACTCCAATACAATTCCACGATCATAGGAACGATATCATCACTCGTGTGTACGTACGGAATACCGTCTCCACGATGTGATGCGACTCGTTCTACATGATCATCATTACATAGTAATTATATAAATGAATTGAATGAATAAATATGATATATGTTACACTAATACCATTCTGGATATAAGGTATCTATAACCTTAAAAGAAGAATAAGAATTTATTCGGCAAAACACGCATAAGAACAAAAGGCAATAAAGACCCGAGTAACAAGTAACAATGAAATATTACTAACAAGAAGCTAAGAATATGACCATATATGATATCATATCAATATGTATGATTCTGGAATAAGTCAATAACATTATTTAAACCATTATACAGTAGCTTCGGACACGTACAAAGCAAATCGGACCTATGGTAAGGGAAATATCACAATCACATTTTTATCCGAGATTGTTTATTCATAAGTATTTACTGGGGTGTATTTTATCATCCACATCCATGTTTCATCAATATGTAATATTATTTCCATCCACCTACAATTGTTTAAATCCATTTTTACCCTTCGGTGAGTTTTTAGTAATATCTATAAAAGGAATCTTTTGTCATACGAGGTACTTTTTGACTATTCCGACAAAAGTACGAAGAATGTTTTTTTTTAACTTATACGGCATGAATGAATTTTTAAAACATTATTTCCAAGAAGCTTCCTTTACAAGTTTTAAAGTTTATTTTTAATCAACTTCTTTTATTTTAAAGTCGTATGACATGTTATGGAAGGAAAAATGTTTTTTAAAGTAGAAAGGATATTTTCCTCAAGAATGGAGTTCAAGTATTTTATCAAAATTATTTTCCATATAAGATAATAAAAGGGTTCTGTTTGTATCCCTATTATTACATGGATTTGATTATGTTGTGATGGAAATATTTTTATGAATTCCTTTATCTTATATGAATTGTTTTATGATGTCATGTTGTTTAAGAATCCCATTTTTATTACATGGGTTACGCTATGATGTATGGTTTATGATTATGTGGAACACATAAGAAAGGATTCATTATAAGATGGGTGGGACCTATATCTCCCACCAATGCATTGGGTAAAGATTTTATATCTCATGAGATAGACATGGCTGGAACGGTAGGTTATACCGGTTCAGTGAAACAAGACTGGAACGAGGTTGACTCGGTTCAGAAAGGGACTTTGTCCACTAAGATAGTCTTGGCAATGAGTCATGACTAACAAGAAATGATTTTCCATGATTATGTGTGCATGCCACAAAGTTTCAAGTTTCATGTTATGATTATGGGGATCCCATTTTCACTTCTATGATTTATTCCATGTTAAGATTTTATGATCTCTTTTGCAGGTTATGATTTTCAAAAAGATATGATATGATTTTTATTTCCTTTATTTTCCCTTTCTGAGCATTTGAGCTCACCCTTTTATGTTTTCTTTTCCCCAGGTCAGGAAGATGGATATTAAGTAGAATATGCTAAAAGGGGCCCTAGATATGATGAAATAAATGGGAGACACTATAGAAGATTTATGAACCAGTTGTTTATGTATCCCAGTTTCTAAAGACACTATACCTATACGGTCCATTGTGGTTTTGTCATATGTTGTAATAAGTGTGCTTCAATTTTGAAGTATTAACAATGTATGTAAAGTATGGGTCGTTATAATAGAGCTTCAAAAACTAGTTCATAAAAATTTATATGGACCATTTCTAGTAGAATATAGGGAAGGATACTCTTATTTTATCACTTTTACTAACAAAATAAGTATATATGGATATTTCTACCTAATGAGGTATAATTTATATTCCTTTTAGTAGTTTAAGAAATAAAAAAATTATAGTTGATAATAAACTTTGTGTGACTATAAAGAAACTCTAATTATATTAAGTGGGAGAGTATCTTATCCAATAATTCAAGGATTTTATTTAAGAGTGTGGGATTATATACCAACTCACGCCTCTTAATACACCGTAGTGGAATGGTTTCAGTGAAATGTGGAAATTTTACCTATTAAAAATAGTGAAATCAATGAAGATTCATAGAGATCTTACACTATAATTTTGAGGATATACATTATTGAAAGATGTATACTTACTCTACCAAGTCCCGAACTAAGTTGAAAATTGTAACCCCATATGATTTATAGTATGAGAAAATATTACGTATCACAAATTCATGTATGGGGATGTGTGAAATTTTTTAAGTCTAATCTTATAAAAAAATAACTTGATGAGGCATTATGTTCATATTTATAGCATATCCTAAGGTGATAAAATAATATTACCTATATAATTCTTAGATAAGAAGGTAACTATAGAGAGATAGTCTATATTCCTTTAAAGGTAATACATCTATAAAAGTGATTATGTGATCAAGATATACTTTAATGAATTCAAGTATCCAGATAAATAAGATTTAGAATATAAAAAATTTCCAAAAGATCCCATGGAAGAATTCATTCTAGACACACAATTGTTATATTAATCCACATGGGAGGATAGAGAACCAAAGATATACGGTTTTCTTTTCACTGAGGATAGTGAAATGTAATTAATTGAGAATAAAAAACCTTTTTCCTATGAGGAAAATAAAGATATCCCATAAGCTTCCAAATAGAAAGAATCTATGAATCAAGATATTGACTATGAATAAGCATTTTCACCAATAGTGATGCTGAAATCCATTATAATTATAATTTTAGTTATACCATACCATAATTATGATATTTTTTAGATGGATGTTAAAACCCCTTTCATAGATGGGAAACTTTTTATAATTAATATATTACTCAACTAGAAGGTCTTATGACAAAAAAAATCAAATAAAGTATTCATATTTCAATGATCCATTTATGGACTAGGGAAATCATCTAGATTATGAAATATTAAATTTTATGAGTCCCTAAGATATTTTGGTTTCATTAAAAAGGAAATTGAACATTGTATCTATAATAAGGTTAGTTTAAGTGCCACAATTTTCTAAGTAATATATATCAATAACATATTATTAATTTTAACTAAGATTCTACTCCTATATTCAGTTAAGAGATGGTAAATTTAATAGTTCTTTATGATAAACTTATATAAGGAAAACTAGGTTCTATAGATCTGTATATATAGAGATAAATCCAAGGTGTTGTTAAAACTAAATCAGAGTGTATATATTGATGAAGTAATTAAATGGTATATGATGGAATAATATAATGGTAGATTATTTCCTAAGTTTCATTGTATAAATCCCTCTATGAATGTCATCAGGTACTATAGAAGAAATAAATAATGAGTATAATTACATATGTCATGATAATTGGATATATCTTGTATGAAATATTTTATACTAGACTTGATGTTTCTTATTCCATGTGAATGGTAGGCTGATGTCAAGAAGATCCAGGAAAAATATATTAACTAGTAATTAAAATGATCCTAAAGTTCCCAAGGTTTATAATTAATTTATCTTGGTATATTGAGGAGAATTGGAACTATTCATAAAGAGTTACACATATTCTAGTTTTTATATATATCATACTAATATGAGGTCATATTAAAGATATATATTTGACCTAAATGGTTGTGAAGTTAGCTAGAGACACTCAAAATATATTGTGATAGATGATTTTATAATAATGCCTGAGTATATTATGGATTTTAATATAGTAAAATAAAAAGTTTCGATATGTATATTTGTCACGGAATATAGTTTGATACCAAGAAATATAAATTATATCACAAATATATTGCCATAACACTATGACAATGGTTCTATCTAAAGATCCTATATCACATAAGAGAAAAAATCATAAACATTGAACTTATTATCTCATAAGGGATTTTAGTTATAGAGGAACATTAGTGGTTAACAGAGTTTCTATAAAGTAGAATGTGGCAAGATCAATGTCCAAATCTACGTCTTACCAAAATCATCAGTATCATATGAGAGATAGAGGGTTGAGAAATATTAGCATTTTTCTCTAGTGAATGTGAGAGATTATTAGGTTTGGTTACCTAGAAATAACTTTACCTTATATACTTTTTATTTTCACTCTATTTATATAGTTTGATATATAAATGATTACTATTCTTATAACATATTTTTAAACTTTTTATTTCCTTATTTTATAATGACCTTATAATATTTGTTATAGATATAGGTTATAGTATATCCCTACTTTGATGTGAACTTGGGTATGAAAATATTCTAAAATATATTCCTTATAGTCTAGGGATGTCATTATGATAAGAAATAGATGATTTTTAACTATAAAATATCAAGTAATCATAATAATTGATACTTATTATCATGAATTTCACTACTGGTAATCTCTAACCATAGAGCTCATGATGAAAGACCCACTATATGAATTCCAGGTATCACATGTGTCATTGGATATTCCTATTTATGATCATGTATATTTTTCCTTATACTTGATGCCATTATTAATGTATACCATGAAGGGTATACTTTGATTCATAATGAAAATTTTAAAATATATGCTCTTCGTAAATTATTTTATTTTTGGTATTTCATTAGTGGAATGAGGATTGATTAAATAATCACGAGAGGATTTTTTTTCATTTTGTTTTATAGAAAAATATATATATTGGCCATCTTACAAAGATGAAATTGTATCACAAAAATCCATGTTCATAGTGGTCAAAGGAAAGGTCATCTTGAAAATTAAAATATAGATAAATCAATAATTAATGGATAATAACATAGTTATGCATCTTGCATGATGATATATCAGTTGATAAAGGAATTGTATTACACAGTAGTGTACATATGTGGGTCTCATTACTTTTAATTTTATCTTTCTCTTTATGGTATAAGATATGTTACTAGATACAACTCTTTGTGATCATTTTGTACTTTATTCAATAAAAAAGTGGTTTAGATGGTTTCAAACTAAGTGGATATGAAATCTTGTTATATTCCAATGATTTTAATCATCAAAATAAAATTGATCAAATTTTATGAATTTATATATTTTAAAGTTGTTTTCATCATAATTCAATCTTTGTTGATTCTTGATTAGGAAAAGGGAGTAGAATTTTATTTATTAAATATTTATAATTTATCTGGGTTAATGAATAATATAATATTTACTTATGGGATAAGTTATACCGAGTTAATGATTCAATTCAATCCAATTATTTAATTTTCGAAATTATTTAATTATGTGAGAATTTTATTTAAAATATTAATTAAATAAATTTTTTATTTAATTAAAAAGTAACATGTTAAATAATAATGAAATATATATGAATAATTTATTTATTTATTAAGTAAATGATCAATGGTATATTCGGTTTATTTTAAGAATAGGAAAAGGTAAAGGGACCATTTTATAATTTTCAAATCTTAAGATATATATTTAAATTCATTACAATGTAATCAATTAGGGTCAATAGTTATAGATTTATATAATACTCTATTGATAGATTGTTGATCATAATGGGGAAAATTATTCAAATTCTTTCAATACTTGAGAAAAACACACACGTGTGGTGGGTGTAATAGACATAGGGAAATTGGATAGCTCAAAATATATTATTTGTGAACTCAGCACATCAATACTAAACTCCCAAGATTTTCATATTCATATGTGGATATGTCTATAGATATGTAAGTTCAAATATTATTTCAAAAATAAATAACAACCATCAAAAATATATCAAATCAAGGTAATTTTTTTGAAAAAAAATAATTAACTAAACAAAAATGATAAAATATTATTCAAGACTATACGACTAAATCATGTAGAACTAATAGCTTTAGATTAATATTTATAAAAAAATAATGTTGACAGTATTCCAATTCACTTACACTGCACCTAGATCTTTCACTGTATGTAAATACCTTGGATCATACATAAATATCATCACACTAATCATTAATATCATGTATCAAGTCATCATCAATAAGTTTTTGTCATTTATTTGGTTTTACTATAGTTGGATCCCTAAATAATGTCATTATTCTCTGTCATATATAGGTGGAAACACCTCCAATATCTCTACACCATATCACCCCTAGACCCTCATTAATATTCATGCCACATTCAGACCATCGATAAATAGAGAACCATTAGAGAAATTCTAAATCACCACTCAGAAAAAATAAACACACATAACCTTATAAGTAAAAGTATTCAGGCTCCTCGAGGTAAATCTCAGACCTTGGTGTTGTTCTCAATATCATATATCATGGGGTTATTTCCCAATCAAGTGTTATACTACACTTTAATACTAACTCGTGAACTACATACCCAAATGTTATATCTTATATTGGATTAAGAAATATTACTCATGATTAATCCAAACTACCCTCCAATCCTCACACTAAGGAGGGAAATTGTAAGGAATCGGCCTTAATAATTACAAATTCTAGTTTTTTTAACAAGAATTGACATTCTTAAAATTCCAAGGATATTTTTAGTTAGATTTTTGGAGAATTAATACAAACTCTTACAAAGTAAACTCATACATTACAAGTGGATAATTCTACCCAGTAATATTTTTTCTATAAAACAAATATCTTTAAAAAAATATGATTTATTATAATGATAAATCTTTAAAATTTTCCCATTGATCTCATCCTTGTACTTACTATTCTGTAAACCCTATAAAAACATTTTAAAACTTGGGATAAACACAAATTCTCAGTAAGGGACATAAAAGAAATGAAACTGTTAATCCAATGAAAACCCCATTAACATTTTCTTTAAAACATAACATTTTATCCTGAAAAAGGAACCATCTTTTCAAAAAAGATCATTATCTTACCTTTAAAAAATAAAGATATTTTCATAAAAACTCATAAGAAATTGTATAAGATATAAGTAGGTAACTTGTGACATGGTTATACTTTTAATGGAATAAACATGTGGTCGTCCTCTATACATGTCACACTTATAAATTAAATAAACATACGGTCGACTTCCATACACAATGCTTTGAAGTTTATAGTGTAACCACCAATACTTAGTTTATGATGGAACCACCCATCATGGGTTTATCACATAACCACCCATAACATGTATGAGTACCATCACAACTCATAAAAGCTTCAAAATTTCAACATGTCACTATTAAAATTATTTTTTACTCATAAGAAAACATTTCAAGTTATTTAAATAATAAATCCATTTTCAAAACCCAATTTAATAATTTTAAAAAAAATTAAATCAAAGTGTCCCATGCCACTTTGAAACATTTAAAATATATTAAATAATTAAAATTTTAAAACATTCATGTCCACATAAATACATTAATAAAAGTTATTTATTAAAATCATGGACATGAAATATAAAGACTTTAAAAATAAGTCATTAAAACATTTAAAATGATGTTTTTAGCTAAAAAATACATTACCTTGAGTCTAAATCATCGTGTACAATAATTATATTCTTGAATAATAAAATTAATTAAATTATTTACTTAAATGATAATATTTTTTATATTTATTATTCCTTTTATATCACATAATATATTTGTATAACAATTTCTTAATTATTTATGTTCACGTCGAACATTTTGACGATATTCGGTATATGAGTCAAAAATGACTTTGGTGTGACGTATATAGTAAAAGTGGTCATTATTAAATAATATCCAGAATAATATTCATGAAATAATCATCACTTTTATACATCAATTCTACTTTTAAATCAATCCATTAAATATGTATTTGAAAAATGAACTACATTACAATCATGGAGATGGTAATCCATACGTATTCATGAGTAAAGTTTCAATTTTTCAAGGATCATTATGGAAGAGAATTGAGTGTCATTTTAAATTTAAATAATTATAATAATATTTTAATATCATATTAATCATCTAAATATACTTATATATATCATACACATGATGTGGTGTTGAAAAATGAATCATATCACTTCGTGGAGGTGATATTTCATATATACGAACAAACTACGTGGTCATTTTTATATGCATGTAAAGGTAAGAAAAATTATATATTATATATTAATAATTACAAATATGTCATTAATATTACATATAAACATTAATTTCATCATTATAACTTGTATTTATATATGGTGATGGAAAATGAATGTAATTGGTTTGCAAGGTGGTAGTCCTCCGTACACACAAACGATAACTTCTTTTCCCATTTGATGGATGTGGAGATGTATATGGGTCATTAAATAAACACAATAAAATATAACTATATATAGGATACTGGATTTATTATTTTATCATGTTATAATATTTTAATGAGGCGGAAGTAGAAATAAAACCGAAATTCTTGATTAAAAACAACACATTTTCTTCAAACAATCTCTTTTTCTTAACAACTTAGGACCACTAAGGGTGGTGTTATGAATAAAATAATATTTTTATAATGTGTGTAGGGATTATATTAAGGCATTTGGGTAGTTATTTTCCAAAACAAATATGTTTTTAAGTCTGAATAAAAGAGAAGAAGATGTGTTCTTTTATAAGAGAGGGGAGGGGCACTCATAGAATTTATCAAAATATTAAATTAATATAAATTAATTTTCTATTCTAAATAGATCCAGAGTTATTTATAAAATAGGATTATGTTTTTAGATATACCCTCATCTAATAAAAATTTTAAATTTATTTATTTATTTTTTAATCCTTATCTTTTGATTTTAACCATTTTAACTCTAACTATGACAACATGTATTTTTATAATTTGAGGGTTTATAGAGTTACAATAAAATAAAAAAATACCAAAAAATGATTCCTGGATGAAATTTTGAACCTTATCCCAATAATATTTCCGAATTTTATATTTTTATGAATTGTATACCTTTTAATAAAAAATTATTTATTTAAAAATATCACTAATGTCAATCTTGATACAATTTATAACTTGACTTTTTAAAAAATATCATAAAAATATATATATCTTAAAAAAAACTCTTTTAAAACATACCCAATATACCAATATCGTATATAAAATTATTTTATGACACTAAATATCTAAAATAATATTTATTTATATATTTTTACTATCATTTATTTGATATTTACATTTATTAAAAAATTATTGCATCATCATTGTGTCACCATTTAAGGTAATTATTTTATCAAAATAATTTATATATAAATTTCCATGATGAAATAAGTATTTTATATTTAAATATGCTATTTATATTACAACATATCTCCTACATAATCCCATATTGAAAATATTTAACTAGTTAAAAACAAAAGTTTGAAAAGTTTGACTTTTCTTTGATTAAAATATTATAAAGGTTATATTCTCATCCAAATAATCATAAACAGTTACATAACCAATAATATAATTATTAGGTACTAAATATACACATAATATAAAATGGTATCAAGTGTTAGGGCCATTTCCTAATATTTATAACATTATCTTTACCCTTAATTACATGATTTACCCTTAACTGTGGTAATAAGAATTACTAATGTTACAATTAATATTGGAAAAAAATAAAAGAGAACTATTTAATAAATTTATAACTTATGATCCAAAATATGGAATACATTTTTCAAAATTAAAAAAACATAAGTGGATAAAATTAATTTAAAATTAATCCCATAGATAGGGTGAAAAGATGAGTTTTTAAAGTGAAAACATGCATAAGATTAAAATATTTTTATATCCAATTTTAATGTGAAGTTGATTCCAATGGCCAAAATTATGCTAAATTATTTAAAATTTATCTAATTATACTTTAAACCAAATTTAAAATATAATTTAGTAATAAAATTTATTTATATGAAAAGTCAATTTTCAATTAAGATGCAATATTTTTCATTATTCATAAAAAAATATAACTTATCTGAAAAATAATAAAAATTCTACAAAAATAAATTCTGATATTAATATTTAAAAAAATAAGTTTATTTTTTCAAATATAATTTATAAAATTGTCAAAAACATGATTTAAAACAAGACTTCCATTAAAAGGTGGTAAAACTACTTTTAGAAAAGTGAAACTTTTATGCATAAAATTTTATTTATTCTTATTTTAGTCCAGCAAAATTTATTGTATGTATGTGAAAGATTTTTTTGAATATATAATGTATATATATATAATTATTATCTATCTATAATAATTATAAATTTAATTTATTAAGGTAAAATTCCATTTTGGTCATAAAGATAGTTTTTTTCATAAAAACATATCCTTTATATTCAATTGGTTTTTATTTTCATTTCTTATTAATTGGTCACCAAAGAATAAATTTTTTAAACATTTTTAAACCACATTTTCATAATTTAGTAAATCCTGTTCATAACTTTCATTCAAACGACCAGGTTATAATGGAAACATAATAATATTTAGTTGTTTGTTTAAGCTCCATGTGGCATATCATAAACGCTGTAAAAAATAATGTTTCATTCTTAAAATCTTGGGATGTTACATCCCCCCCCCCCATTTTAATAAATTTAATCTTTTTAATTTGGACTTGGGATCAAAACTAGGTGTTTACTTTTCAAAATACCTTTTTTAAAATACTACATCAGAAAAAAGACAAATAAAACTTTAACATTAAAATAAAAAAGGGAAGTAAGAAGGTAACCTAAGATAACACATACTTGGATTGCACTTAAAAAACATGGACATGAAATAGAAAAATAACTATCAATTTCTTATGTATAGTGATATTGAACATGGTCATGAGAAATTTAACCATCACAAATTTGTAAATATATAATGGGTTAAAAGTTCAATGATTTCCCAGTAAGAAAAGTAATAAGATAATTTTTTGTTTCAAGAACCTTTTCATTAAGTTGAGTAATTATTTTATTGTATAATAATATAATTAAATATACTTAATTTACATGTATATTTTCATCCTTGAATCAATTTCAATCACAAAATCATCTTTTTCTCTAAATTATGAGTATTAAAGATATTTTTTCACATCTAAAGTACTAGAATAAACTTATATAGAATAACTTAATCCAAAATATATTAAATATATATTTCTTCTATATTGAAACATTATCCAAAACCAAAAAAAATTGGATAAGATAAAATAATTCCACAAAAATTATAAACCATTATATGATTAAAAAGTATTTTAATCTCTAAAATTCAATATTAAAATCCAAAAATAAACATATATTATTTGATAAATAATTGTCTTTAAAATTCCTCAAAATAGTCCAAACTAAGATTGAAACACAAAATTCAGAAAGATTTTGTCACTTAGTCTTAAAAGATAATTTTAATATTTATCTATAAATAACATTTAATTTCCCAAATAACATAATCACCAATATATGCTAATCGTTTCAGTAAATAACCTGAATCCCCAAAAGTCCACAAAAAAATCAAATATTGTTCCAAAATATATTACAAACTTTATTCCCCAAATAAAATACATAATATTCTATTTAACTTAATATTATAGGATTCCAAAAATAGTGTACATCTTCTAAAATAACATTAATATCTTAATTGAAAAATAATTTTCCAATCCCATGGGAAACAATTGATAAATTGTATGTTTCCAAAATCAACTTATCCTTCATCTATCAAATAATTTAACTAAAAAATAAAAAATCATACTAAATAGGACTTCACGTAGGCTAGTGGTTGGTGATTCTCCCTTTTCACCCTTCGGTTGTGGGTTTAATTCTCATGGCCTTCCCAGACACGATGGTTTTTAACCCATCTTACAGTTTGTCCCTTTTTTCTAAAACTATGTTATTAGAATCCTTATAAAATTAAAAAAATGTTATAAATATCCTCAAAAATGTCCTTAATAAGTTTTAACCTCCAATTCTATCTCATACCTTTCATTTTTCATCTCAAAATTTAATATATCATAATTACCTAAAAAATAAATGTCTCCAAAAATACCAATAGTCATCTTAAAATTTCATAACATAAAGCCTCAAGAAGCAGTTATAAGAAATTGAACTTATGATTATCCTAAAAGTTATAAACCCATAATGATATCTATAATTATTAAGAGGACATATTAATCTCCAAAGTTATCTAAACCATCATTTGATACCAACTATAAAGACCTGACCTTAAACATTACATATTCTATTGTTTTTTTAACTTCAATTCACAGTCATAAAATTATGAGGTTTTATTCAGTTAATGAGTTTTATTGAATTAGTTAAAACAATTAAAAAGTAAACCCATACAATAAAAGTTTAAACTTATACTCATAACTATTTTTTCATAAAACTATCTTGTTAAAAAAACTATATTTTTTATGATGATAAATCTTCACAATTTTCTTATTGATTTCATCCATGTCCCAACTCTCCCTTAAACCCTATGAAAAAAAATTTACAACATCAGACGATCAAAAAATATCAGTCCGGGATATAAAATAATGGAAAATATTATTCTAATGAAAACCCCATAAGAATTTATTTTAAACATAACTTTTTACCCTAAAAATAGAATCATATTTTTAAAAAGATCATTATCTTACCTTTTGAAAATAAATTTAGTTTCATAAAAACTCATATGAAAGAATATAAGATATAAGTAGGTAACTTGGGACATTCTTATAATTTTAATGGAATAATAATTATTTTAACTCCCATACATGTCACTCTTACAAATGGAATAACTGTATGGTCGACATCTATACCTAATGCATTCTAGGTCATAGAATAACCATATATCATTGGTTTATCAAAAAACCACCCATCATTGCTTTATCATGTAAACACATGTAAAATTTCCATGTACCATCACAACACATAAAATCTTAAAATTTTCAACATGTCACTATTAAAATTTTCTTTTTCACTCATAATAAAATATTTCATGTTATTGAAATTATGAATCCATTTTCAAAACCCATTTTAAAAATTTAAAAATATATTTTTAAATCAAAGTGTTCCATTCCAATTTGAAACAAATTAAAAAAATTCAAAAATCCCTATTTTAAAACATTAATTTCAACATAAATACATTCAAAGAAACATTTTTTTAACATGGACATTACATAGAAATATTTATAAAATAAATCTTTAAATAATTTAAAAAAATATTTAAAAAGACCCTTACCTTAAGTATGAATCATCACATAAATTATTTTTATTCCTAAATAATAAACCTAGGATAATTATTTAATTGATTAATATCCTTTTTAAAGTTTATTATTAATTTTATAACACTTATTCTCAAGTTATATAAATTATATAATTATTTAAGTTCACATTCATGTGAGATGTTTTGACGATATTTGGTACATGAGTCCAAAATTAATTTGATATGATGTCTATAGTGAAAGTGGTAATTAGTGCATAATATTCAGAAAAATATTATTTAAATAATAATTAATTTTTAACAAAAATTATACTTCTACATATTTCCATTAAATATATATATGAAAAATAAACTATGTTACAATCATGGAGACGGTAAGTCGTACGTACGCATGAGTAACGTCTCCATTTGTAGATGATCATTACCGAAAAGAGGTAAGTATTATTTTATATTTACAAATGATAAAAATATATTTACTATAATATTAATAATCTATATAAACTTATATATATCATCCATGCATTTTTATTATTAAAAATGAATAACATTGCGCCATGGAGGTGATGGTTCACATGTACGCACAAACGACGTTATATTTTTTCTATGCACGAAAGTTGAGAAAAAACAAATATATAAAATTTTCATAATAATAAATATATCGAAAATATCCTATATAAAAATTAATTATATCGTTATAATCAGTCTTGAGAGAATTTGATGGAAAATGAATTCTGTCGGTTTATGAGACGGTAGTTCGCTGTACACACAAACGATAAATTATTTTCCCGTTTTATGGAAGTGGATATGGATATGGGACCTTCCAAAAAACATAATAAAATATAATTATATTTATAATAATATGGTTATTATTTTATTATGTTTTAAGAATTTTCAAAGGAATTGGAAGAATAAATAAGACAAAAATGCTTGACTAAAAATGATACCTTTTCTTTAGACAATCTCTTATATGTAACACCTTAAGACCACTAAGGGTGGTGTTATTCCTAAAATAAAATCTATAGAATGTGGGTAGGTATTATAGTAATGTATTGGGTATAAAATTGGACAAATAAATAGGTTTATATGTTTTAATAAAATAGAAGAAGATGTGTCATTTTATAAGAGATGGGAGGGGCACTGTTGGAATTTATCAAAATATTAAATTAATATAAATTAATTTTATATTCCAAATGGATAAAAAGCGATTTATTTAAAATATATGATTATTTTGGGTATTTATTACCTAATTCAATAAAAATTATATATGTTTTTACTATTTTTTAATCTTTATCATTTGGTTTTAACCCTTATTTAATACTTTTAACTCTTACCGTGGTAATATGTGTTTTTATACATTGAATTTTATTATAGTTACTATAAAATAAAAAAATACCCATAAATGAGTAATGGATGAAAAAACTATCCTTATCCAAATAATTTTTCTAATTTTTATATTTCTATAAATTTTATATCATTTAATAAAATATTATTTATTTTAAAATATCATTAATGTCAATTTTGACACTATTCCTAAATTAAATTTCTAAAAAATATCATAACAACACAATATCTTCACAAAAAACTCTTTCAAAACATCCCCAATAAGTTAATTTCATCTATAAAATTCATTGATGACAGTAATTATCTCAAATCATATTTATTTTAATATTTTTAATATCATTTATTTGATATTTCCATTAATTTAAAAATTATTGCATCATCATTGTGTCGCCATTTATAGTAATTATTTTATCTATAAATACTATAAATATATTTTCATGATGAATATAAATATTATATATTTCAAAATATTATGTCTAGTCGAACATATCCTTAATATTACCCAATATTAAAAATATTTAACTTATTATATACAAAAGTATTAAAAGGTTGACTTTTTTTTTGGATAAAATATTATAAAGGTCATATTCACATCAAAATGGTCCAAATGTTAGGTTGGATAGGGTAAGGGAAGATGGTATAGAGGAGGATAAATATACAAGATTAAAATTTTCAATCAAATAAATTTATTAATAAAATTAATTATCAATGTTAATTAGCAGCGGAGAAAATAAATAATGCAAGGATATTTTTTATAATATTTCAGTCTGAAGTGGTCTTACTTATATTATTATACCTCTATACTAGGTGAGATATATGTTTTCACTAAAAATTATTTTTATATGGGAATCCTTTTCTAGTGGAGGGATAACCATGACACATAATTTTGTATGAGGAGTAACAACCCTTACAACCTGACTTTATATATTGGGAGTCACAACCTAAACAGTCCTGACTTTAGATATTGGGATTCACAACCCTTAGTTCCTGAATTTAAAATTTTAGTGTCAAAACCCAAGAAAATAGAATAGAAAATATTGATTCTTTGTGTAAAAGCATAAATAGAATAATAGAGTGTGTGAGAGAGATGGGAAAAGTGTTACAAACTAAAAACTAGATGAAAGAAGATAAAAAATGATTGAACAAGTACTGGTTATTGATGATTTGATCATAACATCTTATAAAAAAAGTTTTAGTTGAAGAAAAAAAGATTCAGCACTTTAGATATCATGCAAGTGATGAAACAGAGTGTCGCAGGATGCTGAAAATGCACTGCGGATTCAAAGTTCAATGTAATTTCTCTTTAAAAAAATAGAGTATCAAAATTGTTAACATGTGTCTTGATATTTTTATATTGTTATCTCTTTTTAACCAATAAAAGATAAAGATATATATGTAGTAGATATTCAGTAGTTACAGCATCTCCACTTCCTTTGGATTTTCAAAATAAATTGAGTTAAGAGAATTCATAAATATCTCCATAAAAATGTAGCATCATTTCCTCTTTATTCCTATATAATAAATATCTAATAATATCATTCAAACTAATTTCAATAAGTCTTAAAATAAAATACCTATAATAATAATAGAATTTAATTTTTTAAAAGTCCAATTTAAATTCATTTATACTTAGTTTATACGGTTCCTAGAAACTTGAATCTGAAGCCAAATGAAAATAAAAATATTTAAAAATAAATAAAAATAAAACCATAGAATTTATTATAAAATGATGTTAAAATAATTTATTAATTTTTATCTTTAAATATTCCACCAAAAAAATTAAAAACTCTTCGATCATAATCCTTATATTTAATTTGAATTTATCTAGAAAAAAAACTTGGAAAATAATCCATATATATGTAAAAAATCAATTTTCTGCAAAATTACAAAGAATGAACAATAACTACCGGAATGAACATTAACGTAACGTAGGGATGATGAATAGTAATGTAATGTGGGGACGATGAACAGTAACGTAGCATAGGGATGTTGAACAGTAACGTAGGGTGGATGAATCATACTTTGTAAAATGAATAGTAAATTAGCGTAGGGATGATGAACAGAAACGTAACATAGGGAATGAACAATACTTTGTGGAAATGAATAGTAACATAGGGTTTACGAACCATATTTTTCAATATTCATATAGAGTAATGTAATGTAGGGAATGAACCATACTTTGCACTATTGTGAAAGTATGGTAGTGTGTACTTCGTGAAAAAACTGGACATCATACTTTAATAAAAATCAATAAATTTTGAAGGGATCTAAAAAGAAAAATAATAATTTCTTCAGAAAGACGTAATTTTATAAAAAATTATTATCTTTATAAAAAATCAAGAATAAAATAAAAATGATATCTATTATTCCAGATATCATTAAAAAAATAGAAGCAGTAATATTCTAGAATACTGCAGTTCTGGAAAATAAATGCATAACTCCATACAAATTATTTACCATCCAAACAACCTTTTTAGACTTTTATAACTAATGAAATCAAGATAAACATTTTTTTTTTCAATAAAATCATGTTTCATGTGAATCTTATATTTTTATATGTTTCAGAAAAATAAATATAGAAACTTTTAAAAACTAATTTCTATAGAGTTTATAAAAATGCAGCACCAACATCATTGAATTTTTAGAGTACTAGAAAATAAATTTTTGACTTCATGATAAACTAAATAAATTTAGCTAAATCTCTTATCTATCCAACATGATAAAAATCACACAAATATAAATAATTTATTTTAACATATCATCAAAATACAAAAACCTTTTTAAAAGAAAATCACATGTAATCAAACAAACTCATAAATGGTAATTAAAAAAATGTCAAATCATATGTAAAAAACCAAATAAAACATGAACATGTACAAACAAACACCCCATTTTTGTTTGATTAAAAAAACACTTAAAATAATTAAGACCAATTTTTTAAAATAATTAAAACAAATTAATTTCTCCCAAAAATTAATGTTTTAAAACTATTAAAACCAAGTTATTTATCCCCATTTTGTAAATAAAAAAAGTGATAACAAAACTCCCCTAAAAATTTAGTAATAAAAAATTTAAATTATAACATACCAATATCAAATTTAATTTTTTCCAACTGAGAAAAGTCTAAAGGCTCTGTAAAAATATATACTAGCTGATTTTCAGAAGGTGTAAATTTGAAACCAATATCACCCTTGTTCACATAATCTCTAATAAAATGAAATCTAAGATCAATATGATTTGTTATATAATTTTGTAATGGATTTTTAGAAATATAAATTGTTGAAGTATTATCATAATAAATAGGCAATTCATCAAGATAAACACCAAAATCACATAATTTTTTCTTAATCTATAAACTTTGAGCATAACTACTTGTAGTAGTGATATGAGTAGCTTCTACAGTAGATAAAGAAATAGATATTTGTTTCTTATATGACTGTGAAATTAAACTTTTTCCAAGAAAATGACACATACCTGATGTGATTTTTCTATCAATTCTATATCCTCCAAAATCATAATCAAAATAGAATGTTAAATCAAAATAGTTATATTTTGGATAAAATAAACCAGAATCAAGAGTTCCTTTAACATATCTAATTAATATTTTGATAGCTTTAATTTTACTTTATTTAGGATCTTATTAAAATTTATCACATAGACAAACACTAAAAATGATATCGGTTCTAGATGCAGTTAAATATAGAAATCTACCTACCATGCCTCTATAAAATTTAAAATAAATATATTTACCATAAGCATAAATATCTAATTTACAATTAGTAACCATAATAGTTTTCATATATTTAGCAGAATGAAGACCAAATATTTTAACTAACTCTTTAGCATACTTATATTTATTCAAAAAAATCCAATATTTTCTTGGAAAATTTTAAAGTCCACGAAATAATTTTAATTCTTCCAATAAACTCATGTCAAATTCAGAAAATGTCAAAGAATAAAATTCATTACAGTGTTTTCACTATATGATCTAAAAACTATATCATCAACATAAATTTTGACAACTAAAATATCATCAGAAGTTCTTTTAATAAAAAGATTAGGATCAACATTACCTTTCTTGAAAGCATTATTTAATAAAAACAATGAAATTATTTCATTCCAATCATGAGGTTCTTGTTTAAGACTATAAAATTCTTTAGAATGTTTAAAAACGTGGTTAGGAAAATTTTTTACTTTCAAAACTAGAGGGTTGAGAAATATAAACTTCTTCAGTTATAAAACCATTTAATAAAGAACTTTTGACATTCATTTTATATAATTTAAAACCATAAAAAGAAAAAAAATACAACAAAATTATAATTTCCTCTAACCTAGAAATAGGTGAAAAATAATCTTCAATGTATGTACCTTATTCTTTAAAGTATCCTTCAGAAACAAGTTAGTATTTTTTTGAAAATATATGAAGATTCATCTAACTTGTTTCTAAATATCCACTTAGTTCCAATTACTTTTTTTATCCTTAGAAATTTAAAAGAAATTCCAAACATTATTTATAACAAACTAATTTAATTCATCTTGTATAGAAATAATCAAATTTTCAATTTTCGAAGCATCATTGACATTAAAAGGAACAAAATAAGAAATGAAATCATAATGGGCACAAAAAATTAAAATAGAATTTATGGTTTTAACACCAGAATAAACATTTACAATTACATTTTCTATAGTATGCTTTTTTTGAATCTTCCTTGATTTTGGATCTAGTTGAGAAGTAGTATGATCCCCCTAAATTGACCCATTCTTATCTTAAGGAATTTTTTCACCAAAATTAAAATATCTAAACTCATCATCAGTGAAATTTGAAATAGAATTTATTTTAATTTTATTTTCATCAAATATAATATGAACGGATTCTTCAATAATAATAGTTCTTTTATTATAAACTCTATATGATTTATTATTATTATAATATCTAATAAAAATACCTTCATTAATCATAGCATCAAATTTATCTAAATTATCCTTTTAATTTAAAATAAAAACTTTACAACCAAAACTCCAAAGTATCCAATTTTAGGTTTTTTATTTTTACATAATTCATAAGTAGGTTTATTTAATAATGGTATAATAAGAATTATATTTGAAATATGACATGTATAAAAAATAGCTTCATCCCAAAAATATATAGGTGAATTATATTCGATTAACATAGTTTGAGTCATTTTAGTAAGAGTTCTATTTTTTTCATTCTATAACACCATTTGGTTGTGGTGTTCTAGAATCCGGAAAATTATGAAAATAGCCATTATTTTCACAAAATTTTTCAAAATATAAATTTTAAAGTTCACCTCATTTATCACTGTGAATAGAAATAATCATAAATATTTTCCATTTTGAAATAATTTATAAAAATAAATAAATATATTTAACATTTAATTTTTATGAGCAAGAAAGTATACCCAATTAAATCTACTATTATTGTCAACAATAAATAGGGTATATTTCTTTCCACCAATGTTGTAAATTTTAATGGGGCTATATAAATCAAGATCTACTAAATGTAAATGTCTACTAGTATTTATCTTATTAATGGGTCTAAATGAAATTTTTTGTTTCTTCCCTTTCATGTAAGTGACATAAACATGAATATGTTATTTTTTAAAGGAAGATAGTTGTAACGAATTTTCATATACTGAGATATTATAAAACAATCTAAAATTAACCTACCCTAAGCATCGATGCAAAAGGATTATATCATTTTATATATCATTTAAACACTTTACATGTCAAATATTTAGTTCATCAAAATCAATAATATAAATATTATCTTTTCGATTAGTATAAAATAATAAAGAATCATCTTTAAAAAATAAAAATTTATTATTTTGAGATTTAACTTCTATTACATTATTAAATAATTTTTATATACTAATTAAATTATGTTTTAAACATTTAACATATAAAACATTAGAAATAAAAGTAGAATTTGAATTACCAAATTTACCAAAACCTTTTACTTTTCCTTTGGAATTGTCTCCAAAAGTAACAGTGCCTCCATCACAAGTGTTTTAAGTAGTAAAATTTTATGGGTCTCTGTTCATATTCCTAGAGCTTCCACTTTCTAGGTACCATATTTCATTCTTGAGACATCCAAGGCATTTTTCTACAAAAATAAATAACTTGACAATTTTGTTTCCAAAGCTACTTTGGGTCCAATGAGATTAGTTAAACAATTTTTAGGTAACCATGAAAATTTTGAACATGTATTGTAAGGTACTCTATATAATAAGGATTTAGAAATATTGGTTTTTATAAATCCCAAGTATTGATTAAATCTAATATAACATTCATTTTTATAATGACCTTTCATGCCACATTTTAAAAAAGTAACAATATAGGTATAACAATTTTTACTTTTAAAAAATGATTTTTATATATTTGGGGAAATCTTATGTCATAGCCAAAACCATATTTATTCTTATCATTTTTTTCAAATACATCGTCTCATGATATTTTTAAATACCTTGAATAAAAGTAGATAATATTTTTTTAATACATTCAACTTCCTTTTTCAAATTTTCATTCAAATCTTGAGTAGATTTCAAATTTTCATAAGCATTTGAATGAGAAGTATAAGAAGTGTTACATAGTTTTTCATTCTACTATAGAAGTATTTTATTTTCAAAAACCAGTTTCTCATTGTTTTCTTTAAGCTTATTATAAAATTCAAACAAATTGAAAATATCTTTTCTTAATCTCCAAATTTATTTATTTAATTCAAAAACATTGGGGTTTTTAGAATTACTTTTAGAATAAGAATATTTAGAATAAAAATAGTAATTATTAACCTTATCCAATTATTCCATTAAGCATAAGTTAGAACTTTCTTTTTAATTTCCAATTTGTTCACTAGAACTAGATTCTTCTATACAACTCTGACTAGTGGTCAATGCCTTTTTTCCTTCTTTTTGAGTTTGTATTTATTATTTAGTTTAGGACTATAATGATTGATATTCCCTTTCTTCATGCACTCATAATAAGTTACACAAGAATCATTATAATTCATATCACCTTTCTTATCCATCGTATATTTTTATTTTTGATGGATTCATCTAAAATGATTTTTGAGTCCTTTCTTTTCATCATTTTGTAAACTCCAGTCACAATATGAGCCATATCTTCCTTTTCAATATCATATAGATCATAATTATAAGAGTAAGTAGAAACAACAATCACATATTTAAAACCCACAACTTTTCTTTTTTTCATCTCCTCATCAGCTATATTCTTTAGTTCGAGTTCATATTGAACTTGTTATCCAATAAATTCATCAAGTGTGTACTCTTTTAAGTTATTTCTTTCATCAATGGAAACCTTATTTTTATACCATTTATTTGTAAATACTCATAGGACTCTTTCAATAAGTACATATTTTTTAAAACTTCTCTAAGTGAATTCATTCCATTCATAACGATTGTGAATCTATGGAACATTTGGTTAACTGTTTCATCATCACCAATATTGAAGTATTGGTACTCAAAACAAAGCATTAAAATCTTGGTTTGGATCAATATTTTAGAGCCAAGGTGAGTGATTTGTAGAATCTTCCAAATTTCATAAATTGTCTAACAAGTAAGCACATGACTAAAACAACTTCTATTAATATAAAAATATAAAATATTAACAATTTTTTAATTTAAAACATATCTAGTAGCATCAATTCCGGTAAGATCATATGGGTCAGCTTTAGGAAGTGTGTATTGTTTTGAGATGATAGACTAGTTCGCAATTCTCAACTATTTTATGTAAGCCTCTATTCGAGATATCCAGTAGCCATAATCATTTCCATCAAAGTGTGGTGGATTTTGAGGTATACAAGCATCATTTGTCTTCAATCCTTCCATATTATAAGATCTTTTCTTTAGACTGTTAGGTCTAGGAATATTTTAGCACAAGTAAAATCAAAGTAGACTCTAGAGAAGGATTTTATAATTCCAAAAGGAACAATCTTCTGATAAAAATTGAAAGGCATCATAAAGATAATAGTAGATCTAATAAATTCCAAAAAGGATTTCCCCATGATACCAATTGTTAGGTTGGATAGGGTAATGGTGGATGGTATAGAGGGGGTGAATAAACTAGAATAAAATTTTAAATCAATTAATAAAATTAATTATCAAAGTTAATTATTGAGGTTAATTAGCAGAAAAAAATTAAATAATGCAATGATGTTTTTTATAGTAGTTTGGTATGATGTTGGACTACTTCTACTCTTATACCTATCTACTCATTGAGAGATACGTGTTCACTAAAAATGATTTTATGGGGGAATCATAACCCAATTACAGAATCCTTTTATAGTGGAGGGATAACCACAACATTGACTTTTTTATGGGGAGTCGCAACCCTTACAACCTAACTTTAGACACTGGGAGTCACAACATAGACAGTCCTGAATTTAGATACAGGGAGTCACAACCCTTAGATCCTGTCTTTAGAATCCAGTGGTAAAAACATAAGATAACATAATAAAAAATAATTCCTTTGTGTGTAAAAGCATAAACAGAATAATAGAGTGTGAGTGAGAGATGGGAAAAAGTGTTACAGACTCAAAACCAGATGAAAAAAATAAACAATGATAGCACAAGTATTGGTTGATGAGAATATGATCAGCGCATCTTGTCAAGGTAATTTTAGTCGAAGTATAAAAGATTCAACACTTGAGATATCATACAGGTGATGAAATAGAGTGTCGTAGGATGTTGAAAATGCACAGAAGAATCAAAGTCACAACACTTTATCTTTGAAAAAATAGTGTATCAAAAATTCTAACATGTTTCTTGAAATTTGTATCTTTCTATATATTTTTAACCTACAAAATAGAAAGATATATATAGATTAGATATTCAGCAGTTACATCAACTCCTCTTACTTTAGATTTTCAAAATAAATTGACTCAATAGAATTCATCAATATCTCAATAAAAAATGCAGCATTGTGTTCTCTTTATTCTTATAGAATAAAAATCTAATAAAATCATTCAAAATAATTTGAATAAGACTTAAAATAAAATATTCAGAGTAATAATAGCATTTAATGATATAAAATTCTAATATAAATTCATTTAAACTTAGTGAATAGAATTCTTGAAAATTAGAAGCACAAGACAAATATAAATTCAAATATTTAAAAATAAATAAAAATGAAACCATGGAATTTATTGGAAAAAGTCATTGAAATAATTTATTAATCTTTCTCTTTAAATATTCCACCAAAAACATTAAAAACACTTCAACCATAATCCTTAGATTTAACTAGGATTATCCAGTAGAAAAACATTTCAAAATAATACATACATATGTAGAAAATAAATTTTCAGCAAAAACACATGGAATGAATAGTAACTTCAGGATGAATAGTAACATAATGTAGGGATGATGAAAAGTAACATAGCATAGGGATGATGAAAAGTAATATAGTGTTGATGAACTATAATTTTCCTAATAAACAGTGATGTAGCATAGGGATGAACAGTAACATAGGGTTGATAATCCATACTTTACAGAATTAATAGTAACATATCATAAGGATGATGAACAGTAACACAGGGTAGGGAATGAACCATACTTTGCAGAAATGAATAGTATTATAGGGTTGGTGAACCATACATTTCACTATTTTTGAAAAATAATGTAACATAGGGAATAAACCATAATTTTAACTATTATGAAAGTACGGTTGTCCGCACTTTGTGAAAAAAAACTGGACAACATACTTTAATAAACTTCAACAAATTTTTAATGGATTTAATCAGCAGAATCAAACATTGGTCAAAAATAATTATTTGTACAAAAACTTTATATATTTCCAAAAAATCAAAAATAAAATAAAACTAAAATCTACTATTTCAAATATCATTAAAAAAATAGAAGCAACAACACACTAGAAACTGTAGTTCTAGAAAACCAAAGCAGAACTTCATACAAATTATTCACCATACAAACGACCTTTTTAGACATTTATCTAAACTAATGAAAACAATATAAAAATGTTTTATTTCGATAAAATTATGTTTCATGTGAATCCAATATCTTTATACTTTTTAGTAAAATAAATACAGAAACTTTTTAAAATAATTTTTTGTAGAGTTTCTAAAACTGTAGCATCAACTTCAATGAATTTTTAGAGTACAGGAAAAGCATTTTCAAACTTCCTCATAAACTAAAGAAATTTAGATATATATATTTTCTATCTAACTTTATAAGAATAACACAAATATAAATAATTTAGTTTAACATATAGTCAAAATACAGAAATTTTTTTAAAATAAAATCACATGTAATCAAAAAAATCATAAAGGGTTATTAAAAACAAACGTTAAGTGATATGTAAAAAAACAAAATTAAACATGAACATGAAAAAACAAAAAAATAGTCACATAATTGATAATATTATTATTGTGGAAGAAAATTACTCATAATTTAAAATTAGGGCAAGTTTTAAGTTCATTTTCTAATATTTATAACATTAATTTAACTCGTAATTACCTGATTTGCCGTTAACTATGACAATAAAAATTACTAAATTTACTATTCATATTGGCCAATAATAAAATATACCTATTTAATAAATTTTTACCTTAAAATTTCAAATATTTATTCCATTTTTTAAAATTCAAAACATTTAATTTTCTGAAATTAATATAAAATTAATCCCATATATGGGGTAAGAAAAATAGATTTTAAATTGAAAATGTGAAAAAGTTTGAAATATTTTTATATCCAACTTCATTGTGAAATTTATTCCAATTATCTAAATTGGATTAAATGATATAAAATTTATCTAATTATGCTTTAAAACCAATTAAAAATTTAATTTAACACTAAAAATTATTTATATGAAAAGTCAGTTTTAATTAAAATGTAGTATTTTTTAACTATTCATCAAAAAATTAAATTTATCAGAAAAATAAAAAAAGTTAAACCAATTTAAATTTTTATATTATTATTAAAAATAAGAAGTTTATTTTTTAAAATATAATTAATAAAAGTTTCCAAAACTTTATTTAAAACAATTTTCCCATTAAAAGGCGGTGAAATTTCTTTTAGAGAAATACAACTTTTTAGGCGTAAAATTGGTTTTTTTCTTTTTTCATGATTATAAAACTTATTGGATGAATTTAAAAACATTTTTTAAATATATAATATATAAATATATTTATTTTTTTCTATAATAGTTAATAATTTAATTTATTATGATACAACACTATTCTGTCCAGAAAAAAAATTAACAAAAACACATCTTTGATATTAAATTGGTCTTTATTTTCATTTATAATTAAATGATAGTAAATTAATTAATTCAATGAACATGTGTAAACCATATTTTCATAATTTAGTTAATCATGTTCTACCCTCCATTCTAACAGCTAGGTTATAAAGACAATATAATAATATTTAGTTGTTCGTTTAAGCGTGATGTGGTGTATCATACACATTATCGAACATAGTGTTTCCTTCTTAAAATATTGGGATGTTAAAGAAAAAAATAAATTTATAATCACAAATTTTGATCTATATCAATTATTTTCACAACTCTAAGATCACTTCACATGAATCCATTCTTAGGAATAAATTGAAACATCACTTGCAGTATCTCCCACCTCAACCGCTAAGGTTAATCAAGAGGGAACTCCTAAAAGAACTAATAAATATAACCACTCATTAAAAATTCAAACCACTTGCCAAAATCTTATGGGAAATGGTCTCACACATCACTTAATCAATGAAAATGTATCGAATATTATCTCAATGTCATCTCATAACCTGATCACAACTCAAAGGTGAACACTTAGCTAATGTATCAATGGAACCAATGACTCACTCCTAGTAGTTGGGGTTAATCAAGAGTCCTAGACTAACTTTCCATACCAAAGGGTTACTCCCAAGGTTTCTTGTTTAACCAACCACCCAAAATATTACTATATCTCTATTCCTATTTTGAGAAACACATCACTCAATAGAAGGTTTCACCTATGTTCCCTATGTTATCATGAACTATCTTGAAACATGTGATAACATACATAGAAATAATAAATATAGTGGGATCACACAGTTAAAAAAATAAATACAAACTCAAACTCAAATGTTCAATTGGAACAAAACATTTATTAAAGTAATCTATCTATGATTTTTTTTAGAATAAAATTAAAAACCCTCTTTCACATTCACCTTAAAATGGAATCACATACCATCTTTAGTGACACAAATACCTTTTCCAAAAAACCATAGAAATGTCTTCTTATAAAAAAAACACTTTATTTTAAAATCCCTTTTCATAATCATTATTTTAAATCATACGAATTCCACTAGAAATTCTATTCTAAAATCCATTACCTTTAAATACCATTTTAAAGGAAAAACCATTTCATTATAAAAACCAAGCTAGAATTAATTCATGGAACCAATAAATATATAAAATGGATGATCACCACTCATTCGAGTAAGGTGAACCAAATAAACTTTATTAGGTTATATGGTTCTTTATGACTATTAAATTGATGTGATCCTATCCTATTTATACGGTAATGAATTGGGATAAAAGCATGCCATAAATAACAATAATAATCATAAAAAAATAAAAAAAATTGAATAATCAATCCCAAAATGACCCACATAATCAAAATACTCAATGTGTAAAGTCCACCTACCATAATTACGCATCTATTTTTTTAATACAATCTCACTATGATCATCGTTGACCCCAATGATACCTATATTATTAAAAACACCAATTAATAAAACATAGGACCACTTAATAAAAAATTATACAATTTAACTAATGTTATTATAATTCACTATTTATTCTAAATACACCAAAAATACATGTAATGGGGTTCTGTTCATTATAGACAGATGACTAAACCTACTATGTGTAAAAAATTTAATTTATAAATTTGAATAGATGGTCAATTTATCATTATTACAAAAAAAATTAATTATATAAGATAGAAAACATACCTATATAAAAACTATAATATTATGATTAATAACTCTTATCAAGATCCATATATTCATCATATATGAAGTCTACATCATCATAACATGATTAAACCATGATATGGTGGAATCATAGTTGAAATCCCTAATCTATCCATCCAAAAATTAGAAGGAATAAAGGAGAAAGTCTAATGGGAGAAGAAGAGACCATATTAACTTGATTCTCTGATTTAAATTTCTCTATATCGACCATTGATAAATGATAAATCAAAGGGGTTGAGGGGAATAAAAAAGGGGGAGAGGATTTCCTAATCGACTTCCTTAACTACCCTAGCTCCCAAAAAACAAAATTTGAATGACTATCAAATATTTATTCTTCTTTGGATATAAAAATAAATAAAACTCCATAGATTATCTGATGAAGGTTAATAATTTTACCTTCCTCAGATACTCAGTAGTCTATTGGGTTCCCAATGAAAATTCATCAACTATCCATTGGGAAAACCAGTGGGATAGGCCCATAGGTAACTCTATTGGGTACCTGGTAAAACTATAATGGAAAAAAGTAGTTATTTTCATCCTCCTCCTTTTTCTTTTTATCATATAAATACCCAATAATGTTCTCTTATTAATTTGATACCAATTTTATACCTTAAAAACATCCGTTTAAAAATTATAAACTTGACTAAAATTTAATTCCATTTATCCATTCTAAAATATTAAAATTTCCCTAGTCTCTAATGTAATAGAATCATGAATTACTTCATGTTCTACTTATATGTTAAGTTGTGGGTCATTATATACTCCCCACTATAATATTTATTTCCCATGAGAATCCTATATCATGATTTAACTAAATATATAGATCTATATCTATCATACATTCATCAGTGACTCACAAAATTCTAACCCAAAAGACTCATTGTACTCTTATTGTGAAACTCTTAATCCCCAATCATATTTTCCACTAAACATCATGTCATCTACTCATCATGATTCTCACTAATCTCTCTATGATTATTACCCCATCACTGGTGTCATTTTACTCTATATTACCCACCCACACTCTCCAAACCCACAATTGATTCCTTAAGTACCACGCTTATACCCATTACCAAAATTCTCAGATGATGTGTTAACATACTCATTAATCCTAAAACATTATTAATTGAATCAAATTTTACCAAATTTCACTTCACACTATAATAACAAACTACTAAAATCTAATTCCATCTAACGGTCATTCCCACTTTTGGAACTGCCTACCAAAAAACTACTTAATGCAGTCAATATTATGAAATCAACAATTCTCACATCTGATAACTTGTGTATCACTCCAAACACCCATCCTTTAAAAAATTATGTATTGATCAAAAAATCATATCCCACCTCGTAGATTAATAAATTCAAATATATAGGTCACTATAGATCAATTAATCAAAATCATGTGAGTCTGGTTCCACACAAATCAGTTTCTTATTTTTGAAAATCCATCCAAATCCCTTAACACACACAAAAATCTATTGATTATTTTAAAAACAATTTTAAACCAATTCTTTCAATGAAATCAAAAAAAATTCAATCTCCATGCAAGATTTGTTTTCTATTAAACTGACTGATAAAACTATTTTACACATGAATTGTAATTTTACAAATTTCTCATTTACAAAAATTATATTTTACTCAAAAATGAATTTCATTTAAAAACCACCAGTTCTATGATATATTTCAAATAAAACTAACCTATAAAATATCCTTTACAAATGCCTCATTATACCTAACAATATTTCTTTTCAAAATTGGGTTTTCCAAAAAAATATAAAATACTCCAAACACCATTTCCCTCCAGTAGTTAAACTAAAAATTAAATCAATTGTATAAAGAAAGAAACACCTCTAATAAAAATTAATATAGTCACCCCTAATAGTATATTTGATAAAGACATAAATTAGATTATTAGTTTCTTTTAATTAATATTGGATCATGTTGATGTAGTATGTTAAACAATAATACTCATTGGTGTATGTATATTTCCCAAAATATTTTATTATGATATTTCATAAATAATGAAAATTGATAAAAACTAGCACCTATGACGCATTCCATGTCTCATCCATCCCACACTATTGTTATCTGTTTAATGCATCACTCAATCAATAGTGACTACTCATGACACAAAACACCTCCTATAAACTTGGGTTTCAGCCATTTCCATTCTAGACAGACATTCTTATGGTTTACCTTCCCTATACCACCATTCTATCTCTACATCTAATTGACTATGTACCATCAAAATACATTCAATAATTATTCTTTTTAATTATATATCTTATATTAGCTAAAAATTAATCCTGTTTGTGAAAATATCTAACCTCAAGAACACCTCTCAGTATGATGGAGGCTGTTAAATAGTGTATAGGGTCTGAAAAAATTACGAGGAGATTATTCACTTAAATATGAAACATAAGTTTCATTCCAAAATCTATCAAAAATCAGCATAACCAATCTATATAATAAAAATACCCAAAACCTATAAATAAAAAATTTGGATCTATGACGGAAAACCATGATCTGAAATATATAAGTGAAATAGTTCAAATGATATGGATTTGATATAATAGAATAATAGTATTGGATATACATAATAGGAATTAAAAAATATATATATAAATGATTTCTCCTTGATATATACATATAAAATATAACAAAATAAATAAATAGAGGGGTCTCTATCCTAACTCACATGACCAACTCCTATGAAATTGGTGGCCTCTTATACATTACTCATCCTGATCTATACGCATAAATATAATCTGATACTTATACCTACCATGAATTATAAGGCTACCTATATACATAAAAACCCATTTCATGTACACATATAGGTGGTGAGTCTGATAACCTAGTAGAATTCTCCCACCCACCTTGACACACTAAGTTATAATGATCAAGTGGATGCATGGGGTTTCTATTACTCAACCCACCCAAAAAACAAAATTCATACATTCTCATAGAAATACCTAACCACAACCCTCATGTATATAACACACAGGCACCTCAAATAATCATAAAAAATATACCTAACATAGTCCAGGCCCCCACTTATTTATAATCATTAAATCATATTCCCTTAAGTCTTGATAAGGAATAAAGAATAATCTCACTCATATAAATAAATAATATCCTAAAAAAACTCCCATCCATAAAGACTTTCACATCAGATTCCCATATGACACATTGATCATCTCACTATATGTGAATAATCAAAACCTAAGACACCAAGGGATATAATGATCATATCAAGAAATATGAAGGGTTATAAAATAGGTCCCATCCATTAACAAAAATCATTAAACTATGATAAAACCAAATGGGGATATTAAGAGGTCACAAAGAAATAAATATTAACTAACCAAAACCCCATGATAAAAAAATGGGAAAATAAGGAATGGGGACCAACTACATGAATTAACAATCTCAATGATCATTCCCTAACACTAGACATATCATTAGTCCAAATAAGAGATATACACTAGAATACCCATAGAGTACCTCAAAATATATCCTATATAATTCAAATCATCACAGGGGTTGTTTCCCACTATATAATAATATATCTCTACTGATGCATATTGACCCCTTATATCATACATAAATATCATTAAATTAATCAATTAAATAGATTACTAATTTATCATCAATATGTGTGTGTCATGTTCATAGTCTTACCATAGTGGGATACCCATGGGTTATAGGTTTATTTTGTCACATATAGTTATAAACTCCTCCCATGTTATTTCCACTATCTCTTACATATCCCATCATCATATTTCACACCTTTTTTAGATTGTTAACTATAACATCTCACCCCATCCCATTGTCTTGAGAGGGTGGAGGAATTCGACTAGGCCTTAAGTGATGTTCCCAAGGTGTAAAAGGATGGAAATCAATACTAAGGGCTTTAATACTAAATTGTGGAATGATTTTTCCTTGAGATAAAATAAACCATCCAAAAAATCCATTAACAAAAAACCACATGATGTGTGTCAACCAAAAAACCCAATCCAAACATTACCAAATGATAACCAAACTATTCCATAACAACTCCAAAATGCCAATACAACCCAACCTAATAATCAGATTACCAAGAGTAAGACTACACAACAAGACCCAAAGAACTCAGATACCATCCATAGCTCCATAACAAGTTCCACGCTCCAAGAACCACTACATCACCAAAGCATCATGCCAAACCGCTAGCAAAATGAGATGCCTTACTCTTACCTGTGTCCCAAAATACAACATATACAAAAGCACCCAAGTCCCAAAGTAGGGGTTGAGTAAAAATACCCAGTAGATTTTCCCCAAATGACTTCCCAACACATGACACTAGGATAAAACTATTATCACATTTATATAAATAAGTTTATATAAATCATTAAATAGTGAAACCATTGCCACAAGTCAAACATACCCTTACCTAGCCATTTAAAACAAGGGAAATCCAAAAAACCATGCCATAATCCATATCACCATTTCACATTAGCACAAAAATTTCCATCTTTCAAAGAAATACACAACAAGGTAACAAAAAAGGTGTATATTCCTTCCAACCCATTCACTACATTTCCTCTAGCAGTGCATCTCAACCACTATAAATAATGGTGGATCTTCCATCCCCTATTGGTCACCTTTTATAGTGAGACTTCCCACCCACTACCACACATCAACACAATCCATAACACTTAAACAACCAACAATCATAAAACACCAAGGCCACACAATAAACACACCATCATTCCCATCACATTCCAATTCACTTCAATAAATTACCCATTTATTGAAAACACCCTTTAACCAACTTTCCATGCCCCAAAAAATTCAATAAACAACATATTTATTGAAACCATCTTTCACAAAACATTTTTTTCATAATCATCCACAAATTATTTTAAAATAAACATTTTAAAATAACACAACAAAACCCCTTTTTTCAACATTAACCCAATTTCACCAAAATCCCCCAAATCATCACCAAATGGATTTCCAACAAGATTCGCACATCATTAGCACAACAAATTTCAATAAAAAAAATTAATTGTAACCAAAACCACAAGTTCTATCTAAGTGGAGTGAACAGATAAGCCACATGCCTTTAGGGTTCTAGTGAAATTGACCCACAAGCAACCTCACCACAAAATCTGAAAAACAAAATCTCCACCAAAATCACTATAGATATCCTTACCTACCATAAAAAAGAATTAATATAATCACATAAGTAAACAAAAACCCTAGATATACACACAACGGGTGTAGATCTAGAAAACTGAGAGAGAGGGAAGAGTAGATCTAGAGAAATCCACAAAGAACTAAGCGATGAGACTTACCAGAGAAGAATTGAATCAACCAACCCAAGAAAACCCTTTTATTTTCTTCCAAAATGAGTGGGAGAGAAACAATAACCCTTGAGAAGAGTAAATCCCAAGTTAGGGTCGAATGGGAGAATGTTTGGGTGTCTTTAGGGAAATCCCGACTAATCCTAGTTTTTTTAAAACCCATTTTTACGGGTCGCACAGTTAGCTTGCATGGTTAGACAAACTATGCACCTAATACTACCTCAAAGGGGAATATTTCATGACCTCGTCACACGGTTAGACAAACCGTGCACAATCCATGTGTAACCCCAAATCCTGCATGGTTTCATCTCGCCCGGTTTCCCCAAACCGTGCACAAACTATGCATCCTTAAAAAGGCTTCCAAAACATTCCAAATCCTTCCCAAACACTCCCAACCTCTTCTAAACTCATCCCAATAACCTTAAAAACATAAAAAGGAATAAAAATAGGCAAGATAACTCAAAATGTGGGTGCTAAATTCACCCCAACATTGGAATTTTTATCCTCGGAAAGTAGAGAACCACCGGTTTGCCAAAAGAGCTCGGGCCATTACTCAGCCATCTCTTTCTCCCACTCCCATGTCTCATCCTGAATCTGACCATGATACCAAAAAACCAGAACTAAACCAATTCTTTTTCCATACAAGACATTATCTTACCTATCCACAATCCTCACTAGCACATGTACCAAGGAAGAATCTATTTCTTGATAAACATGATTCTAATGAATCACATAGTCATGATCTGACTGATACTTTTTCAACTATGACACATGAAACACATTGTGCACCGTAATAAACCATGGTGGAAAATCCAACTGATAATCCACCACTCTAATCCACTGAAGTATCTCAAAAGGCCTAGTATACCTCATAGATAACTTACCATACTTCCCAAACCGATGATTTCCTAACCTAGGAGAGATTCTCAAAAACACATGATGACCCACCTAGAACAAAAATAGTCATCAAAGATGGTCCACATATAATTTATGAAATCTTTGATCCATCTTAATCTTCTTTCTGGTCCACTTGATCTTCTCCATAGTCTCTTGGACAAGGCTCGGTCCAATCATTGAAGTCTCACCTATTTCCACCCAACATAGTGGAGAACAACATGAACAACCATACAATGCCTCAAACAAATCCATATGTATTGAATCCTGATAACTATTATTATAGGATAACTCCACCAATGGAATTTTCTCCTCCCATGAACCACAAAAATCCATTACACAAGCCCTTAGCATATCCTGCAATGTTTTTATCATCCTCTTGGATTGGCCATCCACCTGAGGATGATACGCCATGCTCATCATCATCTTTTTCCAAAGGGCTTGCTACAACGATTTCCAAAAACGAGATGTGAACCTATAGTCTCTATCAGATACAATCGATACTGAAACATCATGCCTCTTTACCACCTCCGATATATAAATTTTGGAAAGATCCTCCAATGTATTAGATTCATGAATCAAGATGAAATGGGCCGACATTGTGAGCTGATCCACAATCACCCATATGGAATGGTGCTTCCAGAACATTCTTTGGAGACCCATCACAAAATCCATTGTTAATTTCTCCCACTTCCACACTGGGAAAGGTAAAGACAACAACATTCCTACTACCCAATAATGCTCTTCCTTGACCTGCTGGTAAGTCAAGCATCTCGGAAAAAAACTCAACCACATCCCTTTTCATACCAGCCCACCAAAACTATGCTTCCAATTCCTTATACATATTCTTAATTATAGGATGGAAAACCTACCTAGAATGATGATAATCCCTGATAATTTCTCCCTAACAAGCCATTGGTACCACCATCCGATTCCAAAAATATAAGAATGAATTCCCATTCAGTTCACATCCCTCAATGGCCTCCCCACCATTGAGTTTTGACCACATCACCACACATTTGGAATCAGATGCATGTTCATATTTAACCAAAGCAGCCAAGTTAGGAACCAAAGAAACTAGAAATAATACCGCTCTGTCACCCTTGTCCTCCCATTCCAACCACATGTCAGCTATGAATAACATCAATTGTCACTGATCTGATGCATGTTTCACCACCCAAGCATATAATTTCCTATTTATGGATCCACCACTAAATTTCTCTTACCTGGTGTGTACATTAAGTAGATTTAAAACATCTGGAGGTATTCCATCCATCCCCTTTACCTCAAGCTCAAATATCTTTGTGAGAAAATATGCTTTAAGCTCTTTTGATCAGTAAACACTATGAATTTATCACTGAAGAGATAATGATTCCGCATTTTTTAATCATGAACCACCACCAACAACTCCAAATCATGTGTTGGGTTGTTCTTATCATGCAACCTCAACTTTCGTGAGCCATATGCCACCACATGATCCCCTTGAATGAGAAAACTCCCCAAAACTGATCCTAATGCATCACAATACACCACATAACCTTTCCATGGTTCTGAAAAAACCAATATGGGTGCTGATGTAAGGAGACGCTTTAGCTCTTCAAAACATTTTTGACATTGCTCATCCCATTGAAATGGGATATTATTCTTTGTCAAATTTGTCATTGGTGAACCTAATCATGAGAAATCATGAACAAATCGTCGATAATACTCACCTAGACCAAGGAATCTCTATATCTCGAAAATGTTATTTGGTGATTTTCGTGAGATAAAAGCCTCTATATTTTATGATTCAACTGAAACACTTTTCTTAGAAATAACATTGCTAAGGAAATGCACATCCTGTATCCAAAAGTCACACTTTGACAATTTGACATACAACTGATGATCCCTCAAGATCCCAAAAACTATCATCATGTGATTCTCATGCTCTACCCGTGTCCTTGAATACACCATTATATCATCAAAAAATACCACCACAAAAGAATCCAGATATCTATGAAATATCTGATTCATTAATTCCATGAACATCGATGGTGAATTTGTTAGACCAAAGGGAATAACCACATACTCTTAATGGACATATCTACTTCTAAAATCTATTTTTCTAATATCCTCCTTCCTCACCCACAATTAATGATACCATAAACTCAATTAAATCTTATAAAACCATTGATATCCCCTCAACTGCTCAAAAAAATCATCAATGCATTGAAGTGGATATCATTTCTTTATTGTAACCTGATTATGTCTATGATAATAAACACAGAACTACAGAGTTATATCTGACTATTTAACAAACAAAACTGGAACTGTCCATGGAGACATTCTAGACTAGATGAACCCTTTATTCTATAACTCCTCCAAATATACCTTTAATTCACATAATTCTTTTGGTTTCATTTGGTAAATGGAAGTGAGGTAGGACAGGTCCATAAAATGAGATCAATCATAAACTTCACATCTCTCACAGGTGGAAGCCCTGCGAATTATTTAGGAAAGATATCCATAAAATGTTCTACAACTACTAAAAGAACACACTACCCAACACCTTATACCAATGAAAAAAATAAAGCTACTAACTGATATGATATTGTGCCAAATGTTGGTGCCAACAAGTCTATTGCACCATTATTCTCACTCTTCTCCCCCCTAAAGAGATTTCTAACGCTATCCTCCATAACAAAACTAACTGTTCATGCATAGAAATCAATGTGGACCTTAAACATCACCAACCAATCAAATTACAAAGATTATATCGTAACCATCAATCTCAAACACAGATAAATCCCACATCAATTCAATGTCATCCACAACTAAGCAATACGCTCTAAAGAGGAAAGCTCGATAGTCTCTTTGACCTAGAGGAGTTTTTAGTTTCAAAATAGAAGGTATCATTTCCACATGTAAACCCAACAAATCAATGATATGGGAAGCAAGAAAGGAATGTGAATCACCCATGTCAAATAATTCTTGCATCAATGTTGAATTTAAAAGAACTATACCTTGCGATGTGGATGGTCCCGACTGATCATCCACCACAACTTTCTCAGCTCCAAACAACTGATTTCTTGCCATGATTTTCTCTTTATTTCCCTATTGAGGTGTCATGGTATTTTCATAATCACCATGACCAACTTTACTCTGCCAAAGAGGGGTATATTTCTACCCTCATTCCATTAAGGCATAAGACCCTTGCGACCCTTGAGTAGTGACACAAACACCCGACATTAGAGAATTCCAAAAATAACATTGCAGATTCCCAATCTTCTTACAATTATGACATGCTCAAGTTTGTGATATACAATTCCTTATTATGTGGCTCATAGAGCCACACTGAAAACATCTCATCTTACTCTGAGGCTTCGGAGGAAGATTCACCAATCTTTCCATCGGGTTCTGATCCATACTCCCACCTGAAAATAAGTGCCCCTCTTTCTCTTAAACCCAGTGTTGGAGTTCCCACTATTTCCCATGGGTACCAACATACTTCCCCCATATGTATCCTTCAAAAGATTCAACCTAACCATCGTATATCTATTCACCATTTCTATGTAATAATGTATACACACCACTGCTATCTTGGAACGAATTTCCTACCTCAACCCAGCTTCAAAACTTTGTTCCTTCAACAATTTACTACCCGCCATCTTGGGTGAAAACTGCACTAAGTTCATAAACATAGCCATGTATTCCATTACCGCAATGTTCCCCTTCTTCAAACTGAAGAAATATATTGTATCTTGAATTATGAATGTATGAGGGCAGAATTTTTTGATAAACAATTCATCAAAAGCATCCCATGTCACACATTGGTTTGTCCTATCTTGGACCACCATCTCCCACCACTGAAGGTAAATATCTTCCAACATGTACGTGGATAAATTCACTTTTAGCTCTTCCAGTGTTCCCAAAGAACCAAATATCCCATTCGTTTTGTTCAGCCATGTTTCAGACCTTTATAGATCCAAATAAATCTTAAACATGGGTGGATTCTGCCTTTGGAATTGAACCACATTATCCAAATTCTTTGGTTCATCCACTTTATTCCCACTTTCCATATCTTATAAGCTTTAAAAATACTCAGCACTGGCTTCTGGTTCACATGAGGCTCTGGTGAAACCACATTTTCACCAGCTTCCTCTGGTTGGTCTCCACAATGCCTACCAAGTTCCATTTCTATCAATACAAAACAACCATAAGTCTCACTCCCTTAACAAGAAAGGGAATACTGTTTTAAAGTTCAATACATTGAAACTATCACAACTAAACTTTCCACAAGTTCACATTTCCCATGTTTCATTATTCTTAAAAATCCACCATATTTTTAAAATCAACCTATTTTTAAAATACCACTAGTTTCCATGTTTCAAATCCTTCTATTTTGAAACCCAATTCATATTTTTAAAAATTCACACATTCATATCACACCATAAATCATTATACCCCAATGAAATATGCATCATAGTGGGAATTCATTTCTATCATGCATGTCATGATCATCTCATTGGCTACACCCATGACAAAGAGATTTCCATTTCCTATAAGTGTCTCCAGAACACTTATGTACCAAACTCCCCGGTAAATTTAGGTTCATCATAAAAGGGTTAGCTACGTCCTCTTATGAAATGCATTCCAAGTTCTAAAAATCCTATGCCTTTCTACCATCGTGACTCAAGGAATATGATAAGAACGAATGTCAACACCAAGACCAACAATCAACACCAAAGGACCAAACAACTACTCTCACATGAAATCCAAGGATTGAACAAACTGATACCAATTGTAATATTCCACCCCATCCCAGTGGCTTGAGAGGGTAGAGGATTGCTACTAGTCCTTAAGTGACATTCCCAAGGTGCCAGTGGCTGGAAATAAATGTTTATTGATTCAAGAATAAATTGGGGAACAATTTTTCTTTGAGATAAAATCAACCAACCAAACATTCCATTAATATCAAACTACATGATGTGTGTAAAAAACATCCCAACCCAAATATTACCAAAAGATAACCAAACTGTTCCATAACAACTCCGAAATGAAAATAGAACCAAACACAATAATTAAAGTACCTAGTGGAAGACTACACAATAAGACCCAATGAACCTAGACACCATCCATATCTCCACACCAAGCTCCATGCTCCAAGAACCACAACATCACCAAAGCATCATGCTGAACCACTAGAAAAATGAGATGCTTTACTCTTACCTATGACCTGGAATACAACATTTGAAAAATCACCCAAGTGCCAAAGAAGGGGGTGAGTACGAATATTTATTAGGTTTTCCCCAAATGACTTCCCTACATATGCCACTATGATAAAACGGTTAGCACATTTATATAAAGTTTTTTATATAAAACATTAATAGTGAAACCATTGCCATAATCCAAACATACACTTACCCAGCCATGTCAAACAAGGAAAATCCAAATAAACATGCCCTAAGCTATATCACCATTTCACATTAGCACAATAATTTTCATCTTACAAAGCAACACACAATAGGGAAACCAAAACAGTGGAGCTTCTATCCAACCCATTCACTACATTTCCAACTAGTGGTGCTTCCCGACCACTATCCATAATGGTGTCTCTTCTGTTCACTATCTCTCAACTTTTATAGTGAGACTTCCCACCCACATCCACACATCAACACAAGCCATAACACTTAAACAACCAACAATCACAAAACACCAAATCCACACAATAAGCACACCATCATTCCCATCACATGCCAATTCACTTCAATAAATCACCCATTTATTGAAAACACCCTTCAACCAACTTTCCATGCCCAACCACATTTCAATAAAAAAATCATTATTGAAACCATCTTTCAAAAAGCATTTTTTCCATAATCAGCCACTAACGATTTTAAAATCAACATTTTAAAATCACACAACAAATCCCATTTTTGCAACAATAACCCATTTTCCTCAAAATCCCCCAAATAATCACAAAATGGATTTCCAAATAGATTCACACATCATTATCACAACTAATTTCAAGTGAAAAAAAATTAATTGGAACCAAAAACACTAGTTCTAAACAAGTGGAGTCAAGAGAAAAGCCGCCTACCTTTAGGGTTCTAGGGAAATCAACCCACAAGAAATTGTACCACAACATCCAGAAAACGCTCCACTGAAACCACTATATATCTCCTTCCCTACCATCAACAAGCCATAATATCATCACTTAAAGCAACAAAAAACCTATATGTACACACAACGAGTGTAGATCTAGAAAATTGAGAGAGGGAAGAGTATATCTAGAGAAAACTATAAAGAACTATGCGAGGAGACTTACTGAAGAAAAATCAGCTCAACCACACCAATAAAAACCTTTTATTTGCTTCCAAAAAAAGTAGGTGATCACCCCTAACCCTTTAGAAGAGTAAATATAGAGTGAGGCTCAAATGGGATAAAGTTTGGGTGTCTTTATGGCAATCCTGACTAATCCCATATTTTTAAAAACCCATTTTTAAAGGTTGCACGGTTAGCTCGCACGGTTAGACAAACCATGAGCTAACTATGCGCTTGCTGCTATCTCAAAGGGGGATCCTTCATGGCCTCCTTGTATGATTAGACAAACCATGCACAGGCCATGGGTAATCCCAATGCCCACAAGGTTTCATCTCACATGGTTTCCCCTAACTACTCTCAAACCATGCATCCTTAAAAAGGCTTACAAAACTTTCCAAACTCTCCCAATATATTCCCAACTCATACCATGAACTTTAAACACATAAAAAGTCATAAGAAAGGCTACATACCTCAAACCTAGGGTTCTACATTAACAAATATATCATTACTATAGAGAGTGTAATTCAAAAACTGGAAAACAATTACTATATGTAAAATCATAATTAAAAGTAGTATTGTGGCTTAAACTAAATCATGACCACAAGGCTTTCTTTAGTGGCACATCCCATGGGATTCATAACATATTAAATAGTTTTTTCATTCTATAAAATTTCCTCATAAGCTATCATAAATAATGCTTGATATCAAAATGGACTAAGTCATCTCACTCACAAGGATTCCACAATCTCCACCTATCATATCACTAAATAACGAACCCAATCATCTACTAATCTCAACTCTTGTTCTATATCAAGGATTATAACAATTTTGGGACCACTTACCATGAATCCATCCCTATAAATAAATTGAGATATTATGAAGACTATATCCCACCTCATCCACTGATATCAATCAAGGAGCACTTCAAAAAGAACTAATGTGGTGAACACTCATCAAGAATGCCAGTCACTAGGAAAAATATGAGAGTGAATTATAATACCCATCACTTGATCAATGATAAGATATCCCATAAAATCCTAAGGCTATATAATGACTAAATAACAACTTTCATGTGTTCAATCAATCAATGTATCACTAGAATCCATGACTCACTCCTAATAGTTGGGGTTAATAAATATTCTTATAATCACTCACTATACCATAGGGTACCACCCATAGTCCCTTATAAAACTATCCACCCAAAATATCTTCATGACCAGTAAGGACAATCCATCACATAAGGGAATTTTCACCTATGGTTCCCATACTATTATGTTTCATCAAGTAATAAGTGATAAATATATAGAAAAAATGTATCAAGAGGGTACAAAAAATAATAAAAGATTTATAAAATAGGGCTTCTCCATTATAAGTTTAGTCAAAAAAATTATTGAAATAATTAATCACTGATTTCATTTAAATTAAAAGTAAAAATTATATTTTAAATTTATTTTAAAATTTAATCACATTCTAAAATTATCTATGCTAGACAATTCACCTCAAATCTATAGAAAACATATATTAGAAAATAAACATGTAGTTCTAAAATCATATTAAAACCCTTTCTTTTAAATCAAAATAACTACTTTATAAATTCTAATCTGAAATCCATTCTCTTTAAAAAATTATTTTAAATATAAAATAATTAAATCTTAAAAACCAAGTCAAAATCAAATCACTCCAATAAGAAATCAATAAAATGGTCCACCAACACTCATTTAACCCAAGTGCAACTAATAAACCATTTATAAATTTATATGGTTATTGTTTAATTTTAGGCTAACTTGATCCCATCCCATTAATGTAAAAAATAAATGTCATACAATCATACCATAAATAATAATAATGATCACACAAATATATAAATATTTTATCCAATCCCAAAAAAAACTCAAAAGATCAAAATATTCAATGTAAAGGTCACATACCTCATTTACACATCCATTTATTTAATAAAATCTCACTCTAACCCCCATAAAATCTATAAACACCTACCTCATTAAAAACACTACTAAATCAAACACTAAATAATTTAATAACAAATTCTATAATTTTTCTAAAGCTAGTACTCACCAGGTGGTATAATGACCTCAAAGCTCTAAAAAATGGGGTGTGTTCCACTCTAGAAAAATTCAAAAATAGTTGTGTAAAAAATATACAATTTATAAACTTAAATCAACAGTAAATTTCTTATAGTTTGATAAAAATTCCTAACTAAATAAATGAATAAATATTATTCATTCAAAATTGAATTATATTATGAGAAATAAACCTTCTAGAGCCGCCATGAGGCAATACACAAGAACTCGCCATCATTATGAAATATTTTAAACATGCTCTAGTGTAATAAGTATCCCAATATATAATTCAACCATCTAAAAATTATAGGGGATGAGTGAGAAATATTAAGAGGATAGGAGACCATATTTAATATATTCACCAAAATAAATGGATAAGGGGAAACCAAAGTGGGTCAAGGTGGGAGAAAAAAAGGGTGATAGGTAACCCAAATAGCATCCTCCTACTACCCTAGATTCCCAAAAATAGAAGGGGTGACCATCAAATAATGATTCCTCCTCCATTAAAAAATAAGGCAAAACCATACCAGTTTTCCAATGTACCTTTATTGATAACATAGTAGATCATAGATTTTCTATTATAAAGTCATCAGTCACCTCAAGGAAAACCCAGTGGGGAAGCCCCACTTTTAACTCCATGAGTCACCTAGTAGAACTAAGCTAGGCATATGGTGGTTTTTGTGGAACACCTCTCTTTCCATTTTAACTTTTAAATACCTAATAATTATATTTTGGTTTCTTCATTAAATATTTCACCTCTGAGATATTTATTTAAACATTATAAACATGGTTTAAAATAAAAACCTTATATCCTTTCTTAAAAATTTAAATTAACATTGTCACAAAATCAATATAATCTCAACTGACCTCTCTTTCGACTAACACATAAAGGAATGAATTTTTACATCAAACATAAATAAGTGGAATAATATAAAATTATATCATGTATTTAAATTTCAAATTTCATGATAATTTTGGTATTTCATGTTAATATAATGATTTTAAATTATATAGCATGAAATGTGCATTTTCATTGGGTTTTTTTGATAATAAATTCTTTACTATCATAGTGTGATATATTCTTTGATAAGAATATTGGGTGTTTATTAAATTTCTCAAATATTATGAATTTCTAGTAAACTATGAAAAACTTTGTTTTTAATATGAAATCATGTTAAAATTAATGAATTTATTAGTTGAGTTTTTTTTATAAATTTGATTTATTTGATGTGAATTTTTAATGATCAGTGGATTAATAATTTTTTTAATTTTGTAATGGAACAAAATTTTATTTAATTTTAGAATTTTTAAAGGATTTTTTAATTGAGGTAAAATTATGTGTTTGTATAGTAGAATTTTTTGTTTTGTTTTTTTAATCCATTATATATATTGTTGTGGTAAGGGTAATGAGGGTTGTTTTAAAGGGTTATTAAGTTTAAAAGATATTTATTTTAGAAAATTATATTCAGAACTTCAATAATTAGTGAGTATATACTACGTTTAGAGGATGGATTTAAATCTTCTCTATAATATTGATATAATATGACTAGTGCTTAGGGATTCTTTTCAGTTATCTTATAATTTTATTTTTGAAATGTAATATCTCTAAAATTTTGATATATCCTTGTACAAGAATTTTATTTATTTATAAAGGTGATTAAATGGAGAATAATAGTTATTCTAGTTTTGAATTTCAAAAGCAATTAGTCTTTGTGCCATATATATTTTGATTACCCTAGTTCAGTAATGTATAGGGAAATGATAAGTGATGAAATATTAGTTTTTTATGAGATTTTTTAATGAATAAGTTAATATAGTATAATATTAATTTTTTTATAGAAAATTATATAGAGGGGATTCTAATAAGATATATCTTTGGGTGAGAATTTATATAGGGTAAAATTATGAATTAAAATGAAAAAAAAAATCTAGATGAATATTTATTTCAGGTTATTGGGTGGATTTTTTGTAATAGTGTTTTAGGAATGAAAAGGGGATTGTGGTCTCAATAAAAAATTTATTTTTTAGAGATTCCCAGTGATGATTCTAGAAGATGAGAACCCTTATAGTGGATAGATTATAATCACTTTGGTTTTCTTGGGTGGATTTTAAAATTTTAATTTGGTGATTGAGGATGTAAATATTACTTTTTTTTATTTTTTATGTTTTATGTGAAGGGGTTGAATTAAATAAGGTATGAAGATGTGTTTTTTTAATGAAATTAAATCAAAGGAACCACCATTTTGTACCAGGATGGTGATTAAAATGTTTTCCCTCTCATTTTACTAGAATTAATGATTGTTTATTTTCCTATTTTTTCTAACTTTTGATTGTACTTTAATTTTTAAAAAAATTAATAAAATTATATAATAAAGTATGAATTAGACATTCAATAGTTGTGAAGATTACTTACTTGATATGATTTAGGTGGTATCAACCTTATCTAGGGTTCAAATTCACTACTTAAGTGTACTTTTGGTTAATTTTATACTTCAATACAACATTGATGTGACCATTTAGCATGGAATTAGAAGTTGATATAAGAAGGAATGGATATAATTATTTATTATGGATTGATTAAGTAAAAGTATATTTGAAATTATTCTATGATTACATGATTGTTGATTTCATAATAATCATACCTTATTATTAAATTATTTTATATAAGGAATTTATATTCAAGAAAGAAGAAGACATTAATTCCTGAATTAATGTGTAAAAAATTTATCTAAATGTGTTAAATTAGATATTGAATTGAGTTAATTGGGTGATTTATAACTATAAATAATTCTTGAAAAGTTTAAAAATTATAATTATAAAATGGATTAGAAATATTTATTTATTTAAAAATGGTGTTTCTGGATGATTTATGATTATTTTTAAATTTTATTTGATTTTTAGTGAAATTTAATATTTTAAAAATGTTCTTGTATTGATACAGAAAATAATGTGATTTTTTTAGTATAAATTTTAAATCATTTTAATGATTTATAAACTTAGGAAATTAAATATTTTATGTTTCATCATACAATCATGAAGATAAAATAGGAAATCACCCATTTTAGAAGCAAAATCCTTGATTTAGGCAATGATATAACTCTGAGTTTACTTATGATGTGTGATAAGATTTTGTTATGCTCTATTGAGATGATCCATGAGTATGGATGTTTTTTATATCTATAATTGAAGGATTATTTCATGGGTTTGGATGTGTTGGGATTTCAATAATAAGGGAAATATAAAATGTGTCTAGAAGAGATACAATATGATCCATGTCTTTGGATAATATATACATTAATAAAAATTATAAGATTCTATCAACATATAGGGATATAAGTAAAACATTATATTAATGTGGATTTTTTTAGTAATTGATGGTGGTTTATGTGTGTTATTTTTTATGTTAAATTCATAGAATACATTTCATTATACATCTATGAGTACATTATTATTTAATTTTATTTTTTTTATACATTTTCCTTGATCATGGTTATTATCTAGTATGTATGAATAACACATAGGTAATTGTTGGGGTTATTTTTTGAAATTAATTTTGTTATGATTAGTATTGTTTTTTTATATATGATAACTTTATTTTAAAAAATTTTATTGTATATTTTATAATAAAGATTGAATCAATCCATAAGTTACATTTTTAACTCTTGATGATAATCTTCAGCCATTGGAGATCAAGGAGAGCATGTGAGTACATGTGTAATTTCAACTCAACATCACAATTATGGTGGGGTTGTACATTACTATGGGTTCTAAACCTAATCCCAGTGAGATTTAATACTAAATTAATAAGGCTACTGAATAAGTAAAAACATGAGTTGTGTTATTGGGATATAGATGGGGAACACAGAAAAAATCATTCTATGGGATGTAGATGAGATATTAGTGGATACTGGTGTGGAGTTGAGGGAAACTTGTGAAAAGTGTCTATCATAAGAGATAGGGTGTGAAATTAGAAATGAAAAAAATAGGTGGTGTCATTGTAATGTAAGTGGGGAAAAAGATATAGGTCTAACATGGGTATCAATTGTCTCTAGGTTTTTTGAATGACCTAACAAGTGTATAAGAATGGTGAATAGGTTTCTAAACACATATCGTGAAAGAAATCATAACAAAATATTGAACAAACTCCTCTAGGTTAGGAAAAAATAGAAAAAACCTAACCTAAATTTGGATAATTAGTATAATATCTATAGAAATGTTTTTTAGGAAAAATATTATAACTAAATAATAGAAATTTTTAATTGTTTTTTAATACTTCATTCAATACATTTACTAATACAATTAATCATAGTGGTAATAAGTTCAACACTTTGAGGTGTATTTTTTCCCATTAAATAAATTTGGGTGTGTGAATTTCTTTATTTGGTGTAATATATACCAAAAATAAATGATTATTATTATTATTAAATTAATATTAGGTTGAAAAACTAAATGAGTATGTCAAAATTTATCCAGGTCATTATCGATTTGTGATTTTTAAAATTAAACAAGTTTTGGTTTTGATATTATTAAATGATATCGGGTTTCAGTATATCTATTTTCATGGGGAATCACCCCTTTTTCATTCTTATGTGTGAAATATCACACTAAAAATTGGGAGATAAGTAAATTTTATTTGAATTTGACATTGAAAATTTTATATACTTTTAACACCACTCCATTAAAAAATTGGGGTTTTTGAAGTTTTTATTTTAAAAGATATATATTTTTTAAAATATTTTGTGATGTATTAAATATATTTGACTATATATATATTTTATTGGATGAAATTTTCTTGATTTTAAATAATATAAAAAATAAATCATTCTGGTCAGTTTTTTCTTTGGGTTGAGAGATTGAATCAATAATCTATTATTCTAAGGTAGCCAAACTCGATCTAAAATAAAAAATTATATAACTCTTATGGTAAAAATATAAAACCCACCACTAATGGTCTGACCACCCAAATAATTCGGTTCAGTCTGAGTTTTGTAATAATGGTTAGAACTATTCGATTGAGAATTAATTAATTTAAGATAAAAAATAACACTAAAATGATAATAAATAAACACATATTATAAAATAAAACACTTAGATTAAATCAGTTTTAGTATGTTAAGAAAATAATTATAGGTTAATCAATCAAAATATCCAAATTCATTCAATTAATGGAGAGTTTTTATAAAAAATACGCATCTCCAAAAATATAAATAAGACTAGTGATCACAAAAAAAATGACCTATATGAAAAATTATCCATTACAAAAAAAATATGAAAATAAGATCATTAAATAAAAAATCGAAAAAATGAAATTCATGAGATAAGTATTTAATGCACAACCAAAAAAATAGAATAAAAAAATTAAATTGATTGAATAAAATCGAACATCAATTTAACCTTTTTAATATGAAATAATGACTTATTTTCACAAAAAATTGACACAAATCAAAATATTTTTATTGTAATAAAAACCAATAAGGATTTATAATAGAAAAAATAAATATCACTTGAAATTTAAATGATACATTATATAGTTCATTTTTTTATTTTAATTTGGTTATTTTTTTAAATGTCTATGGGTAAATCCCCCTTTATTAAACAAATAGAAGAAAACATCTTCTAAAACCTAGGAGAAGAGGGAACCCATTATAAGAAAGGGAAAATCTAATAAAGAGAAAGACATAAATTTCTTAATCGTCCTGTAATCTCAAAGATAATCGAACATCAAATATAATTATAACATTCTATAATAAAAAATATTTGATTATTTAACTTGATTTAATTTTGATCAAATTAAGTAAATTCAAATTACTAGGGATCCTTCTTAGGTCAACTAATTAAATATGGTAATTTAAATTTATGATGTCTGGGATTTAAATCCCAACATCAATAGTTTTTAGGATACTGTAGAGATTATTATATAAAAAAATGTTTAGGGGTATTTTTTACTAGTATTATCTATGAAAATATATTGGAAATGTCTCAATACCAACATAAAACTAGAATAATCAAAGATTAATTTCAAAATATTCATTAAAGAAATCCCCATACAAATATTTGAACCACTTTAAAGTGAATATTCAATATATATGTGATATCTAGACCATCCAGGTACCTAATATATAACGGAGATTATTGGTATATAAGGGGCATCGCTTCTCATGATATTACCTCTACATTCAATAGTATATAGTCTTCAACAAGTATTTTTTTGGTTATTAAATTTTAAATACAAATTAATAATGAATCATATGATGAAATGGAAAATAAATCTAATAAGAATGTGTGAACTCTTAGAGTAGTAGAAAATAAATAAAAAATATATATTTTACATAATTTTGTACACATTATACTAATATTCCTAGAAATAGTACCATTCCCAACCATTATTTATTATATAAAAGACAGAAATAGAGAAAAGAATCATGAATTGAAAATAATAATATAGAAGAAACTATCCAATATATAGTTCTCATTAAACTAAGTGGTATTGGTTAATACTATCTTAAGGGGAAAATATATGTTATCATGATAGATTGATTCACAAAACTCAAAAAGAGAAAAATAGAAAAATTATAACCAAGGTGTCCATTGGAATAGTAAAGGATATATGTAATACTCACACAATCAAGAAAAAAATAAAATTGAACAACACTCTAAGGAATTATGTAAAAACTTTAAACCTAAATGGATTTTATCAATAATAACATCTACAAAAACTCATAATCACATATGTTAGAGTGATCTACACTAGAATTGGAAAGAAAATATCTGATTAATATAAGGATTATAGAGATTTGGGCACTAGAATCCAAAAAAAAATCTCTTTCTCAATGTATTCTATCTAGGGATTTAGTGAGATTTCAAGATATTCTTGATGTACCAAGAAAAGGAAAAAATGATTGAAACTTTTAAAATGGGTTTTCTCACATGAAATATGAAGGAAAGGTGCTACATAATGTAAAATAAGGTGGTGTGTCAAATGTAATTCTTAAGGAGAAAATATCATAACCAAATAAGGTGTGGATGAGATTCATGGAATTATCAAATAGATCTGATTTATTAGAAAGATAAAAAGGCATCATTTGTAATGAATAATGGAGTATAAGTGGATATCATAGAGTAAATGATATGTCCTAGATGAAGATAAAATAAATTTATATCAGTGAAGTAACACTATAAACAATAATGGAAAGGGAAAATCATACCCATCAAATTAAGTTATTCAATGACCAATAGTAAAAGCAACAAACTTTAAAATGATAAAATAAAAGTAGGTTAAATTAAATGGATGAAACCCAATTAAAATGAAGGTATCCCAAAAATGATTCATGTTCACTAGTGACACCTATACGCTCCAAGGGATATCAAGTGTGATAATATATTTACATGAATGGGATTTACTAACCAATCAAATAGTATATAAAAATATATTTGTAAATAAACTAAAAATTAAATTTTACAAATCTATTCCTTTACAAAAAAATTTAAACTAACACAATGTGTTCTTGTACTTATATTGTAATGTGCCTAACCCCCATACCCAAATAGTACCCAAATTGTGTCACTACTTCCCCAAGAGTGTAAGAAAATGGTTTTTCACTCAGGTATAGATACTATAAATTTCGGTCTAAATCATGACTTTAGACCTAATATAGATGCCTAATGAGTTAGAAAATGTGTCATGGATGTCTGAGGAAAGTTCAAAGCTGGGAAAACATCTTTTTGGGGAAACTAGCTACATCTCACAGTTAGTGCATGGTTTGTGCACGATTTGGAAAACTATGAAGATGGAAATTTTTAGAAAGAACCATATCATACAATTTTTTTATGGTCATACAGCCTAACCATGAAAGTTTCCCTTCTTCCCATGTAACTATTCATGGTTTTCACAGGGTTTTTCAAAGCGTGTGGAAAAACCATGCACAAGCCTTTTTAGGATAAATTGACCTTTTTCCCTAAATGATCTATTAAGTCCCCTCCTTATTCCTATTATTATTTCCAGTAGGATTTACCTTCATGGATCACATTATATAAATTTTTGAATACCTAAGGTAGGAATCAAGATATCTTCTTCATCTGGGATCTGTTCGAGCTTCTGTTCTTCACGTTGTATGCACAATAATAAGTACTCGAGTCTTTTTTATCCTTTATTATTCTCTCTTGATCTTGGCCTAGTTATCATGGTGTGAGCATTTTTTTCTCTTTCTTAGATCTACACCGATTCGAGCCAAATTAAGATCCAATGTTGTAGGAGAGTCATACAAGTCTAAGGTGGGTCATCTATAACTCATCCCTCAAGTTCATTGATTTTGGAATTGTCGTGTGGGGCCCACAAATTTCATCGGGTTCCATTAATTGATCTTATATTCAATGCTTATAATCATTAGAACAATATGGTTTTGTTCTTTCCAAATATGCGATTACTTGTTGGTGGTTACACCCACAATGATCAACATCCCATGTAGGACGTTTTGACGTAATTTTCATTTTAGTGTTTTGATACATTGAGTCATCATTCGGGTGTGCCTTGAATTGTCCTTTCTAAGCATAATATTTTCTACATTAAATGGCTTGATTTAATTGTGAATTTAATAATGGAAAGTATCATGTATGTTTACAACTTGACTCGCCTAAGGTAAGTGCTTGATATTGATATTTAAATTTGAAATGGAAATTTTCAAGTATGCTAAGTAGATGACTTGACCGGATTAAATGTGAATGATTAATAGGTTCCATGTCTATAAAACACCTTACCACGTTAATGGAAGGTAGAAGAATGAACTGTAATTATTGAATATGCTTTATATGGAATTAATAAAGGGTGTATGATACTTGGCCTTATCACACTAATGAAAGGCTAGGCTTGGACCAAATGGACTTATTGATTAATTATGACTTGATTAAAAGGTTTCATGCTACTTTACCTTATCACACTAATGAAAGTAAAGTCTTGAACCAAGTGAAATATTACGTTACTTGAATATCAAATAGAAGTGTCCTAAATCAAGATTTGTAATGTCATGAACTCTCCTGGTTCATTACTTTGCCAATTCATGATGTTTGAGGTATCTTAGGGACCATCGGCGACTCATTGATGAGTTTTCCAAATTTTAGGGTGAATGATTTGTGGTACCGATGGGCATCGGTGGCACGATCGGCCATCAGTGGCACCGATCAGCAGCGGTGGCACCGATCGGCCATCAGTGGCACCAATGGGCACCGGTGGAACCAATTAGAAATAGTGCTAGACTAAATGGTGCTAGGGAATAAGTTCTAGGGTGTCAGTGACTCACCCATTGGTGAGTTATTTCTAGCTTCTCCCGGACATTTCAGTTTCACTCTAGTAATGTCTCTTTTAGCGTAAAAGTGTTTTAATACCCCTTTCAAAGTGATTTAAGGCCCGTAAAAGATATTTTAAATCCTCAAATAGTCAGTAAACCCTTGAATTACCAAAATGTGTGGCCTTTTATAGGTCTCACAAATTTTTTTACATTTTCTAGTATCCTTTGTTTTCCACTTAGACCTCTATTATGTGTATTTCTCCACTTAAAGGAAATATATCAACTCACAACCATCTGTTGTTCTTTATACACCATTTCAGAGGGGAATTATTAAATATCAATTAATTAAAATGTATGAAACCGTCGAGCCATGTGGTCAAGACACGATATAGCTTTGTATTCCTTTAAAATGGTCTCCCTGATTTTAGGATATGGCCTCTTTTTTAGTCGAGATCCTCTCTTCCTTCTTCCTTTTTGTTTCTCTAAGTTCCCCTCAAGACTTTCTCCTGAGATGAATCATGAGCCCATGATGGAGCCCTTCTCACTCATCCTTGGAGTTCTTCCTGCAAGTCGCATAATCCCCTATTATTGGTGGAATGGGAAAACTTCGATCCTTGATCATCTAGGTAGGGGTTCTTCCTCCGTCTCTCTTTATTGTGCATCATGTGGGGTGGGTATGATTATGTTACCTCAGGAAGAATATGAAACCAACATTAACAAAGATAATAAATGGACTTTTAAATAATGAAGGTGTGGGTAAGATGATGATTTTTTTGTGTTTTAACTTCTTTTTTATGTTATGAATTGTATGTGCTCATGTCCACTGAAAATTGTGGTCATTGGTGGTCCTTCTTGCACACTAATGAAGCTCTGTTTTCTGGATGATCTTGTGATTGAATAACTGTAACATGGAAACTGAATAATCACGTAAACTCGGTTGATTAAATGGATGATAAAGTAATAATAACCCCTGTGTGATCACCCTGGTTAACCAAATGGAAAGAAGGAACTCAATGAATTGTGTTGGCTAAATCTGAATACTTCCCTACTTCATTCTGGTGATATGTGTGGTTTTTCTGTTTGATGCTTTCTGGGGTGACATAGATGGGAATGGAATGTCTGGTTGAGAGGTTGTTGGTTTGTGAATCTGAGGTCGTGTGAAGCCAGTGTTAAATGTTCTAGACTTAGAAATTTGGGGCTTGTTTTGGTTCCAGTACTTCAAGGGATCTCTTAGGATCCCATTTTGATGTTGTTATTTACAAGAGAACCATGAGTGAATGCTTAAACGCATGCTTTTCCATTTCCTTTCAGTTGTTTTTTTCACTTATGGATATTCCTATTAGTTGCCTAGTAGTGAAGTAATATTTAAATGGAATCACTTGAACATGATAACGAGAATGGGTACAATGGGAATCTATTTTACATAAATGGTTTGTGCTCTCATTATGGTTTTTGTGTACTTGTTCATGTAGGGGTGGCAGTAAGAGTGGTTGTGTGTAGGCTGGTTGTTGGTTTTGGGACCCTTAGGTTGGGATGAGTGCTTGATTACCTATATGTATAAAAAAAATTTCTTTTGATTCTTATACAAACCCCACCCATGTTGAGAACTTCGTGTTGAACACCGCTATCTCATGAGGGAGGGTGTTTTTTTCCAACATTCCTATGAGTGGCTAGTTATTAGCTTCTTTCTGCCCCCTGTCATGGGTAGCCCAAGACTCTTCGGGTAGGCTGTGACGGCCTGAGGTTTATTATATCCCAAGACTCTTCAGGTAGGGTGTGTTGTGGTGGGTAGGCCTAGGTGTGTGTGGGAAGGTTGTTTCCCAAGTATTTTCAGGATAAGGCCCATATTTATATGGGTAGGAAGTGTGGTTATGATGGCCCAGGTGTCTGCAGGTGAGATGTGTGGTTGTAGTGGACCAAGTGTTTGTGAATGGGATAAACGTGCAGTTGGGATGGCCCATATGGTTGTTTTTGGGGGAGGCAATCAGACTACAGTGGGATTTGTGGGGGAGGTCTGATGCATATGATGTTCTAAATAACCAGTGGGAAAATCAGTGTGGGGTACCCAAATATCGATGTACTATTACTATTATTTTACCTAACATGCATTGTTTGGGGAGTGTTCCTTGGTGAGGTTGGGTGGATAATTTTCCTTACTATGTGTTTTGGTTACCTCTATTTCTCACAGGGCATTATAATTCATCCCCACTTGTACATGAGAGATTTTGGTTTCCCTACTCAGTATACCTGTATACTAACCCTACGTATATAAAACTACTTTTAGGTTTCTAGGAGGACTTTGAGGACCATATTGGACTTTACTCTCTCAGGCATCGGGATAGTTGTCATTACTATTTTTCTTTCTTTTGGTACTTTCCTTCACAGTTTTCTTGTACTTTGTATCAGTTTATTTTGAACAATCATGTGGGGATGGATTTTTGGCTTCACTTTTATATTTATTACTTGGTTTTTCTAGGAAATACCATCTTATCTCTCGATATTGTTCCACAAAAAAGTGTAATTTTTTCCATTTTATATGTGATTATATACCCTTGGTGCTATTTTCCACTATGGGGCCTATTGAAGATGGGAATCGGGGTTCATTATCTCTCCTTCACCTTGAAGAAGGAAGGGAAGGGCACCTTTTCATCCTTTCCCTCATCTTGGAGAAGGCGCGTCATGACAGAATGGTATCAAAGGTGATGGTTGAGATATAGTATGTATTTTAGGGTTAGTAATAGTGAGGATTGCATGGGATGGTATTGAAATAGTGTTAGAAAATATTGGTGAATGAAATAGGCCATGGAAGACTGACTAGGATACCAGATTTTAGGGCCCCATGTGATCTGATGCAAGGAATCTAGACCTACTGAATGACCAAGTGAGGCTACACTGATTGCATCGTAGAGACCCTATGAAAGGTACATGTATCATAATGACTTGTGTTCTTGTGTTTTTTGGGTGTTTTGGGAATTTAAAATAAATAAGGAGTTCAAACAAAGTTTAAAAAAGAATTTTTTTTCCCACACTACATGGACTTAGGAGTTTCTTGTTTTATTTTTAATCTATGGCACCCAGGCATCGTCCAAAATTATTGTGAGCATTTGAGGCCCAGTAGGATGATTTTCTTGATCATAGGAGGGAAGATTGAGAGGAGGAGGATGATTTATTTTGGCTTGATTCGGGCTCCTCCAGAGTACTGGGTTCTTCTAGAAGTGATCCAGATGCAAGGGTAGCACATCAGTGGTGGACGCTTTATCTCAGGGAGAAGAAGGAAGCATAGGTTTCATGGACTGACTTTGAGAAGGAGTTCCAGGCAGAATTCCTTTCTTCCACAATGAAGGAAGAAAAGAGGAAAGATATGCACTCCCTCCAACAAGGGAGTATGATGGTGAGGGAACTAGGGATCAAGTTCAAGGATATCCTTAATTTTTTTCTAGACCACTTTCTGGATGAGGATTCACGGGTAAGATTCTTAGAGGAGGCACTCTGGCCTTCTCTTCAGTATGTTGTTACTCCCTTCATTCTACTGATGTACTTGGAGGTTCAGAAGAAGGTTGAATTAGTGGAGAGGATGCACATACTGGGAGGAGTGTTGTGAGAGGGGATCCAATTGAGTTCTTCAAAGGGGAAGGCCATCAATAGCAGGCCTCCAGCATCATTCCCTTCTAGGTTTCAGTCGGTGGGGAGTAGGCCTGAGTAGTTCTAGTTACGGTCTCTCAGTACTCACCCTTTCACCATGGGCCTGGGAATGAGTTGATTCTCTTGTGGAGGGTTTTTTCACATCCAGATTTGGTGCCCAATTTGAGATCATTACAATGGGTTTAGGTAGGTTCAGTGCCCACCTCAGCAGAACTAGTTTCTAGCCATACCTTTTCAGTAGTAGCAGCAGGCCCCTTCCCCTTGGAAATCAGATGTTGCCGGAGGAGGATGACCTCAGGTACCTCCTTAGGGACCTCGACTAGGGTGTGGTTGGGGAGGTGGCTAACAGTCGAGGGGCAGAGTAGTTGGGTCTGAGAAGTTTCATGCCGTAGAGGTAGCAGTTCCAGTAGGTCAAGAGGTCATTCGAGGAATGATCCTTTCTGTTTAGCACTCTTGCATGTTGCTTGTTTGATTCAAGAGATTTTCACTCCTTTGTTTCACCTATTCTAGTCCATGCCTTGGGTCTAGGCGTAGAGATAATTTCTATTCCCCCGGTGTTGATTACACCAGTTAGAGGTTATACTAACATGTTTGATGTTTATCGAGGATGCAGACTGATGTTGGGGCCGCATCAGTCCAGTGGGGATCTGTTTATTCTACAAATTCATCCATAATATGTCATCCTAGGAATATACTTACTGTTTACTATTCACACCATTATTGAATACTTCCAGATAATGGTCGTGTTCTCAGATATGGGTGGCCAGCGTGTAGCTTCTATTAGTGAGCGAGGTTTCTAAGTGCGCAACAAGAATGTGGAGCCCCTTCTTTCTTTGTTAGCTGATCTGTTAGTGGAATCAATAGACTTAGAGATGGTGGAATTTTCTGGGATTGTTAGTTAATTCCTATAAATATTCCCTGAAGATGTTGTGACTCTACCTCCTTGACGTGATGTTGAGTTTGGGATAGACTTACAACCCATTTCTCATCTAATTTAGATAGATCCCTATTTGATAGCACCTTCTGAATTGCGAGAGTTGAAGATTAATATTGATGGCCTGATAAAGAAGGTTTTTATCTGACCAAGTGTGTCACCATGGGGTTCTCCAGTCTTGTTCATAAAAAAGGAAGACACTGGTATCAGGCTGTGCATAGAATACCGAAGACTGAATCAGGTCACGGTTAAGAATGGTTACCCCATCCTAAGGATCAATGACCTTTTTGACCAGTTTAAGGGAGTATGTTGGTTCTCTAAGATCGACCTGCAGTTTGGATATCACCAGTTGATGATGAAGGAGGGTGACATCCCAAAGACTGCTTTCATGTGCAGATATTGGAACTTTGAGTTTGTGGTCATGTCGTTCGGCATTACGAACGCGCCGGCTATGTTCATGGGACTCATGATTTTTTTTGAGAGTATCTGGACTGGTTTGTGGGTGTGTTCATCGAAGATATCCCGATCTACTTTAGATTAGAGGAGGATCATGCCGATCATCTAGGGGTAGTTTTGGAGGTCCTCTGACACCACCAAATCTATGGGAAGTTGTCCAAGTGCAAGTTCTAGACACGAGAGGTGCACTTCCTTGGACACATGGTATCCTAGTAGAGAATAGTAGTAGACCTGTCGAAGGTTTAAGTAGTTGTTTCTTGGGATTCACCCAAGAATGTGGCATAGGTTCATAGTTTCTAGGGACTGGAAGGTTACTAGTGGATGTTCATACCCGACTTATCTCGAGTTGTAGCACCTTTAAAATCAATGACCAGAAAATACCAGGCTTCCATATAGAGTGATAAGTTCCATGAATATTTTAGTTATATGAAAGGGGAGCTAGTTATTTCCCCAGTGTTGAGGTTTCCATGGGAAGGGGTGAACTTTGAAGTGTTTTGTGATGCTTCTCGTCTAGTCTTGGGGTGTGTTCTGATGCAGCAGCAGGGAGTGATCTCATATGGGTTTAGTAAGTTACGTCCTCATGAACTTAACTATGCCACCCACAACCTATAGCTTTCAGTGGTGGTGTTCTCACTAAATCTATAGTGGAATTAACTCGTCATGGAATGCTTCGTGGTCTTCACAGATCACAAAAACCTTGAGGTACATCTTCTCCAGCAAGTCCTGAAGTTACAACAGTGAAGGTGGATAAAGTTTCTCCAGGACTATAAATTCAAGCTCTCCTACACCCCAGGAAAGTGGAATTTTGTGTCCAATGATTTGATCAAGAATTCACTGAAGGATTTGGTTTGGGAGTCAGCAGATTCTTGGAAAGCAATGGAGGAATTGGATTCTTTACATCTGGGCATGAGAGTCGAGGATGATAGCAGTTGTATGTTTCAGATGGTAGTGCAATCTTCCTTGGTATGGAAGGTGGAGGAGTCTCAGTGGGGATACTCAAAGTCTAAAGTAATGTGTGATCATGTTAGCAAGGGTGATTCTCCAGAAGGATGGTCGGAGGATGGTCAGAATCAGATGCTTTTCTGTGTAAAGGTGTTTTTCCCAGACACGATGTGAAATGCAGTTCTCAGTGAGTTCCATAACTCCCCTTGGAAGTACATCCAGGATTCTCCAAGATGTACCGGGGATTGATAGGTCTGTTTTGGTGGCCCTTAGTGAATTGGGCAGTGGCGGAGTTTGTGAAAAAGTGCCTCATGTGTCATTAGGTGAAGGATGAACACTGTGTTCCCAACGGTCTATTGAATCCCTTAGACATTCCCAAGTGGAAGTGTTATGAAGTCTCAATTGATTTTGTCACAGTACTACCTAGGGATGAGGTAGGCTATGATTCCATCTGGGTAGTGGTGTACCGATTGACAAAATTGGCTCACTTATTAGAGGTTAAGGAGTCGAGCGCAGTGGATGCCTTAGCACAGAAGTGTATGGGTGAAGTTTTGCGGCTGCACAGAGTTCCCAAAACCATCATTTTGGATCACGATACACACTTTACTTCATGAGTCTTGAAGGGATTAAAGTGTGATTTTGGAACCCATATTTTTCTTAGAACTTCTTTCCACCATCAGACGGATGGGCATATATATAAGACAATCTAAACATTGGAGGATTTGTTGTGAGCGTGTGTTCTAGACTTCAGAGGATCATGGGTATGACACTTTCCTCTGGTAGAGTTTTCCTACAACAATAGCTATAACTCTTCCATTGGCATGGAACCATTTGAAACCTTTCATAGTAGATCATGTCACTTACTCATGTGATGAACAGAGGTTGGGGAGGTAGGTGTTCTTGGCCCAAATGTGGTGCAAAGCACAACAGATATGTTTTAGCTTTTGAGAGAAAGGATAAAGGTATTTTAGGACCTGCATAATCCGTATTCCAATCATAGGAGGAGACCCTTGGAGTTCGAGGTTGGGGACCACGTGTTCTTAAAGGTATACCCTCAGTGTGGATAGAGGCGGTTTGGTAGGGGAGTAAGATTTCTCCCAGGTTCATTGGACCCTTCGAGGTGTTGGGACGAGTCGGTAAGGTGGAATATAAGTTTGCATTACCATCATGGTTGGAGAGGATCCAAAACATCTTTCATGTCTCTAAACTCGGTCAGTATCTACATGATGACTCCAACTTTCTTGACTGGGGAGAGTTGGATATCGAGGAAGATGTGACATTCATGGAATGATCAGTGATAATCGAGGATCGAAAGGATATGTTTCTTCGTGAATGGACCATTCCCTTGGTTATTGTGTTATGGAGGCATGGTGGCCTTGAGGATAGTACCTGGGAATGGAAGGCACAGATGTACTCCATATACCTAGAGCTATTTTGAGATTTTCTCTTATGTTTTGCTTTTATATCTTTCTTATTATGTAATGTTCAACCTTGCTTGTTGTATGATAAGTTGTTTCCCTATTCTCTGTTTTGTGTGAAAATTCCAAACTATTTGGAGAGGAGAACCTAATCCGTAATCAAGAAACATTAATTTTGATGCGATTAAATCCATGTGGATGATTCAGTTCCTCCCAAAGAGAATACTATCTTGACAAAGAGGAAGGAGCTCTCTAATCCATGTGTCTGGACAGTTTGACCTTTTATGTTTGTGTGGTTACTTGAGGGAGAGGATCGGAAGTGTTTCTATAGTTTGTCAAGAGATAGATGTGAGAGATATGTTCCTGGATGTCATGGTTTTATTCTATCTTTTGAACAACTTTATGGTGATTTGTCCCTGAGAGGTATATTTCGAGGTGGTTGTTCAGACTCTTCTCTTTTCTTCAGTTTTATTCTTGAATTCTCAAGGTAGTGAATAGATTGAGAGGTAACTAATGTAATGGCCTGAACCCTCCTAGTCCATTAATTTTACAAATCCCGATGTTTGAGGTATCTTGGGGACCATCGGTGACTCGTTGAGGAGTTTTCCAAATTTCAAGGTGAACAAAAGGTGGCACCAATTAGCATATGTGGAATTGATCTGCCATCGGTGGCACCGATCGGCATCGATGGAACCGATGGGAATCAGTGGCATAGGTGGCACCGATCGGAAATGGTGCCACACCGATCGGTGACAGAGTATTAGTGCCAGGGTTTTAGGGACTCACCCATCATTGATTCATTTCCAGCTTCTCCCGAACTTTTCAGTTTCACTCCAGTAACATTTCTTTTAGGGTAAAATTGTTTTAATACCCCTTTAAAAGTGATTTAAGGCTTGTAAAAGATATTTTAAATCCCTAAAGAGTCGGGAAACCCTTGAATTACCAAAACATGTTGCCATTTATAGGTGTCACACCCTTTTCCGTGTTTTCTAGTTAGACCCATGTTACGTGTATTTCTCCATTTAAAGGAAATCTATCAACTCACAGCCATCCACTGATCTATCTACACCATTTACAAGGGAAATTAATAAATCTAAAATAATTCCAATGTGTGAAACCACTAAGCTATGTGGTCAATCCACAATATGACTTTTTAGTACTTTAAAATTTTCTCCCTAATTTTAGGATCTGGACTCTTCTTAAGATGAGATCCTCTCTTCCATCTTCCTTTTCATTTCTCTAAGTTCACCTTGAGACTTCCTCTTGAGATGAATCATTCACCCATGCTATATTCATTCCCACTTAGCCTTGGATTTCTTCCTACAATTCACATCATCCACTATTCTTGGCGGAACCGAAAAACTTTAATCCTTGATCACCCAGGTAGGGGTTCTTCCTTCGTCTCTCTTTACTGTGCATAATTTGGGGTGAGTATGATGATGTCCTGTTAGGATGTAAATGAAACCAAATTTAATGAAGATAATAAATGGACTTTTAAATAATGAAGGGGTGGTAATATGATGTTGTTGTTGTGTTTTAACTTCGTTTTTAAATTATGAATTGTATGGGCCGATGTCCACGGAAAATCATGGCCATTGGTGGTCCTTCTTGCACACTTATGAAGCTCTATTTTATGGATGAAATTGTGATTGAATAATTGTAAGATGGAAACTGGTTATCACGTAAACATGGTTGATTCAATGGACACTGATGAATAATAACTTCTGTGTAATCACGCAGGTTAACCAAAAGGAAAGAAGAAACTTAATGAATGGTGCTGGATAAATCTGAAAACTTCCATGCTATGTTATGGTGATATGCATGGTTTTTCTGTTTGTTGCTTTGTGGGGTGATGTAGATGGGAATTGAATCTCTGGTTGAGAGTTTGTTGGTTTGTGAATATGAGGTCGTTTAGAGACGATAGTAAATGTTATGGACCTGGTAAGTTGGGTCTTGTTTTTGTTTCATTACTTCGAGGGATCTTTTGGGATCCCATTTTGATTCTGTTATTTACAACAGAACTGAGAGGGAATTCTTAAACGCCTCCGTGGTCATTTAATTTTAGTTGTTGTTTTGGATTGTTTTTATTCCTATTAGTTTCCCGTTAGTGAATGAATATTTAAATGTAATCACTTGAACATGATAACTAGAACGGATACAATGGGAAATTGTTTTCCAGAAATGGGTCATGCTCTGGTTGTGGATATTGTGTACTTGTGCATGTAGGGGTAGCACCAAGAGTGGTTGTGTTTGAGATTGTTGTTGGTTTCAGAACCCTTAGGTTGGGATGATTTATTTATTACCTATATAAATAAAATTTAGTTCTTGTGTTTCTTATACGCACCCCACCCATGTTGAGCAGTTCGTTCCGAACACCCCCATTCATGGGGAGGGTGTTTTTTCCAACATTCCTATGATTGGATGGTTATTAGCTCATTTTTTCTCCCTCTTCTAGGTAGGCCAATACTCTTCGGGTAGGTTGTGACAGCCTGAGGTTTATTATAGCCCAAGAATTTTTGGGCAGGGTGTGTTTTGGTGAGTTGGCCTAGGTTTGTGTGGGTAGATTGTTTCCCAAGTGTCTTCAGGATGAGGCCCAGATGTATGAGGGTAGGAAGTGTGGTTGTGATTTCCCATGTGTCTATAGGCAGTTTGTGTGGTTGTGCTAGCCCAGGTGTTTGTGGGTGGGATAAACATGCGGTTGGGATGGCTCATATAGTTTTTTTTTGGGTGGAAGTGGGACTGCATTGGGATTCTTTGGGGAGGTATGATGTGTAGGATTTTCTAAATAACCAGTGGGAAAGAGGTGTGGGGTACCCAAATATCGATATTATATTACTAATATTTTACCTGAATTGCATTATTTGGGGAGTGTTCCTTGGTGAGGCTGTGTGGATAGTTTTCCTTTCTAGGTGTTTTGGTTACCTCTTTTTTTTCACGGGGAATTATAATGCCTCCCCACTTGTGAATGAGAGATTTTGGTATTCCAACATAGTATACCTATATAATCACCCAACATATATAAAATTACTTTCAGGTTTCCAGGAGGACTTTTAGGACCGTATTAAACCTTACTAGCTCGAGCATCAGGACAGTTGTTATTTCTATTTTTCTTTCTTTTAGTACTTTACTTCAGAGTTTTCTTATACTTTATATAATTTTATTTTGAACATTCATGTGAGGATGTATTTTTGGATTTACTTTTAAATTTATTCCTTGGTGTTTCTTTGACTTACCATCTTATCTCTCAGTCTTGTTCTATAAAAAGTGTAATTCCTTCTATTTATGTGAAATTCTATACCCTTAGTGCTAGTTTCTACTCTAGAGAATACTGAAGGTGGGACTCTGGGGTCATTATCTCTCCTTCACCTTGAATAAGGATGGGTAGGGCACCTTGTCATTCGTTCCCTCATCATGGAGAAGGCGGGTCATGACAAGATCATCTTGTATTCTTATCTGGGAATGCCTTGAGCACTCGGGACACCCATTAAGCGGCATCCAGGTAAGGGACATCACAAAGTGGTATCAAATGACTTTTTTCTTTCTTGATTTACAATTTAGATGCAATATATTAAATATTAGGAATGATGGGTACTTGGTCATAAACCTTTCTTGGGCATCACGAACCCATGTTTTAGGTAAAAACCAAGTTCCCTAAATTATAATTGTTGTTATACTTTTTCCTATTGTAGTTGATATTATTTTATCATTGGGTGATGCACATGTTGTTTGGAGTTGTTGATTATTACTCTATTTGAGTGTTTTATTTCATCTTTGGCCCGATGATATGAGGGAAAGAAGCATTGTTACATCCATCCTTATGGGCACCAAAAATTCTTATTTCATGCATATTGTCAGGACATATGGGTGTATTTCATTGCTTTCCATTTCATGATATGCCTATGATTTTTGAGTGATGCTATGATATTTATCTTATTCTTGTATTACTCTTGGTTGTCATTAAGTTATTGCCTATCTCAATTCATGAGGTGTTTGAGCCCTCATGGGTTGGGATGAGTAACTTACTAAGTTGATCCACTATGCTATAAATAAATGGGTATCTTTTCTAGTGATAGGTTTATGGGAACTGATTTACTAGAAATGGATATCCATTATAAAGTGAATCATGGAATCTAAAATGGATTGGTTGTACATCCCTATCCTGACTTCTCATGTTTATGGAAGGTAACAGAGTGAACCTGGTAATTAAATGTAAAATGAATTGAAACTTAAACTTGAGAACATACTAATACCTAGCCTTATAAGTGATTAGTTGTGGTAGTACGCCTTGGGTAGTGAGTTTTCCTACATTCATCTTCTTCCAGTGATGTTATCCTCATGCTTAATCTTATTCTGAGGTGTTTCCTTGGCATTTGTAGACCAGTTCCACCACAAAGTCCTTGTATCGTATTCCAGGAAGGTGGTGATGACTATGCTCCAGTTTTGGTGGTCCCTGAGCCGCTAGTTTTAGTTATAGGATTGCCACTTGAGGAAATGCCTATTGTACCTAATTTGGGCACTGACACCCAAATTAGGAATATTCAATATGCTTCATGGAGTTTCATTTCTTTGCACTGCTTCAGGACGGTGATGATCCTTTGTGTGCTAGGTACTTTGAGGATGGGCTCTAGTACACCATCTGTATGTAGTTCAATGTCTTTTTCTTGCCACCTTTTTCTGAGATAGTCAATTAGGCTCTTATCTCTAAGCATAACTTGAGGTAAAATAATATTACTAGGTATAAATGATCAGTGCTGCATTAGGCCAATATTTCTTCTGGTGGTAGGAAACGTTCCCTCGAGGTTTCTCATTAGGGAAGTGACAACCAGAGTGCATGTTTTGATAGATCTAAAGTATGTCATCTGTGTGGGTGATGGGAGAATTAGAATCCTCAGTGTGATAGAGACCCACTGGATTGTGAGGCTTGTGGTTGTATGGGGTATATTAAGTATTTATGTAGGACCTTTCCACCATCTTCGATTTGAAAAGTATCCATACCAACTCCACCTTCAAGAGATAGTTCTTTTACACCATGTCAGGCAGGGAATTAGAATAACACTGGTAGGTCTAGCTAAGGAGGAGGTTGTGGTTGTGGTAGTCAGACCCATGATCACCAGCAACACCAATAGAGCAGTTAGGATTGTGGTAGTCCATCTATTCCACAGGGCCATGGATCATGTCAGTTGCATGCACTATATCCAATGTCTGAGGATCATGCTCTGAGGACATCAATAGTACAATGTACTATTCTTGTAGAATATACTATATTATATGCTTTATTGGATACAGATGCATCGAACTCTTTTATATATGTATCTATCATGGAATGTATCAGATTGGAGATGTAGTATTATTGTGGTTTAATGACCCTAGATAAGTTGTTATGGGTACGAAAAGAGGGTATACACTATTGTAGGGACTATCCCCTTGAGGTTGGAAGTTATCCTTTCTTATGGAACCTCTTCATTCTTGAGATTAAATTCTTCGATTTCATTCTTGGGATGGATTGGTTAGTTAAGTATCATGATTTTGTATACTACTATCACTGTAGGGTATTGTTTACATCACCAGAGGGAATAAGTTATCTACATAAGGTTGAGTGGGATTTCCAGCCTTGTAGAGCTGGATCAGAGCATCATGGTCTAGGTGTAGTGATCGCCCAAATTAGATATCTCTTCCTGGAGGATCAGGGTTTATGAAAATTTGGTTTCCCTCCAGTAGTGGATCATTTTAGGGACATCTTTCCGAATGATTTTTCTATCTTACCTCTTAATAGAGAGGTAGAGTTTACAATATATCTTGTTCTAAGAGTATATCTGGTGTCAATTCCTCTATATTGGATGGTAACATCAAATCTTCAAGAGATTAAGTGGTAGTTATAGGATTTAGAGTCCAAAGGATTTATATAGCCCAATACATCCTCTTGGGGTATGCCCATGCTTTTTTCTAAGAAGTTGGATATAATCATACACCTATGCATCGATTATAGAAGTTTTTACCAGCTTATGGTCAAGAACCAATATCCACTACCTAGAATAAATGAACTCTTTGACCTGATCTGAGGAGAAAAGGCATTATTCAAGATCAACCTGAGATCAGGTTATCATCATATGGGAGTCAGAGCATCAGACATACCAGGAATAGATTTTCCTAGTAGGTATGGTCGGTATGAGTACCTTGTTATGTCATACGGTCTTATGAATGTACCTACCATTTTCCTAGCTCTGATGAATAGGGTTTTTCACCCCTATTTGGACACTTTTTACATGGTTTTTTTTGGATGAAATATTGGTATATTCTCACTCTCGTATCAACCATACCAAACATCTTGATATCATTCTGAGTACACTGAGAGAGAATCTACATTACACCAAGCTTTCAAAGTGCCACTTCTGGATCGAAAAATTTCACTTCTTGGGGTATATAATCTCAGAATTTGGCGTATCTATATACCTATAAAAATTTTAGTGTTGTAGTTTCCTAAGAACATCCCAAGAATGTGTTCAATTAATATAGTTTCTTGTGGATGGCTAGATAATACAAGCATTTCATAAAAGTGTTCTCCTGCCTTTCTTCACCTCTCACTAGTCTTATAAAGAAGGGTGTCAAGTCCTTGTGGTTAGAATCATGTAATAAATACCTTCAAGATCTGAAATGGAGGCTTATATTGGAACCTTTTATTACTATTCCAAAGACAGGCATAGGTTATATTATCTTCAGTGATGTATCAGGAATCATCCTACGAGTAGTGCTGATGCAGGAGGAAAAAGTCATTCCATATAGATCTCGGTAGTTGAGGCCTCATCATAGAAACTACCTGATGCATGACCTTGAGCTAGAAGAAATTTTCCATGCCTTACATTGATGGATAAATTATCTGTTGGGTGAGTTCATTGTGGTTTACTCAGACCACAAGAGACTCAAATATATCTTTTCTCAGTGCAACATGAACCTAAGACAATGAAGATGGGTCGAATATATACAATACTTTTATTTTGATCTTGCCTATATTTCTGGGAAGGGATATGTGGTTTCATATTCACTGAGTTGGAAAAAACAAGCAAAAGCAATATGGGAATCCAATTATGAATGGACGTTAATGGCCATATTCTCTAAGATACACCTAGAGTTTCATGATAGTCATGAGCAGTCTTACCTCCAATCCATGGAAGATACCTCTTCCCTCCTTGAGAAGGTGAAGATTAGATAATTTTCAAATCTACAAGGCTTCGTTCTCCATGAGAGTATATCAAGAGATAACCCCCCTCCATATTGTTCTATGGATAGAGACAATGTCTCGTGTCTCTGTGGACGTATCTGGGTTCATACGGATATGAGAGAGGGGTTGATGAAAGAGTCCCACACTTCTTAGTGGGTATTTCATCTAGGAATCTCCAAGATGTATCGAGATATGCGACACCAGTATTGGTGGCATAGGATGAAATTTCACATAGAAGGTTTTATCACTAGGTGTTCCACCAGTTAGCTGGTGAAAGTAGAGCACTAGAGACCTATGGGATTCCTACAGCCACTTTGAGTCCCATAATGGAAGTGGGAATATGTTTCCATGGATTTTTTAGTTGGATTACCTAGGTCACTAAGGGGTAATGATTCTATATGGGCATTCATTGACCATCTAACGAAATCATCCCACTCCATTCCTATTCTGGAGACTTACTTAGTTGATGAGCTAGGAAAACTGTATTTTTTGAGATCATAAGAATACGTAGGGTTCCTTGTACTGTAATTTAAGATTGGGATTCTCATTTCACATCACAGTTTTATAAGGTATTGAAAAAGTCTATGGGAACACAGGTACTTCTAAGAAAAACTTTTTACCCTTTGACTGATCGAGAATCATAACAGAAAATATAGGTTCTAGAGGATATTCTTCGATCATGTGTCCTTGATTTTGGAGATTCATGAGAGAAACATATCCCTCTCATTGAGTTCACCTAACAACTGTCAGGAAATAATTCAGATGGCTCTTTTTGGGGCCTTATATGTTAGGCTATGCTTTTCACCCATGTGCTAGCTATAGGTAGGTGAGGCAGCCCTACTAAGTCCTCTTCTCATTAAAGAGACTTCAGAGCTGGTTCTACTGATCAAAAAGTGTATGTCTACTGCTCAGTCTAGATAAAAAAAATATTATGTTGATCGTCGTCGATGAACTCTTGAGTTTAATGTCGGGGATCATTTTTTTCTTCAGGTATCGCTCAGAATAGGTCATAGACGGTTATGGAAGTAAGGGAAGTTTTCACCCCGTTACGTAGGTCCATTTGAGATTCAAGAGGGAGTTGTTCTGATTTCCTATTTGTTGCTACTACCTCTGAGGTATTGTTCAATGCACGACATATTCCATGTTTCATGGCTTCTACAGTATCATTCCAACCCATCTCATACTTTTGATCCCAAATAATTTTAGTTAGATGATGATGATACCTTTGAGGAATATCCAGTAAACATCATCGACTGGAGCGTGAAGGATCTCCAAGGTAGGTATGTCTTTATAGTATGAGTGCAGTTTCATAACATCTGTGTGCAGGATGATACTTGGGAGTGGGAGGACAACATGCATGAAAATTTTCCAGAGTTGTTCTTATACAGTGTTTATCCACCCTTGAAGGTGAACTTGGGGATGAGTTCTTTTAAGGGGAAAGACTGTAAGAACCCGGTTTTTCACTCAGGTAAGGATCTTTTTAATTTATGTATAAATCTTTATTTTAGACTTAATATAGATGCATAATGAGTTAGAAAAGGTCTCAGGGGTTTCTGGGTATGTTTGGATCCCATAACCCATCTTTTTGGGGAAATTGGCCATGTTTCATGGTTACCACATGGTTGGTGCATAATTTGGCTAATCGTGCAAATGGAAATTTTCAGAAAGAACTATATCGCGTGGTTTGTACATGATCATGCTACCTAACCGTGCAAGTTCCCCTTCTACTTAGGTAACCATGCACATTTTGTGCATGGTTTGTCAAACCATGCATAAGAAACTTTTATATACCTTTTTTTGGGTAAATTGTCCTTTTTCCCCTTAATGATCTATTAAGTCCCCTCTTTCTTATTATGATTTCTAGTAGAAATTACCTACATAGATCTCATTTTGGATATTTTTGAAGACCTAATGTAGGAATCAATAGATCTCCTTCATTCAGGATCTGTTCGGGCTTCCGTTCGTCATGTTGGATGTGCAACTGTAAGTACTCGATTCCTTTTTAGCCTTTCTTCTTCTCTCTTTCCCTCGACCTAGTTATCATGGTGTGAGAGTTTTTCCTCTTTTCTTATATATACTCTGATCAGAACCAAATCAAGGGAAAATACTAAAGGAGGAGAGTCATACTAGCCTATGGTGGTTGGCCTATAAGTCATCCCTCAATTTTGTTGATTTTGAAATTGTTGTGTGGTTACCACTGATTTCATTGGGCGTCGTTAATAGAACTTATATTTCATCCTTATAATCATTATAATCGTATGGTTATGATCTTTCCAAATATATGATTAATTTTTGGTGGTTACTCCCACAATGCTCAAAATCCCAAGTATGATGTTTTGAAGTAATTTTCGTTTTAGTGTTTTGACACGTTGAGTCATTGTTTTGGTGTGCCTTAGATTGACCTTTATAAGGGTAATATTTCATATATAAAATGGATTGATTTAATTTTTAATTTCATAATGGAAAGCACCATGTATGTTTAACACTTGACCCACCTAAGGTAAGTGTTTGATATTGATAATTAAATGTGAAATGGAAATTGAAAAGTATACTAAGTATATGAATTGACCGGATTAAATGTGAATGGTTAACAGGTTGCATGTTCATAGCACCCCTTACCGCATTAATGGAAGGTAGAGGAATTAACCTTAATTATTGAATATTCCTTACATGTAATTAACAAAGGCTTTATGCTACTTGTCCTTGTCACACTAATATAAGGAAAGGCTTAGACTAAATAGAATTATTGATTAATTATAACTTGATTAAAAGGTTTCATACTACATGGAATTATCACACTAATGAAATTCAAGGCTTGAACCAAATGAAATATTACATGACTTCAATATCAAATATAAGTGGCTTGACTCAAGATCACCTTATATTCTTATCTAGGAATTCCTTGAGCACTCGGGAACCCCTTTCTGATTCAAGGATACATATTTCTTAGGTTGAGACCCACCTAGATCTTGATACTTGTCTATTATTTGGATGCCGGTATGACACCATAAGATCCCTTCAATATTATTATAGGATGCCTTGGATATAATCATTGGATACAAAATTGAAAAGTATGTTCCATGGTTAAATCTCATCGGGCCTAGTCATTTATTAACCCCATTTTACCTTGGAAGAACTCCTTGGACTCTCTAGGCCATTCATTATGGAATTCATTGGGCTATGATACTTGGATTACACTCTTACCCAATGCCAGGATATACTTATTACTGAGTTGGAGACCCTTGAGGTCTATGTTTCCTTGTTTATTACCTTTGAACTTAATTTTTAAATATCAATACTGGTTTCTTTTTTACAAATTCAAACCTATAATATTCTTATCATGTGACATAATATAAACTTCTAACAATAAAATAAAAAATTTGTTACATGTTCAGACACCAGTCGATGGCTAAACCAGGTACTTCGGTATTTAGTTACATTGTACTGCTTTACTTTATATATGTATGCTTACACACTGTTATATTTCCATTACACGAGCCAGATTTTTTAGACACCATTGGTGGTGGCCCAATGAGATTTATCTGACACCCTCTTCAGGCACCATTTGGTACTTGAAGTAGATTACATGGTTGTAGGTGTTGAAAAAGTGAATCATACAGCTTCAAACACTTGATTACTTGTTTTTTAGTATGGATCTTGATATCAGATGACCGAGTTGGAGCTTGGACTACTTGGGATAGTCTTTGATTTCATTTATACTTATTTGGAACATGTTATTCCTGATATCTTCTATCCATGTTTTCTAGTTTTATAGTGACATGAAATATCATCAGCTATTTAATGCTATTCTAGTTGTTTAATTTATTGTTATTGTTGTCTCTATTTTCCATTGTGCCTTCTGTTTACTTATATTTCTTCTTCTATTTACCCCTTTTTATAATCATCTGTTGTGATACGCTTTGGTAATGAGGGAATAGTCTCCTCACGGAAACACCCAAGGCTCTTGTTTCTAGTCAACAGCCTCTGGCATTCGAGGAGATGCGCTTGAGGACATATGGTCCACTGGGCTCGGGGCACCCATTAAGTGGCATCTTGGTCCGGGACATCACAGAGTACTCCCTCCCCCCACCCCCATCCCCACCACCCCCAGGGTATAGAGAATAACATTAAGTTTCTTAGTTTACTATTAGGGAATGATTTATTAGCTATGATATATATAAAAATTAAATTTAACCATCTATAATAGAATTCCCAACCAAATGTGGCCACAATACACCAAGTATCCTGATGGCCCAACCAACTCCTATGATATCCATGATCAATCAATCCACAAACATCACACTAATAACCATGTACCTATAATTACCTGAAATATATAAAGTGAAACTACATATCCACTGTGGTGTAAATGTAGGGTGTGAACATAAATATTAAATAAGGAAACCTTGACAATTCCTCAACTAACATAGAGAATAAATAAGTTTATGCATGAACATGTCCTCACATTTAAAAATGTAGATAACAAATTATTTTATATATTAATGGTGAAAAAGATATAAGAAGATTAAACTGTAAAGAAATTCATAAATCTAGAAGAAATATAGTTGATAACCAACTATAGTAAGAGGATCCATACTATGTAAAATTCATTGAATGAAAACCCTTAAGAAATAATAAAAAAATGAGAACACCATAATTAAATGTGGGAAACCCAAATCAAGAAAAACCATAAATATTGATAGAAATTAATAATTACTAAGAGATGGTTCTTATATTGAATTCCTCATAGGGCTAAAAATAGAAACAATTATTGTAAGATCCCTTGATTTGAGTGATATGGAATTATCAAGGTATTTTTCAATTTTTTATTTGGTGGGAAAACCAAATCCAAATTATAAATTCTAAATGGATTTATGAGAGTTTGAATGCTTAAATGTGTTGTTTTTGGATTGGTTTTAAAAACCAAAATGGGTATTGGGTGTCAATAAGAGTTATGGAAGTTTTGGTATTCAAAAACTATTTTTTGGGAGAAATAAATCAGTCTGCATGGTTGGAACATGGTTAGTGAGGAACAGTCAACTTAAACCATGTTTCCTAACTATACAGGAACATGGTTAGTTTTAACTGTGTTAGGGGATCTAAAAAACCATGAATTTTAGTGTAGAATAATATAAGGTCTCACATGGTTGGTACATAGTTTTACTAACTATGTGTTGTAGCCATGTGAGGTGAGGCTATGTGGAAAGTTATCCCATGTGGTTGGAGTACAGCTTGCCTAACTATCCATCCAAACTCTGTCGTTCATTAAAGTTCTTCAAAATTACTTTTTTTCCCAACTACATCTAAATAATTTCTCCTTTTTCTCCTCCATTCATTGAACATCCTAAATGTGGGAGCTATCCTCTCCCTCTTCTTTATACTTTGATCACTCTCCTTCATCTGAGCTCTAATTCGACCTTTATTTATCATGTTGGATCCCTCTCAGTATGTTCAAGTCCTTGTCACCTTTTTTATCTATTTTATTCTCTTATAGAAATTTATTTTCCATGTGAGATTATATTCCCTATTTTGTATGGTTTTTATAGTTTATCTTTTTTCTCTTATTCTATCACTAATATGAAGCCGATATCAGACAAGGATTCGTCTATCGTGATAAGGTAAGTGGTCTATTACTTTTCCCTAAAATTGTAGTTATTTATATTATGCATCATTGTGTTAAAAGTTGGACTTCTCATGTGTTTCCATGAAAAAGTTTAATTCCTAAATTAAATTTTTAGACCTTTACTGAGATACTCTCATTGACCCTTGACGTTGTCAGAGGTTGATGACCTTGACTTGAACCACCCCTTTGGGTGTGTTTCTATTTGTTCTATTAACACTTTTACCATGTTTGTTTGAGAAAGACACCAATTTAGGTAGGTTTATCTTGTAAATTTTGATTCAACCAAGTAAACACAATTACATTAAAGGTTAGATGAATTAAATTAAAGGTGAAATGGAATAATATATCACTTGTATTATTATAGGTTAAACATGATTGTGGATTTTATTATTCCCTTTATATACTATTATAGGATGGCCTACCTTAGAAAAGTCTTGGATTCCCCACCTAGGTCATCTATTACTACCCATAGGATACCACCTGATTCATTCATGTGTTTACCAAGAGTTGACACACCTATTAGATTTGGTCATTTTCTTACATTGATGGTTTCCCTAGAATAGATTTGTGGAATCATCTGTTACTTTATCTAGAATTATAATTCCATGGATTAAATCCTTAGATTCAGTTTAATGTCTTGGGATACGAACCACCTCAAATTATCTCATTAGGATCCAATCAAGTTTATCTCAAGACAACCTGGGAATTTTCCAAGTTTATGGAATATTTATTTTTATATAAGTGAAATATTGATGTTTTACCATTGGATTACACTCACCCCCCTTGTTTACAATGTCACCACTAATAGTTGTGAGTTGGTTTGACCTTTTAAGGTCATGGTTTCACTGTTATGATATTATACATGTACATATGGTAATATTCCTCATGTCCCATATAGTAATATATATACATACATATATATATATATATATATATATATATATAACATATGTTTAGAAACATTCTATATTAGGCCAAAGAAGGTAGGATCAGATGGGTATCCCCTAGCAACCTAATCCGGTTGGGTTTCATTTTATCTTACAAATTTCATTTATCATTATACCTACACACTTTTCGTTTTTGTATTCATATATTGAAAAGTATTAGACTCTATTGGTGGTGGTATACTGAGTTTTACTCTCACCCTATTTGGATAGCTGATTGGTACCCAAATAGACATCATGGATATAGTTATAGTCAAAGGGAAGCATCCAGCTAAGGATGAATAATTTTCTATTCTAAGTATAAGTGTGAGATAATACAACCAAGATAGTACTTGTGATGCTAATGGAGGTTATATTTTGGTATTTTTTGTTTTTATGTATCATCTTGACATTATTATTTTATATATGAAACTATCTATATTTTCTTTGATGATTTATATATCTGGATGATTTACTTCTGTAGTTCCCATTATACTACTTCCATTGATTTTTATATTATCCATTATTATGATCTATTTTGATAAAAGAAGGTATATTCTCCCCACCGTACCACCTTATACACTAGATAATATTTAACAGCCTCTAAAAAATAGGGAGGTGTGATCGAGGCCATGTGGATTATCGAGTTCGGTTACTTATGAGTGAATCAGATCCAGTACATCACAAAGTGATATGAGATCTATTTCTTTTCATTTTTATTACTGTTTTGGGTTAGTATATAGGAGACTGGGAATGTTTTGAAACATGGTAAATATACCATGTTTGGGAATATCCAACCCATGCATGATGGAAAGATCAAGATTCCATGGATGGGACTATTGTTCATATTATTTGTATTACAGTTGATTATTATTTCACCTTGAGTGAATTTTTTATAGTTTTTAATGGTTACTAAATAGTGTTTTCCAAAATAGCTTGATGGTGGAATTATATCTAACCTGCATGATATTAATTAAATAATGTAAATAGTTTTAAATTAGTAATGTAATTAACTGGAATAGAATCCTAAAAGTGGTAAGGAATTTGTTTTTTTATAAATTCAGTTCATTTCTTATAGATTTTGGTTAAATGGTGTTTCAATTGCAACATGAACAGACATGTACCTTCATAAAATTAGATTTATGACCCATATTAGTGAATCATTTTATACTTTATTTGACCCTTTTAGGTCAGTTTTAACATCATATTCCTATGATATAAAACCACTAAGGGTGTGTTAAATTATGAAAAATTTACTATTAAGTGTTTCACATAAATGGAATTCCAATTTTAATTTATAGATAATTGAATCCATAAATTTGGAATGGCTTCCCATATAACTGAACCCATGTTGGAATGATTGGACCATCACAGGTTGCCTTTATCCTTTTTTCATTATTATTACTTAACCCCTTTGGGATATATTTATGATAAATGGTATGGTTAAGTAATGTTTCAGTATCCACTCATAAGGTGTTTCATATAAACTTATTGGGGAATCTTACCTAACCAATCCCCTTATTGTGATAAAATCCTTGTTGTCTGTTTTTTGGTATCTTTTTATTATGAGGCTTTAGTTATTTAAAATTTCAGTTAAAACATAAATGGTTTTTCCTCTATATCTTTGGATTGAAATTTTCTTCAACTGAGCCCAATTATAATAAATTTTTTATAGTTAAAATGTTAAAATTATATAATTAGATAATTTTCCTAAAATGGTTTAGGATGTTATCTAAATAATGTTCCAAAAATAGTTTAAAAAATATTTTATAACTGGTACTTAACATCTCATATATTTGAGCCTCTTTAATTGTGATAATAAATGTGAATCGATGTAACAACTTGAATAAAACGTTTTTGTGGTGTTCCTAGCATGGACCTTAGTGTGATGGTAAGTTTAAATGTTTCCTTTAAGTCACATTGAATAGTAATGTGAATGTTTCATGTGGGTCTTTGATGTCTATTTCAGTTACATTTGACCTAGAGGTTAGAAAAGTGAGCCTCATGACCTTTCAGGCATGACCCTGGTTTTGTAGTAGATTACTTGTGGTAAGTGAGGATCTATCCTCATTGTAGAAGCACCCTCAGAGTTAAAAGAATTGGTAAATGATTTTTATTAGTATTCAAACATAGAAGTTATGATTTGAGTGTTTTTTTGGCTTGGGTATGACTCTTAGTAATGAAATGAGACTTTGGGGTAGATGGGTGGTAATTCAGTAAGTTGATCCTCGATAGGGGTGTGAGTATAGTGTAATGCTAAAGTTAATTGGGTTGGACATGATTAGGGACTTGATAGTGACATTTTGGATCATGTAATATTTTCTATTTTCAGATGGCCGACTCGAAAGATCATCAACCAATTAAATATTTGTATAGAATAATATAACTATGGGTCAATCCTTTATATAGACTATCACACAGTAAAAAGAGTTGTTTTGTATGACCTATGAATTAAAGGATAATGGGTGTTCCTGTTGTGTTGTTTTGATAATGAGGTAGTATGAATTGTTATATATGGTTCCTATCAAAATTAGAAAACTGATTCAGTGATCCATATTCAGTTTAGTGATGGTTTTTAAGTTTCAATCTAGTTTGAGTAATAAGGATTCAAAAAACCTTAAACCTTATGTTTCATGATTTCTTTAAAAGGGTCATGATTATGTGAATATTGTGTTCATGGATTATCTAGGGAGTAAAGTGGCATGGGCATTAAGATCTTGTCATCATCATGGTATCCTTGAGCTATTAATATAAGGTTGAGTTACTCCATTGAACGGGTGTTGTAGCACTAATGGTCAGAGTAAGTTGGGATTTTATGTATGATGATAGGGATACATAGGAGCATGGATCATAAATATCATCATGTGTACGTATAAAGGATAACCTAGTGTAGGGAACTTATAGGTGGCTAGGTTTTCTCCCTTTTATGTTGGTTCTTGATATAAGAATTATGGACACATCCAAAAACCATGTTCAATGGTGTATAGATTTTGTTTCATGAGATGATTTTCAATTATTAGTATGGTGACAACTAGAAAAATCCTAAGGTGTGGAGAATTGCATCAGTCATGAGAAGTGTAGTCTTTAAAGTAGGGTAAATGTGGTCATAGATGACTATTTAGGAATGGTCATGATGTATTTAGGAATCTGGTGAACTGGTAATTTCAATATCTCTAGTCTTAGATGTAATTTTTGGTTTTAGACTTGGGTATGAGTTTGAATCATTTCTGAACATTAGATTTAGGCTCAGGGGTCAAAATAAATTTGGGTGATTTCATAGGTCGATAGTGGGTATGTTCTTTCAAGGTAGCAAGATAGTTAGATGGTTTTTCGAGCACCCACGCTTTAATTAACACCAATATTTGAGGTTGGACTTTTGTGTTTATGCCTAAATGTTCGTAGATACCCTTGGGATTTAAGTTAACATGATCAAGACTTAAATGAGACATCAGTTGTCGAGCTGGATGTCCTTTAAATAGGTCATCATGGAGTGGATAAACTGACATTTGGTAAGAGATTTTATAAGGTGAGTTGAGACTGCCTTATGTGTGTAGTGTTAAAGATGATGAGTATTTTTAGGGGATTGATCCTTAAAAATATACCTTTAGGGTATGATAAATTTTTTTGATATAAGTTATAAAACCATGAGTTAGTTATAGAAAACATTTGAGACTCCAAATATGGAGGGCTCACCAAGGAAAAGGTACAAGCCTCAAAAAGAATGCTTGAATGATCATGAGATATTATTTGGATAGTAAGGTAATCATGATCGAGTATTAATGATGAATCAATGGTTGTATCTATGTGTTTTCGGGAGGATTAAACTATTGGTGGTTTAATAGTTTTTTCTATGTGAAATTGGATTATTTTAGTTGGAAACTATACCAGAAAATTCATTTTGGATATGATAAATGTTCCTCATGATTTTAATGAAGGAATTTTCAGGGAAGGACTACACTCTCACTCTAGTAATGGTTGAAGAGAACTATCGGGAAAATAAATTGTGTTTCGTGACGTGGTTGACCCATGGATGTACCTGGACACACATTTTTGGGATAGATGGTGTCAGGAGTTGGTTAAAGGAAAGGATATCATGTTTTGATGGATCATGTATTGGGGAGATCAATACATTTATATTGATGGGATATTTGGTGAATTACATGGAATCTATTTCCATGGGTTGGAAAAGGGTTATGTATAACATTAGTTTTGGTTGATCTGTGGTGGTAATTTTAAATAACATTTTAGAATACTCCCAATATTGTGATGATCATGCCCAATATCTTAACATCTTCATAAGTATTTTAAGAGATAATCGGATAAATGCGGAGATAAGTAAATTTTTTCTTTCCTGGATGAATGAAGGGACTCCATTTGGAGTTTCCCTAGAGAAGTAGTGTATGGAAATCCATATGCCAAGGTGATAAACATAGGTTTTTTTGGGATAAACCTCATGTGAGATGGGTTTTTTCTTGGTTTGGATGAACATGGATGATCAATTAGCTCTTTGATGTCATTTGATAAATGGAATAGGGCACTACATTTTCTTGTTGAGTGAGAGGTAGAGGTTCTAATATGGACTTGAAGAAAGTTAAAATGAATGTGTTAGACCTAGAATAGATGGTGAAGATCCAAGGATGTTGGATTTATTTTTTAATAGTGTATATATTTTGGAAAGGTAATGAAAATAAATATGATATGTTTTTTTAAGAGATATCAATGAAGTTTTGTTATAGGCTTTTGTGAGGGTTCTTGGATGATCTTGGTGTGCCTTGGAATAAAGGCATCAGAATATGGTTTGGGATGTTTCAGTTATTGAAGCTAATCATTTTCAAAAATAGAAAGTTGGAGGATGTTTGACTTGAGTTCTCTGGATCAGTTGTATGTGGTTAATGAGGAACAACATATGGCACATATTTAGGTTGAAATGAGGGTAGTTCAAGGGTTGTTTGTGGATTTTAGAGGAAAAATATAATTAAAATAGTCTATTCTAATTCAATTAGATTTCAACCATTTAGATTAAATGGAGGACCGAAGGTAGTTTCATCATGTGTGACTAGGTTTAACGGGTTGAGAATTGTTCTTGGAATGTCATTAGGACTCCAAGGGCATGATTTTTTAGGAAATTTTGATGATGGAAGTAATGTGGTTCAAAATTATCCATTTAAGTAAAGAACCTATGTTAGGGAGAACCATATTTTGGTTGCAGATTCAAATGGAAATGTGATTATAGTTTAGTTTAGACATGATCGAGTAAGTTCCATGTAGATTTCCGGCTTCATTAATGAGATTTGGATCCGGTCATAGGGGCTTAAGCACCGCATGTTTAAAGTGATAGTTAGAGGCACATTTTTCATTTGTAAATGAAACACATCCATTTGAACAGAAGTTCATGACCAGTGTAGGTATAGTCATTTTGATTCCCACTGATTCTTCATTAGTATGAGAAGTTCTAGGGTGGGGATGTTTTAAGATCCCATGTTTTGAGAAAGATGGAATTTTTAAAGGATTTTTGGTTTTTTAATTATAGGTTATACTAAATCCCAATTTGGACTTTGAAATATATTTTTTAGAGTTTTAATGATTTAAGGTATTATTTTTGGATGGGTTTTAAATCTCGAAAGGTATCACGAGAGACCATATGAGTTTTAAAAGCATCATACTTTGAAAATTAATTTTTAGGAGAAACGACTCAGGTAACATGGTAGGAGTATAGTTAATGCTAACCATGTGACCTAAAGCATGAAACTTATTTTTATAGGAGCATGGTTGACCATAAAAGGGATGATAAAAACATGATTTTTTTGTTAAAGAATTTAGGGAATAGAATAGCTGGAAAATAGTTTTCCTAACCATGCACTGCATCCATGTGAGGTAAGGGTGTGTGGATAGTGAGGCCAACATGGTTTGTGCATGTTTTTCCTAACCATGTATCCAAACTATGTGGATCATTGATGATCTTGAAAATTACTATTTTTCCTCCCCATATTCTTAACCCTTTTTTAATTATTCTCCTCCTACATTCACATAGAAACCTAAATTTGGGAGCTATCGTCTCCCTCTCTTCTAGGATTTTATGATTCTCTCCTATTCAAGCTCCAATTTGACCATAATTGTTTGCATTAGATCCCTATTAGTAAGTATAAGACATAGTTACCTTCCTTTTATCTTTTTTCTTCTCCTGTAGAAATGTGTTTCCCATTTATGTTCATATTCCATATTTTTCATGGGTTTTATCTATTTTATCTACTTTCTATCATTCCAGTACAAATATATAGTTGATACTAGTTTAAGAGTTATCTTCCATGATAATGTGTTCTATTAATTTTCTCAAAAATTATATATGTTTATGTCATGTGATTTTTTTTGCACACTGGACTTCTTCTGTGCTGCATTGAAAATGTGTATTTCCTTAATTAAATTGTTTATACCTTGTCCAAGATACTTCCATGGAGCCTTTACAATTTATTAGGTTAATAACCCTGACTTAAACCATCCCTTTGGGTGTGTTTCTAGGTGTTCCCTTAACACTTTTACCATGATCCTGTGACAAACCCACCACATAAGGTGGGGTTTTATTGCCAATTATGATTAAAATGAGTAAACTGAATTAATTAAAATGTTAAATGAATTAAAAGAATGGTGAAATGGTATAATACATTACTTGGATTATGAAATCCTAAACATAATTATGGATTCTCTTTTGACCTTTATATATTATTATAGGATGGACTGCCTTGGGAATTTCTTTAATTCACCACCTAGGTCGACATTGACTATCCTGAGGATGTCGCCTAATTCATTGATTCATTTTCTAAGATTTCTTTCATGTCTTGGATGTAACATTTTTCTTACATTGATGACTTCTCTAGCATGGATTCATGGAATCATCCAATACTTTCTTTAGAATTATAACTCCTTGGATTATCTCCTTGGCTTCATCTTGATATCTTAGGATGAATTATTCCTCATATTATCCCCTTGGGATCTAATCAAGTCTATCCTAAGGCTACCTGGGAATTGTTACTATGGATAAGATTATTTATTACTGTAGAAGTTCAATGTTAAGGGTTCACCCCTAGATTACACTCACCCCATTTTTTCCAACATCCCCACTGATAGTTGTGAGTTGGATTGACCATCAAAGTTTGTGGTTTTAATCTTATGATATTATACTTAGACACCTTGGTTATATGACTAGGGTCCCATATAGTACTATATATATATGATGAAATATGTTTAGATACATCCCATATTATGCCAAATTATGTTGGGTCAAACGGGTATCCACTAACAACCCAAGCCAGTTGGTTTTCAGTTTATCTTACAAATTTCATTTATCATCATACCTATACACTTATCATTTTTTAATTAACATACTAAATTGTATTGTATTCCATTAGTGGTGGCCTACTAAGGTTTAATAACACCATACTCAGGCCACTGATTAGTCCTTGAAAAACTTCATAGATGTAGGTAGGGACAAAGGGAAGCACCTAGCTAAGGACATTTGATTTTTTGTTATATGAAGGATTTTGGGAGTATAAGACTTATCTAGTGCTCATGATTCTAGTAGATATAATCTTTAGTTATTTTTTTATATTTTTTCATAGAATCATAGAATCGTTATTTTTTATATTACATTGTCTATAGTAATGTTGATTATTATATATTTTTCTGATTTACTTCCATTGTTTCCATTATAATTATTCGGTTGATTTATATATGATTCAACATTGTGATATACTATAATAAAAGAGGTTATAGTATCCCCATCGTACCACATTACACCCGCACTGATAGTAGATAGCCTATAGTATATGGGGAGGTGTTCTTGAGGCCATGTAGCCGACCAACTTCAGTTACTTATGAGTGAATTGGGTCCAGGATGTCAAAAATATAGAATAATTTTCTATAAAACTTAATGGATATATTTTATTAACATTAGTAGAGATAATATAGGGGAATTGATGGCATTTTTGGTATCAAGTGTGGACTATCTGTGGTGGAAAAATATTTCAGGTCAAATTAAAAAAATGGGTTCAAGTCATGACACTAATAATCTCTACCTTGATTAGAATATTTTATATGGATAAATAAACCTCAAATCTCTAGAATCAAAACTCCACCAATTAAACTTAATACCCTTAGGGGAAATTTAATATAATAGACTAATCATGTCCAAGAAATAATTGAACTTGGAAATAGGAAGATCCATGGACATCATATATGTAGGATTATCATGAGTACTAACCTTACTCAAATAAATATATCCATGAGAAATAATATCTCACATAAAATGATATCACATATAATTGTTCTTTTCTTACATGAAATATCTAATCATTTGAGATAAATATTTCACTTTGAATATCATAATATAGTTAATTTATCTTCATATTTATACTGAGTTCACCAATCATTACCTCTAACCAAATATATTCTTAAATTCCTCTATAATATACATATACTTGGTCTTTTTGGTAAATAAAGAAATAGTATTCTGTAATGTTTCTTTATAACTAATAACACACTAGCCAATGATAAATACATAACATTTAAAATGTCTTCTCCCATAAAGATCTCCTAGAAAATCATAGTCTATATAGGAAATCACAATATATGTTTTTCTCCCAAAATGTAAGAAAACATCAGTAGTTCCACATTGATATTTGAATATCCACTGTACAGACCTATAATATCCTTTTTCAGGAATAGATGTATATTTTCTAACTTTACTAACTGCTTTCGATAAAAATGTATGGGTTAAAATCATATAATAAATCAAAGAAACTACTGAACTAGAATATGTAACTCAAGACATATAATCAACCTCATCATATGAATGGGGACACAAAGAAGATAAAATTATTTAATGATAAGTTAATAGAGTACTTATAGGCTTTTAATTTTTCATATTAAATGTATTAATATCTTTCTAAATATATCATTTCTAAATCAAATATAAGAAGACCAAATTTTTGTCCCTTTGTATCTCCATGCCCATAATTTTTATTTCATTTTCCAAATCATTCATTTAAGAAATTGAATTCAATAGATCTTCAACCTATATAATATCTTTCCTATCCTTAGCTAAAACTATCATGTCATTGATATAGTGTAATAAATAAATTAAATATTTATAAAAACATTTCTTAAGATAAATACCATTATCATAATAGAACATTCCAAAACCATGAGAGTTTATAAAAGAGTCAAACCTATTATACCACTATCTGGGTGATTATTCTTGGAAAAAAATAGATTTACTTAATAAAAAACAAATTGTTATTTACCAAAAACTAAAAAATCTCTATATTCTACAAATATATAAATCTCAAGATCTCTATGATGAAAATTTATCATAACATCCAATTACTCTAACTCAAGATTATACAGATCCACAATTCCCAACAGAACTAAAATAGAGCTATGATTTAAAAATTGAGAGAATATGTCTATGAATTCAACACCAAGAACCAGACTGTATAATTTAGAAACTAATTGTTCTTTCTATTTGGATCCTTTAACTTCTATAATTCCTTCTTTCTTATTCAGTAGTCATTTTTTGTTCATAGCTTTCTTATCCTTAGGTAATTTCACCACCTACCATATATTATTTTTTAGAGGAGAGTACATCTCTTCTTTCATATCCAGCATCAATATACATGAATCATTACAACTAACTAAATATAAATAATTCATATGTGGTTCATTCAAATAAATAACGTTAACCACATTTAGTTCATAAGTAACCTATTCATCCTCAATATACCTCTATGGATTTATAATATATCTATTAGACCTATATTTAGAAATAAAAAATTGTTATGGTGGTGGAGAAGGATAAAAATAACTTTAAATCTTAGATTTATTATGATATAAGGAATTCAATGTAGAATATGGTTGAAGCTCAACTTTAACATGAGTTCTATAATTATGTTGTCTCAAATCATTAGAAAATGAGGGTCTTATCATGGAATTTTCATCAAATATTACTTTATTTATAATAATAACTTTTCTTTTTTCAAGAAACCACATCTTTTATCCTTTAACCCATAATTTATGACCAAGAAATTTTCACTTTGTAGATCTGGGGTCTAACTTTCAATTATCAACATGAGAATAATTAAGGCATCTATATATTTTCAAATCAAAGTAAGACATAGTATCACTAGATCATACCACTTCTAAAGTATTATTCATATTAGTAGTTTAGGGAGACTAATTAATTACTAGAAGTAAATTTGTAGTGGCTCCATCCCAAAATTTTTTAGGAAAATGAGAGTTAGAGTGAATAAATAATACCTTCTCCATTAAATTCATTTCAATACATTATTACAAAATAATTTTTTATGGAGTACCAAGAACTTTTAAATTCCTTAAAATATGTACTATTTTGTAGAATGAATTAAATTTATAAGAAAAAATTTCAAGTATATTTTCATTGAAAATATGATTCACATTTATCCTAGTTTCCTGATAGAAACCCAAGCCTTTTGAAAATATTAATACATGATTTTAATATAAATATCTAATAAACACAACCTAAAGATCGATAGGCATAGTTTATTTAGAAGACTAAGTTGATAATAAATAATTTTGAAAATAAAATAAAACAAAATTATTTTAATCTCTATAATGATCTCTTGAACCCCTTTGATCTTATAAAACTATATAGGATAACTGGGGGAATATATAAATTGTTTATAAAAAACTCAGTAAGGTAATAAACATGATAATGAAGTATAGTATATGAGTCACTATGAATAACATTATATCATAAAATAAAAGTCTTGTGAATACTAATATGGGAGAATAATATAAAGAAAACAGAATCATAATATAATGGAAACATAGAAAAGCGTAAATAATAAGAAACCTTAAAAAAAACATAAGTAAATTATAAGTGCCAAGACAATATCACAGGGTGGATAGAGTCCCATCATTGAATAGTTTTACTCCATAATCCCATAAATATAATCTCATGAGACATAAAAATTACCCAATTCATTAGATTTCTATTTGGAAACACCCATCATAGCATGTACATGATTAAGTATGCTACAAAATGGAAATCCACCATAAGGAAAAAACATAAGAATTACCCATGGAAAGAAATGGGTTTCATAATCTTTCCTCATATCAAAATCAAAGGATATTTCATAAATATTCCAAAAATAAGAAGGAATTAAATATTTTTTATGTTAATTTCTTAATAAATATTCATAGGTATCAAATTTTGTGTTCATTTAAAAAAATCATGAGAAAGGGTAGAGATTTGCGTATAGAAATGAACTTTCAAAAAGGTGTTTTAAGGATTCAATATAAGAATTTAAAATAAATAATGAACATAGTGTTTTCTTTGAAACCCATAGGTAAACCAGAATGGTTATATATAAAATGTTAGATTTTTTAATGAGATCATTAATGGGAATAAATATTTTAAAATAATTTTTCATAAAATTATTAATGGATGTAAAAGTTCATCTTAATCAAGATTGATTTAAAAAAATGAATTTGATGAATTAACATAATCCATGTATACCCCCAAAAAAGGAAGGTATAATAATCTAAGTATATATGTAAGAAAATATATATAGAATATAGAATCAATCCATAACATCACAGAGAGATATATAGTGAGTTATATAGATAAATGTCACAACTAAAAGAAAATAGGGTGTTTTTGAGTGATCCCTTACCTTATGTCTAAAATCATTCATAATTGGCACTTAGAATCCTAAATAACCATATTATATTCAATAATTAATTAACTCAGAAGATTTTTCATATATATTTTATTTACTATAATTTTATTATGTTCATTTACAACCATTTTAATGAGATGTAAAGTGTTATTTTGTTGTTATGATGTCGTTCATTTCATGGTTCTAAGGTCGGATCACTTGTGAAAAATTATTGATGTTATTTAAAAATGGAAATAAAACTATGAAAGTGAAATGAAATGGTATTTATGTACTTAAAAAATAACATAGACCCAAATATAGACATGTTTTCTTAAATATAGATAATTCATTTAGTAAAAACATTGATGTTATATGGTTAGTTCATGTAGTTGGTTTTACTGACCATCACGAACTAGTTTCATTTTATTTAATATTATGATTATATATTCATTATAGAATGTGAAAAAATATATAATATACTTATTTATATCATTTTAAACTATTATATTTTAATTTAAACCTTTCATTAAGGTGTCAAGGGATAACCAAATTTATCATCCATGGAGGCGGTGAACAATCATAAAATGGATGATGTTTCTATCTTTTAGAATAAAAATAGAAGAGAAGAGAATGTATGATATATATTACCTTATTATAATAATATTTCAGTATATATATATGAAACTAGATTCATTATTCCATGTTGGATGATGGTGGGGAGGAAAAAGTAGAAGAAGAAAATATTTAAAAGATGTATTTTGAGAATATTACCTCTTGAATGTTTTCTATTGAAATAATCCTTAAGGAACTTTGGGATTGGACTTTTTAGAAGAACAAGGCCTCTAGTGACTTGGGTAGAGATGTTATGGGAGATTTTTTATAAATTTTTAAATTTATAAGGCTTATAAGATATGATTAGAATGGGTTGTGAGGGATGATATTTATAAGGGGAGGATAGGGGTGTTTTTGAATATTATGTTCATTATTCTATTACTTTGTCTCAAGACTACTAAAATTGATGATTATTAAGACTATATATAGTGATTATTTCATTTTAGTTTGAACTAATGGTCACTTACATCATACATCACTCTTTTTTGTATGTATTTTTATAATTTCTTCAAATTATCACATTTTATCATACTCTGATATTCATCATAAATTCAACTATATTATAAAAATATCAAAAAAATCCTCAAAACAATTTTTTTATGTTTAGATTCCAAAAATAAAGTACATTTTATGAAAATAATTTTCTAAATATGAGAAAATTATATTCTTTTCTCATAAAATTATATTATCATTATAATAAAAATTAATATTAACTTATAAACACATTTAATGAAAATAAAATTTCTATTAAATAATTATATTTGTTATAAAAATGAAAATAAAACATATAAGCTTTAAAAAAAATATGAATACCTATTTTAACATTTTTAAAATATTTATTTACATATATCATGATATAAATATGTCATATTTTCATTTTATAAGATTACTGAATATTATTCTACACTTCCATAAGTGAGGGTATTATTCTAACGGTAAGGTTATTATTCCCAATGCTTAAATTACTATTCCAATAGTCAGATTAATATTCCAAGGGTAACATTTTTAATGGTAATATGAGTTCAGTAAATTATATAAATACCTCACAATTATTCCATTCTTAATTCACTTATATTTTCTCTCAATATTATATATATTTTCATTTTAAAAAATGAATATTTTATTACTAATATTCTGATTCATTTCTCCATTGTTGTTCATGAGTGCAGTTATTTTAGTGGATTGAGCAGATCCAAATTTTCATATTTTTGTTATATTATTTTCTATTTTTTCCCATTATAATATTTTCAATTATTATGGCCATATTTATTTTCAAAAAATTTAATTTTCAAATTCATATAATAATTTTTTTTGGTTTTATCAGGTGGTGTTTCTGCATCATATAAAACCATATTTCTAAATATGGCATAATGATATAATCAAAAAAGAAATTCAATCGATAAAATTATAGGTTGTTAGATTTTTTCAAACTTAAGAAACTTTTCTCGTGATATTTCATTTAACCCAAAAAGATGAAAATGGATGATGGAACCTCTACTTCAGCACTTTATCTAGTTCCCAAGTTGTGTCCTTATACTTATGGTCTTTTTATAGTACTTTTCCTAGGTTAGTTATCTTATTTCCTATAATTTTTTCTTTATGGTCCAAGAAATTCACATGTTTCTCCTCATAATAAAGATAATTTTATAGCTATACCACATATTAATTCAATACATGTGAGGGATCTGGTATGTACTTTCTCAAGATAGATATGTGGAATGCATCATATACTTGAGACAAGGTTGGTGGGAGTTCTAATCAATATGCCACATCTTTGATGCGATCAAGATTCTCAAAGGGGATGATGTACATAAGAATTAGCTTTCCCTTCTTCCCAAATCTCATATCTCTATTCTATGGAGATATATGTAGGAATAATTGATCTCCAACCTCAAACTCCAGGTCTCATCGATAGTTTTTAATATAGCTATTTTATAAACTTTGAAAAAATATAATGTGATATTGAATGGTCTTCCCCTTTTATACCATTTATATTATCATTTCTAGTCCCAATAGCTTACATTCACTAAATACATCCCAACACATAGGTGTTTTACATCCCTTCTCGTAAATGGATTCATATGAATCCATTTGGATAATTGAGTGAAAAATATTATTATATAAGAACTAGTCCATAGGAAGATGATAATCCCATTCTACTTAGAAGTCCATCAATCATGACCTCAACATATCCTAAATTTTTTTGGATAGTTCACTCAGATTGGACATTTGCATGGGGGTTATAATCCATAATAAAGTTTAAATCAGTGTTTAGATAATATTTAATACTCTTATATAACATGAAGGTAAACCTTGGATATTGATCTGATACAATTGATAAAGGTGTAACATGGATATTTACCGCTTCTTTGATGTATATCCTTGAAAGTTAATCATGTGGGAATTCCTCTTGAGTAGAATAGAAGTGATTATTATTTGTTAAATTATCCACTGTAACCCATATATCATTATTTTCTCCTAATGTCTTTGGAATACTAATGAAAAGGTCCATTGTGATGTTTTCCAACTTCCATGTAGGTATGGTTAATGATTTCATCATTCCCTTAGAATTTTCCCTTTTATCCTTTACTTGGTAACATACCAAGCACTTTCATGTATATCTTATGATCTGATTCATATTTTCCCACCAATAATTCTCTTGGATATCTTGATACATATTCATGCTTCATGGGTGGATGGAGAAGGTCAAGCTATGTGAATTATTCAAAAGCTCCTTATTTATCTCCAAATTTTATGGTATACGTAATCAAGATACAAATATAAAAACTCCTTCATCCTAAATTTTTTACTCTAAGGATTTATATTTTTTATTGCTTCCACCTGACTGACTAAAAATTATATTTTTATTATAAAATAACTTTTTTGGAAAAGGTGGGAAAATGCGCAAGTTCCAACCAGAGAACAATCAAATAGAATATAAGATTATAAAATTATTGAAAGCATACTTGAACCTATTTGAAGTAATCTCCCTATATAATTTACATAAGATATTAGTTACCTTTTTTTGGTTCATCTTTTATAATATCTTCAAATATATAAGCCATCTTGTCCCAAGCTTGGATTAATTCCTCCATGGATATATTATTTTAATTAAATCCTCTTATCAAAATTAGATATTTCTTATTTATCAAATCACTATACTCTTTATTTTTTTCCACTTTAATTTTTATCCCTTCTATACTATTTTCATCGTCATCTAAGGCATGAATAATCAATGCATCCTCCAATATTTCTTCCTCTGAGTGCAGGAGAAGTTCCAAATAATTTTACCCTACCTCCTCACCAATTTATCACTTTGTTCCATCCATAAGCTCCATTGGTTCATAAACAATTTTAACCTCCTTTCCTAAAGACACTTGATGGTCCATTAGTGAATCCTTAGTTATCATAGAGTCTCCCATAGACTTAATATCCATCATGACACCCATCTTCTTGGTAACTTTTTTCATAGAACCACTGACTTTGGCCATTGAATTACCACTATGTAGATTCAATCTACTCTACTTGACCTGATCTTTCTTATAAGGGTCACATTCCATCACCTTGGACATAAATTTCTTATTATTACTAGTCTATATTGGTTTATGTAGGTATGAATTATCTTTATGCCCCTCAGTTCTCTTACTCTTTCTCATGATGCAAATCCTCACATCCATGTTTCCTCTCTTCACATTATTCCTCCTTAGGTTGTGAATACCTCTATCATTACCTTTATTTGTAATATCATTAGATACTTGACCATAAATCCCCCTAACTCTTACAGAATTAAGTTATAGCTCTCTTATCGAACTTCTACTTCCAATCCATAAAATCTTTTGCGTAGGTTTAAACAAGACATGGTCCTTCTTGGGTTGGACACATTCTTAGCATCCACCCATCCATCATAACCATGTTGTGTTTTATCGCAGGTTTAAAATTTCATAGAGCCTACCTCTCTTTTCAACTATTTTCTCACTTCAGGGTTAAGTCCACTTCCATATTTCATAGCATAATCCCTTCTTGAAATCATCATTGTATCAAACAAAAAGTTCCCCACTTGTGTGTAGTGTAACTACCAATGTAGTGATAAGACTATTTTTCAATTACAAGAAGATATTTTCACATTCATTATGTCATTAAACATACCCTAGGTCTTTTTCCATGACTACTCCAAGCCCGCCTTCCATAGGCTAGGGGCTGGAAACTAGCACCGAATATGCATATCCCTTAAAAAGGAATTGTCACACCCGGTTTTTCATATCTTTGTTTTGATCTGGTTCATTGGAAATACTGATCCTTTTAAGGGTTATTGGGTGAGATTAATGTTTATTTTTGAAGTTTCATCTATGTCTAATCACCCTATATTGGCTTCCCCATTTCTTGTTTAGTAGTTTTTGGAGAAAGGGGGGTTATTTCATGATTTGGGATTACCGTGATCCCATTTCCATATTTAAAAACCAAATTTGTTTCTTTTATAAAATCTTCATTTGCCAACATTTTTCATTAATTATACTTCCAAATTGTCCTCCAATAAAATATTAAAAGTAACATATCCTTTTTGACCCCTTAGAAATTCATAAGCATGGTGAATTTGGGTTACTAATTTAGGTATTAGGTCGGACTGTGGGCCCATTTCCAGTTTTAAAAATATAATTTGTTTGTTTTATATATTTTTCATTTTTTAATATTTTTCGGTGATTCAACCTCAAATTAGAATAAAACATAACTAGACCCACCCCCATTATCGATTTGACCTATTTGGAGATCATTTCAATCGCTCATTAGGGCGAACGTTATCTAGTTTCCTCAAAACGTCCAGAATTGAGAAGGTAAATTATTACATCCATAAGTCATTCAATTCATACTATTTTTTCCACAAATATTCTTTCTAGGGTTATTACAGATCTTATGAGCCTCTAAAAGAAGTTACAATCCATTACCTTCTCTATAAGCATGAAGATCTAGTGGAAGACGAAGAGTTTTCTAGGTGGCAAGGTGAGATTCCTTCTCCTTTCCCCTTCCTCTTCCTCATCCTTTCATTATTTCTTGGTTTTATATTCTCCCCTAGTCATGTTAGACCTAAGGTTTTGTTATAACATGATTTTTTATGGTGGTTTTGTTCATTTGGGGCTGTTCGTCATAGGTTTAGGGATTATGAACCCTCGAATGGTGATATTGGGTGTGCTTTTCCATTACGCTAATGATTTGCGGTAGGATACCCCTTGAAAAAGCCTTTATCATTTAAGTTTCATTATAATAATTCTTTAAAAACCTTATTTTAATGATATGTGCTACTGTGAAACCTTTGTTTTAATTTTTTGTGTGCAAAATGATGTTTTATGCCTTATTTTGTTAAAAATATAGTTGTTTTGGTATAAATGTGCACTCCTCTTATTTGATAAATTATTCTATGAGCTTACGCACCAGGTTTATGATATTTTGAATATGTTTCAGTATCTTGAATAAATTTATGGCATGAAAATGGTATTTTATCCCTTTTAAGTGCTTAAAATAAGTTTTTTTATTAAAGAGTGCATGCCATGTGTTCGGTAAATTGCCCGGTTGGATTTTATGTGTCTAGTACAATTTAAAATGATTTTTTTGGATTTATAAATACATTGGAAGCATAGAAAAAATTATTTTGGGATCCTTTTATGGCTTTCCAATTTGTATTTGGTTTTACAAACAAATGGTTTTTGGTTTACAACATGTTTTGGCCTGAGTTTCTAGAAAATGGCCCGTTTCACATCCTTATAAAAATGGTTGTGTTTTGAATATGTAACCTGAGTGTTTTAATGGATTTATGAATATTTTTTTCTACTTTAAATAGTGTGTAAACACCTCCTTAATAAAATTGTTTTGCATAACTTTTTCAAATGTTAGTTTTGAGATAATTTTTAAAGGCTCATTTAGCCTTTCCTAAAAATGAAGAATGAGTGTTTTACATGTATATACGATGTTGTGTCAATTAGAATTATTTTATGGTCCATGAAATGATTTTTTAAAGGTTATTAGGGCTGAAAAATATGTTTGGGTATGGTTTTTTTGTGTCTGTATACTTAAAAGAGTGTTTTTGAATGAGTTTATGTGCAAAGCCTCAATACACTCCTTGAATTTTTTTTGCGAAAGAATTTAGTTGATTATTGATTTGTGAAAGAAATTTGAAGCAAGTTTGAAGGATATTTGTGTTTTTATGATTTGGGAATTGAATTTTTATGTGAAATGTGTATTTTATAATATGTGTAACTTGATTGAGCACTAAAGGGAATCTCGAGTATCTAGGTGGGCAGGCGTGTACTCGTATGCTAGTGATCCCGTGGGGTTTGGCCCCTGTTTCACGTAGCAAGTTTTACGGTGAAAACACTAACTAAACTATGATGATGATGATATTGGGGGAGAACAGGTTATGGGTATTCTCTCTACTAGTGGATCATGTGCACGAGAATAGATATTTAATATGGTTACTTTCACCGAGATACGACATACCTGGGCCTCATAACTAACTAGTGCCTAGGGGTGTTCCCGTGACTTGTGCTCATTGGCTATTTTGTACTCACCATCAGAATATGGTATGTTTGGTTGGTAAATTCAGTAGTTTTTTTAATTTATTTAAGATTTTAAATTCTTTAAATCATACCTCTTCAAAACTATTTTCATTTTGAATTTGCACCTCTTTCAAAATTGTTACTAGCATTCTTGTTTATAAAACATGCATGTTTTTGTACTGTAAATTTTTTATATCATGGGACCTCATTTGGAAAAAATACCTTTATATGTGTATTTAAAACTTTAAATTTATGTTTCCTTTATTTTAAAATATGTGAATTGGGAATATAATATTGGGCTAACCTATTGAGTTTTAATACCCACTCCTATAGTCTTCTTCTGTTTTTAGCCCTTGTGCAGGTTTCAGCTTGAGTTAGATCACCTTGGGAGATGTGTGATCATTATATTGGAGAGTTACTAGAGGGGTCACATGGAGTTAGTTGGTTATCAGGTTTGGTCAGTTGAGTTGTTAGTTTAGCTATACTTTTAGTTTCTTGTGCAAATAATGTTCCGTTCAATTTTTTATGTAAATGTATTTTGGGTTGTCCATTTCTTTCCATTGTTTGTTTTATTATTTATGTTTGGGATAAATAATTCCCTTGTTTACTCTATTGATTCCCTCAGTGCTTTTCGACATATCGGTAGGATCGGGAACGCCTCTCGGGACTTGTCACGTGCTGGCCTCGATGACCGGTTCAGGGTCAACTTGTGCTGGTTCGTGATAGGAAGGCATTTGTCTTTAAACCTTTACACACGCACAAAAATCAAACTGTGTAAAGTAAACACAAAGTAAACCAAAACTTTCACTGAGACAACTACTGACAGTATAGTACAAACTGAATGTACAAAGGGGATAGAATATAAGCCCAAAACCACAAAAGAAAGTACAACTTCCACAGTCCGTCCACTTGAGACCCCACCTGAAGGGTAGGTGAAGTGTAACTTCATGTATCCATAGAATTAAGTTCATCCATCCCATCTCACTGAGAACCACCTAGTCCCAGACCACCAAAGTCTTTGTCAAAACATTCATCTGCCCCGTCTCACAAAGCACCACTTGGTCCCGGACTGTCAAGGTCTCCATCAAAGTGTCGATCACCTACATGGGACACGACACGTGCGGGCGAAGCCCATGCAGGGGTGAGTAACACAATACTCAGTAGGGACCCCAAAACATAATGGAAATACCATAAAAGAATAGATTCACAAGTTAATTTCATCTCACGTAGGTATAATCTAATGTATAGAAAGCAAGACCATTAGTTGTAACACTTAACACCTTGGACTATTGAGGTACTTATCCCTGATGAGTACCATGGGTCTGTGGGGTCACATAGAGTCGCTCCCCACCATGGTTCTGTCGGGTCAAAAAGAGCCTCTCCCCACTTAGGCCATCATATCTGGTCAACATAGGACCGCTTATAACTAGTCCATAAAGGGCCACTTATAGCTAGTCCACACAGGGCTGCTTGTAGCCAGTTCACACAGAGACACTTGAAATTGGTTCAAATAGATCCTCTTGTAGCTAGTTCACACAGATCCTCTTGTAACTAGTCCACACATGGCCACTTAACATCTATGCATTCAAGTTCACTTAGACCTGTTTGTCAGTATTTTTCGGGTCTCAGACTATAGCAGGATTCCTACTAATAGCACGCTTGATTCTAGGAGAATCTACAGCTCAAGTCATCGGTTTCATCTCAACTACCACAAAATCTCATGTAGAGCATTCCAAAAGGACCATCTCATCGCAAGTGTCCCAACGTCGTAGACAGCGCATCAATTGGATGCCCGTTCTGAAAGATATTGGCGTTTTAGTAAATACGGGCTGGTTATGTCTGGGCCCGGTCTGACATAGTCGGACCAACCCGAACAACCCGGTCTGGGGGTCCCGCATGGCCTCACTGATTCGGGTGACCCAACCCGAACCGATTGGGTATGGGTCAGCTCAGTCCGTCCTGGCTGCTGGGCCATTCCCATTCGACCTTGCTAGACCCGGCCCAGCTCGATCGTGAGTCCAGCCCATCGGGTCACCCAGTGACCCCGTTTCATCTAGCCCAGCCAGCAACTAGCGGGCCGGTTCTTACCCAGCTCGGGTCACCCAGCAGTCTGATTCATCCTATCGTCCCACATCAGTCGGCTGGTTCTTTTCCATCCCAGGATGCCCAGCGGCCTAGTTCACGCCACCAGCCTGACCCATTTGGAGGGCTGGTTTCCCCCTACCCGAACGCTCACGAGGCATCTAGTTTGTGCCGCATGTGGCCAGCTGAGGCCGACTGCCTCCTCCGTACATGGTCCAAGACCACGTTCCAGCTCCTATGGTAGCCCTCCAGTGCAGGATGCTCCTCCAACACAGTGCCACCTGTCTGCGTCGGTCCGCTTACCTGCACCAGTTTCCCCCTGTGGCCCATGGCTTTTCTATGGGTCCATCTTTCCATCGTGGTCTGCAGACCGTGGCTCTATGCTGCATGCAACTCAGACGTGAATGGGTGGCTACATCCACTTGTCGCCAGCCGCCAGCCTCCATGCTAGAAGCTCCTTCTTCCACCTCCTGTTGTGACCGGGGTGCCGCAGCCTGGTGCCACTGTCGTGGCCAGGTGTTGTGGCCTTTCCGCCTGGAGCTTCTATATTCAATGCTCCACTGTCAGTTACACCATGAAAATGAGGAGAGATAGATGGAGGGGATCACAAAGATCCCCAATATGAATAGCCATACTTTATTTCTGTTGGTCTAAAGTTGTTCATGTTAGTAGGGTCACGACATATAATATATAAATCACTACAATTTAATCATGATATCAACCCACAATTAAATTTTCCAACCCCGTAAGAGAAATCCATCCACGGATCAACTTGTTAGAGATTTGATTGGAATTGTTAATTTATAGGGTGAGAGCAGTGAAAAACAATTCATTAATAATTTAAACCCCTACCTTGGAAAGGATATTGCTACAGGATGATCGTTTGTCACCGTCTATTGATATCTGATCCTGAAACTTCTCTCCATAGGTGTTGTCACCATTGTCTGATTTTTTGATGTTCATTGTTGGATAGGTTTTCCTTCTTCTTTCATAATATCCACCCACAAAAGCCTCAGAACAATTACAGGATTGTGTCAACAATCATTCATTTCTTGTTAGGCTATTAATTGTTGAAATGTGAATTAGTGTTTCTATTATGCTGTGTCACAACATTGTTACACAAACTCATTAATGAGGTACATTAATGAGATTCATCGTTGTCTCGTTATTGTACCGCAGCGTTGATGTTCTACTGATCAAAAATGAATAAAAAAATTAAAATTACTTTTTAAGTTATTTTATTTTTCTTCCAAAAATTCTAAAAATTAACTTTTTCCCTTGACCTTCATTGGTCAATGTTAAGTCCTTCTTAAGAAGGACATCTCAATACGAACTCAACAGTGTTATCTAATTTTTAATCTAAGTTTCCATTTGTGAGTTATGAGGATTCAAAAATAAAATAACTTTTATTTAAATTATTTTATTTACAGTTATGTCCCAAAAACCAAATTTCATAACCAGCCCACGTCAGCTGATGTTAGGCTTCGGCTAATGGAATCATACACTCACAAACTCAACGATACTCCTGGATTTCAAATCCGACTTACCTTTTATGATTTATAAGTTTTGAAAATAAAATAACTTTATTCAATTATTTTATTTACATCCAAAAACTACTTTCCACTTTTGACCCAAGTCGACCAATGCTAGGTTCTACCTAATGAAATCATGCCCTCACGAGTTCAACGGTGGTCTTGAATTTTCAATCTAAGTCAACATTCGTGAGTTATAAGGATTTTAAAAATAAAATAATTTAATTTAATTATTTTATTTATAGTTATGCCATTTTTGGGTTTTCTCATTGGAGACTTGTGCCGACTAAACTTAACTCGCACCTAAGGTAAACCCTCCATCCTGAACGCAACGGTGCCCTCAATTTTTTGATTATGGCACCCATTAAAGAGTTATTCCACTCTTTCGGGAAATTTTCTCACGCACACTATTTAAAACTTAACATTTTTTGACTAACAATTCCAGGATCTCTTGGTCTTAGAATGACACATCGTCTTAGTGCATGGTCTCAAAATAATATCATTTAATTTTAAAAAATCATGGAGTTGTTCAGTATTAAAATTTATTCCGAAAAACATTAATCCCTTCCAAAAAAACATAGTTAGTGGGTTTTCAAATCATAAGAAGTTTCTCACAAACTATAGATAATAACTATCCAGTCTAAGGAAACTGTGGATCTTCATTCTAGATACTATTTTGGGCCACTCCTCTATTTCCTTTATCATATAAGGGTCAATAAATATACCTTTCATAGTAATAAAATACCCCAAGAATGATACTTCTCCATCTATAACATACATTTACTATGATTTTCATATATATTATCCTTTCGCAAAGTCTTTATCATAGTATTCTGATTCTTATCATGCTCCTCCTTTATCTTAGAGTATATAGGAATATCATCTATAAATACTTCCGAAAAAAATTATAATTTTTAAAGTCTCTATTCATTAAGTACCTAAATATTACTAGATTATTAGTGAGACCAAAGGGAATCAATATGAACTCATAGTGTCCATACCTTATTCGAAAGGTAGTATTAGGGATATTCTCCTTCCTCACCTTCAATTGGTGATATCCCAACAAAAGGTACACTATAGATAAATATAGGTCCCCCATATTTGATTGAATAAGCTATCAATCTATGGTAGGGGATAATTTTTCATTATCATGATTTTTTGAGTTCTTGATAATCAATTTAGAGGTGAATTGGAACTTCCTTATTATAAAAGAGGATTGGTGCAGCCCATGTTGAAGCACTCTGGCATATAAAACCCTTGTCTAGATTCTATTATAGATACTTTTTTAGTTATTTCAAATTAATGGTGGGAATTTTTTAGGAATTATTAGATGTGGGAAAGTATCCAAGTATCATTTCAATTTATAAATCATCCTTTTCATCTGAAGTAAGACTAGGAAACTATTCAGGGAATACATCCGTATAGTCCCTCACAATGGTAATGTCTTAAAGCATGATTCACTCATTTGTATTAGTAATCCGAGGTAGATATGCTTGCTCGTAGGGAAATAATAACCATTATTGAGAATAATATTCCAATAAAGATGCATCATCATCCTTAAAATTGTATCAAAATTAGAGGATGACTCGAGATGTGAAGAGTGATATCTATATCTTGATACTTTATGTTGGATTTATATAAATAAAATTATTTCATTCCTAATATATCATCAAATATTACATAAGGAATCATGAAAATATTTTCTGTGAGTTTTAGTCCACAAACATTGATGGGGGAGGAGTTATATACTTGGGGTGAAATAATTTCTTCATTTTCTATTCTCACAGATAGCTCAACCTCAATATTTTGAGGTGGTGTTTGAATAGTTCCCCCAAAGTTTCCAGATATGAAATTATGTGTAAAACTATAATAAAATTGTATATTTTCTATTCTTGAATGAATAACCAATATACTTATATCAGCATCATTATTGAGGTCCACCTTGGAAGAAGTGATAAAATATAGAATTTTTTACTCTCTATCCCCTAGAGTCTATTTTCGTTGATTATATCTAACAAAACTTGGCTTAGATAATTGGGTTGAAAAAATATCATGTTCCTTGTAGTTGAAACACTATTCCAAAGGCTGAGTATTTATCTGAACCTTATTTTCCTCTATCCCATTAGTGGGATTATTCATCTCACTTATGTATTGATATGACTAATGCACCTCTTTTCCACACTTGAAGTGTCTCTAAATTCTATTGTTCTAGTTTGTGATATGCTTCTTACCATATTTTTGGCATGCGGGTAGTTGAGTTTTCTTTACTCCATGGGATTCTTTCATTTATCTATATGAATTAAAATCTATTTTATGATTCATATCTCTATCCCCATTAGAGTCACAAATATCTATCTTAACCTTAAGAGAACAATGAAAAATATCTTCATAACTAACGAAGTCTTGAATCACTAAATCTTTTTGTATACTTTAATTCAATCCACTAAATAATTGGTCCACCTTAATTTTGATATTGATGATAAATTTTGAGGCATACTATGAAATCATTTTAAATTTTTCCTCATATGCCTAGATATAATCTTCTTCCTTTTGATTCTTTTCTATGAACTCCCTCTTTATTTTAAGTTGGAGAGTGGTAAAAATATTTAATAAAAAAATATTTTCTTTAATACTTCTCATTCTATTAAATAAATTTCATCTTTGGACTTCATTTTCTTGATCAATGTCTAACACTGATCATATACCCCCTCTATGAAATAAATGACTAGTATGATTTTCTCTTGTTCTTATCACTGAAGGATAGAGATGTTATATTCTCAAAGGAGTTAATTCATTGTTTCATGATAAGGGAATTAGAAGTCCCAATAAAGGTAATAGGCTTTTGTCACATAGAGGACTCAACCAAAAATTTATCTTTATTTAGATAAATAGGGAATTCCACATGATTCAATTTATTATTCATAACTTGAGTCAGCTAATCTAGTGATTCTATGAAGTTCTCAACTCATTCTCCTATAAGGTCAGTTATCTCATTAGTGAAATCATCACATTACCTGTCATATTGGTTGTTTTAATGGTTACTCATATTTTCCAACATTAACTAAAATAGAGGAAAAATAAATTCAGGATGAGAATACTAAAATTAAGAAACATATAAAAAAGAAAACAATGAACATAAAATGAATAACTTGTAAATGAAAAATAAATCCTAACTTTTGAGTCTATAGGTTTTAATCTAAGTTATCCATGGTAATTTTACTATTAAGTTTCCTAACCTAAAAATTTACTAAAGTCATTAATAATGGTTTGTAAATATTTTTGAAGTTTCTAAAGCATATCAAATGAGAGTGTAAAACAATGTGTGAAGTAAGGCCTATTTGTTATGAACCATGTGAAAATAAAATTAATACCCTATCCACCCTTTCTGGGTTTATTACCCCTTGGTACAACTATTCTAAATCCATATCCACTTTTAGTATCCAGAAAGGGATGTAATTATATGGAATATTATCACTTTATACTTCACGAAAATTTTAGGATATTTTTATATACATAGAATTATAACCTGTATTTTTACTAATATTTTAATTTCCTAATCCCAAAAAATAACTAGACCTTTTCTTTGATACCAAATATAGTGAACCAATCCCTTTTCACATATTATTACATGATTTTTAACATAAATATCCAATAAACACAACCCAAATATCGATAGTCCTAGTGTCTTTGGAATATTAGGTTCATGATACATCAAAGTAAAACTAAAACAAAAAATGATTTTATTTTAATCTCTATAATGATCTCTTAAATCGATTTGATCTCCTAAAACTATAGAGGATAATCTATGGAATGCATAAAAAAGGGGGGGAGCTAAAATCCCAATATGGGAATAAACATGATAACAAATCATAAAATATTATTCAATAGGAATAACAGGATATCTTAAAATACAAGGGTTGTGAATAATCATATGGGAGCATAATATAAAGAACATAGAATCATAATATCCTAGAAATCATGGAATTTGGAAACAACATGAAGCTTGAAATAAGAATAATCCAAGGGTGAATACCAAGACAACATAACATGTTCGACAAAGTTTCATCAAGGATTAGGTTTACTCCCTAATCCCACACATATCATCTCATGGGACATAAATGTTACCCAATGAATTGTAGGTTTATCTATGTGCACCAATCATAACATGTACATGTTTATCGGTGCAATAAATGTAAATAAAACATAAGGAATAAGCATAAGAATAATGCATGGAATTGAAATGTGTTGTTTAATCTTTACTCATGTCATAAAAAAGGAGATTTCATAAAGATTCCAGAGAGAAAAAAGAATTAAATATTTTTCATTTTAATTTCTGATTAAATAAGCAGAGGTCTCAAATGTCTTGTTAATTTTACAAAAACTTTATAATAAATGGTAGATAATGAGGTATAGAAATGAACTTTAAAAACAATGTTTTAAGGAATTGGTTTAAGAATTTTTAAGAAATAATGAATAAGGAATTTCATTTGAAAACCAAAGTTAAAATAGAATGTTTATCCTTAAAATATTTCATTTTTTAATAATATCATTAATGGGAATAAATATTTTTATATAAATTCATTGAGGGATAGAAAATTTCCCCTTAATTGGGTATGATTTTAAAGAATGAATTTGAGTAATTAGCATAAGGAATGTATACCATATCAAAGTAATGGATAATAAGATAGGTATATATATATAATAGACATGTATACTTAATTTGGAATAATTTCATAACATAAAATAGAGATAGAAAGTGATCAAGGGAGAAAAAGGTCACAGCCTAAAGAAAATAGGGTGGTTTAGAGATATCTCTTAACTTATTTCTAGAATCATTTTTAAATTTTACTTAGTTTGAGTGTCAATCACCCTTTATTGAACATAAAAAATAAAGTATAACCCCTATTTGGGCTGGGAGAAGAGGGGACCCATTACATGATAGAGGCACAGATGCCTTAAAAAACAAAACCTAAAGGCCTTTACAAGGTCCTAAATGTAAAAAAATCAACATCAATAAAAGCATTAGAAAAATCTTTTTCACTACCCCACCCTAAATAAAATGAAAATTGAGATTGGTCAATGAATATTCCTCACCCCCTACTAAGAAATTGTGTCATTCTAAAGGTGTTTGTTTCATGATTCCTAGGTCGGATCACTTGTAGATAATTATTCATGTTCTTGTAAAATAGAACTAAAAAATAAAAGTGAAATGAAATTGTATTAATGACCTTATATAAATTTAAATGGTCTCAAATATACTTATTTTTTATGATATATGGATGATCCATTTTGTAAAAATGTTAATGTTATACAGTTAGTTTGTTTAAGCAGTGTTATCGACCATCACAAACTAGTTTCATTTTATTTAATATTATGAAAATATATTCATTATACAATGTGAAAAATTATATAATACAAATATTTAGTTAATTTAAACCATTTCAAGTGAATTTAAATCAACCATGAAGTGTTAATGGAAAACGAAAACTCATCATCCACAGAGGTGGTGAACGGAGATAAAATGGTCGATGTTTAATTTTTTTAGAATAAGAGGAGAAGAGAAGAGGATAGATGATAGATATTAGATTATCATAATAAAATTATAGTATATATATGATACTATCATTGTTATTCCATGTTGTATGATAGAGGTGATGAAAAAGTAGAAGAAGAAAGGAATTTAAAAGAGGTAGTTTCAGAATATTTCTTCTTGATGACTTATATTGTAATACTCTTTATATAAAATTTGGATTGTACTTTTTAGAAAAAAAAATTATTATAGGTACAGGGGGAGAAAGTTCATAATATATTTTTCATGCTCCAAGTCTTAGAACATGTGAGGATATTGGGTAGTGAGGGTGGTATTTATAAGGGAGGATGGGGTTGTTTTGAATATTATATTCATTTATTTGTCATTTTAAATAAATTCTTCCATTAGTGTTGATTCCTATGACTATATAAATTAATTAGTGAATGTGGTTTCAAAACAAGGGTCAATTACATCAATAATAAATAATTTCTACATGTATTCTTCTTATTTTTCAAATTATCATATTTTGTCAAACTTTACTATTCACCAAAAAATCAACTATATTCGAAAAATACTAAAAAATCACCCTAAAAATTTGTTGAATTTTATATTCCAATATTGAAATCAATATTAGGAAAATATTTTTTAAAATATGATCAATTTAATTTTTAAATAAAATCATTATTTATTTGAGAAATTCCAATTTTAATATTACAATCAGTTTTCTGACCTTTAGAAAAATTACATATTGTCTCATAAAATTAAATTATCATTATAATAAAAATTAATATTAATTTATAAACCCACTTTATGAAAATAAAATTTCTCTTAAATCATTATATTGTTTATAAATTTTTAAATAAAACATAAATTCTTTATAAAAATAAAAACATTTATTTTATCATTTTGAAATCATTTTTTACTTGTATTATGATATAAATATACCATATTTTCATTTTATAAGATTAATAAATATATTTTTTTATTTTAAAATATTAATATTTAATTACTAATATTATCCTTTATTTCTATAGTTTTTTTAGTGTGATTATTCTGGTGGATCAAGCATATCAAAATTTTTATATTTCAGATATCTTATTTTATATTTTTTATCTCATTGAAATATTTTCAATTCTTATTGACATGTATATTTTCTAATTTTTATGTTCTAATTAAATTAATAAAAAAATTGTTATATTATTTTATGTTTGGGAATTATCTAATAATATATTACTAAATATAAAAAAATTATTTAATCATAATATAAATTAAATTAATAAAACTATGGGTCTTACATTACTATTCAATCATAATACTTCACTACTTAAAAGTTTCAAAGACTTCATTTTTATACGTCACGAAGAAATCCCTCAAACTCCTAGAAAAATTATAAATAATGGTTAACATATAGCTTTCACCACCTTTAGAAGGAACTCTAGCTAGACCCCGTAGATTAGAATGAGTATAGAAAAGTGGCCTTTCAAATTGTGAGCACCCTTTCTAGATGTAACTCTTTTCAGCTTCCCAAATATGTAGTGCTCACAAAATTTAAACTTTTTGATACCCTGGACATCAATAAGACCTATCTTACTCAATTAAATCATTCAATTTTGACTCATATTACCATGTCACATATTCAGTAATTTATAAATATCATCATCAGTTAAATAAGAAGTAGAATTAGTTGCATTACCAATGATAGTAAAACCTTGAAGAATATATAACCTACTAAATTTTTTCTACACTTTCATCACAATAATTTATCCTTTACTAACATATAAACTCCTCCTTCACCTATGTAGTTTTACCCAGTGGATAAACTGTACTTATATAAATTAAATTTATTTTCATATTATATAAAATCTTCACGTCAGTAGGATTTCTTGAAAACACCGTCAAACACATTAATTTTGATAGTTAATATACTAGTGACCATGCAAGATACATTATTTACCATCAACATAGCACATTTTTTCATAATTTAATATTTTTTAAACTAGTTATCATTAGGAAACTTATGAAATTTATATTTTGAATCAATTATTTAATGGTCATAAAATTTATATTCACTACCAGAAACAACCATGAGTTCTCTATCACTCTTATTATCCTAAACTACACTAGACTCACTAGAATTTTCTTCTTTCTTTACATTATGATTTACATGTGTCTAATTCATATTCTTATTTTTTATCTTGAAACATTTATATTTAAAATTTAGCTTCTTTTAAGAGTAATTACAGTTTTTATCTTTGTTTTGATTTTGAATAGCCCTTTTCAAAAATAAAAAAAGTCTCTTCACTTGTTCATCCATTGATAACCAAACCCTCTATCAAGGATTCAAAAACCAAATGTAAGATTATTTATTTTCTTATTTGAAAATACATACTCACAACCACAATCAATAATAATTGAATCTTTACTATGTATAATTATATATTTAAGGTCACATATAAATGAGGAAAAGAGTAAAAAAATTAAAAAAATTATTCTTCATATTTCACCTCCATATTTTTCATATCATAAAACATTTTTTAAAAAACTATTAAATGATAACAATATATTTACCTTTTTACTTTTTATGTGATTATAGGATTTTCATTAGATGAAACTTGTTGGTATAAATCTTCACCTTAAAATATTCTCAAATTTCATCCATAAAAAAATAGTTATTTTCTCTTTAAAAACATCATATAAAATATAATTTGATAAATTTAGGTGTATTTTTAATACATACTTACAATCCTTGTGTTTCATTTCCACCACAATCAATAATTTAGGCATCTTTTAGAATCCAAAAAATGCATCATCCAGATCGTTCTATGTGAGAACAGTCCACGTATTAGCCAACCATAATAAAAATACGGTGTTCTGATCCACAATCTAAATTTCAAACATCATTGTTTCCATCAAAATAAAGTGAATTAATATCATGAAAGTAGATCATATCTTAAAATTTATTCAGATCATCAAAACATGATAAGATATAGGGTTGATCAAACTAGAATATTTGATACCAATTTGTTGCATAAATTTTTTAATGAACAATCATAAAAAAGAAATAAAGTAAAATGAAAACACCAAAATTTTACAAGGAAAACCTATATATGGAAAAACCATGGTTGGATATAGAAAAAAAATGTTCTCTATGAGATTATGTTTGTATAGAATGCCTCAAAGGACTACATAATGACATAAATATAGAGGATTTTTTCTCTCAACATAAATGGAGATATTTTATTAACATTAATAGTGATAAAAATGGGCATTGGATGTATTTATAGTAGCATGTGTGAACTGTAATACATGGATAACTTTTTAATGAAAATTTAAAAAAAGGGTTTGGGTCTTGGAACTAACACATACCTATACTACCTATTTTGAGCCTATGATAAAAATCATATATAATATAATATAATAATTCAAGGCACAAAACCCATCCCAATAGAAATGGAATCTTGTATAATAAGTAGGTTCATCACCCATCTTAGTATAATAATTTCGGATCATCACCCATCCCTAGGGATAGGGTAAAATGGTATAATAAGTTGAGCATCCTTACTGCCCATATTTTAGAGAAAAAGGAATTTCAATAATAATTTAAGGAGTTGTGATCCCATCCTAAATCACAATTTTCTAACATACCTTCTCAATAAATATATAATAAAAATATAAAACACCTTTCATATTATTTATATCTATTCCGTAATCTATATCAATAAATACAAATTCTCTATATCAAAGTAATATAAATTCTCTTTATTAAATAAATAATCATGCTCTATATCAGTAATTTAACCTATTATTTGAAATATAATTGTGTCATGGTACATATAATTAAAACATCTAATCAATATATATAGTAAGAAACCACACAAGTAATTAGACAGAGAAATAATAATAAACTTAGCATGGTATGAACAATAAAAACAAGGTATTAATAAAAAAAATAATGAAAAAGAGTAAAAACTATGGTAAATTCATTAAAATACTCATATAAGATGTAACACCCAAAAAATTTAGTTTAAAAGAATATTATTCTTAATAACTTGTTTAACATGAAACATAGAGATTTACGTGAATTACGATATATTATAAAAATATTAATATTTAAATATGACCATTATAAATTATCCATTAAATTGGTATTATGAATAGGAATAAAAACATTTTGAAAAATATTTATAAAATTTTTATATAATTCAAATTTATTTATTAATTCACAATAAATAAGCACTTAATTTCCAGTAAATTCATTTTATGCTTCAAAAATATGTTTTACTCAAAAATGGTTTTAAATATATTTTTTCATTTAAATTATAATTAATCCAATATTATTATTTAAATCATTATTCCAAAATTATATTATAGTGAAATTTTTTATTTTTATAAAAATATTAATTTCTCTATGAATAGTGAAAAATACTGATGTTTTGTAAAACTAGAATTTCTTCTCAATAAATAAAATAATTGAAAATATAAATTATGATTTGAATATTATAAAAAATTAAAATAAGTATAATTTAATTATAATTAATCTAATTAATTACATAATAATCATCATTATACTTTATTCTGATATAAGTCCATTTTCTGGTCTTAAAATGTATTTTTCTAAAAACTGTTTTTCATTGTGTTTTATCAATTTATATTAAATTTTATGTCAAAATATTCTATAAATTTAATATATGAAATGGGTTCTATATTTTTAATCATTATTTTTAAATTTTTTAAATATTTTCCTTTTGTTTTTTATCATTATGAACAGTAACTGTAGTAAATATTTATCACCTCTGTAAGGGTAAAACGGTTAAACCATGATTAGAACTATAAGATGAGAATTTAATATATTCTTAAAAATTTTATTTATTTTATTCGATAAGTTTTTCTTATCATAAACATAAAATATTAAAAAAATCAATTTCTTTCCACTTTCCCTTGATTATAATATTTATATTATTTTAAGTAAAGGATAGATTCCAAATGTCACTCTCTTGCTTTTAATATATATAATATATTTTAAATTTCATAAAAATAATAATTGTTTGGTTATAAATTTTTATTTAATGGATTAATAAATTTCGTATCATGATAATTTATTTTTAATTTTATTAATGGAATAATTACCTTAAATGTTTACGCAATGCTGACACGGTTCTTTTTCAAGTAATAGAAAAATCAAGTAAATTATTTTAAAAACATTAAAAGTGATATAATTTGGATGGATTGTTGTGTTACATAAATTTTATAGATAACTATAACATATTAGGGATATGGTAAAATTTTATATTTGAATTTCATTACTATTATGGTGTCATTACATTCAAACTGTTTTAATTGTCCCTAATATGATTTTAATGGTTTATTAAGTTAAATAATATTTTATTTAATTCTTTAAAATTCATAAAAATATTTTCTTTAGCCACATAAATGGGATACAGTCTTTCATATAAATCATTTACCACTTATGGGTCAATTTTCCTTTTATAGTAACTTTCTAGACTCTATATATTAAAAAAAAATTATAATTTTCTGATCGTCAAAAGGGTTAATGGGAATTAAAACTAAGAGGTATGGGTGAAAACATCACCTAAATATATTAAAATTTTATTTAATGAGGTTATTTAAACTCATACTCATAATATCTTCCAAATATTTCAATTTTATACCACTTAAACTTGAAAATTAATTTATATTAATTTAATACTTCAAGTATTTCCAAAGGTGCTCCACCCTTCACTTATAAAAGGGAGCCTCCTCTCCTCCCTTACTCACACATTTTGAGAACTTTATTTTGAAAAAAAAACTACCCAAATATCTCCCCAAAATACCTCCTCAATTCATAGAGGTCTTGGTCTCACCAAAAGATCAAACCTATAAGGATTAAATTGTATGCCAAATAGGATATCCGAGGAGAAGGTATAAGTCATAACCGACCAGTTTCAATTTTATTTCATCTTAAACCTTTATTAAATGTTTATTAAACATGATAAAATAAAAAAATAATTATCTTAAATATATTTAATTTTTTATTATTATTATAATATAACCCTTTTTAATCATGTTTTCTATCCTATTGTAAATGAAAACATCGCTCATACATATGTGTGGATTACCACCTCCACGAAGCGATGTGTTTCGTTTTTCATCACCAACTCAAAAGTATAGTTATTATGATGGATTTAATTAATATATATGACATTAATTACATAATTATAATTCTATAAATATAATATATTATCTATTTTCTTACCTTTCCATCCATTGAAAAATGATAAAGTTGTTTGTGCGCACATGTGGACTACCACCTCCATGAAGTGATTCGATTCCTTTTTAATATATCCTTTGATGGATGGTTATATAATTATATTTAATGTATAAAAATTATAATTATTACATTTTTAAGATTATGGAGATGATCTAAAAATTACCCCATTATCCATATTCAACCTACCCAATCCATTTTTGATATATAAATTGAATGTTCTCAAAACATTTGACGTGAACTTAATAGATTAATTAATTAAGTATAACATCAATATAAGTTAAATAAAAGGGATAATAAAGTTAAAAAAATATTAAGAAAATAGATAATTAAATTAATTTTATTATTCAGGATGATAAAAAACATGTGTGACAATTCAAACTCAAGATAAGGGTTTTACCTTAAAACATCATTTTAATTATTTTAAATATTTAATTTATAAATATTTTTCATACTTGTAAAAGTTATTAAAATAATTTTATAAATTTATTTATATTTATATAAATAAATTAAAAATTAAATTTTATGTCACTTTTCACTTTCTTTTAAAAAAAATCAAAAGGAATCTTTTTTACTTCTTTTATATGGGATTTTTTTATTTTATTTACAAAAGGAAAAAAGGAATATTCTATTTTAATGTATACGACATAGTAAAATTTTATAGCCTCTATAGTCATTATTTTATGATTGTATTCCTTTATAATATTCCATGTTTTCTTGAAATAAAAATCCTCCTTCCCTTATTTTTTATATTTTAATTTTGAAAATTTGGTTTTAAAGAAACGGGTATAACAGTATCCAAAAATGTTTTTATTATGGATTAAAAGAGACATGTTTATAACAACGATGATGTAAATGTAATATTTTATGTGTTTCATGTATGTTATTGTACATGTAAATTACTTTCAATGTATTGGGTAGTGATTATGTTCTATAAATAATTATGTTGGAATTAACTGAGTATTTTATTCCATTTATAAGGGTTTTTTATAAGGGTTATATGAAGATAGTGTCACAAGGAACCTACATGACTCTTATATTATTTCTATTAAGTTTTCTAGAAATATTTTTATTTAATAATATAAGATAATGATATTTTGTTTAAATGAACTATTATTCCCTTTAAGGGTTAAAAGGGATGTTTTTTAGAAAATGTTTTCATGCGTTCTCAGGTTTTTTTAAGAAACCCTCATAATTATGAATTTATCTTTATGTTATCTCATAAAGTGTTTTATAAAAAACTCTAGAAAATAAATATGATTTTATTTTTAATTAAATTATTATTTTAGCTCAAATATTATTATGTTAAAGCCAAACCCACTTATATGATCTTATGGTTTTGAAATGGACTAATGGGAATCTCTTTATCTTTTAATATATCCTTTACTGAGCTTTTGGTGCTCATATCACATTTTCAAATATTTTTCATAGGGTTTAATGATTATTAATAACTAATAATAAGTAAATTTAAAATTCATAATGTTTTATCATGAAAAGAAAATTTGTTTTATTTTAAAAGTTTTATATTATAGGAAAATGGATACTGAGTGGAAATGTACACTTTGTAATATGTGGGTTAGTTGTGTAAAATTTGTGATAGAATTATCTAAAACTATAAACTATAAATATCTTCAAAATATAATAAAGTTAATTATTATCTAAAAAATAAATATTTGGTGATGTTTTAAGGATGGGTCCTTATAGTTTGTATCAAAGGAAAATTTTAGATAACTTTAGAGTTTAGGATTATTTTGATAATTATATTTTAATATTTTTAGATTAAATTATGGGTTAACAAGTCTATGATAATATCCTAATGTTTGGGAAAATAAAAGATAGTGTGGTTTTCCTAGAAATTACATCCTTTTATAGATACTTTCATGTGGATGAAAATATGGAACAGGTGTACCTTGTGGTAATAATTCTGAATGTTGCGAATTAGGTATTCACTCGATCATCACCCAATGCACGATAAGTGAGAATAGGTTTGCACACTTGGAAAACACTCCCTGGGGATATGCTTGGGATAATTCACATGTCTTATATAGACAATTATGAAATATTTGTACATAAGTTTATATAATTTAATTATAACCATGGAAAACCAAGGTTAAAACCTATGGTATTCTGGATTTCAAGGAAGGGTGTCATAGAGTATGAAAATTAAAATTTAGTTAGTTGTTCACTCTAATTTCATTAATGAAATTATTTTTTATTGACTCAAAAATTTCTTTCACTAGGTAAAATCAATTATTCATGATGGATGGATATAAATTAGACACACCTCAATTATCTTACAAATGATTAACTTGAAATAGTAATTGAAAAATATTCTGATTTATAAACCTTCTCTATTATTCAACTTACCTGAAAAACACTTTATAATGTATCACGATACACTTTTATAATTTAATATCATGAAAAAATTAGGGATATATTTGACCATGTTTTGGAAATAAAACTAACTTATCATACCCATTTTTGGAAAATACCATAAGGGACTTTATCAACTGTTTACAGTGGGTGACTCTAAAAAAGGATTTCGAACCCACAACTAGGCTATAATGGAAGGTGACCTTTGAGAATATTATGTCTTTAAAATTATATATGAATTTTTTTATTTTTATAAAAATCATCCCTTATTTAAAAAATTCAAGTCATATTATATCCTAAAGTATTGTGGGAAACAGGATTGAGATTATGTCTCAAAGATATATATTCAATACATGGTATTATTTAAAAATTTCAATATATGTAAACATCCATTTTAATATAGATATAATGATTGTACATGGATAAAGTAAGAAAAAGAACTTGGAAAGGTTTTGATGCATTTTAATAATGTAAGGATTCAACATAGTAGATCAAGGGGGATTTATCTTTAAAATTGGGTTTGGAATGAATGGTGATATATATTTCAAAGGTATTAATCATTTAATTTTAAATTAAGAAACATGAATATATAAATATTGATGAATCTTAGTGAATGATTCATATTTTTTGTTATAGGAAGGAATTATAATGATATAGGATGTAAAATATTGGATAATAGATTTTGAATAACGTTTAATGTTTGAAATTTTCTACATATTGGGTTTCAAGAGTTATTATATAGTGTTATTTTATTTAAGGGTTGATAAATTTAAGGATGACCATAATTTTAAATGCAGTAGTACCTTTTGAGGTTTTATGTGATAGGAGTACTTTGGGCGAAATTTATTATGTTTTAATAAATGTTTGAGTTATATGTAACTCTAAATCTTAACTTGTGTTGTAATTAAAGGTTTATTTTAGTAAGAATGCTTTTATAATTTTGTAGAAATAAGTTGAAAGTTATTTATAACCATTATGGGTAACATGATCTTTGATGTTGATGTAATTATAGTTAATTGGGATAAAAGGGTTATTGCATTTTGGGTGTATCTGTTTTATCATACACATAACCATGGGATTGAAAAAAACATTTGTTACTAGGTGACTAAATTTATTTTTGAATAAACTCACTATATTGGGAACATTATATGATTAAAGTAAAAGGAAATATTTTTGTGTAATATGAGAATTTATTTAATGAATAAAAGTTGAATTATATTTTATATGAATATGGTATTTTATTATGTATTTATGTGGATTTTGGTTATTTATGAAAAATATTATCATAATTTTGTATATAATATGTCAAGGGAATATACATTATTTGTAAATGTATTTATGAGTTATTTGGGGATAATTATTAAGTTGATCTTGGAAGAATGTGTGATCAAATCATTCTAATATTTGGGTTTCATTATTGGTTAGGTATATTTATAATATTTTTAATATTATATATTTATGGAATGATTTAAGTTTAACTTTGGGTGTTATTGTTGAGGAATTAAATATTAACATAATATTTCTTCATATAATGGTTTATACATATTGTATATTATCTTATCTTGTGTTAACCATTTTGGTTTTGATTAATGTCTAAATATAAGAGGGATAACTTGGTATTCTTTTGTATATTTTCTAATATCTTAAAAGATAATTTTAGTTCTTCAAACATGAAAAAAAATCATCTTGAATATTCTTTTCTTAGAGAGAGATATGAGATAAAAGTGAAAAAACTTCTCAAATCATCACTAAAAGATGAAATATTTTTTTTAATGAAATAAATCAAGTATGTATATTTTCTCTTGTTCTCTATCATGAGAGTAAAATAATATATCAACTATTAGAAAAGGATCATGAATTAAAAATGTTATATTTATACTATCATTTTTTATGAATTTAAATTCTTATTTATCCCTTGAGAAATTGTGGTTTTTTGGTCATTAACTTTCTCGTTGTTATATTCAATATCAATCTATATTATTCCTTAGATTTTATTTTTCTCCTCTATGTCTATATTTGTACTTCCCACCAATGTTCCCTTTTATCTGGGAACCTAATTATATGTTATTCTATATTACCTTCATATTTCACTTTTTTTCTCTTTTCAAAAGGATTTTTTATTATTATTTTTTATTATGTGGGATTTCAGTAAGGTATTTTTAATTATTAAAAAGGTTTTTACTTTCTTGGTCTTATTTTTTATCTCCCACTCTAGGGAATAGATTGTTCTTAAAAATGTTTTAAACCCTTTTTATTAGAAATAAGATAAAATTTGAGGATGTAATTTCTTTAAGGGATGTATAATTTAACACCTCATAAATTTAGTTTAAAAGGATACAGAAATTGATATATTTCTTAATATACAACACCTAGATTTAATAAAATTGTGATATACAACAAAATTATTAATATTTAAATGTGATCATTATAAACTAGCAATTAAATTAGAGTAATTAATAGTAATATCCCAAATATGAAAAAATATAAAGGTTTTATAAAATGAAAATATATCAACAAATTCATAATAAATAAGTACTCAATTTTACGTAAATTCATTTTATGCTTCAAAATATGTTTTCTTCAAAAAATGGTTTTTAATTCATTTTGTGAACATATATTATAATTAATTTAAAAAATATATAGTAATTTTACTTGGATAATTTGGTTTAATTTTTAAAATCATCACATCAAAATTAAATTATGGTGAAATTTTGGTATTTTTATGAAAATATTGATTTTTCACTAAATAGAGAAAAATATCACTTTTTATAAAACTATCATTTATTTTCATTAAATAAAGTTATTGAAAATCCCCATTATGTTTTTAATTTTAACTTAAATTAATGGAATTATAATTAATTATATATAATCTAATTATTTATATATCAATCAGCATTATACTTTATTTTGGTATAAGTTTAGTTTTGGGCTTAAAAACACATTTTTCTAAAAACTAATTTCCATTTAATTATATGAATTTATATTAAAATTGATTTATAATACTTATAGAAATTTAATCTTGAAAAAAATCCATATTTGAATCAGGATGTTCAAATTTTAAAAATAATTCCATTTTATTTTTTGTCATTATGAATAGTAATCGTAGAAAATATTTGTCACCTTGGTAAGGGTAAAGCGAGTAAAAAAAATTAAAATTATAAGATAAGACATTAAAATATCTATAAACCTATATTTATTTTATTTAATATGTTTTTATACCATTGCCATCTATGATTCTAAAGTTTTTAAAATTCTAACCACTTTCCTTTAATTATAAAATTTATATTATTTCAAGTAAATGATAAATTCAAAATGTTACTCTCTTTATTTTAATATCTTTAATATTTTTTTATAGGAATAAAAACTAAATATGTCTAGTTATAAATATTTATTTAAAGTATGAATGAATTGTCTTTATCATGGTAATTTTTTTTAAAAACATTATTTATTGAATAATGACCTTAAATGCTTATGCAACGCTGTCACAGTGCATTTTCAAGTAATAGAAAAATCAAGTAGTTGATATTCAAAATAATTAAAGTAATATAATTTGGATGATTTATTATGTTACCTGAATTTTTTAAATAAATATAAATATTATTATGATGTTAAAATTTTATATTATAATTCAATTACTGTATTGATGCCATTAAATTCAAACTATGTGAATAGTCTTGAAAAATACTTTAATAGTTTATTATGTTTAAAAATATTTTATTTATTGATTTAAAATTTATAAAAAGTTATATTTTTACAATTAAATGGTATATGTTCTATAATATCAACCATTTTAAACATATGGGTCAATTTTCTTTTTATAGTAACTTTCTTGAATCTTATATATTAAAAAACATTGATATAATGTTACTCATCAAAAGGGTTAATAGGGAGTTGAAACTAAGAGATAAGGGTGAAAACATCACCTAAAATTCTAAAAAATTTATTGGATAAGAGAATTTAGAATTAACCTCGTCATAGATTATAAATATCTCAAATTGGTTCCTCATTAACATGTAAATTAATTTATATTAATTTAATACTTTAAATATTTCCAAGGGGTCCCCTCCCTTTACTTATAATAGGAAACATCCTCTCCTCCCTTAATCACACATTTTGAGAACTATATTTATAAAAATACCTACCCAAATATCTCTAAAACATCAACACCTATATACTATAGGTTTTTTTATCACTAAAATTCAAAACCTTTAAGTCTTAAGATGTAAGATGAAGATGATATCTGAAGAGAAGCTATAAATCCTAACCAACCAGTTTCAAGTATATTTCTTCTTCAAACTTCTTAAAATTTTATTTAACCATGTTGGAATGATAAAATAAGTAACTTTAATATACTAAAATGTTATTATGATTGTGGTAAAATCTTTTTTAATTGCTTTCTTCATCATATGGGAAATGAAAACATCGCTCATGTGTACGTGTGTATTATCACCTACACGAAGAGATATGTTTGGTTTTTCATCACCCCCTCACAAGGATAATTATTATAATATATTTAATTAATATATATGATGTTAAGGATATAATTATCATATTTTAAAGATAACTTATCATCTACTTTCTTACCTTTCCTTCTATTGAAAAATGATAAATTTTTTCATGTGTACGTGTGGACTACCACCTCCACGAAGTGATGTGATTAATTTTTCATGTATGTAATTTAGGGATGGTAATAAAATTGTATTTAATGTATAAAAATGATAATTATATCATGATTAATATTTTTATAGTATTTAACATTGACCTCATTGACTATAGTCATCCTACCCAATCTATTTCCAACTTATAAGTCAAATGTTCTCAAAATGTTGGACATGAGCTTAATTAATTAAGTAATTAAGTATAAAATATAGTGAAATAAAATAAAAAATAAAATTTAAAAATTTTATTAAGATATTAAAAAATTAAAATTATTTTTTTATTCAAGAAGATAAAGAACATACATGATGGGTCAGAGTCAAGGTAAGAGACACTTTACCTTAAAACCTCATTTTAAATATTTTTGAATTTTAATTTATAAATGTGTTCTCTACATGTCCATATTAAAAAAATAGTTTTATAGATGTATTTATATAAACATAAATAAATTATAAAGATAATTTTATGTATTTATTATTTTTTTCAATTTTTTCAAAATGAATCATTTTTTATTATTTTATACAAGATGTTTTGTCTTTATTTACAAAAGGAAAAAGGAATGTTCTATTTTAACATATATGAGGTTGATGAAATTTACCTATACCACAACCATTATTATATGTTTAGATTATTTTATAAACTTCCATGTTTTCTTCAAATAAAAACCAACCATCCCTTTGTTATTGGAATTTTAGTTTTAAAAATTGGGGTTTAAAGGAAAGGGAGATATCAATATACAAATTGTTTTATTATGGGTTAAAAAGTATACTTTTTTGAATTTGAAGATGGAAATGAATGATTTTTTGTTTTTAATGAATGTTATGGTTCTTATAAATTTTTTATAATGATGGTTGATCCTGATATAGCTCTCTAATTAATTGGGTAATTAGTATGTTCTCTAGATAATTATGCTATAATTAACTGAGTAGGTTATTCCAATTGTAAGAGTTATTGGAAGGGATCTATAAATATGATTCTATAAGGGACATACATTTATTTTCGGTGGTATTTGTGTGGTTAACACACCCCGTAATCCTACGTGAATCCCAAGATCAAATCCTGGATATGGTGAATTTTTGAGGTACTGTAATAGTTAATGTACTGAATATTATTGTAGTTACAATAACTATGGAACTATTCATCAGATTTGGGATTAGAGGCCACATATTTGGGCCTTTGGGATATAGTATCATCAGTCCACCATAGTCCTTCATTCTATTGGGCCTCCATGGCACATTATTCCTTCAGTCTAATGGATTTTGGGTAACAAGGTCTTCGGTTCATGAAGCAGTTAGCTCTGACCACATAGGATCAGGCCCCAAATGAGGAATCAAAAAACTAGAAACCCCCCAATAAGATATAAATATATGAGAATAATGAGAGGGTATTACATTCAATGTAATTTATAATCACCATGTATTTATACATGATGCAATGATAGATGATCATTTGTGTGATATGGGGAGTTAGGAAACATCAATGATGAAGATGTTGGGCAGGGTAAGTTCTACTATAGTCTGGTCTTTAAGCATTCAGTTCCTATACTGGTCCTTGTGAAACTGGTTTTATGGTTCATTTAATGGTTCCTTCTCATCCTAGTTAAAAAAAATAGATTATCAAAAAAATATCAAATACCTTTGGTTCGGATTGACCAAGAGACCTATATGACTTATCTTTTCTTGGTGATGAGTTTCCATGGAAATATATTCATTTCATAAGATAAGATAATAATATTTTATTTAAATGGATGGTCATTCCCTATAAGGGTAAAGGGTATGTTTTAAAGAAAATGTTTTTGTTGGTTCTCAGTTTTTTAAGAATCCCTCATGATTATGATTTTTTCCTTCACGTTTTCTTATATAGTGCTTTATGAAGACCTCGGGGAAGTGGATCTGATTTCATGTGTAAGTAAATGATTATTTGAGATAAAATTTTATTATGTTAAAGAAAAAAATTGTTATATGATATCATGGTTTTAAAATGGACTAATGAGTTTATTTTTGACTTTTTATATGTCTATTACTAATATTTTTATTCTTATTACATGTTATTAATATGTTTTTCATGAGGTTTAAGGATGAGTAGGAACAAGTTATAAGTCAAGTTGAAATTCATGAAGTTTTATCATCAAAAGAAAACATGTTTAATTTTAAATGTTTTGTATTATGGGAAAAATGGATAATAAGTGTAAGTTTCCACTTTGTAATATATAGGTTTTTTATGTAAATGTTACGACTTAATTCTCTAAAATTATAAACCGTAATGATCCTTGAAATGTAAGAAAGTGAATTATTGTCTAAAAACTCGATTTTTTGTAAATTTTTAAGGATGGTTCCTTACAAAATATGTATTTAACATGAATTAATTGACATAACAAAGGATTTGGTTCAATATTATCTTATCCTTAATTATTTATGGAGTTATAAAAACTATTATTTACTTATTTTAAGGTGTGGAATAATTTATTGATTGAGAGTCATTACTTTTTTCAATCATTTACAATTATAGTTATTAATATCAGAGATAGTACAAAACTTTATTCCACCATAAATAATTTCCTTAAAAAAATTAAATCATTTTTGTGGAAGGTAGTTTGAAATATGAAAAAGTTTTTTGATAAAACATTTAGAGGAAAGGTTCACCCATATATATGTTTAGAAATAAATAGGTTTATAAAATAAAATTCTTCATTTAAAATCATGTATATACCCAACCCTCTATAAAATAATATTTTCTAGTATATGAAAATTATAGGGTATATTATTAGTTGAAAACTAAACAAGTTTATAATTTAGACCATTTTTTCCACTTGGTCAACTTAGTCATCACCTCTCCATTAACACAATCACTTAACCAAAGGATAATTATGGATCATTGACTTATAACTGATTCATATTATGGTATAATGATATGTCCTCATTTTATAAATTATAATAAAGTATCAAGAGAGTATCATTTAAATTGATACATTATAACTCTATAAATCCTTGGTAAAAGAACTAAATCCATGTTTAAATAATGTGTTTCAAACATTACCAATACTGAATCAAGATAAATAATCCAATATAAATCAACCAACAATAATTTTCACTTCATGGAAGTTATATAATATATGAAAATAATTTAGGTGTGAAATATATAATTGGGAACATAAATACCACCAAGGAATGCATGATCATGATTTAAATCTATGATAACTATATATGAGGTAAAGAAGAATTATTTATAAATTATATAAAAGAAAACAAGTATAAGGCCTCATAAAAAATCAATCTATGAATGGATATGTTAGGCTAAAAATCCAAGAAATAATTAAATATTATTAATCATTCTCATTAAATTTAAACATTAATTTTATTGACCAAATACTTAAAACATTATATTTTACCAAATCATTTAGAAATGTTTATTATAAAGACGATAATGATTCAATTTCAAAATATATATTATATGGAAACTCGTAGAAAATGATTAACTTGTTGCACCAAAATAATATTAGAAAAATTACCTATTAATATTTATGAAAATAATGTATAAAATTTATTAGAAGTTTAGAAAATATGTGGCAGGAATGTTATGGGCGTATCTCTAGAATTCACCCAAATAAGACCATCTACCATAACCATTGGAAAGCTTCATCAGTTCTATTGAGCCCTAAATCATACTCCAACAACTACAAAAAACATCCCTATAAACACCAAAAAAATATACACTATAAAAAATAACCACTAATACTACAGAAAACCTAGGAATATCTCTCTTAAAATAAACCCATTTCCATAACTACCAAAATACGAAATTAAAAATAAAACCTAAACATCTTGAGATTTTGATCCCGGGTCATGGAATGTGTAGGTTAAATCATACCATGATTTCGTTGTATCAAAATAGAAATAAAATAGAGTCCAAAAACTCACTTGATAATTCCCTAGAAAAATGAAGAGGAATCCCTATGTTAAAATAATATTTCATCATACCTTATTGAAATATAAAATAAAATTATACAACCAAATAGAAATAAATTAGAGAGGAGGAAAGAATGGATCAAAAGAATAGAATATATGGGGATTACCTTTCATTTTACATGAAAAAATACCCTTGAATGAACCATGAATCATGAAGAATATAGAGTGGGAGGATAAGTTCAATAAGAATACAAGGAGGGGATCTCAGTTGGGAGAAAGAAATGAGGTTAGACAAAACCACTTATGGGGGTAAAAGGTGAAATTTGTAATTAACAAAAATCACTCTATTTTCTAAAAAAATAACCTAGTCCTACAGAGTAACTATTACAATTACCTCAAGTTCCTAGTTGTCTCTATATAAACACTCCCAAATTTCCTTTCCTCACTAGGCACCCAGTACCCTTCACTGGGTACTCGATGCCACCAGAAAATTTATGCTATAGGTGGTACCACCTTTAGACCACACCCGGACTACCAGTCCTCCTATAAAACCTAAAAATATGTGACACCTAATATTTCATCCTCAACCATGAAATTTAAGAGAAATTCCCAAAGTAAAAAAATGATCCCCCTCTTCAATACTAAAAATTAAAACAATATCACTGCACTACCACTCAAATTATCAAGGTTAACACAAATTTCACCTTGAATCAAATAAACTAGGACAAGGTACTATAAAAACTATTTGTTATATTACTTTTCATAATTCAAAAGTAGAACTGTCATCTCATCCATATACTTCTGAAATCATATAACTATTAATCCATAGAAAATTCCCAATTTTATAACCTAGATACACTCTTCACTTATGATATGAAACTTTAAAAACCAAAAAAAACAAGAACTATCATAAAATTCCTATACAAAAGGGGAATAATCACAACTAGAACTTAAATATGCATAAAAAATCATTCACCATTCTTTCAATGCATGACTCCAAAAACCAAAAATATGAATCCCAAAATTAACCAAGGATTTTAACACCTAAGAATCATACCAATCATATAGTTCCAGCACACCTTCTATATATTCACTAAATTCTTATTCATAACTTCTAAAATAAATACAACTACAAAATAAAAAAATAATTCACCCTCAATAAACACAATAATTTATCAATAATCCTCAAAACATCATCAATTAAATGATACTCACTCTTATGGAACTCCCCACCAAAAGAGTTATTTATCAATTTCTATAAAGACGCTGAATTATATCATATCAAAGCATTTAAATTCAAAGAATTTTCACTAAATATATATTAAAATTTTAGAATCAGAAGTTAAAATCATTTATAAAAACTTAAAACTTTATAAATTTAACTTTCATTAAAATTTTAATTAAAGTAAACCTTTATTATTTGTCTAATATATTTAAATTTAAAAAAATAACTACAAATAAAATCAAATTTTTATTCCAAATTATATGTAAAAATTTAAAACACACCATATTTTACAAAATAAACTCATTTTAAAATTATATATAAGAAAACACCTTCTCATTTTACATTAACAAAATATAACCATTACAAGGTAACAATCCCATTATAAAACATATTCCCCATTTTTTTTAAAATATTATAACATATGTTTCCTTAATTTGAAAATAAAATAGGTTTCACATAACTATTCATGTGTGATTTTACACTCAAATCAAATAAACATGACATAGAATAAAAAGTAGTATACTCAGTAGTGGGATCTTATATAAGGAATAAGTAACATAATTAAGAATTAAAATTTTTTTATCACTTCTATAAAAAAACTAAGAATTAATATGAATATCAATTTTTAACCCATTTTTATATGATAAAGACTTTATTTAATCATATTACACCTAAAAATTTATTCAAGAAAACATTTATTACATTATTAAATGTTAATTAATTCATTAATTCCATTCAAATATGAAAAATAATAATGAAATTCACATTACTTAACAGTCCGCTATAATATATGATGTATGAATAGACACTAACACTATCTATCATATAATTCCTAAACCTCTTACAATGTTTCATCAATTCTATGTTAAGATACCTAAGATAATAACTCTCTCATGTCTTCGGTGTCTAAACCAAACACCTAACATCCCTAGTAAATTAGGATTTCACCATTTCCATATTGGACATATATGAACATGGTGTATAGAAAAAATACTAATGTCTTACCTCATATCTAGAAATATAAAATACCAAATAACTAAAATATCCACTCTTATTCCACTAGTAAAAACCCTGATTAAGATACCCAAAAATTAACCAAATATGGTTTTTACAACCCTGGAAGCACTCCCCTAATACCTAAAGGTTTGTAACTAGTGTTATAGGTCTTGTTTTACCATTAGGGAATGATTTACTGACATTTATATATGAAATAATATTATACAAAAATATTAGTTGTGAATCATCTATAAGTTGTATTCTTCCAAAATAATAAATAACCTATTAAAAAAGAATAGTAATACAAGAAAGAAAAATACTAACTATATGTGAATCCAATCAATATAGTGAGTCTAATACAAATTTAAACATGAAACTATAGTTTTGAAAAGAATAAGAGATTAAAAACCACTAAAATTAAAGAAATATAGCCATAATAGAATCCATATCCAAATATGGCCTCCATATTCCCAGTATCCTAATAGCCCATCCAACACTTATGACATCAAAAATCGAATAATCCATGAACATGAAACTGTTATCCTTATACCTATCAATACCAAAAATGTATAAATTGAAACTACATGTTGACCATGGTGTTCATGCAAGGTGTGAGAATAAATAATCAGTTAGACACCACCAATGATGTCTCAACTCACATAGTGAATAAGAAAGTGTATGCCAGAACATGTCTGCACATTTACGTACATATATAAAAAAGTTGTTTATGCATGAAATATAAACAAGGAATGGAAGCAGTCATTGTTAAATCAATTCATATATCAAGAAAAACTATAGTTTATAACCCTTTATACTAAGAGAATCCATACCTATACAACATGCTTTAGGCCTATGCGTAGAATCTAAGATGGTCGAATATAATAATCCATGGTGAAACGCCCATCCCAATAGAAAAGGTATTTCTTATAATAAGTAAGTTCATCACCCATGATAGTATAATAATTCAAGGTCATTACGCATTTTAAGGGAAAGGTGAAAAGTTTATAATAAGTTGGGAAACCTTATTTTCCATATATTATGAAAAAAGAATAATGCATAATAAATTAGTTCATTTCGATCCCATATTAAATCACTATTTCCTATCATACCTACTCAAGAAATATATAAAATAAATAGAAAACACCTTGTATATTATTTATATCCAAGAAATACACATGATTTATATCAATAAATGAACATTCTTTACAAGTAATAATCATACTTTTATCAAAGAAAAAATATGATATATATTAAGAAATTAACATAGCAGTTGAAATACAAATGAGTCATAGTTCTAAGAATGTCTATGTCTAATCAATATTGTGAGAATATACACATGTAATTGGATAGGGTAACAAAAATAAACATAACATTGTAGAAACAATCCAAATGAGAAACTAATTGTATTATAGTAATAAAAAGGGGTGTTAGCTATAGAAAACACAAGTAAATGACCCAAGGAATATGTCTCTACCATGAATTAATTTATATAACCAATTATTTGGTTTAATAATCTATTGTCATTAATTATTTATTTCTTAATAAACAAATATTATTTAAATACTTTAATATATGAAATAATCTATTTATTAATACTTATTTATTTTATAAAACAATTTATAAGTAGATTTATTTATATTAAAGATACTAGATTACTGGATTCCACTTTTAATAATTTATTTAAAAATTAATTAAATAATTACTTTTGGAGGTAGGCTAAAAAAGAAAGTATGTTTTTAATAAAACATTTAAAGGAAAGGTTCATCCAAAGGGATGTTTTAGAAGAAATTGGTTTTCAAAATAAATATTTTTGTTTAAAATCAAGACTATATCCAACCCTTTGAAAGAAAAATATTGTCTAGGATATTAAAATTATAGGGTATTTACATATTTGAAGACAAATTAAGTTTAAAATTCTTACCATTTCTTCCCACATGGTCAACCTAGCCATCACCTCACCATCGATGTAATCACTCATCCAAGGGATAAGTATGGATTTTTTTACTTATAACTCATTCAAGTTATAGTGGAATGATATATGATCATTTTATAAATTATCATAAAGTATCAAGATATTATGTCATAAAACATTATATAATGACTTCATAATAGTTTGGTACAAGATCCACATCCACATTTAAATAATGTTTTTGGAACTTTTACACTAAATAATGAAGGTTTTTAATCTAACATGAATTAACCAATTACCATTTAGATATCATAGAAGTTATGTAGTATATAAAATTAATTTATATATGAAATATATTTATAATAACATAACTACCAATAAGGAATAAAATATCATGATTCAAATCCATGTCAACTATAATTAAGGAAAAAAGTATGCTTTTAGTACTTTATAAAAGTAAAGTATAAGGCTTCATAAACAGTTAGTATAGGCATGGATACATTATACTAAAATCCCAAAAATTCATTAAATATTTCTAATAAAATATTTAAGTTAAAAATTAATTTGAGTTACCAAATACATAAAATATTTTATTTTACCAAAATATTTACAAAGGTTTGTTAAAAAGAAAAAAAATAAATCAAAGTTAAAACCTAACTCATTTGAAAACTCATAGAAAAATGATTAAATTATTATACCAAAATATTATAAAAAAAATTATCATTCACATTTCTAAAAATAATGATTTAACAATATTTTAAGTATAGAAAACAAGTGAAAGCTAACTTGTAATCATAGCCTGAGAATTCACCTGAAGGGTTGAGACCACCTACTATAACCATTTGTGGGATTCATCAATTCAAAAAACCACCAAATCATACTATAATAGCTACCGAACACCCTATATTAACCAAAAAAACATAAATTAACAAAGGAACACAAAAAAAATAACTACACTAAATAAAGAGCTATAAAGCATAAAGAAAACCTAGGTAGATGAATCCAAAAACACACCCAATACCCCAAACAAAAAACCTTAATTAAAATATCCTAAACATATTCTAATTTTACCTTGAAATCTTGGAATAACTAGGTTAAATTATACATTATTCACTTTATGTCAAAATAGTAATAAATGGGAGGCCAACAACTCACACAAGCTTCTATTAGACAAAATAATATAAATCCCAAAGTAAAACTTATATTTTACTATACCTTAGTGAAATATCAAATAAAAATATCTATCTAATGTGGATGAAATTAGAGGATTGGAAAGAATATATGAGGATGATAGAATATGTATGTATTAACTTTGATTGATCCTGAAAAATCCCTTTGAATAAGCCTTCAATCATGAATCAAATGGAGGGGGAGAAGGTCAAAAAGGAAGGAAGGGCTCTCAACTAAGAGAAATAAATTAGGTTAAAAAGGACCACTGAAATGGGTAAAAGGAGTGAATTAAAATGATTAAAATATATTTCATTTTAAATAAAATAGGACTATGGTACACCAAATTCTCATTAGAGATTCATTGGGTACCCAAAGGCTCCTCCAGAAGAACTCCCTGATTTCTTGGCCCCACCAGGTAACTGGAACCATCCATTAGGTACCCAGTGCCACCTATATATTTAAAAAATAGTCATAACCACATATAGACCACACCCAAAATCCTAAACCTCATATTATACATCAAACCATATCCTAACACACCTAATATTTCATCTTCAACCTCAAAATTCAAGACCAAAACCAAAAAGAAAGATGAACCCCCTCTCCGAAATAAAAATTTATTACAAGACCATCATTCTAAAACACTAATTATCAAGGTTAAATTGTATTACACCATTAATCTAATCCACTAGTGAATGTGAATTTACAATTTCAATGAACTGGGAATTTATTTATAATATCTAGGTAATTTTTTTAAAGATTTTCTTTTCCTAATTACCATGATTAAGGCCCAATTATTGTTTAAAGCATGGAATTAAAAATGGTTAAAGCATGGGTTCATTTGAATTGTTGGTTTGTATTGAGGGTTATATTTAATTTTTTGGATTCAGAGTTGATATTGGGTTTTTTAGGATTAATTATTAGCATAATTCATTTGTTTTTTATGTTTTTTTATATATTAGAGGTTGGGTGGGATTGTGAAGTAAGTAGGATTTGGTACCACCTAAAGTTTTAAACTGAAGGTGAATCATTTTACCTATTAGGGTAGTACCAAGTACATGGTGAGCCTAAGAGGGTTGGGGGTTCCAAGGTGTTATCATCAGGTACCTAGAGACCCACTAATGGGTACTTGGTAGGTCCATGATAAATCTATATTTTAAAGTGGGTAGTTTGGTCTTATCACCCCCTCCAATTTATCCTGCATTTTAGTTACTTTCAATATCATTATTGAAACAAGTTTTATTAAAGAGGAGTTTAAATCTATATATAAGGTAAGATTCTTTCATTAATCCCCTTTCCCCCTTTCTATAGCTTACTGGAACCACACTCCTATAATATACTATGAATAAAAACATATATCACATATCATATTTGAAACCAACTAATGTAACCCAACCATAACCATTCATTATTAAAATATCAACCAGGTATATTGATTCACTTACACATAAAGAACCTATTAGGTTTAGAGTTTAAAAGAATAAGAAAAAATATTTAACTAATAAATCCCACATAAACTATTGGGTATTTTTTCACTAAATTAAAAGATAATTTATCAATATTAATACTTCAACATATCTAGTAATTTCTCCACACAAGATACCCTTTTGGATGTATCAAACTTAATACTCTTATTCATAACCTAGGTAAATTAAAACATAAGAATTGTGAGATAAAATTCTCAGTAAGGAAAATCAATTATCCTGATATATCATATATTAAACAAGACATGAATAATATTGAAAGAATAAATGATAAAAAAATAATTACATTTATCTAATCACATGATCTTTAACTATATCCATAAATATAAATATAGAGAGTCATATGGACAATAATAGATGATTTCCTAGTGATGGAATGAATAGTTTTTAAAATCATAAATATTACTATCAAGTAATCATGATAAGACATCATAAATAATTGGATAGGAATACATAAAATACAAAGGATAATTTATCTCAAAAGACCTACCAATGAATTGATGGGTTATCTAATATCAATCCCCACCAGTCACTACTAAGTCAAATTAATTCATCATATAAAAGTAGTGAATAATAAATGAAATAAATAATAAAGATGACTTACTAATATAATTCTATAGTGAAAAACTAGTATATAGGGTTTCAATATTTTCCCCATTCAACAAACATTGTCATAATCCATCTGGATAAGGAAGATAGATGGTTAAGAAATACATAACCAACATGCCTTAATTATGAGAATCCAAATTGTAGAACTAGTATACAGGATGTCAATATTTTCCCTAGTCAATAGACAAGATAATAAGTTATCCACATAAATCAGGTGGATGGTTAAACAACACATAATCACCATACCTTAGTAATAACCATATGTATAGGAAGAGATGCATTCAGGATGTCAATATTTCCCCTAGTCAATAAACATGATCAAAAGTAATCCTGAGAAAGAAGGTGGACTATATTATCAAATTATCTGCTCATTTAAACATAATAACTTATAATAATTTTGATATGGGCGAAAACTCCTTCATAATATAAACACTTAAAAAATGTATCATGCAAAAATAGATTAATAATTCTATTTTTTGATACCTAAAGTTTAATCCCTTAAAAATAAAATATTATGAGTGAATTAAAAAGGTAATCCATGAATTATAATTCCCAAGGAGGTAAAATACTTTTAAAAAAAATAATAAATTGGAAGTTAAATCATAAAAGTGCTTTTATAAATAATTTTTAACAATGTTGTAAAAGTGGACGTTTTGAGTAACTTTGAAAAGTCATTTTCAAAGAGGTAACATGTAATTTTAAAAAAAAATCATTAAAAGTTATTCCAATAATAGGGATTTTAAGATGAAACAAAGTTTTTATATTGTAAATGTGGATTTTAGGATAAAAATATGAAATTTAAAGTGAAATATTTTCTAATCTTTCAAAAATACCATTTTTGAAACCCACATAATAAAAGGATATTAAATATTTCTTTTTTAAAAGCAGTGAAGACAAATAAGAAGTCCACATGAGATACTGCATATTATAATAACAAAAATCTGAAAGGAAATCATTTTTGGAAAGAAATAAGATGGATGTGGAAGAGAAATATACATTAAAAAGGATTGGGATAACTCTCAACAATGTATCATTTTTCTAAATAATTGAGGTCATAATCCTTCAAAAATGAGTTCATAAGAAGGAAATTTAAATCAATAAAAAATTATATAAGTACAATATGATTCAATCATAAGGTGCATTTTACCTAACTTATAAGAATAAAGTTCAAGGATAATGATCATAACTCAATGGATATAAATTTAGTTATAAAAACAATTACGGATTTACCTACAATTAGATCAAAAGGGTTATAAGAATTAATTAATTTGAAGACTTTCAAATCCAATGGAATAAAATTTAATAATAAGAATATAATCTAATGATTCATTAGGTACATAAATACCCACACCCTAGTAACCCAGATTATTTGGTTACTTTATTACATCGTTACTATATACAAGTGATTGTATCCCAAAGGACCAAATAGTTTAATAGTATTGGAAAACTATATAAATGCTTGAATATAAAATTCCATTTTATAACATAAAATAAAACATAGTATTTTATTTGAGAACACCATTATTCCCTTTAAAATATCCCTATATATCAATCATAATATACTTCCTAGTATCATGTGTAAAGGAAACATAAGAAATGGATGATCTTAGATACTTAGTAAGGATACGTGTAAAGTGGAAAAAAAATAAGGCATGAATAATATGGAAGGAATAAATTATAATAAAATAATTTCATATAAATGATAACATTAGCTTTAAACTTGTCCATTGATATCATAACTATTAAAATAATCACATCTACATTAATAAATTATTTTATAATAATGGAATAAATAATGTTGGAAATCTAAAACTTACATTCAAGGCCTCGTACTAAGTCATATGAAGCATACTGTCAAGGCCTCATGCTAAGAAATATTACATAATTAGGTAAGTCCTCATCCAAACACCCAATCTAGTTTGTCTCATGAGACCTACTGATATATAGAGGGGATATATAATTATAGACCCCACCCATCACTTAATAAGTCCAATTCATTCATAATATGAATAAAAAACAAATTAATTAATTTTCCCAAAAAAATTAATAACTATTAATATTGTAAGAACTGACATATGGAATTTCAATATTTTCCCTAATAAAACTGATCGTAAACTATCAAAATAAATATGGTGGATTGTATAATTAGTTTATATCCCTCATAAAGCATATGATTCAATAAAGGATGTTGAAATAGATAAAAATAATTTCAAAAAAACAGTAGAAAATTTCTTGATGAAAATATCATTTTTATGTGGAAATCAACTAATTAAAATCTAAAAATTTCCCAAATATTAATGAAAATATTTTCTTTGAAAATAACCTTGTAAACATATGATGGAAGCATTAGAGAAAACAGCCTTCATGATGGTAGGAAATTATTTTCATGCCATATAAGTTAAAAAAACATTCCTTTGACACTTTTTTAAAAAGGTCAAAAAGTACCTCATTTTCAAAATAAAAATAATATTCCTTTTAAAACATTTTGTAAAAATTCAAGAATGGGTAAAATTGTCTTTAATAAATCAATGGGGAATAGGAAAAACATTCTTTAAAAAAAATTTAAAGAAAATATGGACATAAAATAAAAAAATTCCCAACCAAGTTGAAAAAAAAATCCATTTTTCCTTTAAAAAAATTATTTTGATATCTTTGTAACACCATAATATTTTAAAATAACGTTATGTTTGATCGCATATACGACATGCAACACCGAGATTAAATGACATGAATAATATTTTACCTTTATAACCTAGACATTAAATTAGAGGGTATGAATAGTATTAACTACTTTATGAAATTTATATAAATTAAATACTTCATATATATGTATTGATAAATGAATACTAAAGAAGTACTCAATTTTTAATAATGACATTTTATTCTTTAAAATTTTTATTTTCTTCAAAAACGGTTTTAATTATATTTTGGGAGAAAATAATATAATTGATTTATAGAAATTTTAGAAAATTAATTTTATGAAATTAAATTCATTTTTCAACCATAATACTAAAATTAACTTAGGGTAAAATTTTGTTATTTTTCATAAAATATTGATTTTTCACTGAATAGTGAAAAATAGTAATTTTTCAAATACGATCATTTATTTTCAATAAATTAAGTAATTTAAAAGTCAAATTATTGTTTTAATTTTATTTATATTAAAAATAATTATTATATAGTTATATTAAATCAAATTAATTACATTTTAGTCATATTTATAAAAGATTTTTGTATTAGTTTATTTTTTGGCAAAAAAATGTATTTTTCTGAAAACTGTTTTAAAGTTCATAATATTTCTACATTTTAATTAATTAAAATAACTTATAATTATGAGTTATTTAATTGAAATTTATATACCATATATCTATAAATATTAATTTAAATTCATATAATTTCTATTACTTATCATAGAGTTAATATAAAATCATTTTACGCTTAAAAAATATGTTTCTTGAAAAAAATGATTTTTCATCACGTTTGCGGGTTTACTTTAAAATTAAATTCTACCACTTATATGAATTTAATTTAGAAAAATGTATTAAATATTTTTTAATAATTTTCCTTTATAATATATAATAATTTGAATTTAATTTTTTTAATAATGAATATAGAAAAGAGTAAAAATATGTTTCCACGGTTAAGGTGAAAACAGGTTTACTAGGGGTTTAAACTAAAAAAAAGGTTAAAATGAACTAAAAAAGATATAAATTATATTTTATGACCCTATTTATACCTTATATAATTTTCATATCTATAATGGAAAATTGTTTTAGCCCTTTTTCATGTGAAAAAACATAGTTACACCTTTTTATTTTCAAAAAATCTTAGTGTGTCCTCTCCCCCTCTTATAAAAGACCACCCACAATACTCTTCTATTAACTCCTTAAAATCCATTTTTTTTGACCCATAACTACCCAAATACTGTCCTTATTTCCCAAAATAAATCCTATAATCCTTTTTTATCATAAATCCATCCTATGAAGGTTTTTGGTGCAAACCTAATAAGGTTGTCTGAAGAAGAGGTTTGTTGCTTAACCAAGAGTTTTTATTTTATTTCTTCTTCCAAATCCTTAAAATATTATTAATTTATAATGATATTATAACTTCAATGTTTCCTATACACTTATATGTTATTAAGTTAGTTTCATAACCTAAATCCATCTCTTTTAATATCAAATGGTAAAAAAAATCACCATTCGTGAGTATGGCAGACTACCACCTCACGAAAAGATGCAATTCATTTTTCATCATTGCCTCTCAAGGATTATTATAATTATGGATTAAAATTATATGTAAATTATATTTTTTATTTAATTATACTTATTAAATTATGATATCACATATTCCTTCTTACTTTCCATTCTATGGGGGGTATGATAACGTCTCTTGTGTGTATAGGGGACCACCACCTCTCTAAGCGATGTCATTCATTTTTCACTAACACTTTCATGGAAGGTCATAAGGATAAATTTAATGAATATATGTGATATATTTTAAATAATTATGATATTAATTAAATATATATCATCATTAAATTATAATATATCGTTTTATTTTTACCTTTACATTCAATTAGAAATGATAATGTTGTTTGTGCGTACGTGTGGACTACGCCCTCCATGAAGCGATGTAATTATATTTTCATCACCACATAACATTTTTGATATATATATATATATAAGTATATTTTATGAAATAATATTTAATTTATGATATTATGGTAATTCTATAAAGTTAAAATAATACTTACCTTTTTCCATAATTATTATTGAATAATTGAAATGTTACTCATGTGTATGTCGGCCCCTCATCTCTATGATCGTAACATAGTTTATTTTTTATAACCATCATTAATTAATGGTATTATAAGTAAAATTTATGTATAAATATAGTAAAAAATAATGATTATAATTATATATATTAAAATAATGACCACTTTGATCAGAGTCAACCTATTGAAGTCATTTTGGACATATGAGTCGAATATTGTCAAAACACCTTATATGAAGTTAACTGAGTAATCAATTGATTATAACATTGAAATAAAATGAATAATAAAAATTAAAAATGTTATTAATAAAGTAAATAATTAACATAATTTTTTTATCCATGAATATAAATAATATACGTGATGATCCAGACCTAAGGTATGGGATGCTTTAATTAAAAAACCTCATTTCAAATGTTTTAAAGTTCTATTTTTAAAACAATTTTTCTTATATGCCCATATTTTAAAAAATTAATTTATGTATTTTTTATATAGACAGAAAATAATTATAAATTAAATTTTTATGTCTCATTTGACTTTCTTTTAATGGGTTTCAAAGATTAATCTTTTTATGAAACGTTTTTACTTTCTTTACAAAATACAAAAGGAAAGTTCTATTTTAACATATACAGTGAAAACATTTACAACCACCATTATTGTTATATTATTTTTTTATTCCATTAAAATATTAAATGTTTTATAAAAATAAAAACCATATTTCTATTTATTCTAGAAATTTAGTTTTTAAAAATGGTTTTAAAAGAAAAAGGGATATATCAATATCTAAAAATAATCTCTTATGCATGAAAACAATGTTTTTATAATAAAAGATTTTATATGTTATGATTATTTTATGGTTCTTGTAAATTTATCATTATGGATGGTTGTTCCATTATAAACCAAGTATGGATGGTTATGTTATTAACCAAGGACACATTGTTCGGTTATAAATCAAGGATGAGTGGTTCCATTATTAACCAAGGATATGTGGTTTCATGATAAACCAAAGGTGGGAGGGTCCATGATATCCCCCTAATGCATTAGGTATGGAAGTCAATTGAATGGTTATTCCATTTTTAAGAGTGATTTTAATAGTAATATGAAAATTATTTTCCAAGTTACCTATAAGTTTTATCTATTCTTACTATGGTGTTTTATGGAAATCTAGTTATTTATCAAGGTAAGATAATGATATTATGTTTAAAGTAAAGTATACTCTACTTTTAAGGATGAAAATTATAACTTTGTGAAAACGTTTTTATGAGTTTTCATGATTAAAAATAAAAATTTATGAGTTTTATTTTTCCTTTTATATTTCTTATGAAGTGTTTTATAAAAATATTTGGGCAGAGAAGTTGATTTCTTGAGTAAGAAAATGTGTATTTTGAGCCCAATGTTTATTTTAAAAAAGTAAAAAAAATTATGTTTTCAAGGACTAATGAGTTTATTTATTTATTCTATTTATGTATCTTATTGATTTTTTTTTCTCATCCCACACTTTAAAAAAATAAAATGGTTTAAGGATTGTTAAAGATAATGAATAAGTCAAGTTAAAATTTGTGAATATTTTTCATGAAAAGAAAACATGTTTCTTTTTAACAGTTTTATATTATGGGGAAAAGGGATACTAATTAGAAGTTTCCACTTTATAAAATATGATTCTGTTATATGTGAGGTATGACCTAATTCTCTAAAACTATAAACCTAAGGAGGTTTTCAAAATTAAGAAAAGTGGTGTCTTGATTGAAACTAAATATTAGGAAATGTTTAAGGTTTTGTTGTTATAGTTGGTATCAAAGGAATGGTTTAGATAATTTTAGAGGTTTAGATAATTTTAGTAAATAAAAATAAGATATTTTTAGTTGTGGTTATCATGTTATAACATTTGATAATTACCATGTTTCTTTTTTTAAAATTATATTTGTTCATAAGGGTTTTCCATAGAGGAAATAAGGGATATGTGGTAGGAAGAAACCAAGAGGACAATATCTATCCAAACCAGTAACCCAGAATGGTTGGAACTATAACTGAGTAGATTGTAGTTGTGATGGATTAGTTGATGAAATTTATAAATGGTGGTGGTATCCATGCTAATTATCATCCCAATCTACCCGAGAGGAATATGTTAGTAGTGGGGAATTTTATAATGCAACACCCTCCAATATTCAGTGGGTTATCTAAGCTAGTGGTAGTTGATGGATGGATTAAAGCTTTGTAGAATATATTTGATGTCATGTGTTATTTGGATCATCAAAAGGAAACTCTTTATATTTATAATTTAGATGGTGAATCTGACTAGAGGTGGAAAATTATTAAGAATATTAGAGATAGTGAAGATATTTATAACTTGGAATGGTATTAATCTAAGAATATTTTCCTTGAGAAATATTTTCCTGAGGTTTTATGACTTATGGTTGAAAAAAATTCTTATAATTGAGACATAAAGAGGAAGATTATGTGGCCACATACGAATAATACTTCACCCAACTTTAAAGGTATGTACAAAATTTTATCTTGTATATTGATAGTAAAACTAATCGGTTTTTTTTAGGATTAAAACCAAGATATTAAAGAAATCTAGCTTCTTGAGAATTCAAAAGTTACGAGAAACTAATTTTATGTGATAAGTATATATAAATAGATTTTTCTTATGATCCTTTATTATATAATAAAAATAATATGAAAAATTATACATGGAAAGAAATTGGTGATAATCCATAAAAGAAATATCGAGTTAAGAAAATCAAGTTCTCATCTTGTGATAAGTGCAGTAAAAATCACCATGAGGAAAGTCCTATGAAAATAGTGAAATTCTTATGGTGTGGAATTTTTGGGCATATGGAACATAACTTTAAGGAAAATGATAATAAAAATAATGAGAATATGGAGTAAGATGCCTTAATTTCAAGGATTCAGGTCATTATGCTAATGTGTGTCCAAATTTAGTCACTCTGGGTGAAAATCTATAAGATCAAAAAGCATTGTTAATGGATTTTATAGAATGTTGAATGATTAATGTGTCTATAAATAGGGATTAAAGAGTTCTGATATATTATTGTAATTAAGGATGATCATGATTTTAAAATCATTAACACTATTTTTATGTTTTTGTAATGGAAGTACATTGGGATATATTTTTTGAGTTTCAATAGATGTCTGATGTAAATATATGACTTAATATTAACATGTGAAAAAGTTATTTGAGGATGAATGTACTTTAATATTTGTGGATATAATTTTAAAGGTATTGATAACCATTAATATTTATATAATATTTTATGGTTAATGATATTTTTTTGGATTTTCATAATATTTCCCAAAATTTTATAAGAATTATAATAGTATAGTTCTAGGAAAAGGACAACCCATCACATCCAACTAGGTCATGGGGGTTGAACCCACAACTAAAGGTTGACAAGGGTGTAGTTCCTACCAATGGCCTATCTAATGTCCTAGTTATTATGACATCATTTTTATTACTCAAATGGTTTGAAAGATAATAAATAATTTTATTTTCAAAACATATGTTTTATCATATAGATAACCATGGTATGGAAAATTGATTTTCTGATTAGGTTATTAATGTTATTTTAGAAGAATTTTATTATTTTGGGAACCTTATATGATTAAGGTGAATTGAACATTATGGTATTTTATTTGAGGAATAAACGATGAATTATATTTTCAAATCATATATGATTTTAATGTGGAGTTTTGGTTATTCAATTTATTTAGGGAAATTATTGGTATATCTTAGATATTATATGATAAGGGAGTACACTTTTTTCATGAGACTTTAAAACTTATTAGTATTATTTAAAGATAAATGTTAAATAAATATAAAAAGAATATGTGATTAAACCCTTCTAATTTTTGGGTTTTAACCTTAGTTATGAATATTTTGAATAATTTTAAGGATAGTGTTTATTGAAATATCTAAGATAAAGTTTTCATGTTAATGTTGAGACATTGGAGATTAATGTTTTATTTAACCATATGATGGTTTATTAATTTTTGGAATTATATTACATTATGATAAATATTTTGGTATTAGTTAATGTATAATATTATGAGAAAAAGTTTGTTATCTTTTTTTGAATAATGTGATCTATTAGAAGTTTATTTTAGTGCTTTTGGAATTAAAAAATCATCTTGAATACTCATAATTTATAGGAAAACATGATATTGTGGTGGGAAATGATTAAATGATTAAATTCTACTTATCACGTAAGTATATTATACTTATGCTATTATTATATATATTAATACATTATTTAACTGTAGTAAAAGGATCATGAGAAATTAAAATTTGATCATATTACCTTTATTTATGATGAGATGATGGTCTTTTTCACCCCTCTTTGGTTTATAGTATTGTGGTTTTTAACTTTCACGTGATCATTCTCTTTTTTTATCAATGATATCTGTCACTCTCCATATTTATTTGGAATTAAAATTTTCTTCCATGTCAATATTTTCACTTCCCACCAATGTTTTTTAATTTTCAAACCTAGTTATGTTTTACTCCAGGCGACCTTTGTATTTTATTTTCCCTCTTTTCAAGCAGAAGTTTTATTAACCCTTTTTAAGATGTGGAATTTCAAGAATGGTATATTCAAATGTAAAAAAATTGATTACTGAGATCAATTTCAAATTGTGAGGAAAAAATTTATTAAATGGGTGTATAATATAACACCTTTATATTTTAAAATAAGAACATTATTTTTAATAGTGTATACAACATTCAACATCAAGCTTAAATGACTCATGAAATATAAGACCATTATAAACTATCCATTAAATTAGTGGGTGTGAATAGTATTAACTAATTTATGAAAGTTATATAAAGGTACTAATAAATATATATGTATTGATGAATTATAATTAAATAAGTACTCATTTTTTCATGAAGCCATTTTATTCTTCAAAAAATAGATTTTCCTCAAAAATAATTTTTATTGTTTTTTGTGAGAAAATAATATAATTAATTTATACATATTTTAGAAAATTTATTTGATAAAATTAAATTCATTTTTTAAATCATCTTATCAAATTTAACTTAGGATAAAATTTTGGTATTTTTTGGAAAATATAGATTTTTCAGTGAATAGTAAAAAATTCCAATTTTTCAAATATGATCATTTCTTTTCAATAAATTATGTAATTTAAAAGCAACATTGTGATGTGAATTTTATTTCAAGTAAAATAAGTATTTTTTATTAATATTTAATCAAATTAATTAAATTTTAATCATATTTATACTATATTTTAAAAAAATATATTTTTGGGTTTAAAATATATTTTTCAAAAAAACTGATTTAAAGTGCATAATGTTTCTCCATTTTATTTAATTAAAAAACCCTTAAAATGGATTTATTTAAATTAAATTTATATATTATATATCTATAAAAATTAATTTAAATTAATATAATTATTATTACTATTCATAGAGTTAATATAAAATCATTTTATGCTTGAAAAATATGTTTCTTGAAAAAACCGATTTTTCATCACATATACCAGATTAATTTTAAATTAAATTCTTCCACTTATGTGAATTAAATTTGGTAAAATGGATTCCATAATTTATATAATAATAATTTATATTATATGATAAATTTATCTTCCCTTTTTGTCATAACGAATAGTGATAACAGTAAAAATATTTTACCATGGTTAAGGTAAAAACGGGTTCACTAGGGGATAAACTAAAATGATAAGGGTTAAAATGACCAAAAAACTTGTTTAAATTCTATTGGATGTACATATATTGACCATATATCATCTAAGGATCTATAATGGTCTATTTTTTAGCCTTTTTAAGTGAAAAATGTGGGTACACCTTTTTCTTTTTAAACATTATAAGTGTGTCCTCTCCCCCACATATAAATGAACACCTCTTCTGCTCCCCTGTTCACACCTTAAAATAATTTTTCAGATAATAACTAACCAAGTAAATTAATTGCATCCCTAAAAGAATCCCAGAATTCCTTTTTTGATCATAAATCCATCCTAGGAAGTATTTTGGTGCTAATCTAAGCTGGTTTTTCAAATAAGAGGTATTGTTCTTAACCGAATGTTTTTATGTTATTTATTATTTCACATACTTAAAATATTATTAAATAATGTTGATATGATAAAAAAGTATCTAACATATTCTTATATTTTATTATTTTAATTTCATAACCTAAATCCACCTTTTTTTTATTAAATGGGAAACAAAACAATCATTCATGTGTACGGAAGACTACCGCCTTACAAACTGATGTAATTCGTTTTTCATCATCACCTCTCATGGATTTTATAATTATAGATTTAAATTATATATATGATATTTGTAACAAAATTATGCTTCTTTAATTATGATATCACATATACCTTCTTACTTTCCCTTCCATGGGGGATACGATAATGTCACTCATGTATACAGTGGACTACCGCCTCGCGAAGCGATGTGATTCATTTTTCACTAACACTATCATGGAAGGTAATAAGGATAAATTTAATGAATATGTGTAATATATATGAAATAATTATGATATTTATGAATAGTTTGTCATTATTAAATTATAATACATCGTTTACTTTTTACAGTTCCATTCACTGAGAAATGATGACGTCGTTCGTGCGTACATATAGATTACCGCCTCCACGAAGAGATGGGATTATTTTTTCATCACCAAATCACATGGATGATATATATAATTATTTATAACTAAAAATATGTTAATAATGATATTATGGTCAATCTTTAAAGATAAAATAAAATATATCATATTTCCACTATAATGATTGTTGGAAAATGAGAATGTTACTCACACATACGTATGACCTACTATCATCATGATCGTAACATAGTTAATTTATAATAATGATATTTAATGATTAGTTTTAAAATTATAATTTATATAAAAATATTATAACTATATTATGATTACTATTCTGAAGATTTTAAAATAATGACATCTTTGATCATAGTCAACCTATCGAAGTTTTTATGGACATATGGGTCAAATCTCATCAAAACGCCTAATGTGAAATCAATTGATTAAGTAATTATTGTAACATTGAAATAAAAGTAATAATAAACTTGAAAATGGTTATTATTTAATTAAATAATTATCTAAGATTTTTATTTTAGAATATAAATAACATATGTGGAAAGTCTGACCCACGGTAAGAGACACTGTACTTTTAAAACATCATTTTAAATGTTTTAATGATTTATTTTTTAAAAAAGTTTTATTCCATGTCCATATTTTTAAAATTTATTTTATATATGTTTTAAAAAAGAAATAAAATAATTACAAAGTACATTTTTATTTCTCTTTTGACTTTATTTTAAAGGGTTTCGAAAAGTTTTTAGGTTGGAATAATGTAAAGATACACAAGAGGGGTGAATTATGTCTTTCGGTAATCTTGATAGATTTTGAATTTTATCCTTCTTTACAATTTATGTAGATATTAATTATTCTATTCTATAATTATTTTCAGTAGTTTATAAATATTAAATAATAACATAACAATTTTTATAGTGGTTCAGGGAACCAAGATCCCCCATTCCACTCTACCAACGCTCTCTCTAAGAGCTTGGTGATTTTCCCTAGAAAGGTCCTCTTATCACAAGACCTTAACAACTGAGTGCATGCAGTTGAAACCTTTACAATAAGGCTTTAAAAATACTTACAGTTATTTTACAAGGAACTATATTCTCTACATATTAGTCCAAGAAACTGATACTCTACCAAGACTGATTCCGAGCATCTGAAACTCTATTAAATCAAAAGAGTTTAATTTTATTGATTAAATATGTTATTGATCATAGTTTCAGTAGAAACTGACAGAATATATATCTTTTTCTTCAAAGATAAATGTATTCAAGAAATAATATCCTCAAATAGATCCCAGTTTTGAATAATCATCAATAAAAATAGAAATAAACAAATAGCAGTAGTTACATTGCACGGGGTTGAAACGTGTATATCTCCAAAGTGTAGCTTCTTCATAATAACAAAGTCATTCAATATTTCAATTATTTATGGAAGTTCATTATTCAAAAAATATATTTCACATATGATATGATATGGTCCTTATAAAAACAAAAAAACACAATTTTTATATATATAGAAAATTTGTATTTCTTTCGATTGAGTAAATCCAAGAATGTCACCTGACAAATCAAAATCATTCAAATTTAGATCAATCAAGAGATTCATAACTTACCTTAGCAATATGAACAATTTACTCTATTGAATATGATCATTCAAATCGGTTGTAAAATATATTTAAAAAAAATATTTACTTCTATTTATACCATTGAAGTAATCATGGAAAATATCTTTAATTTTAAACTCTATCATTGAATAGTAAAACATAGGGTTTCTTTATGTAATGAAAAAATCCATATATAGGGTTGACAATGTATGTTTGTTCACAAATGTATGGTTGATAAAAAAAATTCAAAACATAGGGTTCCTTCCAAACATATATTTGATGATCTATACTTTTCTAATGGCATAGGGTACATGATCCATATGTGTTATTTCAAATATAGGGTTGTTGAACTATACATTATACTTACAAACATAGGGCATGAACAATGTGTCTATAATAGTTTTAAACACATCCAAAATACTTTAACAAATATTTAAACCCATAAATAAGATAAAATTATCAAGAAATATATTCCTAAAAAATACAAAAAGTAATGTCATCAGTAAAACAAACAAGGTATTTGTGTGCATCAAAATAAATAAGACTTATAGATTATTTTTTAAACAATAAAATCTCAAAAATATCCACCTTTTTATGATCACATAAACCATTACATAACTTACAAAAAAAATATAGGAATTGTAAACACAAATGAAATAATATCTTTTAAAAGACACATAAATTAAAATTATATAAAATTAATTTACACAAAAAAAATTGATTTCTTTTGATTAAAAATATATACTTGTAATAGAATCAAGAATGATATGTCTACCCAATCTCCCCTTGATATCAAAAATAATGTAGATGAAAATGGACTAAAACACATTTAATGTAGCATATAATTATAAATGAATGCTATATTCTTCTTAAGACTAAAATTATATGAATTCTAACAGTATAAATGGATAGATATAATAATAAACAGAAACATAATAAACAAAATATTTTCATAAAAATATTTTTATGATTATAACAATTATTTTTATTGAGAAATATTTAAAAATTAGGATTGGATGAGGGTGATAGGTAAGGTTTATAAGAGGTTTTAGAAGTTGGTGAATCTTGTTGCTCCTGAAAAACTTCTTTAAAATATTCCATTTATCCTATTAAATTTTAAAAAATATTTACATACAACTATCATATTAAAATCCTGTAATCTTGGACAATTTTTAAACTTTCAACAAAATTCACTTTGAGAAACTCATGAACAATTTCTTCTGACTGAACAAATTGGGAGAGCATCTCACAAAACTGACTAAGAAGATTCCTCATGTGGGGTTGTCTTAGAAGTTTTCTTCCCAATGAGATATCATTGTTTTCCAACTAAAACATTTAATGTTGAATGGTTATATTTAATTGAATGAATCCAATAATTGAAAGTAGACATGACATTGTTAATAGCTTTAAATCTCTTGACTAAATCTGGAGAAGTTTGAGGTGAATATATAGATGCTCTGGAATAATTTTTACTACTTATGGAAGATTCAAACTGATTCCCCAAATACCTTTTTAAATCTCCAAAATCTATTTTTGAAACAAAATCTATTAACAGCTTTCAAAATTGTTCTATAATTTTTATACAAAAAACATCAAAGTCTCTTTTTAAAACTGAACTTTCTTTGAGATTGTAAAGTTAGTCCTAAACATATTCAAATTCCACTCTAGGAATATTTGTTCTTTTAAAATATTCAAAATATTTCATTTTGGACTCCAATTCACTTTGTAGACATGAATTTTCTTCCTAAATATTGTAAAAAATGACAACAAATTATTCAATCCTCTTATTCAAATAATCAAAATATTCTTCTTCTTGAGCATGATATGGTTTTCCTCTTTCAACCAAGGTTAAATATTTTTCTGTATCTTTCTCACTGGAGGTGTAAAATTCAATTTAAATAACCTATGTATTCTTAACAGGTTCAGAAATTACCTTATCGAAAGAATCAGTAACAATAAAAATGGATTGATTCTTAGATAACCATATAGTGTTAGATACTACTGGTTATGCTTCCTCATTTCCTTGAGAATTCTCTTGAACTTATTCTTAAAAACAATCTATTTGATTATAATTTCCATTAGGATCATATTTATCTTTATTTTCATATTTATTTTTAGAAAGAGACCCTCTCTCCTATCTGATGCCTTGTTGATTTTCATGATGTTGTTCCTCATGAATAACTAAAAATCCTAAAAACATTAGTTGAAAAACTTCACAAGTTTCATCATCCTCTGCTTATGGTGTCTGAACTGTAGGAGCCTAATCTAAAGTTTCATCCCTTTTTCTAGGATGAATGATAAGGGCCTCATCATTTTCTTCTTCCAAATTTTATTCAAGAGATTGAGGGAAATATCTTACAGCTTTTGGATCAGATACATCATATCTAATTATACATCTTTTTGTTTAAACTGCATCATCTATTTTATATTCTAAAACTTCTTCTTATCAAATTTGGACTCCACCAAAAGATCTAAAATTTCCTTTCTCACCCTAATAAATGGAACCAAATTCTTTTTGGTTTTCCACACCAATAGAAAACAGATTTCCTCGAACAGTACTCCAAAAGAAACATTTCTTTCTCAAAGTTTTAGTATTCAAAATGTTACTATGATAACACTTGGTATGAATTTTTATATCTTGAATCATTCCTCTTTTATACATTAGTAAAGAAATTATTCATCCATAAGGATAAAAATATATTTTTTCCTCTTCCTGGAAACAGTGATACATGTACCTTATCATATATCTTTTGAAATTAAACTTAATATCTCTCATCATTAAAAACATCATATACATGTTAGGATAAAGAATATTTTCTAGCTCCAAAAATCATGGAAATATTGTAGACTTGATAAACTTGAACAGCACCTTCTGGTTATCCTCAGGATCTTTTAAAAACGTTTTTCTTATTAGGGTAGGGCTGAAGATAAATGACATAATATCCTTTGATTTTTGGTCTCTATTTCCAATCAATCAAATATTGAAATGAAAAAATTCTTCATGGGGATACTGAAAAACTTTAGCTATTTTTATTGAAGAGATAGAAAAATCACTATCATTTACCTGATATATAATTATGTCCTCTATGTCACCTAAACTGAACTAAACATTTCTATAAAATTATTTTACTTCTATATAAAAAATAAAATTAGTGGTTCCTTCAGTGAAAAAAATTCTAGACCTTGAAAAACTAGATCTTTCCTTATAAGAATATTTTTCTGATATATTCATTCTAAATATATAATGTTTCTATCAAGAATTTTTCTATAGGTGATGTGTTTTCACTTCGCACTGTTTTGTTTGACTTCACTTTTTCTCTTAGTTATCGATATTGGTAATTTCGGTTCTAGTTTCTCGAGCCAATTACTAAGTGTAATAATTATTTAATTTTTTTTATTATATTGAAATTATGTGATTTTTCAAAAATAGAATAAATTATAGTATTATTTAAACAACTTTTAAATAAATAATCACTAAAAAATAGTAAAATGATCAATGCATAAATTAATGAAACAAATTAATAAAAAATATTTATAATTAAATATCCTTAACTCCTCCTTAATAAAATCAAAACTAGATGGGGGGAAGAGGTTTAATAAAAATACCAACAATTTATTATTTAGTATTTAAAAATTCGAAATATGTATACTTTTTAAGAATATGATCTCATAGAAAATGATGTCTTATATCAATATATTTGTTTCTTAAGTGACTTAAAAGATTTTTTGAAATATTAATTGCATTTGTAATATCACATTAAATATGAATATTATTAAAATTAAGTCCAGAGTCCAGTATGGTGTGTTTCATCCACAACACTTGTGCACATAAACTTTAAAAAGATATATATTCTTCCTAAACTATTGAGAGAGTAACTAAATGTTGTTTCTCACATGACCATGAAACTAAAGATTTTCCTAAAAAGTGATAGGTTTTTCATTTTATTTTTCTATCTAATCCACATCTTCCAAAATCAGTATCTTAATAGAAAATTAAATTAAATTAAAATCATAATTTTTTGGGTAAATTAGAGATTGAAAAATAGTTCCTTTTAAATATATAAATATTCTTTTAACAATAGTAATATGAAATTATATTAGATTTTGATTAAAATCTAGAACATAAACATATATAAAACATTATGTTCGGTCTACTACAAAATAATATATAATAAACTACCAATCATACCTTTGTATAACTTATTGTCAATAATTTTTCCAACTTCATCCAAATCAATATTTATATTAGTACACATGGGAGTTGTATAAGTCTTAATATTTTCTAATCCAAACTTTTTTAACAAATAAATGATGTATTTTATTTTATTTTATTTTATTTTATTTTATTTTATTTAAAACATATCAATAATAGTTTTGATATATTTTAAAAACTTGAATTAAATTTAATTATACCATCATAATCATTTTGAATTCTTTGTGCAAAAGGTTTAAAAATCATTAGAAATATTTTTATTTTTTGAACCAACAATAGCATTATCTACATAAATTTTTACTAATAATGTAATAGAACAAATGGTTTTCTTAAAAATATTATGATCTTATAACCCTAAAAAATCCTTTTTCCACAAAAAAATTAGCTTAATCATTCATACTAATCTTTAGGTTGTTATTTAAGTCCATAAAGATATTTTGTAATTTTAAAACCCAGATTTGGTAGGTGAGGTTTTTCAAAACCTAATGGTTGTTAAATATAAACTTCCTCCATTAAATATATATTTAAAAAAAAGTGATTTTACATCCATATGATATAATTTAAAATTCATATGAGTTTCATAAGCTACAAGGATTCTAATAGATTCTAATCCTGCAATAGATGAAAAGTTTTCATCATAGTCTATCTATTTTTAATAGTTGTATCATTTTGTCAATAATATTGATTTATTTTTAGTAATTGTCCCTTGATTATCTTATTTATTTCTAAAAATCCATTTTTGTTCCTATTACTAAAAAATTGTTTGGTCTTCCAAATAATTCCAAAAATTTATTTCTAATGAATTTATTAAGTTCTTTTTTCATATGCATTAATTGACTCTCACCTTTTAAATCTTATTCTGTAGTTTTAGGTTTAATTATGATAATAAGGTAGAAAATTCAGCTAATATTCCTAAATTTCTTCTAGTTCTTACTTCTGTATCAAGATTTCCTATAACAATTTATAAAGGACATCCATTTAATGTTATAGATTGTCTAGGTAAGACAATTTCATTTTCATTTAATTCATGTTCTTTTAGACTGAACTGAACTTTATTTATTTTATTTTCAAAAGTAGTCTTAGGTGATTCAAGCCTAATGTTATCTAAAGATTCAACAATTTCATTTGTTTGATCTCTCCTTTTATCAAAAGGATCTCTTTCATAAAACTTAATATACCTGATTCTTCAACAATCCTTGAATTTTTATTATACACTCTATAAGATTTAGATGTAGCAGAATATCCTAGAATGATTCCTTCATCAGCCTTCGGATCGAATTTTCCATGGTTTTCCTTAGTATTTAAGATATAAAACTTGCATCCAAATACTGTAAAGTAACTTAATATAGTTTTGTTCTTCAAAAGTTCTAAGGGTTTATTTTTAATAAGAGGTCATATTAAAACTCTATTCATGATATATAAATATGTGCTTAAATATTATACCCAAAAATAGGTAGGAAGTCTATATTCATTTAACAAAGTCCTTTCTATGTTTTAAATAGTTATATTTATTATTTGAACAATTATATTCTATTGACGTGTTCTTTATGTAGAAAAGGTGTGTTTAATTCCAAATTTCTAGGAAAAATAATTAAATTATTTATTCTCAATTCTTTACCATGATCACTTCTTAATTAAATTATTTGAAAATATTTTTCATTTTGAACAATTTTACAAAATATTTCAAAAATAGTGAACACTTCGCTTTTAAGTTTTAGAAAATAAACCCATGTAAATATTTAAAATCATCAAATAATACATAAAAATATAATTTTATATCCAATCATGCAACATTTGATGATCCAAAAATATCCATGTAGATAAGTTCTAATGCTTTAGTTGTAGAAACTTTGTTAATATATTTGAAAGGTGATTTTTGTTTTTTTCCAATATGGAATGCACCGAAGAATCTATCATTATCAAATTTAGGACTATGTCAATAATAAACTAAGTGTTTCTTATAAAATTTATATTAAGTAAATACATTGAAATGTACAAGTATTATATGCCAAATCAAATATTCATTTGTATTAGTAGTTAAACAATTCATTTTTTGTTTACACAAGGAATCAAGATCCAAGGTATACATGTTTTCAATTATAGGTACTCTAAATATAATCAATTTATCTTTGATAACTAAGAATGAATTATTAGACAAATTAACATAAAAACCATCATCACAGAGTTGATAAATACTTATCAGGTTGTGGTTTATCCCTTGAACATTTATCACTTTGTTGATTGAACTTATCTTTAGATCTCCAATTGATACAACTCTAACTATTTTCTCTTTAGCATTATCTCCAAAGGTGACTATTCCCCCATCCAGGTTTTCTAGTATATTATAATTGGATGGCTCTACACTCATGTGTGTTGATCATCCACTACCTATATACCATACATCATTTTTTTCCAGTGACATTTTTTCTTCAAAAGTATTTAAACAAGAGTTTTTTTTTTGTACCCATATTTTCTTGCGTCAAGCCATGTTAGTAAAAAATATCTGGGAATATATATTTTCCTTATTTTAACCAAATTTACATTACTTTTTTTGGAAATATTTTTTGAAATAAATGTCTTTTTAATTCCACTTATTTTAGGATTTTTTAAAAAAATTTGTTAGAATAATTTCCTTTAATTCCTTATTAGAAACATGTAGTATTTTTAAAACTTGGAATGAAATATTTTTTATATAACTTTGATTTTTATCCATTTCTTTCTATTCCATATTTTCCATTTTTAATAACATTTTTATAGGAATATCATTTAGAGATTTATCTCCTTTAGTTAATATACTAGAAGCAATTTTGAATGATTATACTTCATCTTGTAATTATTTTATTTTCTTTTCATAACCAGTACAGTTTGATTTAGATTTATTAAAAGTTTATTTTAATTATTGATTTTGTTTTAGAATTATATATTTTTCACTTAAAACAATGTTTTGAGTATTATTTAGTGAATTATTTTTTTAACTGTAGATTCATATTTTTCTTCAATAATTGATAAATAAGAATCTAATTTTATACATGATTAGCTATCAGAATAAAAAGAAGAAGAATAATAGGATTTTACCTCATCTTCTTCCTTAGTAATGAAGCACATGTTTTCTTTCATATTTTTTGGCTTTTTTTAAGTAATATTTTGGAGAGTTGTTGGGGTCTTCAGACACACTCCAAGTAGCCTTCATATTTTTCTTCCCTTTTTGATCATAATGAACTTTCTTCTATTTTTTTTTACCATCTTTCTTGTTTATTCTTTAAATTGTGGGAAATCAGCTCTGATTTGACGCATCTATTTTCATTCATAACATCTTACATATTTAGATCCTTTTTTACCTTTCTTGAAAGATTTTTTGAATCCTATATTTTTCCTATAAAATTTTCTAAACTTTTTAGCTAGCTGAGCTAGTTCCATTTCAGAATCTAAGTAATATGAATCCTTTGATATTTGATATCTTCTTTTAATTTATTTTTATGCTTCTAAGATGTAACTTTAAGGGGATGATTTTCCATTTTTACTATCATATGATCTTCATCTTCAACTTACACCTCTTCTTCATACATCATTAGTGTTTCAATCAGTTCTTTTATTTTCAAATAATTTATTGGTGATGATTATCATATAACATTATATATTCCATTAAATTTTGAGGTTATTACTCTGAGTACTTTCAGTGCTTGACCTAATTGTGTAATTTTGGTTCCTAAGGAAGCAAAATCATTGACTATTTCTTTAAATAACCCATTTATATAGGTGATTAATTCACCATAATACATTCTAAAAGTTTCAAACTTCATCTTTAAAGAAGTGTACCTTAATTTCTTAACATTTTCATTTCCTTCATATGAAACAATAATCATCTTCCACATTTCATAAGCAATATAACATTAAAATACTCAATTAAATTATTCTAGTCTAAGTACACAAATAATATCATTAATTTCTTTTTAATTGATGTTAGCATCCCATGTATCTAGTTTTTTAGTGATTTCATATAGATTTGTAATCTTTATATATACTTTAAATTCAATATTTTTTAGATAGATGATCATACAAGATTTCAAACTTCCATAGTTATCACCATTGAAGTATGGAGTATGTATCATTGACATATCTTATATAGGACCATCCATTGACATATATCTTTGTATAGATCTTATACTTTTGATATTTAAAGTTATTATTTTCATTATTCAAAAAATTACCCCTTTTATGCCAATTATTAGATCAGAAAAGTGAAAAGATACACAAGAGGGGGTGAATTTAATCTTTTTGATAATATTAAAATATTTTAACTTTTATCCATCTTGGAAATTTATGAAAATATATATTATTGTCTTCTGTAAGTATTTTGAGTAGTGGATAAAAAGTAAAGAAGAACACAACAATTTTTATAGTGGTTCAAGGAAAAAAGATCCCCTAGTCCACTCCACCAATGAATTATCTAAGAGCTTGGTGATTTTCACTAGAAAAGACATTTTATCACAAGAACCTAAAAAATGAGTGTAGCTAGTTAAAACATTTACAATAAGTCTTTATAGAGACTTTTGGTTATTTTAAAAGAAACTGAATTCTCTATAGCTTAGTCGAAGAAGATGATACTCTACCCTGATTAGGTCTAAGCAGTTAGAACTCTAACAAATCAAAACAGTTTTATTTTATTTATTAAACATGTTCTTTATCACATATTCAGTAGCACCTAACAGAATACAGATATTCTTCTTGAAATATAAATTTCTTCAATAAATAATAACTTTTAATAGATCCTGGTTAAGAATGATATTCAATAAAAATAGAAACAAACAAATAGTATCAGTTACACAGTATGAGGTTGAAGCATGTATATCTCTAAAGTGTAGCTTCTTCATAATAATAGAGGAATTAGATCTTTTTTTCTGTAGTGGTTATTTATTAAAAAAGATAATGCACATACAATATGATATTATTTTTATAAAAATAAAAAATATTATTTCCATATATATAGAAAACTTATCTTTATTTTGGTTGAGTATATCCAAGAATTTATCCTGAAAAATATCAATTATTTGAATTCTAAACATTATAGAGAGTCGTAACTTCCCATAAAATAGGAATGATTTACTCCATTGAATATTATCCTTTTAATTAGTCATAAAATATCTTTAAAATGATATTTACTTATATTTAAACCATTAAAGTAATAATAGAAAATATATTTAATTCCAAACTCCATCATTGAATAGTCAAACATAGGGTTCCTTTATGTAATGAAAAAAAATCCAAACATAGGGTTGACAATGTATGGTGGTTCACAAATGTATGGTTGATAAATAATACATTATTTTTCTCAAATGTAGGTTTCCTTCCAAATGTAGGGTTTATGATCCATACTTTTCCAATGGTGTAGGGTATAGGATCCATACGTGTTATTTCAAATGTAGGGTTATTAAACCATATGTTATGCTTACAAACATTGGGTATGAGTAATGTTTCCATAATAATTTCAAACACATCCATAATACTTTAACAAATATTTAAACCCATAAATAAGACAAACTTATAAAGAAATATATTCCTAAAAAGTACTTAAAGTAATTTAATTATTAATAAAATTAAGGGTATTTTTAAGCACCAAAATCAATAATATTTAAGGAGTATTTTTTATATAATATATTCTACAAAAAAGAAATCTTTTTATGGAACATTTTGAATTTCTTTATAGAACAAAAAAGGGATGTTTTATTTTAATGTATACAATGGAAATGAATTTTCCCATCATCATAACCATTATTTTATTTTTGTATTCCCTTATAATATTCAATGTTTTATTCAAATAAAACCCCTCTTTCCCTTTATTAGATAAATTTTAGTTTCTAAAAATGGGTTTAAATAAAATGGATATATCAATATCCAAAAATTCTTACTTATGGGTGAAAAAAAAAATTATGATGAAAGATTTTATGTGTTATGATTATGTTATAGTTCTTGGAAATTATTTATGATTACTAGTGGTTCAATTATAAACCAATGCTGGTTGTTTATGTTATTAACCAAGGACGGGTGGTTTTATTATAAACCATGGATTGGTGGTTACATTATTAACTAATAACAGGTGGTTCTATGATAAATCAAGGATAGGTGGGCCTGTGATATCCCTCCAATGAATTGGGTATGGAAGTCAACCATATGGTTATTCCAT